>OY987258.1:55502947-56702947 GCA_963920725.1 Rhamphomyia laevipes | reverse complement strand
CAAAAATCAAGTAAAAAGTCATAAATTCGAAATATCATAACATAATTACAAATTGATCAATGTAAAAATTGTAACCACATTATATTTTTAATCACAAAGTTTCGGAATCCTTCCATCTAAGACGGAAATCAACGTGATAACATTAATTTTAACATAGCGATTCCTTCGTCAAATAGAAAGTTAAAGAATAATTAAATAACTGAAATATTGATATTTTTTAGATGTGACAGTGTTCGATTAAGGGTGGAATTTATGTTCTTTTATTGTATTCGATCTGTTTTAACTTTATCACTATGGACACCGCATGCCCTTAATAATATCGAAGAAGATACACATAATTTTTTATTATTTTGTCTATATATATATTAGAAATGAATAGTTAAGAAAGGACATCAAGAAAGGACACGAAAATTATTTAAGATATACCGTATATTTATATGTATATACAAATATTAGAATATAGACCATGTGACTACTTTATGATAGAGCATTCCATATTGAACTAACAGAAAAAGAATGAAAAAAAAAAAAATGAAGCAGATTTTTTTTTTCTGATGTCCTTTCGGATGTGCAAGAATATTATGAGTTAAGTTTTTTTTTATATAGTTTTCTTATTACAGAATATTTTTTTTACCATACCAAAAAATTATATTTATCATCAGAAGGACATTTAGTATATATATAATTATGTTTGGGTGACGGTGGTATAGTGATTTTCAAATATATTATTTAATATAAAAATTTACTATAGAATATTATTATTTTTTTTATTTAATATATTATTTTGTTGGTGAACACTGTACGTATATATGGGTATGCCCATCCTTCCGGTTTCATATGTGTATCCGAAATGACAAAGCGTTTAAATGGGAATTTATATAGTTATATATAAATATGTACAATATAAAGGATACTATAAAACTTTGGCTACAGAAATATCCTGTTGATGATGGCAGGATATTATGGGTTTTGTGAATGTATATACGAGTTTATAAATATATTTTCCTATTTTATTATTTTATATTTTGGTTCTCATTCCTAATACCCAGCCACCACCACCAATCCATATAGTTATGGCCAGTGTTTTGGAGTGTATATGATATCTTACGATTGCACCAAAACTATAAAAGGAACATTGTTGTTTTGAAGGTACACACCAAAACTTTTTCTATAGATTAATAATATGTACGAGGGTTGATCGAAAAATCCGTATAAAAATACAATAAACAAAAAAACATTTTTTTCGACAAAAATTTCTTTTATTTTTCAAAAAATTAAATCCTTTTTTTACACTTTGTTACGTTTACTCAAACGATTTTCAAGTTTATTCATTTTCAATTTCTAACCCGTCATAATAGCAATTTTTTTCTTTGATAACTTCTCGATTTTGATCGAAATTACTATGTTTTGCATGTTTCTAAACAGGAACAAGTCAGAAATATCAAAATTTGAGGAACTAATAATAGTAGCATAATTATAATATTTTTGGTGTTGTAATTATTGATTTGTGAACATGAATTTCTTAAATTGTTCTTAGTTCAAAAAGTGGCAAAATTATGCATAATATTCTCCTGTTTTCGTTTTTCTAAGTATTCTACGGATAATTCCATTATAATTCCAAAAGAAGAATTGTCATAATCTTCCCATTTGATAGATCTTCCCATTTGAGTCGTTGTCTCGTGTAGAAATATATCGATGTTATATCAACGGTAATGATAATACGCAAAATTTTAGCTTGATTACGTTTAAATAATTCGAAGAATTTATGTTTTCATAAGCGAATTGATGAAATATAATCACTAAAGTTGTGTTTTTTTAGGGGATATCAGTATGTAATTTCGTATAGAAACTATTTAAGGATGATACAGATAGAAAATAGTAACAATTTTGGTATCCCTCACTTAGCTCTTATATAAATGTGAAACCCCCTCGTATATAAATGTTTAAAAATATCAGAAAAATCAAGCTTTCTGTATACTATATTATATAGAATGATATTATAGTTTATAACTACCAAAAATGGTTAAAAAATAATAAATAAATTTGAAATGGTATAAAACATACCGACATTAGAAATAAGGATAAAGAATGAAACTAAAAAAAAAATTGGGAAACAGCAAAAAAAAAATAAACCAGAAAGTTATAACCAAACATTTATTTTTCATCTCAAATAGAAAGGAGTAACACAAGCCAAAAGATATGAACTAAATATACGGTATAAAAAAATGGTTAAAAAAAATATACCAGAAAACTTAACCTATTTCAAAGCTACATAGTAAAAATATAATTATGTATAGATAAATGTAGATATAATGTTAAAAATCGAGCCAAGATTGGTAAAGGAAATCTTTGAAATATTCCAAAATTCAATTTCTAGAGATAGTAAACAAAATATTTTCGTTGTAGCTATTTGATTGTTAAACGGCATTAGAAATCTAAAAGCTATTATTCAATTTATGTTAATATTTAGTCGCTGAATTAAAAGTTTACTAATAATTTCTTATAAAAATTAACTTTTGATCTAGTATTAGAAATAATTGTAAGACACAAGTCCTTGAAATTTGAATTTTTTAAATTCTCCTGTTAGTTATTTTAAGAATCTCGGTAATTAAATAATCAAAATCAATAAATTTAAAATTAGATTATCGATTTGCTGCTGATGACCACAAAACGTAAGTAATAAACCACAGCCCGAAGCTATAATATCTCGAAAATATGTAAATTCTAAAAGGTGTTAAACAAATCTCGATATTCACTCTGAAACTGAAAGTTACCAAAGAATTTGTATTTTGCATTACTCACTATCATTTTATATATGGTCAGAAACTAATCAATGAACCAACTTTTTTTATTAATTTCCACATCATAAGAAATTTTTATGCTACTCTTTGGCATGTAACACAATTACAAAAAAAAAATATTATCTATTCAACTTAGTACCAAAAAACTAACAAAAAAAATTTTATACAGGACTTTCTATACGAACATACAAAAAATATATCTGTTCTGTATCCACGTTAAAGAGACGTCTTGTAAAAAAAAAAAAAAAATGAATTTATAAACGTTAGAATTTATCCTTGAAATACGCTCCTACGTTTGATTTAAACCCCCATTCTTTTTTTATAATATTTCATCAGAAACCCCCTCAGGATGAGAACAAAAAAAAATCGTATTCATTTTTCCCTTTTAATATCCTTTTTTTTTTGTTCTTGCTGTATATTTTTGTGTGCTTGCTTGATGGAAATATTTTGGAGAACAAAAAAATGTTGGATAGGATTTTCCACAATTTTCTTTTTTTTTTTTTGCTTTAGTTCGTTTTTCTAAAGCAGAAAAAATATATTTATATAAAAAAAAAAGTATTATGAACCTTTTTTTTTCCATGAGTATCCATAGTTATAAATATATGTATATAAATATATGTACAATAATATAAACGATAAACCATAAAAGGATGTTATGTTTACCATCGTTAAAGACAAGCGTACCCTACAAAAAAATTATATATATATATCTTAGTTTAAGGATTCAGAATTATTTTGGATACCCATGAGCAAGTTTTAGTAAGAGGATATAACCATACGTATATATATAAAATATGTATATTATAAAGCAATATGAAATCCTGTTCAATGTTGATAATAATTGTGAAAAACGGATGAGGATTTGGGGTAGATAATATAATGGATGGGTTTAGTGTGTTAAATATTCAAGATATTGGAATGAGAATTTCTAATATTTGTTACTTGTACTTTGTAACTCCTTCCATAATTATCTATCATTGTACTTGAAATATATATATTGTGTGCCATCCTATATCCTTGTCATTTGTTCAATCAAAATATATTAAAAAAAAAAACTATACTACTGTGTACTTACTACATACATTTCTTAGGTACATTTTTTTTGAGAGTAATAAGGATTATTTGAAAATTTCCTTTACTTCACTATATATGCATATTGTATAGATTCAGTTATGTGTGTATCAGATACAGAGTATAATCAGGAAAATCAAGAAGAAGGTCCTTTTATTAAATGCTTTAAGGTATGAAAAATATTATTATATACTTATAAGACACTTTTTAAGAGTATATATGACATTTTATTAAATTATATATAAAATTTTAAAATTTTTTTTTTTATTTAACAATTTTCACCCTAAAAATTTTTCTTAAAAGGATAATAAATTTCACCTTTTTTTTTTTAGTTAATAATAACATAAAAAAAAAACTTAAATTGGAAAAGAGTTACAATATTTTTTGATTAAGAAAATGTAAATTTTTTGTTTTTCCAAATACAAGAAAATTAGAAAATTAGTTTTTATAAAATGCATGTGAATAATATAAGTAATACAGGAATTCCCTGAATTCATATTCATTTAACAATTTAATTAAATATTTAAATAAGTTAAATGTTATCAGTGTAACAAAATTAATAAGAATCTAATAAATACTATCTGTATACATGAATTGTGTGCTTGCCATCTTTGTATTTTTTTTTTTAAGTTTTATTCAAATCTTAATAACCATCCATTATACGTTATAGCTCTATAAAGCTATTAAAATTGTGGTAGCCCGAGCGATATGTCAAAAAAACACAAAAAAAAGAAATGTATTTCAAGAATTTATCATTTGGTATCTAAGAAAGAACCCGGTTCAATTACGTACCTAAACTGTCGATATAATCGATAATTATAACAAAGCTTTGTTCAAAAATTAAGATTTCTATTTCAAGGACATCACTGAACTTATACTCATTAAAGACTAAGAGTCAGCCATACACAAGAATCTTTATCTTTATTTCTGAGATCTACTACACAGAAAAAAGTCCAGTTTTTCAACATTTCATTCTATCACAAATCACAAATCATTCAGCACTCACCATAAAATTAACGAATTTATGTTAAACAAATAATTACAATTTACTGTCCGACAGTACAAGTTAGTACAAATTTTGAATTAGTATATATCAAAAATGATAAAATTGACAAATCGAAAACGATTTTACTCATTTTGAATATAATGATCTTTTAACATTTTTAGTAATCACAAAATTGTTCTTTTTTGTATAATTTATAATTTTCAATAATTTTTATTTTCCGAATTTCTTGGTAAAGAAAATATTGTTACCAATTAAAATTTGAAATTTCACTTATTTTGCAAGATTTTCATATTGCAAAGATTATTTGATAAAATTGGAAATGATGTCTGCATGTAAATCTGTGACCATATCAAAATTGAATCAATTTTTTAAAGTTTGATTGAAATGATTTAAACATTATACATGGAAAACATAATTTATTTGAAACGATACTGAAATATCCAATTATTTTCACTACAAATGGACAATTTTGTAAGCATATTTTTTTCAAAGTATGTTTCTAATTTAACACTTAGCTGTCAAATATTTGATAGATAAAAGACTAAATTACTAAAAAATAAATTACTGAATCTTTAAAAGACGGGTGTATTTTTAGTCTGTACTTTTAAATATCATCTTATATTTAGTTAATGAGTTATCTGCAATTATTGTAGGTCTAAATTATGTTAGGTTATAATGTCGTATTTTGGAGTGAAATAACAAAATGGAGCCTTATTACATTATAAATTGTTTACGCATTCCCTCAATGATCCCTGAAACCTGTAACTACATATACAAAAAAAAAAATATTTTATATAATTTGATTTGTCTGGATTTTTTTTATATCGATTCTGATAGTCCTTAAACTATCATTTAAATTTGTAATTTAATTTTATAAATTTATAATAAATTATATACTCTATTAAATAGGACCCTACGTTCTCCATTAGTCGAAAATACAAAGGAATGGTTTCGATTTAACTCCTTATTTTTATACTATAGACTTATGAAAACTTTTTATTTACACTCTTCTCTGATTCTGAACCCAACAAAATGAAACCATAACGTAGTATCTTGTGTTCCATGAAAAAATTTTATGATATTTTACAATAATATATAAATTTATCCTTTACAAAATAACAAAGTTTTTAGTAATATTTTTTTTTTTTGGAAAAAGGAAAAATACTTTAATGCTCGTACTATGGCTACATATAAACATAAAAGACTTTATGATATTTTTTTGAAATGTTTGCTTAAATATAACCTTTTCAAAATGATATTCGTATTTTTATATATATGTATATACATATAAGAAATGATGCCGCCGCCGACACAAATACAAAAAAAAAAAAGGAAATAAGTATCTACTCATTCCCCATCATAGTAACATATAAATACCAAAAATATATATGTAGAGAGTTACAACCAAAATTATAAAATAAGAAGAACAAGTTAAAAATAATAATAATGTATATCTATATCCACCCTATAAAAATAACATATACGCCGTTCATATATCTCTTAAAATAATATCCTTTAACTTATAACATATCAAAAAAAAAAAAAAAGGTTCTTATCTCTCATTCCTTTGATCCAAAAATAACAACAACAAAACAGGGTCATTCATAGAAACCTACATACACCATTATTTTAACCATCATATAGTTTCAACAAAAATAAAATTTTATATAATATGTGCTCCCCCCAGCCTTCATCCAACATAATAAATACCAAGACCAACTTTAACAGTATAGGAACAACAATTTTGCGATACCTACTACAAAATTAAAAAAAAAATGGAAGAAAAGGCACCCAACAGTGCCTTGTTTGCTTGTGCCAACCGTATTTAGAAAAAAAAAATTATCAACATTTTATATAAGAAAGGTCCTTTTAAGCACATGTCCTCGACTCGTGTATTCGCTTCTCTATCTCTTATTAAAAGGGATATATGTAGATATATATAAGTGTAAAGATACACTTTATATCCTGTGAACTGTTATGTCCTACATATGAGTCATACATATACACTTTATATATATATATATGATCCTTTATCTATTCCGTGTTTCTACAAAAAAAAAAAACGAAAAATTCACAAAAAAAAGCATGAAATAAAATAGGTACACTAAAAAAAACGTATATTGAAGGACGAGAACGTACTATACGATAACAAACAACTAAAGGAAAATTGTAAAGTAAAATTAATATAAGAGAAAAAGGGTGAGTTTATATGAAGACACATACTGTGACTATACTGCGACTGATGCCACTCCAGTTGAAAGTATTTTTTTTTTTTTTTTGGTTAAGGACATTGATGTGACGCGACGATTCGTAATGTATATTTTATACTATCACAGTACGTTAGATATTTTCGGTATGCTTTTATATAAAAATTTTCATGGTTTTCATTTTCTCGGTATTTTGGTAATATTATTTTTCACTGAGGTTGGTTAATTTTTTTTTGTAGAAAAATGGTTAAAGATATTAATTTAGTTTCTTAAGGTTTTGAATTTTTGATCATAAGTACTAATATTTGTACCAAAGAATTGTTTACAATTTTTTTGATTAATTTTAAGATTATGTAAATGTTTTTAAGTTCAGATTCAAAGTCAAGATTCATCAAGATTTCCATTTATTTAACTCATTCCAAAAACTCAAAAACTCAAAAAATCAGAAATTAGATGACTATATTTACAGTCTCTGGAATTGTGGAATTATTTCGCAAAGATACCGTGCATCCAACATCAAGTGACTACTAAAAATTTTGAAATGTACTTATGGGGTTACAAAATATTCAATCATTTAGAAGATGAATCTTCTGCACTGTTTTGAAAAGCAATAATCGTATTTTCACTTATCCAACTAAGAAACTGAATTTTAGGTTTTAGAACTTGCTGATTCTTTTACTGTTTACTGCTATATTTTAATGTTGCAAGAAATAATCAGTCGGAAATTGTCCTTTATATATCTTTCTCAGTTGTGAAGAGCCACTTTTTTTGGATATGTAATAAAATCTGATAATAAGTTAAATGAAAACTGAATATGAACTTTATTTTTAGATTTATTTTACTCGAAACTGAGTTGATGTCGTATAGATCTTTTCCGAAACTCACCCTAACAAAATGTAAACTGTGATTATTTAGCTATGGCCTACATCTAGAAATAATAATGCTTTCATTTTTTTATCATATAATCATAATCTAAAATAATTTCTTCTTCTGAAATTAAATATTTGAATGAGAAGGTAATTTGATAATATAATCGAATCCTTGTCTTGGAGTAACAAAATAAGATCGTGTATTAATGCCATTTAAAATTAATTTTACATTTTAAATCTACTGACATCAATTTTAATCAATTTCTAATTTTTCATTTTCATTGATTCGATCTTAAAGTATTAGAATTTCAATTGCAATTAAAGTTCTCCCAATTAATTTTGTTTTTTTTTACACTATACTGGGTGAAGCACTACCAGATTCTGTTGTACGGAAACCATAAAACTATTTTAGTTCATTATTTTTCGTATACTTGTTATATAGCGGTACGAGAATAGACAATAACAAAACTAGTAAAAACTAAATGTACGAATGAGTCTATATTTATATATATACAACGACGGATAACTATTTTTCGTTTTGAGTAAAAAGGACTTCCCACACTCCAACTGAATAACCATAATAATTTTTTGTAATTTTCGTTCACAGGACAAATTTTTATTTTTATTATTATTTTTGTCGATCTATTTTGCTTTGAGCACAAAACTTATATATACATACATTCAGTATACAAAAACAAAAAAAAAACTATACCATAAAGTCCTTCTTCTGTAGGGGGATTTGGAATGAGTTCATCATATCATGAAATCAAAAAAAAAATATATATATGTATAATAGATATAAATATATAAACCAACAAAAATAGAAAGAACTTTACCCGATAAACTGAGGGTGACTTCAAGTTTCAAATGTGTCCTTTTACATCCTTTATTATATACGTACATATATAGATAAAATATTTTAATATTACATACATATATATATCTATTTTTATCCTACCCAAAAAAAAGGGAACACTTTGACGTCTTTACTTTTATCCTTGTACGTTAAAAATACGAGCCCTTAAAACGCGCGAGTTTTTAACATTATACGCTATATATATATATTTACGGTACAATATAATAATGTTGATTTTGTTTTTCTGTACTTCGAAGGGTAAAAAAAAAAATATAATAAAAATAAAGGACGAAAAACAACAATTATGATGAATTCCCGTATATACAAAACTAAGTTGATCCTTCCAAGAGTTGGCAATCGTTTCTATACAATACGACGACATTTCTTAATGTGGGGGATTTTTTTTTCTTTCTTTTATTGCAATTACGTTTTTTTTTTTGTTTGTTTGGTATGCTCTCTCTGTGTGTCATAATATAAAAAATATAAAAAAAATTTTTTTTCTTCTATTAAGGAAAAGGACATTCTAGAAAAGGATAACAAAAAAGATGATGATAAAGAATGAAAATTATAACAAAAAAAAATTATATGTACAAGTACTAAGAGTATATTATAAAAAAGGACGACTAAAATTTTTTTCATCCTTATAATATTATGAAAATCGAATCAGTGTCCTTTTTTTGGAAAAGTCGATTTTTGTGTCATATTGGTTGATGACAGTTATTTTTGGCGCATTGCACACACATTATAATATGTGTACAGAGGACCCTCATCAATTTACTTTTAAGGATATTACTTCGTGGTAGAGTTAATACGTATATACGTTACAGGACAAAATATTATTAACAACAAGAAATGAAAAATAAAAATATAATTTTTTTTTATATATATGATATATATGATGACAACAATAACAACGATGAAATTTTCGATATGAATGTCCTGTTCTATACGTAAATAGTATAGTAGAAAAAAAGATGGGGGAGAAATTGTTGTTTGTAATTTTTATATTATTAGACCAAAAGTAATAATATGATAAACATATAAAGAGTCGAAAAGGACATAAGTACTTTTAAGGGTAGTATATGAATTTATATATAAATGTATGTATATTTGTATATATATAATTATTTTGTGTGATTATAGGATATTATTATATGGGTTTATGAAAATTTTTGTGGAATTTATATTTTCCATCATGAAAATTACAACTTTATGTTGTCTATATAAAAAAAAAGGATAATTAAGATTTTTTTTTTATGATAGATAAAGTTTAATTTTTGTATGTATGTATGCGTAAGGGTATATATATTAAATAAATATAAAAAAGTTGAAATTGTTATATTGTTTTTAGTTGATTTTCATAATTATATTGAAATTTATATTTGGTTTTTTTCAAAAAAGGATTTTCTTTGTAGGTTAAAAAGATATAAAAAATAAATAAATAAAAAAAAAAAACTTAATAAAATACCGTAATTATAAAATCATTTTCAAAGGATATACAAAATTGGAAGTATATGTAAATAATATTAAGACATAATATTAATCATGTAGTATTAAAAAAAATTAATAGATTTTCTTAGGACAAAATTTATTGTCAAGTCATTTTTATCACTTGTAATTATACCTTCCTTACCACAGAGCAGAGTACATTTCGTATTCATAGTTTTGATATTTTCGTATATGTATATTGCATAGACAATTTTCTAGCTTCAAATCACTTGGAAACATGTAAGATCTGTATGGACAGCGTTCTATGTATTTCGTTATAAGTTTTTCTCATATTTTTCGAATGTGTTTCCTTGCTATTCTAGGACATATTAAACATCTACTTCCCTAATGGTTATAATCTAAAGAAAAGCACTTTGTGAAGTGATCAGTACAGTCCACAGTCCAGTCTTCATCTTTTCTTGGTTGTATTCTCTATTGTTTAAACGTCAATTATTTACAAACATTTGAAGCTTAACAACATCGTTTAAGTTTTAATAAATACCTTAATTTCAAAAGCAGCGTTAGCGCAGTGGTAGTGTGATATGTTGTGATGCATTCAGTCCCGGTATCAAATCGCTACCAAGACATCGATATCACTCTAAATTGGACTAATTTTAAATGAGGAAGATTGGGGAAAATGCTAAGGGTTTCGCTGACAACAAATGTATCACTATTAAAACATATTAGCTTCTCGCAATTGAAAAGGTGATTTTACTATAACAAAAACTTATGGTTCGAAATGTTATGCTCCCAAGCAGGTTAAGTTAGCCTCCTGAACGCGATTATTTGTATAGAGATATTTATATCAGAATCTATTGATATTAAAGTCTTCTTGATATTCTCTGTGGTTCATTAAAAAACGTTTTAATTGAATAATTAAATTTGTAATAATAAATGGTACAGTAATAAAGCTTAAAAGTTAAATGTTATAGCTATTTGTTAATTGTAATGATTGATTAAAAATCCACTAAATTATTTAAGATTGATTGTATTAAATTTATTAAATTGAATTTAAAGTGATTTTAAGATTGAGCTCTGGCAATTAATGTTTCACTATATTAAAGTCAATTAAAAACTTAAATTAATTATAACTATATAAAGAAACATGTGCTTCGGAATTCTATTACAAATGGAAGGACATTTCATTAGAAAATGAAAAACTATTCTGACATATAAACAGGCGCGCCAGCAATATAAAAAAAATCGCTTTTGATGTTAAATTATTCTACAAGCATTTATTTACTTACATCTATCCAATGTGTTATTATGTACTACTTAATAAGATGGAATCACTAATAACAACGAGGTAAAGAAAATATTTAGATTTCACATAATTTTTTACGAATTTTAAGGAAGTTTTGATCCAACTTTATAATAATATCTAAAAACTAATAATAATTTCAGAAAACGGAATTAATATTCTTAGTTGGAATTTCATAACTTGTAAAAATATTTTTCGAATAAATCTTTAAGATTATATCAAAGTTTTCATATTATTCTAAACTCAATAAAAAACTCAATTTCCTTAATTATTAATCAAATTCCCCTTTTTTTTATTCATTTCATTAAACAACAAAATTTTCTATTACATTTTGTTGGAAAAACGAAAAATAAATAAATCTAAATTGCAAAAATAAATTTCCATTGATTCATACAAAATAGCAAAAATCCACAAGTACAAAATAGCAAAAATCCACAAGTGGTTCACCTTTTTTTTTATATGCATCCATTTATACATTTACAACATTTCAATTTCCTTACTATAAAATATAATAAAATTTATCCCAAAAAAAAAAAAAAAAAATAAAAAAAAAAAAGAATAAATGAAATATTTTTCCAGGACTATAAATCACAAATAAACATCAAACACGAAGGTAACAACACTTTTTATTATTACTTTAAACAAAAAAAAAAAATATACAAAATCATTTAAAATCAAATTACTTAAACGAACTGTGAATACTTAAATATACATAAAAAAAAATCGAAAAATAATCCGTTAAAATCAAATCTCACTAATACTATCTTATCGTACCAAAAAAAAGGATATAAATTTTACACAAAAACATACATTCGCATACAAACCTAAATTACAATAGAAAATCAGGTCAACTTGAAAATAAATGGTTCTTTTTTTTATATATTTTAAATGAAACAAACAAAAACACTCAATTTATTTGTCATCATTTTAAAAGGACAACAAACAAAACAAATAAAATTTCAAATACACACATACAAACACACCAAAACACTAAAAAAAAATATAACAATTTAAATAACAAATATAAAATTTACCCTCTCCAAACATTATTAAGATCAGCTGATTATGTCCTTTTCAAAATAAATGCAAAAACAAAAAAAAAAAGTCCTTTGAAAGACATGTGCGAATTATAGTATTCAAAAAAATAAAAAAAAATGATATTTAGAAATCATCATAATCAAAACCACCTTTCACTCTACCTCACTTATAAATTATCAGAAAAAAAAAAAATATAATTTCCTCATTCCATAAGTAAAATATTTTCATACAGCCTAAAAGTATGCAAATCTATTATGAAATTTAAAATTTGAGCATAATTTTTAAAGAAAGAGCGAGAGAGAAATTTATGTTTATATTTTTACTTAAAAGGACTACTAAATTTTTTTATTTTTTTATTTTGGTCCTTTTGTAAACTGTAATAATTTTTAATGTATTGGTAATTTTGTATAATTTTAAACAAAAATTGATATTTTTTATGATTTTTCTTTTTGTAATAAAAGAAAGAGAGCAAGAGAAATGATTTTTTGTATGTATTTGTGTATCGTATTGAAAAAATATTAAGCCTATTAAAATTTCGAGAGAAAGAGATTTTTTTTTGGTGCATTTTTCTAATTTTAATAATTTCAATAATATTTCTATTTTCACTGACAATTACTCGACATAATATTAAATTGAATACTTAACTAATACAATTACAATTTAAGTATTCGAAGGATTCTAAATATTCTTTAACAAAAAAAAAAAAGAGAAAAATGTTTTTTTTTTTTTTTTTTAGAAATTTGTAATAAAAAAAAAATTGTTTCTCTCTTAATCTCCTCGAGAAAATAATCCATTTTCTTCTTTTTTTTTTTTGTATAAAAGAATATTTTCAATAAATGAAAAACTCAGTATTTATATGTGAAAAGTGAGTAAGAGAAAATTTTTGTTGAAAACTTTGTTGTACAAAAAAGACAAAAACAAAAAGAAAATTGCTTGTCAATTTGTAAATGTTAAGTGTTTTTCCGGTTTTTTCATACACCAATTTTTTTTATTTTTTTTTAATAAATATGCGAGTAAACTTTTCATTTATTATATTATCCTGAATGTCCTTTGATGTATGTCTTGTTTGTATGTGTGTGTGTGTTTATATTTTAAATATATATTTGTAGGTTATATTATTATTATTATTACGGATCATAAAAGAAAACAAGCTGATTTTTGAGTATAGTTTTTTTTTTGTATCTTTTTGGTGTGTACATATAAATTGAAAACATATTTTTATGTTGAATTTTATGTTATTTAATGTTGGAATATCAACAGGTGTTTTTTTATATATTATATTATATTTTAGATTTATGAGAGTTTTTTTTCTTGAATTTAGATTATGATTTTTATGTTAAGATATTTTATTATTATGGTTTGTGTTATTTAATGATATAAATAGATTTTTATGATATATTTATGTTAATTTATGTATTATTTTATGATTTGTTTATAATGGACAATTATATTTGTTAGTTTTATTATATATATGTATTATGTTTTATGAATAAATTAATGTTGTTATGATTAAATATGTTTTTGTTGATATATTATTTGTAAAATTTTTTTTTCGTATTTGAAAAAAAAATTATAAATGAAGAGAAATTAATATAATATGAAATTATTTGAGGGAGACGAGGCATCGTTGTAGTTTAGTATAATAATGTAGGCCGAAATATCGAAGTTACGTTAAAGTGATTCTGCTACTGTAATATCAGTAATAAAATATGCAATATAAAATGTTCTTTAAGTCTGGGAAAAATGCTAACGATTGCTGACAACAAATTTCACATTATTTAAAGCCATTATTAGTGAATTTTCTTTACTATAAGGAAAGCTATATATATAATTGATAAATAGATGAAAATTTTGTCAGAAAATCTTTATCAGTAGCTTACATGATAAGCTTTAAAAAATAATTGAAAACTGTTCATGCAGTAAAAAAGGACTTCTTTTAAATTTTATGTTCAACTGAATGTTTCTACTATATTAATTCTAATGATTTTTTTAATTCTTCTTGTTCATGAGATAATTTTGTTCTTTTTTGAAACCATCTCATTTTCTGGTCAATACTAGGGAAATATGTGAATAAAGCTTTCAGAAACTTATGAATTCAAGCTTCTATAAATATTATATTAATTCATTATTTAAATTGCCTTCCACTGTAAGAAAGTATTAATTAATTTACTTCTTTATGAATTTTTTATTTTCTTTAATTTAAAATTGTTATTGCCCCGAAAACGTATTAAAATAATTAAATAATAATAATATTTAAAGAATTATATTACAATAAATTGTATAATAATTTAAAATTGCTTACCTATCAAATGCGTAACTTAATTTTTCACTTGAATACTTCAAATAATACAAAATATTTTTCAGTCTAAAGCTTTTCCACCTGCTTTTCTATAAAACCATTTACGTTAAATTGTCCTCCCATCTCTTTCTACAAAAACATAACAAAACATTTATTATTTTCCACATTATCGTAACTACGTATTTTTAATACTCTCTTTCCAGTATGTCCTTTTGTTATTTTGTACACAATTAAAAAAATCCTTTTACACTGTATCCCTCCCACACAACAACATAATTATTTTTTCAAAAGTTTTTCTTAATTATTTTTTATTCGACACAAGTATAGAAATACCTTTTTATTTTTCACCAATATTATAACATAAACCGACGACGACGGACCGACATAACGTCAAGGGTTTACCCCAAAAATCGTTTTTCCTATAATATCCTTTTTTTTTCTTAATAAGACTGAAAACAAATGAAAATAAAAATCTATCTTTCTATATTATCCTTTTTGTATATTGGGTTCGGGTCATGACACACCGACAAAACAAAAAAGGGTTACACATCACAATACTTTTTAGGTCCTTTTTTCAAGTCTAATAAACCCTTTGAAGGAAAATTTTTATATATCCAATTTTTTTTTTTTGGTTGGAAAAATACATACAATTTCGAGGGTGTATCATCATGGGTACGTAAAAAATATATGTAAAATTAGAATTGTGGAACGCAAAAAAAAAAAAATCATTTGTGTTTCCATTTTTTTTTTATGTTGTTTTGTTTGGGAATATATCCTTTTAAGACGAAGAAAAAGGATTTTGTATCCAACCGTATTATTTTGCCGTTTCTCTTGATTATAAACCCAAAAACAACCAAAAATATATTTATATATATCCTTTTAAAATGCGTGCAAGGACCAACTTTTTTTTTTATTCAAAAAACTCATCTTTCACACCAACATTTTTGTGTTTGTGCTCCAGCTAAAAAAGGATTCGATATTTTATATAACAATAATAAAAAAAAAAACACAACAAAATGAAGATAAAATTTTCATCTCTGCATATTCCATCTTGGGTCTAAAAAGGATACAAGTTTTTAAAAAGGATACAAGTTCCTTTTCACAATTTTTTTTTTTGTTGTTATTTAGCTTGGTAAAAATATTTTTATCATCAAGGATTTATATGTATATATAAATTTTTGTTGTTTTGGCTTGGATCTTCTGTATGGTATTTTTCTAAGCAAATTATACAACAAGAACAAGGATTACACCCTTATCATACAAGGCAAGACAGTATTAGGTTTTGAAAAAAATATATATTTTTCTGGAAACCCTTTAAATTACAAAAAAAAAAAAATTATTTTTGTAAAATTATAATCACTCAAACCAACCCACCAATTTCACAACTCGTCCTACACATTTTCTATCCGAAATTTGTGTTTTTTTTTGTTGTTTTGTTCCCTTGTTTTATGGTTAAAAGATGAAAAATATAATTTTTATTTTTGTTTTTGCCTGGCACATTTTTTTATATATATATATATATATAAAAAAATAGATTGAAAACTTCAACCCTTCAAATCCTTTTGTATAATATTTTTCTTGTTCTTGTTTTTTTTTTTTTTATTTTTATTTTGCTGCTGTACCTCATCGTCCAAAAATATAGTAAAAGAAAATTACTTAGAGATATAATAACGAGGGGAGGGGGGGTTCGTTTTTTGAATAGTATGAGTTATAAAAAAAAATATATTTCTGGCTACGGTCTCTAGATTTTGATGGGAATATATAAAAATAAAAAAATTTTTTTTTTTTTTTTTTGTTATTTTTATACTTGTAAGTATATACGAAATGAGTTTGAGTAGGGATTCATGTGTACATTATAGAAAGGGTGCAAATGGATATTAAGTAAACCCCTTTTATTTTATTTTGGATAGCATGACATATGAAAATAGACAACAGTACATAAATATATAAAAGTTCTTAGAAGAAATTAGTTTTAGTCCAAGAGAATTTTCCAGGATTCGCTACTCCCCTAACCTCCAGTAAGATAGTTCCTCATATGAACTCATTCCATTTAAAAATTGTATATTTAGTTTCATTTCTTTTGGGGATTTTTATTTTTAGTTAATGTTTATAGTTTTTTGTTGTTGTTAGTGTATTTGTATATTCGTATCCTTTCTGATATCATGTTTTATGTCTTGGGTATTGTTTGTATAGCAATAGCGACACAAAATATATATAGTAGTCCTTGTAGGATGACTGTATAAATAAATATATAGCGATAGTTAAAATAGTAAGTATTATTTTAGGATATAAATTTGAGTAATGGGGTCCAATTTCAAGTAATCACGATAGTTAATACATAAAAATATTTTCTTAATTAAATTAATTTGATATAATATTGAATTCTGTATTAAATTTGGATGTCTTTCTATTACAGTAATTTGAGAGGCTATTAGTTATAAATGAAGAACTCGCTGATTAATATCGTAGCACATAACATAATATTAGTTAGATAGTTAGATGAAATATTAGTCGCCATAACCTGATGACACTAACTGCAGACCTCTATTTGATCAATATGTGTATTGTATATTAAATTTAGCCTGTTTAAAATGAATTTCAGAATTTCGTAACCTACATTAAATTACAGAAACTGCAGCGATCTTATTCTAGGAGAACCGTACTACTGAGACTCAAATTGCTGCTATTTCGCTGTAATTAGGAAATCCTTCAACTTACTAAAAAGCATCTCAATATCTATTATCGATAATATATATAATTATCCATAATGGACCCAGTCAGGTCTATGTGAGGTTTTACCGCCATTAATAACTTAATCTACCTTAAATTCTTAAAATTATGATTATGAGTGTCCTTCTAATGATAATTGGATAATCACATACGATATGATTTACAGAGTTTATAATAATCTTGACAGTGATATTCGGCAGTCGTCTTTGGTTTTAATTATTGAAATATTGAGTGTAATATAAATTTTATCAAGACATTTTTAAATTGACCATATTGTACACGCTTAGACAGTTGACATGAATGGTGTTCACAGATTGTAAGAAAATGAATGGTGTTCACAGATATTTCTAGATAGAACTGAACTAGTGAAATTTATTTTTAGATAGTTGAAAAAAAAATCAAAAAATATTTAAAATAAATATCATTTACCTATAATTTCGTCAGGAATATTGATAATTAATTCATATTTATATACAATTTTGCATCGTACGACTTATTATTTGATTGTCACAATAGTCACATATGAAATTAGATCATTCCAAATATGACAGTGTTTTAGACTAATAAATTCATTTTAAGTTGATAGCTAACTATGAATGTTAAATAAGATAATAAAGTTCAAACAATTTTTTAGTCATCTTAATATACTCCAAAAAATTATGCAGATCCTTTTAATAGATTGAACAATTTTTATATGGAAAACTAAAATAGTTAATTTATCCACAATTCCAAGAAAATGATATTTCATATATGTATATAACATGTAAACCACATATCTTATATGATTTTAGGGTTGGTATAAGAAAATATTTTATATTTATACGTATACATAAATGTACAAATATAAATTGAGATGGAAGCTATTGGGAAGGGTCGTTTAAGCAATAGAAAATATAACATTAAATATATATATATATAGAGAATATTGAACATTTTAGATCTTTCTCTTAGCAGCTTATATTTCTATTTTTTTTTTATTTTCTTTTTATATTTTTATACTGAAGTTTTCTTTATTTTCTTGTACTTTGTCTGTCATGGATTTTTAGGGTGTCTAAAATACAAAAAAAAAAAAAAAATCCAATTCTCCTTCAACCAAATAAAGAATATCACCACCATCCCCCCCAACAAAAATTCAGTATATTTCAATAAACACCAACCCCAGCACCAAAGAATTTAATATAGAACTGTAAAAGGGGGTTTGTTAAAAATAATATTTATTCAATATTTATTTATGTATATAACTTTAAATAATATTTTTTATTAATTTTCTAGGAAATTTTTTAATTTCTAAATTATTATCTAGACAATTTCAAATTAATGTGAACATTTTCTTCATATTTACTGAAAATATTACAAATTCAGAAATAAGTTTTGGGTATGGTATGAGAGTAAGGATATAAAATGTACCAAATATTTAATGGAATGAAAACCCAAAGTGTTTGTCAGTTTTTCTGGTGCAAAAAGGCCTTGTCAGTTTGGGTCTATTCTTTGATATCAATGTGTATATATATACATAAATAAATGTTTATAAAATTTATATATAAAAGTCTTGTGCTACGTCTTAGATCTTATATATATAATTTCCACCCACACAAAATTCTACTTTTGCTGGCACATAAAGAAAATCATCATTTTATATGGGTGGGTATAAGGATATATTTGGCGCCATTACCTATCTTTTATATTTGAGTTTGTACCTCTTGATATTATTATACCCTCTAAAAATAATATATATATACATACGTACTACTATAAAACGTATACATATATATATATATATATATATATATATATATATATATATTATACTATGAAGTGTGTTTTCTGTATATCTAGGACTTATTTTCATTTCATGGAAACTTTTCTTACATTTTCTGTTATATTATTTCAAAAATTACGTATATATCCTTAAATTATAGAAGTTTCTATACTGAACACTTATGATGTTGGTTAAAGTTTAAGATTTTTGTTTTTTTGTGTACCCAACAAAAAGGAACAACGACGTAATATCAAAAAAAAAAAAAAATTACAAATTTCTAAAATTATTCTTCTGTCTTTCCTCAGCAAAATTGTTCATTTCAATTTGATGGTGGGTAGAGTAAGCTCATGAAAATTCTCGACAAGAACTAAAGAAATGTTTTGGATAATATTTCTTGTAGTCAAAGTTATTATGGTAACCCCCCTCCCTCCTTTATATTCAACTAAATAATATGCTCTGTTATAAAGTAAATTGTTAATATACAGAAAATTTCCGCAATGATGAATTTTAATCAAGTAGAAAAATTCATATACGTACAATTTCGGATTTCACAATAATTTAAAAATTTTTAAAGTAAATTTTCTTTGAATAACATGAACTTAGTTAATGAACTTGAAATTTTTTAGGTAATGCGTTAAGGAATTTTGAAAAAAATGAAGGGCTTATAACCGAAATTTCTTATTAGTTTGTTTGTTCAATATCCAAAAATAAAATAAAAATATTTCTTATTTTTGGTTAATATTCTTATTGGAAATTTGATATATAACGCCTAAAAGTATGCAGGAATAAAATATTACTACTCTACGTCTCTATACCATTTTAGTTTCAAAATGAGAATAGTAAATTTCAATATGAGAAATTTTATTTTGATACAAAACATTTGAAATTCAATTTATTAATATTGAATATTTTCTAAGTTAAGAGCCGCAGTGAATTTTCTTTGAATGTTTGCGATGCAATTGGCACATATTGCTGTTTGATGGTCAAATCTGAATATCTATTATTAAGAATACTTGACAATTTTCTTGAGAGTTATTTTTTAACATAACTCTTAACCACAAACCAGTCATTTTCAATTGGGTTAAACATTGCACTATAGGGTCCAAGTCTGAGTATCATGTTTTCACGAAATTCCTGCTCCTGCAAAGCTTCTTCAATTTTACTGTGCCACAGTGCATTGTCAATTATGATAACAACTGGTTCATCATGTTTACTATTCCACTTTGAAATTTACTATTTTCATTTTGAGGTTTACTATTCTCATTTTGAAACTAAAATGGTTTAGAAGAATTATCCAAAGGGCCAGATTTGATCAAAACTTAGAAAGTAATGTTTGGTTTCTGGAAAGAATATTGAACTTAATTGCGGAATTAACCGGATTACTATTAGCATGAAATGAATGTTAGAAAACCGTGTACTACCAAATAATTCAACCATTGATGATTCCATTCGATTGAATCAGTGGTACAATTCGAATATACAAAAATATTTGTCTTGTCAGTTAAAATTAACCTAGTTTTTTTTATCAATATATTTTGTAGAATCTTCTCATTCTCTGCATTAACGTAACCCAACTAAACCACTAAATAAAAAAAAAAAAACGAATAAAAAAAAATTATTTGAAAATCCTTGAAAGTCTGTCTGTAATATATTTCTTTCTGTCATTTGCTTCTTTATACATTTTATTTATATTTTTTTTTGTGATAAGACTGCAGGCAAAATTTAACGGCAAAGGGCTAAACCATCAACTCTGACTTTCATTAATTTCATCTTTTCAAACTCTTGATATAAAATAAAAAAAAAAAAAACCATTGACTTTGTGTATATCCTTTTTGTTGTTGTTGTTAAAAAAAAAGAAAATTCTTTGCAGTCGTCCTATTTTCTTATACTATATTTTTTTTTTATATGCTACCATACTCAAAGTCTGTACTATACCAAAAGTCTTTATGGACTTTACCATAAAAACTGAATTGCTGAAAATAAATATATATATAGATTTTCTTTTTTTTTTGTACATTTCTTACCAACATCCTTTTTTTACCATCCTTTATAATATTTCTTACTGCAGAAAAAAAAAAAATTCTTATTTTTTTTTTTTTTTTTTGTTTGATATTATGAGAAAAACCTTTTATGCCTGTTTTGTAGCCATATTTTATTTTTCCTGTAATTGTATATACATACCTGCTATCAAGGATATTTTAGATATTTTAGCGTAATTTTTTTTTTGTTATATTATTTTGTTTATTGGGTTGGTGTTACTTCTATGTTTTTATATTGTTGTCAGTAATTTTGGTTCAGGTTCCCTAAAGGATAATTGGAAGGAGCGGCTTCATTATATATATATTTATATATGTGTGTGTACAATACAAGGTTTTATAGGTATATTAATGTCTAATGGAGTTGGGTAGGGTATTCGCAACTGACAGCATTCATTTAGATGTGACTGCGTATATTTGTGTGTATGTATTTCGATACCTGTCACCAAAACGTGCACGATATTTTCTTTAATATTTTTTATGTACATTTTTTTGTTGTTGTTGATTTAAGTTTTTTTTTTTTTTTCATTATTTTATTTTTCTTATATTTTCGTACATTACTTTTTTTTTGGTAACTGCAAAAACAAATTGGTGCCATACAAAATAAATAAATATAAAATAATATTAAAATTAAATGGTAAAAGATGAAGGCCCAAAGCTGGTCTTTTGACCTTATTTAAAAATTAAAAATATTGATCATGCATTGCAAGGATTTTAGTTCTGATAAATATCTGCAAAGTAGTAAAAGCTCAGTATATCTGGCTACAGCGCTATTAACAGAAGACTCAATGCTGAGTGATAATGTCTTTAAGATACGGCGATCCGAAATAAATATATTTAAAGGAAGTGGAGACGAAGGCGAAACGATTGATGAAATTTTATTGTCATTGTCCCTATGTAATGGACCGGCGACGTAATTGCTTTGGTTCTTAATACATGAACGAACTGCATGAAGCAGGAGTTCTTGATTAGAAAACAATTCCAAGTTTCGGTCGAAGTGTGTAATGTGAAGGATATAAGGCTTACAATGGATATAATTCTGGCCTACATGTATGACCCACTATGAGTACCCTAATTAATCAAGTCTTGAGAATATATATTTTATGTAAATGTAAATATATCCAGAAAATATTAACACTTTTTATATTTATATTTAAATCCAAATGAAATAAATATAAATTCGCCTAAAAGTAGGCTAGTTGAATAGTTATATGTATTCTCAAAACTATACAAAATATTTGTTGTTTTAGATTTAACTGGTAAATGTTGAAGAATGCTTATGAAATCCTAATACAATTAATTTTTTTTTTTTTAAATTTTGATATTATTATTGATATTGGACAATTGGCAAGAATATGGAATTTTCCTCATTAAAACGATATCCTATTTCAAAAAGCCGGCTAATTATTTATAATGGAGTGTGCCTAATTCATTCTCACAATTTCTTAGCATACTAAATCTATAAGGTCGAAATTCTGTCTGTACATTACATTATAAAAGCATGTGTTGTAAAATATGTGGTTCAGCATAATTACAACAAAGTTAGCTTTAACAAATTTTAATTTAATTTTACGTAATTCTCGTGACTACCTGGTTAAGATAGTAGATTTAAATTCACTTTGTAAAGATCAGAAACCGTATCATATCAAAAGTCCCCTACCCGCCCCTTTCGATGGGGTTATTGAATTCGTACCTTGCAAGTGTATCCCTGCTGACCACAGCCAGATGAAGTGTGCTATAGTTTCATTCTAATTCTTTCCTCCGCAAATACAGCATGATTGATTGAACAGAATACCGTAGATATGAAAGCTAATATAAATTTACATCTAATGCCTTCGCAAGATTTTTATTATTCGTGTATGTTAATATAAATATTATTAATTAAAATAGTGAAGGGAATTGATCCTGTCCGCATCATGTTCACCAATTGGCTAGTGCTATTGAAATTAGTTAATTCTAAACCGACATTTCCATAAAGAAAATATATGGACGAAATATGGAAAAGTTTTGATTAAAAATTAATAATTGTAATACAACTTCAAGATAATTATCTAATTACGACGTACATGCTATAAAATATATACCTTTATAATTTAATATACATATTCGTTAATCATTTGACAAGTAAGTAGCCTTAGTAGGGACGTCTTTATATCATATCCATGAATATATTAACCGTACTGATTACTCCAATTATATAGAGCCACAATCAATCAAACTAAAGCTTGGTCAGTTAATCGCTCAGTTAAGTATCGATTCGTTAAGTAAAGTATTTGCCTTCTTTATTTGTTTTGTATAGACACATATCGGTGCAATTGAAATCGATTCGTAAAGAATTAAATTAAATGTGACAGTATTAAAAACAAATAAGTGTGCTGAAACATGTCACTGACGAACATTTTATGAGGATATTCAAAATTATCCGGATTTATATAATAAACAAATTAAAAATTACATGAACATTAGAAAAAAGACGAAAATAAAACATGAACTTGGCAAATTTAATCGATAGCTTTCAGTCTAATATTGAACATTGTAGCTAAAGCTTAAAACAACACACAGATAATCACAATAAAAAAGTACTATTCAGAATTTTTAATTGTGGAACAAAAGTTCAGAGGAATAGAAATAATAATTTATAAATTATTCTACTTTTAAATCTATGAACTAAATTACAAATTAAAAATCTGAAGGAATAATAAAATATTGAAATTATATTAATGGAAAAATTCAGATCAAAAACAATTTCGTGAACAATTTACACATTTTTCAATTAATATAATAAGAAGAAACTTCTTCCTTGGGGTATCATTATTTCATCCTATGGTAAAATATAATATTAGAATTTTTATTTATCAAAAATGAATCATATATAAAACAGGATAATGTATAGTCCTTAAAAAAATTCTTTTTATCTGGATATTTCGTTATCTGTAATAAAAAAAAAGAAAATCTCTTTAACCGAAAACACATAAATGATTAAGGAAATGTTTCGTATACAAAAATGACTTTGTGTAAATTAAAAAATATATTTGTCGATTTAATTCTATAAAATATTAATATTTTATGTGTTTGGTAATTTAATTCATCTATTTATAGATAGTTCAATCAATTATAATATGGCGAACAGCGAAATCTAAAAGAAAGTTAAGAATTTATTAAAGAGAAGGAATTGCTAAATAAATTGTTCTTTTAGAGAAGGTCGCAGTCCAATACCATGTGTATTAATATCCTAGTCTGGTATAAAAACTGATCTAAATAGGCGATTGACCCAATGTGTCCTAAGGCAAAACTTGAACCAATGCAGACAAACAAAAATGGTTGTCCAAAGGCCCGATTTACGAAAACCAAAACTCTCCTTTAAAACCGTCAAATTTAAAGCGTAAAAACCTCAGAAATGTGGTGGCAGATCGTGACACATTATTGATCACATAAACCGGCCATTTAAAATAAAAAATTATACATTATTCATTGTATGTACGTAGATGTACAATAATTTATTTATTTTTGTATTTATATAGTAAATAAAATATTTTTTTAATTAATTTTATTTTAAAAAATTATCTTGGTCCAAGTTTGTAGTGGTGAAAATGTGCCAGCTCTACCTGTCGCATCGTCCTTGCGTGCATCCCAGTGTACAGCATTCTTCGTTAAAGGTACAAGGTTCTCCTATACGATTACAACAAGTCTTAAATAAAATAATGAAATTGAAATAAAATTACATTTTATACAAAATTCAATATAAACATACCATGATACCAAATATTATACTCATAGTATCAGTGCAGCATGATTCACTATCACTCATTATAACTCCACCTGCTGGAACGCAACATATCTAAATTAAAATAAATAAATTCTAATACAATTATATTCTATAAAAAATAGACATAAACTCACGTTATTTCTACATCCTTTAGAGCAGCAGTCTGTATTAGAAGTACAAGATCCTTGCAGTGGATTACAACAAACCTTAATTAAAATAAATAAATTGTAATAAAATTCATTCTATAAAAAATACACTATAAACTCACGTTGTTGTTACATGATTTAGAGCAGCAGTCTGTGTTAGAAGTACAAGATCCTTGCAGTGGAGTACAACAAACCTTAATTAAGTTAAATAAATTGTAATAAAATTACATTCTATAAAAAATACACTATAAACTCACGTTATTATTACATGATTTATTGCAGCAGTCTGTGTTAGAAGTACAAGATCCAGTCAGTGGCGTACAACAAACCTTAATTAAAATAAATATATTGTAATAAAATTCATTCTATAAAAAATACACTATAAACTCACGTTCTGTTCACATGATAGTGAAGTGCAGCAGTCGTCGTTAACCGCACAATTAGCATTTAATTGAGCGCAAGTTTTTCCGCATATCTTAATTAAAATAATTAAATTGTAATGAAATTGAATTTTATAGTAATACATACTGCAAACAATTCCAAGGTATACAAACCTCATATTGGGCCAGGCATAGAGGTGTACAACACCTAGATGGCTGTGTAAAACTGCAAGATCCGCCATCAGCAACACAGCGAGGCGGGCAACCACCTTCAACCAAAAATATCTATATTGAATTAAAAAATAATTTTATTAAAAAATGTATTATTTAAAACTGTATTCAATAATTTTCACCAGCACTAGCACTAGAGTTGCAATCGCGAAACCGAATTTTAATAATTCTCCCATGTCTAATACTCAGTGTCGTTCTGAATTATTTTTATGTTCCATCTCTATTTATATCCCAATTTAACTTTTAAAATTAATAATTATATTATACAATATTAACCTAGCTTTTAGCTATATTAATATTAACCTAGCTATTAGCTATATATATTTTCGATACTATTGGCATTGGCATTGTCATATTTTTGAAAATTCATCACTGTTTGTATTAAATTCTGTTTATCTAAATATTTATATTTCGATTGATCTAATTTTTATAAGTACACATTTTAAAGATGTTTAATTAAAAAAAAACTAAAGATATTTATATTTAGTAGTTATGGAATAAATATAAAGTCTGGTGATGGATTTGATGGTGAAAAAATAAATTTGGCTTAAACTTTGGTTTTCTAGGTCGGGTAGTCCGAAAATGCAATAAAAATGTGTCGGGGAACCGGTTCTCAGATTTTAATGCAATTTGGCATACAGGTTCACACAGACTGCATCCTGATGTCCGTACCAGATGAAAAAGGCCAAATGTAAAATCTGAAGTTAAATTATTTAAAACCGATTATCTAAAGAAATAGTAAACTCATCCTTAGTACCTGCAACAATACATTCATCCGATACATACACTGATTCAAAAAAGTCAGAAAACATTTTTAACCGATTCTTATAATATACAGAAACAATACTATTAAAATTCATTAGATTAGGAATTCCTGTATACCTACGACCTTTTTGAGTTTACATAATTACAAAAATGCTTACTATTTCGAACTTTATTTTCAATATCATATAACTAGGGTGAAGAAATCTGTGTAGAGTTTCAAATTCTAATCGTAGACGTTTAAATACACATTTGTCAGACACACCATTTGTTTGTAAAAAATATTTGTGGGCCTTATTCGTGAAATTTTTAAACCAAATTAATGGACTTTGTACATGATACACGAACTTCGAATTACGAATTGCGAACAAATTAATTATTACATGTTTAATTAAATTTTTTTAAATAATTTTCTTAAATAAAATTTTTAAAATTAATTAATAAATTTATAAAAATAAACAATTTTATATTTTTCTACGAATTAGGATATCTGGTCGCAAACTGTCAATTTATTATTCGCATTCCACATTGTTGCGAATAAAAATTCGCTCGTTTTTAATATCAAATGTGTTCTTTTATGGTGCAGTTATGATGCCATATCTACATTAACAAAAGGAATATATTCAACAACAAATAATGGATTTATAACCAAAATTTCAATTTCAGTTGATTTATTTAAAGGTAATAAAATTTTATCTTCTTCTATCCACTCCCATAAAACTGAGGTTAAATTGAAGTCACCAGTTTACGTATAAAATCATAAGAAATATCTCAATCTATTGCAAAATGCTAATAAAAATTGATTTTTTTTTGTGTGGCTCACGAAAAAGTCAATTAAAGTAAAGATAATTTATTAAATTTACTATTTCAAGATTTGTACAATAATTCTAATATAGATTACAGTTTTAGTCAAATTTGAATATTTATAATATTTCGGATGGTTTTGATATCACACGCAACATGTTTATATTAGGGTAATTTATTATTGTATTTTTTGCCTATAATAAATTATACACAAATTAAACAAGTGCAACTTCTAAGTCCGTCGCAACACTCATAATTAATCCATAACTACTTTTACAAAAAAATATAAAAAATATGCTTTTATTTAAACTAACTAAAATGTGAAAAATATAATAAAATTATTAACAAAATAAAATGCAAACAATAATTTAATTTATATAGAAAAAAAATTGCAAAATAATAAATAAAATTTAAAAAACCTTCAAAAAATTTTGGGTTTTTCCGAAATACGAGTAAATCGAAAACAGATAAATAAATATTGGCAAACGTTAAATAAATTAAATTTTTGTGACAAATATTATTTTTCGTTTTCAATGTTAGATTAGAAAATAAGTTTTACGTGTACATAGTTAGAATAGCTATAATGAGTGTTGCAATGGACTTACTTTATCTCAAAAAACATCTGAATCAGAAAACAAAAAAGCCTGCGCCCAGCAACATCTCCTAGAACCTTTTGTGTGTATGTAATTAAGTTTGGCGCACAGGTTCGCTGGAGTTTCAACTTGTTGTTCAATCAAAAATGGAATCGATATTTTCAAGGGATCTAAGCTAAAATTCCCAATTTATGTTGAATTCTGTGTTTTTTGTTTATAAAATTTAGGGCCCGTAGTTTTTAGTGGGTTCCTATCCAAATGGCGAACAACAATATTCTTTCTGTTAATTCCAAATCACTATTGGACATAACTTCGAATTATAAGCTCGTACTTGGTTAAGAACTTTTTATTGAACTTGCTTCGATAATTTATCAACTTAATGAAATTTATCAATAAAAAATGGTTCATTTTAAATACGTGGCAGGAGTTGTTTGTTGTAATGTCTAATTCAGCAAGTAGTTGCTCCACGTATAAATTATCATCCACTTTCTTCAAAATATAAATAAAAAATTAAATTTATTAAATTTTTAAATAAATGAATAATTTTTAAAATCATAAAATATTTTTTGATTAAACTTTCAGACTATGTTCTATCTATATTGAATTGATCTTAGTAGCAGACTAACCGGGGCTTTATGGATTCAATAAGTTTCATTCAACTTGCTTGTTGCTTTCCATTTTATTAAATTGGTATTATGAGTCTTATTATTCAAGCAATTATTACAATGATTTTGTTTTTTAGATAATTTAAAATTGATTTTTAATGCAACCAACAAAAATTGGCCCCTATTAATTTATTTATAACTAAAATTACATATTTTTAATTTTAATATCATTTATTCTTTTTAATTAAAATAAAGGTAATAAATAGGAAAATTTAAAAAAAAAAATTTTTCTTGCTTTCGCATTAGCAAAATTGTGAATTAAATCACTTAAGTTCATTTTACAGCTTCTGTTGATTCAATAGGTAGCAAACCAAGATCTTTAAGTGTATTTTGAGCTATTGGATTTCTTTTATATTCTTTGATTATTTTAAGTTTACTAAAAGATCGCTCAACACTAGAAACTTTTACTGAAAGTGTAAAAAATATAAAATCAGATACTTCAGTCAATTCGCTTTCTAGGCAACTATACTTTTCAAGCAAAAAATCTAACAAAAAATTAATTAACATTTCTTCTCTAAGTTCATTTTTGATCATTGAAACCAAATATTTAAATTGGTTAGGAAAAATACTAAATTATTGCATTCATTTAAAATGTCTGCTTCTTTCATTATAAGAAGTCTTTTAGGCACTAACAATCCGAAATATTTTTTTACTAATTGCATTCCAGCAATCAGTTTCCTATTTGAGAGCTCATTTGGTCAACAACATAATTGGAATACATTAATTTTGAAATGGGACTCTCTATTGTTAAACAACTGGTCCGTTGATAATTCATCAAAATGTCTTTTAACGATCCTCTGACGTTTTGAAGTTTAAGAGTTCAAATTTATTCCATTTCATAGTTGAATCATAGGTTAACAAAAACGAATTTGTACAAAGTTTTTTGGGCCCTCTGATTTGCCAGTTACTAATGCCCTAATGATTTGCATTATCTCGCTGTTGGGTAGCTACGCCGCTGCTCATTAACCTGTACCTCTATTAATCTAACCATAAGAAGATTATATTAAACCAAGTTTTTTACAAACCTGAAACTTTATAGTAGACCTGACTTGATATACCTGATTAGGAGAATGAATAGTATTTATTACAATCAATGGTACTATACTTTATCTTTACTGAAGCTCTACTCTAGTACAGCTGCAGTTAACCCTACTATAATTGACTATTACTGAAACTCTAGATAGAAGAATGGAAGATTATATAATTTTAGTATTCTTATTTGTTAGTTACTATTTATAAAGGAAAGTATTTGAAAAAAAATAATATTTTATTATAATTTAATTTAAACAATGTATAAATGTAAAAAATAAATAAATTAAAATTAATAATTGAAATAGTGAATATAAAAATGACTTTCTAAATTAAATATTTTAAATATTTATTTAGCTATAATTCCTACAAATCTATTATTCTTTACTAGTGCGCATTTTCCGTTCGCGCATTTTTACGTTTGCTCATTTTCCATTTTGTATGTAATGAATTTTATATAGTTTCTTGTTTCAGTATGTAAATAATTCAAGTTTAAGTAAATAAAATAGGAAAAATTATTCATAAAATAAATATGGCAAAAATATTGCCACATTTTATTGATTTTTGTCACAACAATTTAGCAATTTGGAAATATTTATTAAATATTTGAAAATATTATTAGCGTCAATATTGCAAAAATAAATAAAGTTTCCGGTTAAATAAAATTTAAAAAACCTTCAAAAATTTTTGGGTTTTTCCGAAATACGAGTAAGTCGAAAACAGATAAATAAATATTTGCAAACTTTTAAATAAATTAAATTTTTGTGACAAATACTAGTTTTCGTTTTCAATGTTAGATTAGAAAATAAATTTTACGTGTACATAGTTAGAATAGCTATAATGAGTGTTGCAATGGACTTACTTTATCTCAAAAAACATCTGAATCAGAAAACAAAAAGCCTGCGCCCAGCAACATCTCCTAGAACCTTTTGTGTGTATGTAATTAAGTTTGGCGCACAGGTTCGCTGGAGTTTCAACTTGTTGTTCAATCAAAAATGGAATCGATATTTTCAAGGGATCTAAGCTAAAATTCCCAATTTATGTTGAATTCTGTGTGTTTTGTTTATAAAATTTAGAGTCCGTAGTTTTTATTGGGTTTCTATCCAAATGGCGAACAACACATTCTTTGTGTCGCGAAAGATCTGAAATTTCTTAGAAAGCATTGCTTTTTAGCACTTTTTACAAAATATTCTTTCTGTTAATTCCAAATTACTATTGGACATAACTTCGAATTATAAGCTCGTACTTGGTTAAGAACTTTTTATTGAACTTGCTTCGATAATTTATCAACTTAATGAAATTTATCATTAAAAAATAGTTAATTTTAAATACGTGACAGGAGTTGTTGTAATGTATTTATATACTTCTAATTTAGCAAGTAGTTGCTCCACGTATAAATTTCTAAACAAATGAATAATTTTGAAAAACAAAATATTTTTTAATTAACTGGAACTTATTGAATTTGATTAAACTTTAAGACTATGTTCTATCTATATTGAATTAATCTTAGTTACAGACGTATCCATTATATACTCATCGGGGCTTTGTGATGGATTCAATAAGTTTCATTTTATTAAATTGGTATTATGAGTCTTATTATTCAAGCAATTATTACTCGTAATTTTGTTTTTTAAGTAATTTAAAATTGATTTTTAACGGTAGCAAAGGAAGTATATACTAATCAGTGATGCCTTCGCAAATATGCAGCCAGTTGTTTTTTGTTTTATATCATTAATCTGTACCTCTACTAATCGAACCATCAGAAGATTATATTAAACCAAATTTTTTACAAACCTGAAACTTCATTTATTTTTACAATAGTGACGTGTAAATAATATTTTAAAATATTTCCAAATTCAAATTTCGGTATTTTATGTATTACTCTGAAATAAAGACATCAATTTGAAATTAAAAAGGACCTTTAATGCTGAAAATTTAAACTAAACACCATCACTTTAAAATGAAACAGAAATCTTATAAAATATTTACAATTCGATATCTTGTGAACTGATGTGAGATATTTATACAAATGCAAAATAGCATCTCATTCTACACTGTGTTCCTTAAATTTTAACCCTTCCTAAACAAATTTATGATCAAAAACATCAAATCGTGTAGTATACATAAATATTATGCAAAAGCACATCAGCATAATAAAACATTACAGAATTTCTATATCGCACAATTTCTTTCTTTTGTGTTTAAAAGTTCGCGACTAAAATGGTACGATGTCGGCACTGCTGATGGTTTTTTTTGAAAAAGATAAATAAAAAAAAAAATATATATATTTTTTTTATCTTATAATACAGAAATTTGTTTATTTCGCAGTTAACCATCTTTTCTTAGATTTATAAACTCTAAAGTATATAAAGAAAAAGACAGCAAAATTTACGAATGATGACAGTTTTCTAGAAAATATTTAACAATCTCACAATATTTTAGCATATCGTTTAAAAACTTTTGATGTCTATATATATGTACGAAGCCATTTATATATTTACTATGTTTATATATTTATTGTAACAGTTAAATTTGTATTGGATATCCAACGTTTTGAATAACTGATGCGAATATATAGAAAATTTAGGAAGGAATTTTTTTGCTGGAATAAGAATGAATGTGGTTAAAATGAAATCATATAATTTAGGATTTGAGTAGTATAGAAAAAATGGATTAGTTTCTAGTACTATAAATATTTTATATATTGCTTTACTATATAAAAATGATAATTCCACTTATTTATTTATATTCACTATTAAAATTCATTTATTCATTTAAAGTAAGTTATCTTTCTGAATTTAAAAACACAATTTAAGAAGTTTGTAATATAGGACTATATAAAACTATTCCTGGAACGCATTTCAAGTTCTTTATTTACTTCAGATTAGTTTGGTATTCAAATAATATTGTCATTGGGTACGAATGTCAGCGAATTAGGAATGAATGGATTGATAGAGAAGAATCTACAACTCAGATCAGAATGTTGCTCACTGGACCCTCAAGAATCTTCATATAAACATACCTTTACGGTTAACCGTGCCTAGATATAGTTTGATAGTTTCCCTGAATTTGTACATTGGAAATATATGTCTATACTTTCAAGCTAATTAGTATTTGGTTCATTGATTTTAAATGATATGTGGATACTTCTCCCCACACAGTGAAGCCTTTTTAAAAGTCAACCATATTGTCAAACCAACCTACTTCTGTAATGAACTTAATCACTTATCTGGCCTGTTTCCTGCAAGTTATCCATGAAGAAATTTCCCAACAATCTGAATCTTCTTTGTTGAACCGAGGAATGCTAGCCTATATTAAACTTACCGCATGCTTCCTGAGGATTGCGTGTCCCGTAGCAAATCCAGTGAATAATCTAGATTTAGCTTTGTTCTTTCTAAGATGCGGAGCACTATCTACTAAGATGTCTGTACCAAAAAGAATACTTCTAGCTGAAACATTTGTGATATGTTTCCCTGTAATCCTAAGCATATTAGTTAAACAGTACAGGAATTAAAGATATGTAGGTAGTTTGATGTCAAACAAATTTATTTTAATTATGATTCACAAATAAATTATATAATTCGTTGTTGATACAGAATTGTAGTTTTTCGCTGATATCATTTGCGTTATATATAAAGAAATTATTTCTGATGGGGACTGAGTTTTATTATTTTTGATAATTTTTAAATTTTTTTTTTGCCAAATACAAACTAACCATATTGCAGTAACGATGATTATTATCTACTAACCATTTCTTTTTATATAGAAGGACTTTTCTCTTTACTTTGTCTATTTTTACTTTGATAAAATGTATTAAAAAGAAAAATAAAAGTATAAAAACTAAAGGTAATGGCATCCACAAAAGCTGTTGAATTTATGTTTTTTTTTTTTTATATAACGATAGTATAGTTGTATAATATTTATAAAAAGATTCTGTATTATAACAGCATGGAAATAATACAAAGAAATATACATTTTCATCTGTTTAGATATAATTTCAGTTCTGGATGTTTGTCAGCAAATGATTCATAATTTATAAATAAGGTAATTCACTGAATATGATGGCGACGTTTTAAATTAAATCTTTATTCTTTTTTTTAAAAAAAAATTACTGAGTGTATAAAACCCAATTTTCTAGGTCTAGTTTATATAATATTTATTTTACAAAAATTTCTCAACATCGACCATAGACTACTAATCTGATCCGGAAATTAGTTTGATTTAATCGTACAGGAGTATACCATTAACAGGAACACCATCAAATAAACGTAATTTACCCTGTAAAAAAAATATAAATTGTATTTGACATAACTCACTTTTTAATTCCTCTTTCTTTCATTTACTACTAGGTGATTTTTTTTTTCATTTTCATTGACATCTATTGTATATCCTTACCACCATCATCTCCCAAACCTGATATCCATTTAACCTTACTTAATACTTAAACCTATAAAACTTCATTCCCCAATATAAAGGATATTATTATATTTATCAAAATATATATCTCCGTTCCCTAAAGGAAAGACGAAAAAAAAAATGAGAAAAAAAAATGAAATGTTCTCTGGAATCTTTATGAGGCTTTACTTTAACGAAATGAAAAACCATCTATATTTTTTAATACTAAATACATATATATACATAGAAATATCCTTAATATCCTACTCTGTGCACAAGGACAGCATAGAAATATATGTATACAAAACCAAAGAAAAAAAAAGATATATCTGCTACCTAAAAATGTTTGATGAAAAAAAAACCAACATAAAAACGAAACCATTGCTTTATAACTTTTCTGGATATTCTGGAGATCCTTGAGAGATATATATACACACAACAACAGAAAAAAAACCTTCTTTTCATGTATACAAACAAACAAAAAAAAACTATAGAACAAGTCCTTTTTCATTTCTATCCCAAATGGTAAAAGAAAATGAATCAGAGAAGAAAAACATTTTTTTTTTCTTTTCTTGTTATGCATCCCTTCTTCAAGTTCCTTTTTATATGTTATATTTTTTTTCTTTCTTTTATATTCTGTATGCCTTATTTTCCACAACAATTTCTCTATATATATACAAATACAAATTTATGTGTCCATTTTTCTGAAAGTCCTATATAAGATGATGTCTTCAGGGTAACCGGATTGGGGTGGCAATTTTTTTGGTATGAGAAGATGAATAGAAAACTAAAAAAAAAAAAAAAAAAAATATAGAATGAAAATTTCTTTGCACAACAGAAACTATAATGCCATATATAAGAATTTATAAATATGTAGATGTCTATCATACCTAAAGGATATGTTCAGGGTTTATGGTCTTCGAATCTACAAAATAACAACAACAACAAAATTAGGACAAAAAAAAAATATTTTCAGAAAATGAAAAACGAAGAGTATTGAACGAATAAAAAAATAAAAAGGAATGGTAGTGACTTGCCATAAGGTCGCCTCTTTTGGATTGATGTTTTCAAAGGAAAAAAGCAGAAAAAAATGATGATGGCAACCCCACATTAACTATACAAATCGTTTTTGGGTGGAGGTTGTTATTTAGGTATCTTTATATACCCTTAAAGCATATATACAATATTTTCTTATTATTCTAGAATCTATATATCTTCTGTTTTTTGTGTTTTTTCCATGTAATGTTGATGGTTTTTAGTATAAGAAGGATATTTAAAGATTCTTTCTATTATGGTTGTCGTCTTTTATTTCTCATCTTGTATATCCTTCTTTTCATTTTGGCATTCCAAGGATATGATGTTTTTTTTTTATTATTATATTCTTTTGGGTTAGAATATATTTAGGTTCTTAATTTCCAAAAACTTGTATTGATGGAGCCAGAGAGAGGATCATATGTATGTTTTTTTTTCTGAAAGGTTTAATACTGAAATTTCTTTTCATTTCTTTTTATTCCAAATATCTAATATAATATGTCGTTTTTATAAGTCTTATAAAATTGTTTATATCATTTTTGTTATTTCGGTTTTTGTGGTCATTATATTAGTTTCTTTCTGTTATGGTGAGATCCTTTTAGTTAGTTTCTGAATAGATTTATATTTGTAATTATTATACATATATTATATATTCCGTCTTGGTTTTTATTTGATATTAATTCGTTTTTTTGGTTTACAAATATGTGATTAAATTTGATTGGACTATGATGGTCGGATTGATAGATTCATCAGAATAGATAGCCATTAAAATTTCCAGATATTTTATACTCATTAAAGAAAACTGAAGCTTACTGATAATAATAATATTAAAAAATACTTAAAATCAAATTATTATACCCAAGAAATACACAGACAAAGAATAAATCATATCAAATTTAATTTCCTCATTACAGAGCATTTACGTGCAGTTCAGATATTTTATTATTATATCTTGAGAATGCCAATATTTCTAATTTTTTCCATATTTATTGACCACATTTTGGTAGCTTTATCATTGTTTTTTACATTTTGGTTACTGCGGAATATTTTGCGATCTAAGTTTTGTCTAAAGATTAATTGAGAGACGAACATTTGTTCACAGTTTTAGGGAATCCTTACAACAGTTTTGTTGTTCTATATTTTCTAATTTATGTTTGTAATATTAACAGCAGTTTTACTTTGGTTAACGAATTCAAACAATATAAAAAAATGATATGGTAAAATTATAACGCAAATAAATCCTTAGTAATTTTTCTGGTTTCTAGTTTTTTAAACCTTAACTAAATGACTAATGAAGATTGGTCAGTTAGACTTTAAATTTCCCAATGTATTATTGTGAGATTGGTTGTGTTTTTAGTATTTTGTATTATTTATTATTACAAATATTGAAAAAATTGAATTAAAAGTATATTTGGTTAAGGACTGTCAAATGAAAATTACTTAATATATTTTATTTCATCAAGAAATTCATATATCCAAAATTAAAAAAATGGTGTAATTATACCAAAAAGGAATTAAAAAAGTACAACCAACAATTATGTAAAATATATTTTATAATATATTTATTAATGAAAAATACATTTTATTATTAAGAAATTAATCGTTTTTACTTATTTATATATTTATACCTACGAAAAAATCGGATTCGTAAAGGTTTCACCAATTCTGCTTAAAAAACCTTTCGTTTTTTCTGAAACTTTTTTAAAAACATTTAATTGATACGTAAATGATTCTTATTTCTATAGTCTTTTACTATAGAGACCATTAAAGATTCGTTTCGTTTTCCATATGTCGGATTAGTCAAATCTGTTTCATTTTTTTTTAAAGGCAAGAATGAATCAAATATGAAATTCTTCATATTATAGAGATATAATTTTTGATTCCTTTTTGAGTCAATTTGTATTAAGGGTTGTGTTTTTATAGTTTAATTACGAAAATTAATATCCATATATATTTATTTAGAAATTTAGCATTAAAATTTTTAATAATTATATAATTATTAATACAGAGTAACTATACAAATGTAAATTTTAATCGATTTAATTAGTCGACTTTAATTAGTCCTTTCTTACTTAAAATTGATACTTTTCTATATAGTATAAAAAAACAGTCTTGATTATTTTATCGCAATGATTCATACACGTAACATATAGAAATAACACCGAAAAAAATCTCTACGTTTTGTGTACTTTAATTTGCAATTATGAATCCAAATGAAAAAAATATTACACAGAGAAAAAAAAAATCTTGTCTTGTCAAATTATTTCAAAGGATCCTTAAAATTGTTTAAATTTCGTAGAAAATTATAATTCAATTTTATGATATAATTCTTAACCTCAGCATATATTTTAAATTTCTCCATTTTTTAAATATTTTGTTAATTTATTCTATTTTACTAACTATATTTAATCACTTCTCCATCCTTTCGATAAATCCTTTGGATGGAGTATATGTAATTATATCTAACAAATTTTTCATATTTTGTAATGGTTATGGCACTAAATTTTATGTAAACTTTTTATACGTTAAATTTTTGTTTTCATATACATAACCAACGTTAATGGAAACATATTTCAAGTTGAAGACATTTATTTTATAACACCGAAAATAATTTTATTTGAAGGGACTCTAAATTTTAAAATATATGTATTTAATAACTATATGCAGCACCGACTTATTATATTTTATATTATAAGAAAAAGTCAAAAAAGGAACATAACCTTTGTCAAAAAAAGATCTCTATACTCAGATCTATATACTCTAGATGCCATACTACATCAAAATTTTATATTATTCGATATAGATATAAAAATTGTAGAGATTAAGCAAAAACATGAACTATTAATATTGTAATAGAATCATATAGATTCTATGTCGAATAGTCTATGTTGTTCTGAACCATAAACGTCTATTCGTTAGTAATCAAATTAGACAGTACATGAGTAAAAGCAGAATAATGTTTTACCAATTATGTCACTATTAACAAAATTAGCTTGCTGCCAGTAAACGTTTTGTTATTAAAAGGAAGCTTTAATGGTCGAAGTATAAAATTGCGGGTGCAAATTCAATATCTTGAAACATTTATCAATAAATATAGGAGGCAATTATACAATGTTGAGCTGACCTGGCATAATATTGAAATAACTGCGAGACACTTGCATGTGTCAGTTATCAATACAACAGAGAAAGTGAAATCCAGTTTAAAACAGTCTTGTACCAAATTCATGAACCGAAATTTTTGAATAGTTTTGAACCGATATTCTTAAATCCAGTTTAAAATAGTCTTAAATCGAAGATACATTGAACCGAAATTCAATATCACAAGCTAGAATCTAGTACTACTCAATACTAAATCAAAATTTCAATAGAATATCTTTTTTTCTGCTCCTATCTATTTATAGTAAATGATAAATCTTTTAAAATTATGATAACTAGATCAAAACTAGGAAATTTAGCCAAATTTGGTTCTGAGAATCGAGCACAACTCCTATCCTAGTGTTCTCCTCATAAGGGTAAGTATAATTTTTATAGGATTCGTACTTAGTTTTCATATTGACCACAATACTTGCATCGATATTTCTAGTGATCGTGATGAAGACGGATGTTCACGCACGTTTTTTAACCTAACTTTACATAAAATTGAAATGCGAATTATTGGCTTGTATTTGCGCCTACCAATTAGATAGAAATATTTTATATTCTGATTCGATACGAGCTTTTTAATTGTCTGTTCTACAAATTTGAGCTCTTAATTAATGTTTTTGAATAACTCAATAATATTATTAAAATTTTGAACTCTTTACAAACTTTTAATATATTTGCGACTTTGATTGTTATGTCCTGGCCACTATAGTACACCTTAATATCCTTACAATTCTACAGAAAGTTTCAGTAATCCCAAGAATTTTTTTTTATTTTGTGTGTTAGAAACTTTCTTATTTTTGTGTTCCCTTTTTTTTTTTTGTTATTTTCATATTTTTTGTTCTGAATAGGAAAAAGGTAAAAAGTTTTCCTTTTTGACTTTACTCCTTTCTTTTGTTTTTGTGCTGGTATTATACCCAGGAGGCTTTGAAATTATTTCCTCATTTTGTTAATTCCTACCACCACAATTTCTCTGCGAAATATTTAAGAATATTATACATATGTCGTTAGTCAGTACGTTCTAAAATCCTTTTAGATAATGGGTCTTACGGTTGTCGAAATTTTTTTTTTTTTTTTGTATATTTTTTTTTGGGACATTAACTAAAACAAAACCGTATACAGGAAAAATGATTATCCTTGTCGATGTTTAGGAAAAATTAGATATTTTATATAATAAAAAAAAAAAAACTTTTTTCATTGATTCCAGCTAAAATAAAAGATTTTCCTTTTTCCTTATAACCTTTTATATTAAAAACCATTTCGAAATCAAATTTCTGTCTAATATCCTAGAACATATATAAGGACACAAATATCACATATGTATTTGTGTATATGAATAAAGATTGATATTCAGTAAATTTACCACAAAATGATGAAAAACTTGGAACATCTTAATTCCTTGAAAAAGGGTTAAATTTAATACGAGATTTAGCATCATCACTTTCATATTTAGATTTATAAATATAAAAAAATTTCTTCTTGTTTTAATTTTAAAATAAATAATAATATTCGTTTAGTTGGGGTTGAAATTTATAAACCATTTTGAATTAGGGATACCTCTATTATTTTCCCATTTTGGTAATTTAAAAGTTTAATTATTTTTCATAGTAAAAGAAATTTTTTATTATTAATATTTATGAAAAGAAGTTTGACTGTTTAGTGTTTACGGATTAGAATGTTCAATCAGAATTTTGATATTTTACTAAATTTGATAAGGACTTCTGCAATTGTTGAAGATTATACTTTACCAACCGGCTCTAATATTATATCCAATTTTCCGTATGTCAATATTAAGCGGTATTAGTAGTGTTCTATACATTAATGAATTAAGTACTGGGTTCCACTTCAGACCGAAGCATCGATATAAGTTGACTCAGGTTTAAATGAGTACCAGCAATAAAAATTGGCAATATGTAAATGTGATTTTAAGATTGGAAAAAATGCAAACGTTTGAGACCATTTCCTAACAATAAATGTCTCACTATTAAAAGCCATTAGCTCGTAGTGTCGGTTCGTTTTTCCAGTTTCAAAGCGTCACCGACATATCAGCGTGGTGAGAGTATATCCAGCATTAGGATTATGATTAGTTAGATCCAATATCGTAAGATGCGCTGAATTTCGCGCAGTTGGCCATAGAGTTGATCAGTATAATAAACGCTTCTTCTGTACATGCCCAGCGCCGGCTAGGGTCAAATATGGCTCTCTTGGTAACTTCAATCTTAATGAGCTAAATGATTTAGCCAGCAAACGGAATACGGAAACTATACACTTCCTTAACGCCACCGGTTGGATCTCCAAAACCAGCATTCATGACAGGGTTCGCAAGGATGTGTGGTATCAAAACGGGACTAAAGCGCTACTTAGAGTTATGGACAGTGTATGGGAATTACCACTTGAACCAATCATAACAATAACATAAATAAAATAGTTCTTGATTGAGTTTAAAAAATATTGTTCTACAAAACAATTTTGTGAATTTTTCTTCCCCAATTTAAGTTTAGGGAAAAAAGCCTAAATTACAAATCGCAGAAAGTACAAAATTTGATAAGTATTTGTGTAACGTCATACTTACAAACAATCTTATGATATTTTTGAACATAGAACGTTCTGGTGCTTGTAATTCTTTAAAAATGAAATGAAATTTTTTATTTTTTATTTATTCTAAATATTTTATCTTTTAAATAAAAATTAATTAATAAAACAATAATTTATTTTTTAGCAGTTTTGAATTACAAATATTATTTTTTCTTTATTACCAATTATTATTGCATTTTTGTTAAAATATAAATTAAAAAAAAATATATATAAAAAATTCATTTAAATTAAACATTGCAGTACAGAATTTAACTTTGGTCTATTGATTTTTGTTTTTGTATTTTTTGTACTATAATTATACACTGATAAAAAATTTATGTTTTATTTCAATGACAATTTTTATTAATTTTTCTTTTTTTTTTTTTGTTAAAAACAAAACAAAAAATAATATAATATAAAATAAAAAAATATAAAAAATTTAAAAAAAAATAATTTTAAATTTAATAAAAATTTAACTTGATGAAAACAAAAAGCATTAAAGCTGAGATGATTTTTCTCGAAGCAGGAATTTTTCTTTCGCTTGCCGTAGTCGCGCGCATACACCACCAAATAAAAAACAGAGTAAAAACACCACGGAAAGAAAACATAAAAAGAAAACAAAAAAAAAATAAAAGAAATAACATAAAAAATAAATAAAACGAAACAATTTGAATTAGAAAAATTCATAAAAAAAAAAAAAATTAAATTTAAAAAGCGATTAACAAAATATAAATAGCTTTAATAACGAAAATCTGAAATAAAATTTAGTGTAATTAGTGTTATAGTTAAAGGGATTGCCGATAAGAATTTGTGTACGAAGGAGCACGGATGTCTTCAAAATTAAATATGCAAATATTTAAAATTACTGAAAAGTTGTAAATTTTTAAAGTGTAAGAAAAATGTAGATTTTTCTGGTACGACATGTTAATTGAATCCTTTTGCTTTTCGAATCCTTTTAAATCGATATCGTAACAACTCCACAAAAGAACAAAAAACATTTTTGATCTTATGTTGAGGCGCTTATTCAAAAGTAACACTGACTTGGCCGTATTAGTAATTGAGATACAGTATTGGGATTCTGATTTGTGTAAAAGTATGGTTAAATGATATCGTCATTCAAATCAGGACTACTGAATAAAAATAAAGATTACCGCTGAAAATAATGTCAATGAACCTTTGTTTGAACAAGAACAAGAGTAATATCATCCGGCCTTTATCTCATATAAAGCTCTGTTTGATATAGCAAAGAAATTTTGTACTTTTGAATTTATCAAATCAATCTCTGAATTGAATACGGAAAAGTTATAGTAGGCTTTAAATTATTAACAATTGATAGATTCTTATAATTGGCCTTTCTTTGTTCTAGTTGTCAAAAAGGTTCAAGGCAAATATAAGAAAGAATCCAATACAAATTATCATATTTGGAAACAATATTCCAAAACTCGGAATAGGTCAATACACAAAATAGAGCATTTAGCATTGATTCATTTTTACTATTAGATTAGATTAAGAATTACAGAACTGCGGACATTTCTGATCTATTGTAATATTCCGTTGACTTATAGTTCTTTTACAAAGTCCAGATTAGCTTGATGTAATAGAATCTGTTACGCGAAATCTCTACGCATTCAATACGATATGTTTGGCGGTTTCTTGGTGTACACAGAAAATAGCGGGTTGGATGTGATCTGTTCAGCTTATTTATGTGAAATTGTTGAGAAACTATTTGACATTGTTGAATAAAACTTTAAGAATTATTCCAATATACATTTTCCGATTTCCTTACTCTATACACAAATCCAATACCGATAAAAATCCTTTCAATATTTATTTAAACTTTATTGTTGTTTTTTTTTATTTTAAAATGAATATTTAAAATCTTTACTTACCAAATCATCAATTTTCAGTGCATCTTCATCACTAAGACCCATACTGCGTGTTAATTTCAAATATGTTGATGTAATTGGTTTAAAATCAACCTTATTACCATCTTCATTATTTGTTCGTCTTGAATCCGTTTCCATATTCATAGTTTCTTCTACTACTTGTTTATTATATTTCCTGTCAGCATCATTATCATCATCATCAGCATTTTTCTTATTGATTTTCAAGTCTATCACGTCAGTATTAACATCACATTTATTAATAATTTTGGTAGTTTCATGAAATTTTTTACTTAAATTAATTGCACACGTTTGTCGACAATCATCAATATCATCAATATCATTATCATTTGATTCACTTGAACAACAACTACTACTACTACTGCTACTGCTACTATTGACAACAACAATTTCCGGTGAAATTTCAATTGATTCTGGTTTATAAATATTACAAGTTTGGAAATTTGTTATTGGTGTTGTCATTGTATCAGAAATATAAGAAGGATATTTTTTCATGGAATTATCAGATATATTTATTGATATATCATCAGAAGTGGAAGGAATATTATATTTTGTTGTAGTAGTAGTTGCTGGTTGTTGATAATAATGATGATGATTATGATGTTGTTTTGGCGATGGAATTTTCAAGTAATTTAAATCACTTGAAAAATTAATTACAGAATTCTTTTCAAATAATTTTCCTTCAGTTATCAAGGACATTTGAGTATTCAGATTTGGTGAAATTGGTATAACATTATTTGAATGATATGACGAAGTTGTTGGAAATTCTTTTAATATTTGATAATCTTGTATAGTTTTAATTGGATTTAAAAAATTTCTTAATTCAAGAATATTTTTTGTTGACACACCATAACAACTTGTTAAATTTAATGGTGATGTGGACATCCAATTAACTGTTGTTGTTGGTTGTTGATTATAAAATTTACTAAGATATTGATAATAATTAACTAAATTATTATAAATTTTATAATTTTCAGAATTTAATTCAATATTTTTGGTATTAAATTCTGAAAGTTTAATAGCTAAATCATCTAAATAAGATGGTACTTTTGTTTCAATTTCAATATTAGAGATTTTTGGTGGAATAGAAGGTTCAGAAAATCTTCGATTATCTATTTTTAATAATCTAGAATGATTTTCTAATTTCATTGATTTTTTAATGGATTCTAATTGTTTTGGTACTGAAAGGTTTAATTGTTTTGAACTACTGTCAATTGGTAATGACAAATTTATATTATCAAATTCAGATGAACTTTCAGTTAATTGATCATCAATACGATTTGGTGAAAATGGTCGTAAATTTTTTTTACATTCGGGACAACCTGAAAGAAATTTTGTTACTGCTTCACGTGGTAAAAACGCATATGTTTCTGTTATCTAAATAAATATTATAAATAAAAAATTATTATTAATAATTTGATTGAATTTAATTTTAATTCTATTTGACTCACGATACGATACGTTCGCTTTTGACCAGCATGACGACCACTACGTCCACCCAAATTTACATGAACATCAAAAATAATATTAAAAAATTCTTCAACCACAGCTACTTTACGATAAAATCTTTCACCAAAATCCTGCGAAATATGTTAATAATTTTATGAATAAATATTGGTAATAATAGATTATTAATAAAGAATGTTTCTAATCAAGCTAAAGTGAATTATTATTCCATAGAGTACGGAATAAATTGTTTACAGGCATTGAAAAATTGCTGTAGGTTACAAATTTCATTGTCAAATCTGTAAGGTCATACAAATTTAAAGGATTTCACTATAATATAATTAATGGCAAATCATTTTCCCGGCGGGACTGACTAGTAAAACGTATTTCCTCAAATTTGAAATTAACACAAAATCCTTCGAACAAAATCACCGAAACTTATCCACAGGATTAGTGTCACCATATATCCTTTATTTATCAAACACTTGTAGGGTTATCAACTTTCTTCGCTATTTCAATTTAATCTCACGTTTTGCAAAACAAAATATGAAAACTAAAAGCGATTACTAAAAAAAGCTCCTTCTATAAACAAAAACTAAAAAATTTCATAAATTTTCTTACCTTACTAGTTGAAGCCACATATAAATCAATATTATCCTTATCTAATATTAAATGTCTATTATCCTTTGTCATCATCAGATTATTTATTTCTGTATCAATAAATGTTACTGGCTTTTTAGTTGTAAATCCTTTTTAGTTCATAAAGAAGAAAATGGAAAATTTTAAAATAAAAGAAAAAATTATATATGAAAATAAAATATATATGAAAAATTGAAAGTGAAATTTAATACTTTTCACATCGCACAAACACATTTACAAGAAATAAAATAAAATTTCTCCTTAAAAAATATTTTTCATTACGATTTTTTTTCTATTTTTCAAAAATATATGCTAATAAAAGAGCCCAAACCTTTAGATTTCACCCAAAAACGAAATTTCGAACTGTCAGGATTGTTCTGTTCTTTGCCATCTAATGCTTTAAGAATACGTTGTTTTTTCTTTAGTGTAATTGTTTTTGTTTTAGCTTGATCTCCATAAGTCCTTAATGCCCAAGGTTGAAAAATCTGTTCGAATATTATTAGAAAAAATTAAATTGCACAACATATTTAAAAAAAAAAAAAAAAAAATCTATATTTTTCATACAAGGATTTTATTGAGGAAAACCTCATACACACATACAGCAAAAATATTAAAATAAATAAATATAATACCTCAAACATTTCATCCTTTTCTGTATTAATTTTAATCTTTTTTGTTGTTAAATTTTCATTATTTTCTTGTTCTACTTCAATTATTTGTTCTTCTCTTTTATATTCAATCAAATCCTTTTTATTAAATAATTCTTCATTGTCCTTATCAGTCAATGTATTAGTTTTTGTTAATAATGTTGCTGTTGGTATAACTCCTACTCCTGATACTAAATTTTTTATATCCTTTTTAAAAGATTCTGAGAACTTTCGTTTATTATTTCTCTTGTCCTTATCAATTTTTACTATTTTTATCATAGATTCACTCTCACAACTTTTACTTTTAACAGCTGGTGTCGATGTCGTCGTCGTCGTCATCGTTGTTGTTGTTGTTTGTATTGTTGTCACATCACAAGGAATAATATCAGCAACAGAATTATCAGAAAGTATATTACAAGAAGCCACGTGGTAAATTTTTTTATCCATTTTTTTATATTTTTTTGATGATGATATTGTATTTGTAGTTGTGTAATGATTGTTTGTGTTAGTATTGATAATATTTTGTATATTTAAATTGTTAAAAGTATTTGTATTTTTGAATAATAATGACGACAATGTTATTGATGATGATGATGACGGCAAGGACATTGAATTTTTATTATCCTTTGGATTAAATTCTTTATCTTGATTATTATTATTATTATTTGATGCATTAGAATTTTTTTGTTGATTTATTGATTTTGTTATATAAAAATGATTTAATTTTAAATTTTTTGTAGCATTTTTTTGTGGTAATTTTTGATGATGATTTAATATTAAATTTTTGATATCACTATTATTTTTATGATATTCTTCACCAGTTTCATAATTTTGATAGAAATTTTCATAAATTGATTTTAATTGGATTTCATAGTTTTTTAATAATTGTTGATCTGCCATTTAAAATAAAATAAATAATATAAAAACAAATTTCGTAAAAAATTTATATTTAAATTTAAAAAAACAAATTATAAAAAATTAAAAAAAAAAATTTATGAAATTTCTTAAAATTTTATTAAAAAAAGAAAATGTAAAGTTAAAAAAAAATATTTTTTTAAAAAATCCTTTATTTTGTTTCAACTAACTTTAACGAACATATCTAAACAACTATCAGAAATAGACTGCAAAAATTTCAAAACTTCAAATCATAATTTTGTATATTTAAAATATTTTTTTTTCATTTTTTATTGGATGAAATCCGGTTTTACTTAATAAATTATGTAAAAAAAATATCTTTACCATAAATGTGATATCTTTAAATTTTCATAAATATGTTAATGTCCTTTATTTTTTCTTTGTATTGTTGTCCTACCTCAATATTTTCCCTATTTCGCAATTTTTCTTTTAAATAAAAAATTATCATATTTTTATGTATTTTAAATATATTTATATATAAAAGGATAATTTTAACAAAAATTATATACATACATGTCCTTATGATCCTGATAAACTGATTTTATACAAATATAAAGTTTAAAATTATGATTGTATTAGTTTAACTATACAAAATTCATATATTTATATAATTTAAATATATATATCCTTAAATATCCTTTTTTTTCTCAAAAAATTATTATATAAATATTCTGCGCATATATGTACACTTATATTTCCTAAAAAAATATCTGTGTATTTGTGTAATATTTTAATAGTTCGGAGAGAAAAAAACCACGTGAGCTTAAAAGTTATTATTTAGTTGTATCCTTTTTTAGTATGTATACATACAAAATTAAATTTTTTTCTATTTCGTTTTTTTTTTTCAAGGGGGTTTTTTATATTTTTGTCTTTTACAAATACAACTAATATTCAACAAACCTAAAAAAAAAAGGATAAACTTCAAAAAAACCAAACAACACCGATGGCACGTGGTTATTTTAAAATATTATTTTATCCTTTTTTCTTACACACAACAAGAAGAAAAAAAAAACGACAATTTTTTTTTTTTGTAAACCCTCCGGTATTTACATACATATAGAGACGATTTAAATTTAATGTAGATTTATGTATTTGAGTCCTTTTTACTTTGTTAAGGATAATATATAAGTATATATGAAAATATTGTTTTGTTGGTGCGTACATATACGTATAAAAAAAAAAAGAATTCTTTTTATCGATGAACAAATAAATTCAGTTTTTTTTTTTTTTTTTCAAAATATATAAAAAATGATATTTTAGGATATCAACGACTGGAAAGGTGTATAGTAAATTTATATTATTATTATATTTAGTACAAATAATAAGTGTTATATTCTCTAGGGGTGGTTTTTTTTTGTGATACTATACATTTTTTTTTTTTCAAGGATTTTAATGTGTGACTGACACACTTTTTTTTCTGTGTGATGTGATTTTTGTTGTTGTTTTTGGTTGTCAACGGATCACAAAACCAAAATGAAGACAAAAAATATGATGAAAACAAAAAATTATTTTATTTTTATGCAAAAAGGATATTTTTCAGGTTTTCAGTTTGTTATTTTCTTATAGGCTTAAAGAAGAAATGTGAATTTGGAGGGATTTTTTTGTGTTTTCAGTAAGGATGAGTTTTGAATTGTTATTTTTTTGGTAGGTTAAAATCATGTTTAAATGATTTTTTTTTCTGATTATTATGAGACTGATATAATATTTTTGCTTTTCGAAAAGTTTAAGGAGGAGATTCTTTAAGGTATAATCGAAGGGAGGATCTACAATTTTGTTATTTAGGTTTTTTTTTATTGGGAAGAAAGAGATAGTAATTAAAAAATAGTTCGGAAAAAATATATTAAAAGTAATTTATTATTTAAAATATTAACAGGAAGTTCATCAGGAATACTTTTTTTTATGGATTATATTAAAGGATAAAAGCTTCATTAATAAGTTGTTTAATAATTCGGTAATTAATTTTTTATTATTATTGCGTTTACAACAAATTCAAACTACACCTTTTCCAATTGTAATTCAGAAATTATCAATTTGAATTCAGAAAGTATCAACATTTTAACATTTCAATGTAGAACAGAACATTTTAACATTTCAATTGGATCTTTCATTACGAAATAAATATCCTCCTAACCGCAACACACATACTGTCGTCTCATTTATTACTACATATTTCGATGGTAAGTTGTGTTATCTGCTGCAATCTCTAAAAATTTACCAATTGATTACCCATTTTTTGCAAGTGATTTTACCTAAGATTTGCTAACTATGAAGTAAATTAACATCTTCTACGTTCCATACATAAATTTTTTGTTGTGGAAAATGCTGCAATTCGACGAATGTTGAAATGTTCTGAATTACAATTGACTAATCTGGATTACAACTGATGATTTCTGAATTACAATTGGAAAAGGTGTAGTCAAAAGACTAACCATTAATTTGCCTCCAAAATCTTAACCTAATTTACTTATATTAATCGTGATAACTCTACAAACGAGTACATATACCACAAAAATCTAATTTACTGACGCGTTTTCCAGTAATTATACCAGCTCGGAAGCTTTGATTCTTTTTAGTTTTTTAACATTATTTTGATAAATTAATTAAATTTCTGGCTTCGAAATTAACGTGTTACTGGAGACGAGTTTCATATTTATATGGATATTGCTTGATTTATTCAGTTACATATGATGTATATCATTATTACAAGCGTACCATGGCGCGTTATCGATGGTCCTCAGTAATTTATTTGGGAAGGTTTGTATACTATTCACATGTAATTTTTGAATTATGAATTTATAAACTGAAATAAAGTTTTATTATAGTTTTTCATGAAAAGTAGCCTAACTAGAACTCGTTTCTGTATCAATTTAAACTGTATTATTTTAGTAATTTCTATATAAAAATTCGTATAATTATCATTGACATTGACATTTCTTTGTAACGAAAATTCCACAATTGATAGAAATAAAAATATCGTTAGAACTAGTTTTTCTGCATATTTTAATTTTATGTTGAAAAATTTTCTCATGCTAAATAATTTTTTTTTTTATTAACCCTTTTTGTTGATGCTCAGATATTTTTTTTCTAATTTGTACAATCTAAAGATAAAATTATTCATTTTCTTACTATAAAACTAGTTTTTCATTTTCTTAATATAAAATGCTGGTCCAGTTAAGGTCAAAAGGAATATATAAATTGTCCAGGAGCATCCGCTGAACATCGTAAAATTGAATAAAAATAAAATTGAAATTTTAACTGAAATTAAATTACATAATTTTAAAATAAATAAATAAAAATTCACTTTACAATAATATTCATTCCATATTTAATTTTGCACTTCGTATATACAGAAAATTATATACAATTTTTTAACAGCCAATAAAATCAATTTAATTTTGCAAAAACTCATTCCAAATTTGCAACTTCTATAGAAATAAATTATTTTTAATATATAAACTCTGGTTCATACTGAAAAATTAAAATAATTTCATTTTTTATATGATTCGTAAGCAAGTTTCTGATATTTCTAATATGAAAAATTCTGCTCAATTCATTTTATATTTTATCAAACGTTTCAGACATTAGTAAGCTACTGGAATACTTGAAGTATATTTAAATATTTATATCCAAACATGAAGGACCAATGATTCTTTAAATAAGTCTGAATCAGAAATTAAATCCGATTTGACCAAAATTGGATTTGAAATGGTTTTCTTGTGGCTTATACAGTACCAAAGCTTCGGGGATTAATACCTAGAACGATCAATTAGCTTTAATGTGATGTTAATTTGAATTCTAGACCTTCTAGATCAGAAAAATAAACGATAGGAAAAATATGGGAAAAATTAAATCGTACAAAAGTGTATAATAAGTTGAACCTGTCAGGGAAATTACAATAAAGAAACAAAATATTTGAACTTTTTTGTAAATATTAACAAGAAACCTTACAGAATACGTCTACAAATATATAAATAAAATATACTGCATTACACATGTATCCAGTAGGATCTAAAACATGTTCAGCATATTTACAAAACTGTCATTTTAAAATTAGTTTAACATGAACTTATATAAATTTTTGTTGGATATCTTGGGTAGTATCTCATCAATTTAATCTTTAGGAAAGTCCTAATCGAATCTTACTATTCAAGTCAATTATCACTTTCCTGAATATCGTGTGATTAGACGTAATATTAAATTTTTGATTTTCATAGCAGATTTATGATTTATACTCTCCAATTTTCATAGGACATTAATATAATTTCATACAAAACTAATGTAAAGCATAATTATATATGCAAATAATAATATTTTTTTTTCTGTTAATATTTTTGCACTACACACCTTCAATTTGCATTTTCCCAATTGGTATATAAAAAATAACTAAACCTCCCTTCTATTACCACAATTATTGAAAAATTAATTTTATATTCCCAATTTTTTTTCCTTTTTAATAATTTTGGCTCCATGTATGGACAATTTTTGGAAAATTCGAAAAAAATTGTTTTTATATTTATTATCGTAATAAATTTTGTCAAAATTTTGATATAATTTAAAATATATTAATAAAATTATTTAGTTATGTAATTAAAAAAATAAACTTAAAATATACAAAAAAAACATATTAAAAAAATTACTGAAAATTGAACTGAAAATTTTGGATTAAATTATACATAAATATATAGATAATATTAAATATACTTAAAAAGTTTAATATAAATTAATCGATTCGCCCAATTAGCCCCGCAAAAAAAAAAAAAAACAATCACTTTGAAGTGCTGATATATAAATTTTCCTGAAAAACAAGAAAAATAAAAACAAATAATAACATATAAAATATATAGATATAGAATACCTGTGACGACATATACATGAAATATCAATGTTTAACATAAAATATTGGACTAAAAAGCATAAAAAAAAGGTGGGCTGAATTTATCATGAGATAATTTTTTTTATATATACATACATATTTATCTTATATATTACGCACGATATCATTATTTCATTGAAACATCATGTTAATCGCAATATTCATAAAAAAATTGTATATACGGATACAAGGATACGTACAATTTACACTGAAATAAAAATAAGTTAAATTCGATAAAATTCGTATAATTCTCGTTTCTGAGTAGGCCCAATAGGACCAACAAAACAAAAATATCTCATTAAATACAGCAAGTTTTTTGTAAAAAGGATTCACAATTTAATTTGCAGTTCATTCCTTTTTTACTATCAAATGAAATATTGTCAAGGTGTATACCTCCCGATTCAGTTACAAAAACTATACATTGAAATTATAATAATATAGCCAGAATAAAGACAGATAATTTGTTTGGTTCAGCGAAATCAAATATAAGGTGGAATGTTGTTAGTAAGGTTATGTTAGAAGGAACATATAATTAAGGGAAATATATGTTATCCTTAAACTTGATTTCTTGCACTTTCTCACATACTGACAAATAATTTTACTATTCGTAATGGATTAAGCTCTGATGTTACCATCATTCACTGCTTAATACAAGCAGTTAATAAAAAATATAATAATAAGAAAAACAAAACATTAAAGCTTGAACGAAGAGCCTACATCTTATACACAAGGGTTCACAGTTCTGAAAAGAACGTTCCCATGTGTTTATTCAAGCCATTAGAAATTGAAAAATTAAGTTTTTGAACTATAGTAGTAATAATAAGTATGACAGGTCCTACGTACCAACTGTCTACAAGTAAAAATATCGCTAAGGAAAAACTGATATTGTAGTTCCAGCGTCACATAAGTTAATGGATCAAATTTATTCAAAATTAAAATACTTTATTTGACAAAGTAAAGATTGAGGCATTTTCTAAAAACAAATTATGAAATTTTACTGTACAGTACGCAGTAACATCAACAAAAAACTAAGATCATTTTAAGGATTACATTAATTTAACAGATTAAGCAAAATTGGTGAATTAAACTCTGATATTTTTTATATTTTTCTTGCTGTGTAATGAACGAGAAACTACCGAAAAAAAATAATAAAAATACATGTTTTACGTATTGTGCGTTTGAATGATTTAACAACATATCTATACTAATATTTAATACTTTTCACTACCACTAACCAAAAAAACCAAAAACAAAATAACAAAAAAATCATTTCTATATACATCAAAAATAACATGAGATATAAACTTTCCCATACCACAAATTTTTTCCAACTTTGTATTAACGAAAACTTGAAACCCTCATATACAAAAAAATAAAAAATTTCCTATTTTCATGGGTAGAAAATGTTAATTTGCATTTTTTTTTAATGCCAGTACCACCTACTCTACGTACGTTACATACCTATATTTATATATATAGTCATTTCATTTGTACGTAAATATTCACGCATAAAAATAAAATTACATTCCCCATAACAACTATACATAAAATTTATATTATTATTATGCTCCTACAAATAGTTCAACAGTATAAATACAAAAAATAGATATAGTCTATATACATACAAAATTTAACTAATTGTATATACTATACACTGAGGCACGGCACACGTTATCAAGGATCCAAAAAAAAAAATAATAATAATAAAACATCACACAAATAAAACTTAACCAACAATAACGAATTATGAACCCAACCTTATTTTAAAAAAAAAAGTTCACTACCGTACACCACCTACGACTCACCCTATACGTTTTTGAATGTAGGATTATTATTATTACATTTTTTTTGTGTATTTAAGGGACACTGTGTCGTGTTATTAAAACCACTCTGTGTGTTGTTTTTAAACTTTCAATTCCTACAAAAAAGATATTTTTTTTTTGTTATTGAGGGAGCGGATGTAGATGGTATGGTCGTGTTTATGAAATGTACAATAATAATATATATAGAACAACAATGAAAATAACAATTCATTTTATCATACTACCAGGTAAAATGTCGAAACCTGTAAAAGGTATTTTATATATATAGAGTGGCTGTATCCAAAATAATGAAAAATTTCATATAGAAACGAGCTGGAGAATATGGTAAAACCGAAAACAGCTCCCACTATAACGAAAAAATATCTAGAAAATAAATTTGAATAATAAAGTAAAAAAAAATGACAGAAAAACCAAGCATTTTGGCAAATCATGAAAAACTACCCGGGAAAAAAATGGATGAATTTTGAGAACCTTCATTGGTATTACCCATACCCATTTATCACAATCATCGTACACTTTTCCCCATTTCTATATAATCAACTAAAATACTTCATAATCACAAAATATACTTGCAAAAATAATGGAACTATGATGTGCACCCACTATTTTAGAATCATTATCATCTTCTCTGTTGTCCCAACATCAAATTTTATTATTAAGTTAACACCATTCTCTCTGGCATATTTGTCCGTTAATAATGACAATCTACCAAACACCACATCATATCCTTCCGATAACCACTATTTTCAACCCTCTATTTTCACCATCTATTTTCACCCTCTAACGAGCAAATTAAGTGCAATACTTTAGGAAGAATGGATAAATATTATATATCTAACCTGGTAATATTTGGTTGCATGATAGTGGAGCATTACCCTCTGGTTACTGCAACGGCATTTTTACACCTAAAGCATAAAATTAAGTTTGAAAACAAAACTATTTTTATATTATTGTTACTCCGACACTAAATAATATTGAAAATAAAGGATATTTTTCGTGGGTTTGATGATGAATATTTGTTGGCATCATTTGTAAGTTTTTGAAAATATTGTTTTTTTTTTATAGCAAGTTAAAAATTCTGTTGTTCTTTAACTATAATTACTATTCAAAATTATTGAACTATATGGCATCTAATTACTTTTAACTCTATATAACTTAACAAAAATGAATTTAAAAAGGACTCTCTCATTATTTGTATAAAAACTTGTTATATATAAATTTTGTGACGTATTGGATAATGTACTTTTTATTTTCCCACCTGAAAAAAAAGGATATTGGAGGTTTGGTAAACACTATTAGAAAGTATATGTACACAGATTTTCACATATAGATTTTGCCTATTAAAATATATGTGACAGCTTGGCTTTTGATAATACCTGCCAGCAACGACCGACTACATAACATTTAGTTTTATATAGTAATTTCAAGGATATTAAGAAGTTCAATTTAATTTGTGGAATGAGAAAATTGTGAAATATAATTTTGTCACGATGATAGTACATTCCAAAAGGCTATAACGATTATACGATTTTGGGGAATAAAAATCATGTTTACTTTTACATTAATTATAGGACCATGTATAGAAGATAAAGAATACGCTGTTTTGAACATTGAGATAATGAGTTAACATTTTAGAAGGAAATATTGGAATTTAGTTTTGTCTTACGTGCGGAAAATATAACCCTTTTTTTCAAAATAGAATTTTAATTAAAATATTAAGGATGTACAAAATATTTTTTTTGCTTTTTAAATTTAGAATGAATTAATATTTACAGAATTGTAATTTTAGAAATATTGCTGGCCATTAACTTTACTATAATAATAAAAATTAAGTGACTCTTATGAATAATCTAATCAATTTGAACTATAATCAAGAATTATTGGAATCTTAAATACTTTTTAAAGTTTAAAGTAATAAAAATCTAAATAATTTGTTAATTATTAAAACTTCTTCGACTATTTCTTTATTGCTGACAGGTCATAGAAACACTAAAGTAAAATTATAGCTAATAATAATTACCTAAATAACTACCTAAATGAATTCCAGATCCAAGCTGTTTCTTTGTAATAAAGTAATGCAACATCTCGGTAACTTTTAGAGGTCCATTATGTTTATTTCCAGCAATACTCAATAGGTATTGCTAGTATTTTGTATAAATACACGGCATTATCCTAATTTTCGAAAACAAAGTTGACCATGCGTCTATTCAGACCTTAAAGTAGCATGCGTCTAATCAGGTATTTAATAAAATCTAAACTTGCCTGAATTTATCTCCAAAAAGCTTTGAAAATTAAGGTTATATTGTTTTCAACGTAAGGTATTGCATTACATATATGGCATAGGTCCGTTTTTTCTGAATTACAATAATGAAATTCCATAAAATCGGTGCAAATCTATCGATTATTTGTCATTCAATTCGCTTGTTTTGACTAGTTGACTTCCTCCTATCCTGGGTAAGGAGTCAAATAGAAGAACTAAATAAGAAAGAAAGATTCTGAACAATTTCCCCCTACCAAAGGTAAGGAATTAAGTAAAGTTATAAGTAAAATTTTGTAAAAGTAAAGTAGCGTAAAAGTAAATTATAAAAATAAAGATAAATAAAGTAAAGTATAAAAAGATAATTTTAAGTTTTATTAATACGTATAACATTGAGGCAGCCGGTACGATGAATTTATTAATATAACACCAGCAATGATCTACAGATAATTCTTGTTTTTTGTACTGTTTCACCCATTTGTTGGAGAAATTTCAGAATCGATATGTCATCAATTAGTCACTCACAGCACATATCATCATTTTAACTAAAAAATTTCTGTGACATATTCTTATTTCCAAAAATTTCAAATTATTTTTCATTTTTCGTATGGTTTTACCAAACGTACATATAAACAAAATCGATATACAAATGTCACAACGAGCATCATTTTCAAAATTTCGTTGGTATCCTAATCACACCTTATATAACATAATTCCTTTATGCGGTGATTTTTTAGAGTGTTACAACACGTGCTCCAATCATCAACTATATATACACAATTTCTGTGATTTTTATTACTCCACCGAAAAGAAGACTTCCATTAAATAATAGATAGAGTAGTGTAGATCCTTTTTATATTTTTTATATTTAAACCTGTAAAGGACATATTTTACTATGAAATGAATTTATGATCAAAAATATTTCTCTAGACAAAAATAGGTTGTAGGTTTTTAGGAGTATGAGAAATTGATAAATTGAATGATGAATATTTATCTAGACCACATATAAATTGGGTATTTTAACAGATATAGTACGGTATTATGATGGTTGGTATGCGGTTTTCGCAGAAAAAAAAATGAATGTTTTTATGAATTTTTTTTTGTAAAACGAATCGTGTTTGAAATTTACAGAAAATAAATTGATGGATTTTGATGAACGCCAGGCAATTGTATAGTACAAGGATTTACTTTTTTTTGTTGTAGGTTTTCTTTTTAAATTTTTTGGTATGATACGTAAAAGGAAAAACATCATCAATATGATGATTAACGAAGTGTGTAATTAAGTATTTAGTAAATTTTTTAATTGAAATGAAAATTTACTTATACGACCGACAAAATAAAACATAAATTGAGATGTTCCTGGATGGTCGGAAAGGATAAATAAAGAAAAAAATATTTTCATTTTTTTGTGTGATAGACTTTTGATAGGAAAAATACAATTTTTTTTTTGAAGGAAAGAGTAATTTTTTTTTTTTTGTATTTATTTCAGTTAGATTTTAATTGAAGAATTTGATTGTAACCTTTGATGAAATCGTAATTAAAAAGGATTTTTTTTATTGTAAATAATGAAAAATTAAACTAGATTAATTGGTTGGTAAGATCTAAAGGATTTGATTTTAATATGATCATTTTACTTACAGAATTTTTGGTTTTGTTGTGGGTAAAGAGTGAAATTAGTAAAGTATATTTAAAAAATTATGAAAGGGATAAGTGGTTTTTGATTGGTTTTTCAGTTCCTTAACAATTAATTCCTTGCAATGTTTATTTGTAAATACGATATAAGATAAATATCATTCGACGTTAAAATGCTATTAATAATATAATAGCCAAAATAAATGAAGGAAATGGTTTAATTAAGACTAAATTGTTGGTTGGTTGGTTTTAAAAGAATGGGAATTTCGAGTGTAGCACGCCCGTAGATCATATATATTAGTGTGAGCTACAATCATTGTTACAGCGTATCGAACCGACCAATTCCATTTCATATCATAAAATAATTATGCTTAATAATATCAGCAATATAACAAATTTGGTAAATTTCAATATTTTTTAAAATCATCTAATTTTATTTTATCAATTTCAATTGTTAAAAATAAACGTTACGAAATCTGGTATTAAATATCTTTATTTCTTCAAATATTCTACAAGTTCACATAATATTTTCAAATTCATCTCATCACATTTATCTCCCAAGAAAAAATCCTAATATTTTGTATCCTGCCAAAGATCATGAACTTTATCTTACATTTTCAACTATAAAAATAAGACGCAACACAAAACGAAAACAAAATCTCACAGAACTTATATTAAAGCTGGGCATCAAAACAAGTTATCCTTTTAGCATCCATCAAGTCGTTAAGGTCAAAGATAAAAAATTTAAATATTACTGGACTTGACTGACCATTCTATATAATTATATATATTTGGTGAGAATAAATTCTGGTCCACCAGCAATGAATACAAGATTTGTATAATTAAATATCACTGGACCAGTCCAGAATCATGAAAGGGGATAAAACAGGAATTTTACATTAATTTTTAGTAGATGAAGAAACCGGATTTTTTTTACAAAAAAAAATGTAGAAAAGAGTTAAAGATGTGAAATTTTCAGGATTCGTAAAGTTATTATAATAATTTAAATTTTTAGATTTTTAAGAAGAATAATTAATTGCGTATTTAAGAAATTTCGAAAAAATTTATGATTAATTCAAAGTTAAATATAAGAAAAACCATGCCTTCTTAAATGATTAACTCCATTTTGTAATACAAATATAGAAAAAAGGAATATATAAAAACCACCCTTTAGAATTATCTACTACTACTTTTAGGTATAATTTTTTCGTCTATTTGAATAGTTCTTCTTTAAGTCTTTTCAATTCTATACATTCAAAGAATACTTGAATTGAATTTTTCGAAGTAATTTATAATTTAAGGACGACACACAATTTGAGAGTTCATGTTAGCGATAGTTTAAAAAAAAAAAAATTACATACGAACATCAACTATGCTGTCAAGTAGTTACTATTAAGGGGAAAAAAATCTAACGCCAGGTTAGAGCAACGTTTAAAATCTACAGCCAGCACATCATAATGCCAAGTTTTAGACAAGATTTTCAGTTGGAAAAAATCAAATGGCTTGAAATATTGTAAAATTAATAAGAAAACAGAAATTTTGACTGATACAAATTTTTTTTAAATAATCAATTGGAAATTTAAATTTTGACTGAAAATAGTGGTCACATTTTGATTTGTTTGGCTTTTACTTCAACTGAAAATAATAATCCCAATTACAGCTAAAAAATATTACAAACATTGTGCGCCATCCTTTATTGTAAAATATTATAGGATGTATTTCTACTCATATATGAAAGTAATTAATAATTTTGTTAGATTTTAGTTTGAAAATGTAAATTTTCATATGCGGAAAATTGGGAAAAATATCAAATAATAAAGGAAACAAATTACTAGAACATTTAAATTAATTAATTTGTTAATATTTTATTTTAGTAGTTTATAAATATAGTGGGATAATTTAGTAATTAATATTTCCCAGTTAATTAATTACTTTCTAGTACAGAATTATTAACTATTTAATAGTAATAACGATCAGAGTTACTATTTGTACATACATTGTTAAATGATTCTAATATTAATACAAAAGTGTAGGCAGAAATTTCGATGAATTTTTTAAATCCTGCTTCATTTATTGGAACATTGTTTCAAAGTAAATAAAATTCTGAGATCGAATTGGTTGGTTGGTTGGTAGCAATCGAATGTCATTTATGTTTGAAATGAAATGTTTTTTTATAGAGACTAAATCATTCAATTAAATTATCTTTCCAAAGCAAATTTAAAAATCAATTCGAAGAAAAGACTGGTTCACAAGAACAGTGCAACAATAATTTTTGGTGTCATTGGATTATCTGAAAAAAAAATCAATTTTCCATAAGCAAAACATTTTGTCTATTTTCTTCTATTTATAATTTAATTCAATTTACTTTAATCTAATCATTTATCAAACGTAAATCATCCCCCAAATCTTTTTAATATTTAGATTTTATACTATGGCAGTGATTCATTTATCTAGCCTCCAAAAAAACCTAAAGTCCCCACAATATTATCCGTCAAATAACATAAATCCAAATAAAAATAAATTATGGGGTGAAAAAAGAAAATCGTAGGTAAAAAATTTCTTATAATAAAAAAAATAACTCCTAAATTATTTTTTCCAAATTTTCATTTCTCATCCTTTTTTTGTTTGGTTGACTGTCATCCAGTTTAGCCACAAAAATTTACATAAACTGGTGAGTCCATCCAATTACAAAGAGTAATCATAAAAAATTAATTTTTAACAGCTTTTTATTTTTTTATTACCATCACCGAATTTAGTTAAAAATGTACGATTAGAGAACGATTTGTACAAATAAAAAGGATTTTTTTTGGAAAGGATTTCTATTTCCAAAATTCATATATAATTTAAATCATATACGTTCGGTTTTTTTATAGTTATATCCTTTTTATTTTTGTATTTTGTATATATTTTAACATTTTAATTGTAAATTTGGTCCAAGGTATATATAAAAAAAATTATTTACTAACATTTGGATATGATTTAAATGTTTGTGTGTGTATATTTTTTTCTTTATATATACATACATACGAACAATTTTGATTCATAGATTGTGAAATTCATTTTTGAAAAGTTTCAAAAAATTTCGGTGTATGAGGAAATATATAATGAGATTTTGTTGGGATAGGACATTTTTTATATACATTGATATTTATGTATTTACGGTATCTACATATACATACATATATAATTTGTTTAAAATTTGTATGGGTAATACATTTTTATCTTTTGGAGTTGGTTTAGGAAGGTAAAAACGTTTTATAATGCCCAGTAAGGTAAAAAAAGGATGAGATATTTATTTTTTTAGTCAAATTTTAACTGTTCAAAATTTTTTGAAATGTATAGTAACAACAAAAAAAAGGAACAATTCAAAATATTTGATTGGTTTCTGAGTTTTTAATAGAAATTTAAAAAAATTTATGAAAACATGCCTTCAGCTAAAGTTGATCAAAATGATATTTTTATTGCCCACGAAATTGATTTTCTAACCTTTTTGGATAATATCATTTAAAAATATTTAAAATCATTTGATTTTTCATTTAATTGTTCGTTATTAAACTAATTTTAATACCGGAACGAAATTTTTCTGTCTCTAATCTTGATTACAGATAAAAAAATTGACAGTTTTATATGCTCGTATGTCATCCATTAAAAAGTACATAAGAATTTCCTTTATTTAATTGAATTATTGTAAACTTAATTTATATTTTGTATCATTGTTGAGCCAATAAATTATGACTCGATATAAAAAATGTCATGAGATACAAATTTTATATAAAAAAATCACATGAGATATAAATTTTTGTACTGTCCAAAAATTGATAATGTTCAGGTTTTCTACAATTCACGTTTTCCTACTAGTTTTTCCATCAAATATTCGTAACTAATGTGAAATTATTATATATAAATCAAACACAAAATTGAAAATTTATGTTGTATCTCGATTTTTAATGTTTTTCATACTCCCAAAACTTTGAGCATAATTTTCCGGAGTTTATTAAAAAATAACAAAATTTTTGAATTACAAGTTAACATAAATTAAAATGCATCGCGCACTTTATTAATTTATTGACAATATTGAATAATTTGCGCAGCAGGCATCACGTCAGTTATTAAATAATCAACGCCCTATCGATCTAACCGCCTCAAATAAATCCCACCCACCCAGTTTACTTCATGACCAGGAAAATAAAATATTTTGTATTCGAATATAAATTCAAATATTGTGAGAGTACGAGTCCTGCCAAATTTTCCGTACTTAATTATGATGTGTCTACAACATTTTTTTACATAAAAACATAAAAAAAAATATTATTTATTGGTGAATCATTGTAATTATAAAAATGATGTAAATATATTTGGGGTAGCGATAATAAAATTATGTTATTTTGATTATTTCAAATTGTTTTTTTTTTTGTTGATGGTTAGAAAATAATTGGGTCAAAAGTGATACATTAATTTCGTATTTTTGTTGTTTTTATGTTCGAAATATGTTTTTTCTTTAGGGGTTTGAATTGAATTATTGATTTTTAATTTAGTTTATTCATTTTAAAAGTTATAACAATAATTAATTAAAGGTAGTTAAAAATTTAAGGATACAAATTTGTATTTTTTACAATATTATTTTAAATTTAAATTTTACTACTGGACTGACTAGAAACTAAAATAAGGCCAGGACATAATATTATATAAAATGATATTGATACAGCTATAATAGCAACGTAGAATCAACATCTAAAGTGCAAGTAGCTCGAAGTAGACAATTGGACTAAAAAATCTAAATCTCTTCATCACTCATATTCAGCATAGTATCAAGGAATCACTTTGGAAACAATGCTACAATGGAAAAAACACGTGGAAAAGAAAAGAGAAAAACTCGAACTACGCTACTAGAAAATGTGTTGGCTACTCTGTGTCTCAAGTTTTGATATTCCATAGACAGATTTGTAAAATTGCATAAGCTAGGACATGTAATTTGCATATCCAAACAAAAGACATTGGAGAGTCAGTGTTTAAATTTCGGTATAATGGACCAAAATAATTGTAATGATTGAATTGTAGAAACGAAATTTTCATAAGAAAGAAATAACAAAACCCTCCACTGACGAGATCATTTTTAAACGTATTTCGTCAGGTCGAAACTATTATTATTACTCAATAGAAATAAATTTATTAAATAATCAGTTGATAAATTTTTAACCCAAATATGCTCTTCACCAGATAATGATTGGTATAGTAGAATAGATATTCATCTTTGAAATTGTGTTCTATAACATATAAAATTTAATATTTACGAGTATATAATACATATTTGCAATTACAGTCAATTTATTTCAATTTAAAACACAACATTTTTTTTACATACATATTTTCAGTTGAGCTAATAAATGAATATAATTAAATAATTTAACTAAAAATCCTTAATTTGAAATTATTTTAATTAAGAAAATTATTGTAAACACTAAAATCTCAAATATAAAAACTTCAAAATTTTATTTTCTTCTATTATATAACAGCGGCGCCATCTGTATTCTACTAGATATATCTAAATTCGTTAAATAAATATTCGAGAATTAAGTTAGTACTAAAAATAAGGTTTGTGGAATGTAATAAATATGTAAGCGAAAAATCAAACGCTGGAATTTTCATATATGTAAGCGAAATCAAAATAAAAAATATTTACATATTTACATCTGCACTACAGATTTAATATTTAATTCTAATGATAATTTAGATTTCCTTAACCAATACATTATTTAGATAATGTTTGTAATAAAATAAGATTATAAACATTAAAATTTAATTATTGGTTTATTAGTTTCCAGATAATTATTAACTTATAACTAAATTTTTTGATGTGGTTTCAAAAATCAATGATTAAGTATACAAATTTACATAATTTATCTTTATGCAAATTGAATTATTTATGTCCAATTAATTATAATATTATTTACGTAATATTATTTATTCACATTGCAATATTTAATATTGTGATAATTTTGGGTTTATATTTCGAATTGTCTTTTAAATTAAACTTTATTTTCGTGGAATAATCAATTTTGCATAATAATTTATAGGAAATTCAATTCTAATACAATTAAGGATCGTTTTTTAGTATATAGAACAATATTAGCACTATAAAAATATTCTTTACTGTGTATTGATGTAAGCTTACTATAATAACATCTGAACCCTCTATCCTTCATCTAATAGGAGCTGCAAAGGATACTACATTAAACACGAATAATTTACGAATCATGATTGATAGAGACATTGAATAAATATCAAATATCAGTCATAATACTGGGTTCAAAAGTTTTGTTACAAAAACTATTGAGTATTGCAAGGAAGTAGCTTTGTATCATCAGTAATTTATTGGTGGTACAAGTTAGTTTAAAAAAGAATTATGATTCTATTCTCAGCATTGGTGTTATAATTACAATTTTAATTTTAAAATTGCAAGCGTGGTTTTACTTATTTCCTCGTTCTGTGGACAATATGAACTCGAAAACTGTAACCACCTGTCGTAAGAATGTTTGTTGTAGTCATCATCATATATCACCTGCGTAAAATAGGCTGCAAAACAGAACCTTATGGCGGTTTTACATTAACATTATCTGTGTTAAATCCATTACGAATATACATTAACTGTCCACATCTGGTGGTGTATGTACAATAAGTTATTAAACACGGCAATACATTTATTTATCAAAAAATAGATTCATCGGGAATTTTGTTACCTTAATTACCTAAATTTAACTTATGGGGAAACTTGTAAATTTTAGTCGTCATGAAGCTAGGGTTAAAAATCTATTTTTATTTTAAGTAAAATTTGTTTGTTTTTTGATTATTGCTTTCTAATTTTGTTGGTTCGTTTAGTCAATTTTAATGTTTATAATCTTATAATTAGTATATCTAAAAAATAATCATAAATAGTTTAAGAATACCTGAAGATTAAAGTGCTTTGCTTTAATGGCTTCTAAAAGTAAAAATTTAATTTATAAGGCCATTAAAATCAGAATAAATTGCATTAGAACTCATTTTAAAAATCTTCTTTTCTGAGTTTTAAAGTATCAATTTTATTAAGAATAGAAATTACTTTTACAAAAGTATTAAAAGTTTTTCAATATTTTTGAAATTGCAATTTGCAATATGAATAATACGAGCTATAGCTAGCATATATTTTCTTACATGGTTTCACCATCAGTACTATAAAAGCAATAATTGTAACTTCGATGTGCTAATATTATTGAACTGCAACTGTATAATAATTTTTAATGGTAAATACAAAAATTTAAAGAGTTGTGACTTGTGAACAAATAAATAATGAATTTTACAATTGCAACATAATTTCCTTTATATGCGCAAAACTTTTCAATTTTTACAAGAAATTTCCCATTATATTTTCTCCAATTTATCTCCGCATAAAAATTTCTCTTGAATTTTTTTTTTTATTCATTTATACAGACCAAATTTCCTCATTTTCATTTTCCATTAATAATTTTCCAATGAACTTTTCTCTCTCTCTCTGAAACAATCAAATTTTACTCATAAAATTCTTCTTATTTCGTTCCTAGAAAAAATGAGGATATAAAATGACTAAGTAGCAAACTTTAAGGCTTTATTTTTGTTTACATGTAAGAAGCTAAAAAGAAATTGGCGGGTATGGAAAACAGGAATTATTATACTATCAAATTGAAGAAAAATGAAGTAAGTTAAAAAAATTCGTAGACTTCTGTAATTACACTGTTCTGAGAGGTTTATTTAAATTTAGTACCATGATTATAGTGATTGGAACATTTAAGTTTTAATAGAAAGTAAAGTGGTTGTTAATTTAGGTGAAATTTATTATAATCAAATTAATGTAAATTGAATTTTTAATTCAATTAATTTCAATTTAATTAAACACATTTTGTAATATAATTAATTATTTTATAATATATTAAGGAGATTATTAATTAGTAAATTGAAATTTTTATTGTTTTGATTAAATAAAAATAAGATTTTTAAGAATATTTTATTTATGTAAAGTAAGGAGGATCATCGTATTTATATACACTCCCATAGGCCAATGGAAATTCATCCCACTACCAGATAAAGATTGGTTTTCTTTCGCTCAATTCACATCCTTCGTGAAGATTAACATTTCGTTTTGAGCTTCATATCCTCAATTGCTTGTAACTAACTGTCGTATTTTGAATTTGAATACGGAATGGCCAATCTATCAAATAATATGTCTTTAAATTTTTTATAGGGAAACATTAGTTGAAGCACTCCAAAGCTCAACGGTATTAAAATATATATTATTAACTGGCAAAAAGTGTTAGCAAAGTATTGAAAGCAAATTTTAAAGGATTGATTCTTTTCCAAGTTCATTTTCAGTTTCCTACCTTATTTCTACTGAATTTACTCATTTTTAATTATACGGTGTTTTCTTCAATTGTAGAAATTTCGTTACACTTAATTGTTATCGTTAACTAACCATTTTATACCTCAAGTATTATTAAATAAATTTCAAATATTTTATATAGTACTAACTACTAACCAACAGAATATATCCATGTAAAATTAGTCAAACGTCGTTTTAAATATTCAACAAATTAAAACAATATTTAAATTAGTCTCTTGTCTATTTTCTAATCTCTTTTAATTAAAATTTACTTCACATATTTTATACCTGTTGGTTAAAGTCATTGAATGTACAGCAAATTGGCATACATTTAATTACAAAAACTATCCTGCAATTCATTTTTCAGAAAATCGTTACAGGTTCAAAATATAGTGGAGTCCTTTAGATAACTAACTATATAAATAAAAAGCTATACTTAAATAAAATTCGTAAAGTTTTGAAAATAAATTTGGCTGAAAATTTTATTTAATTATCGGGTAAATTAGACAGAGATACAAAGAAATATAAAACCAAAAGCAGCAGAAATAGTTTAAAACTATTACAATTAAAGGAAATGTAATTAATACACAGTCAAATAGCAAGCAAGGATAATTATATAAATAGATAAATTACGGTATATTCTAAAGGAAAAATGTAAATTTATTTATTTTGATAAACTGAAATTTAGTTAACATTGAATTTTGAACAGTTTAAAGGTGAAGGTGTCATTATATAAAATAGATGTAATGTAGGATCAAATAATGTTACCAAATTGTTCATTGTTATCAAACAATTTGAACTTATGTAGAGCTGAATTTGATAAATCTGTATTCTAATGTTCCACTATAATCGAAAATATTTAAAATTCTAAATGTGTACGATTACTCAAACGTCAGCTATGAAATATATAAATTTGTAGTAGTTAAAAATCAATTTATTATTGAAATTATCTAAGTATGAAAATTGAGTTAATCTAATAAAAACAAATTTCTAAAGGACCATGAGTTATCCTGTGATGCATTCGGTCATCGTTTCAACTCCCGACCTACTCATCGATATCGCTCTATGTTAAAGACTCAGCTTTAAATAAAAACGATGAGCAAAAAAAATTACAATATGAAAATGTGAATAATATTAAAAGCCATTAGCTTTGTTGCAACTAAAAATTTCTTGAGTATAGAGAAACTTATAAAATAGTTCGATATTCATAAATGTTCGAACTATTCAAACCTTTACCATTGAAGCCTTATGCTCCCAACCGCAGTAAACAAGAAAAAACTAACTAAATAAATTATAAGTTTGAAAATTTTCAATTAAGTAATTACGAACAGAAAATTTATATAATTTAAATGGAAACTCTAAATTTGTCGCCCTTAATTCGTCTATAATTTTTAGTACTTTTTTACTGAATTGAATTCGTTTACACATTTCTGCATAAACCACATTTAATTAAAACTAGACGGAATATAAAATAATTATGCGAAAGCCCATAATGACGAAAGTTTTTTTTTAATGATGAGTTTAAAGTTTTACTTTTATTTTTAATTTGTGAAATTTTCCTTTTAGATAATCGGACGGATTATCAAAAATTGTTCAGTGTAATCAGAAACGGTCATTCATTTTACGATTAATGTGATGGAATGAATTGTCTAAAAATTTAATTTTGTTCAAATGAAAAATTTCTTTTCTTTTTGGGGGGTGATTCGAACAAATTCCGAGTAGCCACGTAAGTCATTGTTGAACAAATTCGCATAGTTATTATTATCAGACAGATAGAGAACTCAGAGCACACAGAGGTTAGAATTGAAACCTTAATAATTTATTTGTGTATAAAAAGGATTATTTAAATATTAGAGAAATAGCAATTCATTTTAAAATTAAATTGAAATTTGTTATAAATATTTTTGCTATTTAAAAAGAAAAATATTACTAAGTAAAATTGAATTCAACACTGGAAAAATTGTATATTAAATTATTATAGTTTAACTAGAATTAAAGCCATTAAATTTGAAATTTGCACGAACTATACAAAGTTTAAAGTTGTACTTAAATTTTTAATTCCAAACTATTTGTACAACGTAAGATATTCCTACAACATAAAGTCTTCTGGTTCGTACGTGCAAACGGCCCTTTATAAAATTTATAAATATTTAAATAAATTAATGACTTTTAACAAAAATATCCAGGATATTTAAATTAAATTTTTATTTGTGAAATTTAAAATATTTTTGTAATTTATAATTATTTTACATTTCAATAATAATTAATTTCATATTTTACATATATATGTCAAAATTTTAAATACCAAAATTATACCACAAGTTCGAAATTTAATTTTCAACAAATTTTGGAAAATGAATGAAAATTTAAGAATAATATGAATACTAAATGACAAATTAAATTTTATGTAATTTAAAACAGAAATATTCATAAAATTTGATTTAAATATGAACTAAATTTAAAATGGAGCAAAATGGATTGATATATAGTTTTTAAATTATCCATTTAACAAAATATTTTGTACAGACAAATTCGAGACTATATTTTCAAATATTTTCCGAAATAATTGTTATGGGGGAAATACTGGCTTTACACTATTGGGACAACAGAGAAACGGCCTTTCAACTACCAGAACAACCGAAAATTGTCTTTTAACTGTTTATTAACTGTCATTAACAGCCGAAAATGAGTTTTCGCTGTGAACACAACCGAAAAGGGCATTGCACTGGTAAAAGAAATGAAAATCGGCTTTCCACTGTGAGAATAACAGAAAAACGAGTTCCCACAGTGCTTTTCACTGTAGGAAGAATGGAAAATTAAGCTTTCCATTATGAGTACGACCGAAAAAAAATGTATTTTTCACTATATTCTCGTAAGTTATGAAGCTATAACGAAACCGTACAGCGAAAATATGTTCGATAGTGATGAACAATAATTAAAATTGTAATAATTTTCATTTCTTTTTCAATAATACAAAAATCTTCTAATACGGAAATTTAAATTTCCACAAAATTAATTCAAATATTCTTAAAACTTAAAGAACTTATTTTATTATTAACATTATTGACTTTTCCCTTGTCAACTGTTGATATATATATACATATAGATATCCTTATAAATCAATTTTAATATTTCAACACATTTTGCAAAATATTACGTACCAAAAAAAATATAAACTTTTCAATCACAATCAAAACAAGATCGTTTTTTCTACATCTCATCACGAATGACAGCAATTACAGTTGCCCCCCAAACATTTTTTTCTTCCTTAAAACAAGATAAACAAAACAAATCCTTGCCAGAATTTTATATTCATTTATTTCGTAAGCGATTTTTACCATACTTTAAACAGTGTAACACACACAATGTAAAACTTCTGTGATTGTAAATCCTTTTCATCATTTCCAATATGTGAAAAAAATAAAGGATAATTTTAGAATTTTTATTTTATATTCGTTGAATGAATAATAAAAAAAAGTTGATATATTTTTTGTCACGTTTTTAAAGTTTTAAATTGTTACAAAATTGAAATGGAAATGTCAAAAAGTTGCTGAAAAGAGTTAAAAGTGATAATAAATAAATCAATTTTTAGAATTTATGTAATTTGCAATGTTTATTTATATTAATAATTTATCCGAATTTTAATATGTTTATGATTAGTGATTAATTACAATATTATGGATACCAAATTATTGTGAATAAATTAGTTGGCTAGTGACAATATTGGACAATAATATTTCCAATTTTCTTGTTTAATTTGTATTTGTGTTAGGTGACAGCTGCCAGGAGTTGCTTTACTATTGTAAAATCTTTGGATTTTTTAAAATAATGTTGAACTCGTTAAATATTTCTATAACGAACTTTTTGATAGGTTCTGTTAGGGGTAAATATTACAGATGTGAACGGAATAAGTGGTTATAAGTTTTTTACCCAAACCAGAAACAGTATTCTGAGAAACAGTCCGACGAAAAGGACATAAATAAATATATATTAAATAAATTTAAAATTCAATTTTTATTTCGAATTTATTGTGGTATTTGGACCAATTCAACCTTTTAACTTTACATTTTTTCTGATCTTTGATTATATCTTCAACTATTATTAAAGTTTAGGAACCAAACAATCCCGAAAGTGCATACCCAGATTAAAAGCTGTGTTCAGGAGGCGGACAATTAAATGAGAAATAAAACATAACCTACTTTACCTACAAAGTGCCCACTCTGGCTAGAGCTAGAAAGTGTTCACTTGTCGGAATTATAGGTTACTGAGTAAAAAGGTGCTACCGTGCTTTTTGGGGTCACCACTTAAATCAACCAACCATTAAAATTTGAACTGACGATTTACGTCTACAGTTTATGTAATAAATTATATTATGTTTCCTACAATTATTACAGATGTAAACACTATTGTTTCTTAAATTCCCAATTTTGTGTATAATCTGTCAAAACATATTATAATTAAGTAGTTTGTGTTTCTATAAATATCACGACAAAAATTATCATCACTCTTTTATCATTCTCAATGTAGAGTGTAGACACAATCTGATAAATAATTATTCCAAATTCAAATGAACATCAATTACATGCGAAAGTATACGTAGCTATACTGTCTTTAATAACAATTATTCCAGTTAAATAATATTACTTCTCATTATTCTTTATTATATTACAGAGTATTACAGAATTTAACATTATCCATTTCATCCGAAAATAAATAAAAAATAAAACATAAACTTGCTTTAAACAAACCCAGTCACAATATAATATTTTGAATAAGATTTATGAGGCATCTTCTGGCTGAGTCTTTACTAAACTTGATGGGTGGTTAAATGATTGATGCTGTTAAACATTTTAGTGTCAACTAATTTTAAACATTATGTTTAGTCTGCATAATAAATTGTAGTATGCTTTTGCTAATATGTTGAAAATATAGATATATATAGAGCTATGTATATGTAGTTAAAAATGTAGAAAATTAACTTAAAATATAATGACATTTATAATAATAAAAATTTATGAGATGGTTTTCATTTCAGTAAATATTTAACTTTAAGTTACAATTTGAAGTAGAGAGTATAAAATATATTTGTAAATGCTAACATTCTAGATAATATTTCGTTTAAGATTATTATTAAGTTTAGTATGAAGACTGGAATATTTACTAATTGAAAGTTAGCTCAACTCAACATATAATTTATAGTTATCTATTTAAGCTTTACAAAGAATATTTCCGTATTACCGAGCGCTTTTCAATCCAACACACTTCGGTAATAATATCCACTGTATTCCGGTATTGCTTTTGCAATAGAGTAAAGACGCAACTTACAGTGTACGAAGTGATTTTCTCATAACTTTTGGAAATACTTTACTCCATCAGTTATTAATTGAGTAGCATCTCTCTCTTAATCTGAACGTATGCCGTACACGTCTGTCAAAATAAGCTCATACATTTTGTAATGCAGATTTGTACATGCTCTGTGAATTCTAATTTCCAACTTCGAAAATAATATAATCTAAATGCTGGGCTACATAGTGTCAATCAGTTCAGTTCAGTTTCGATTCGATTCTACTGGTTAAGTAGACTGAGCACATTGTTGTCGATTGCAACCGATAAAATCACATATTATTATTTTTAGAAACTGTAAAATTTCATTTCTCGTGACATTTTCTTCAGTTTGGATTCGCAAAACTCAAATAGTTCCAAACTCTTGCGATCCGTTTATCCACTATGTATCCAGTCTATCGATTTCCAATATAAAATATATGAAGACGTCAAATTTGAACTTTACTGAACGAATCGAAACTGAACCGATCGAAACTATGTAACCTACACTTAACTCTTAGCATATAATTTTTGCAGAATTAACTCACAATTTATTTTATTTGTAAGTTTAACAAATTTGACTTTGACATATGAAACATTGATTACCATTACACATACGAGACTTCTTCTTGCTTCAGTAGACATCAGAAATAAAAAGGATATATCGAGTTATATACGCCAAACGTTCTTATTTATGTATAGCTTTATAAAGTTAGATTAATTAGAATTTACATTATAAAGCTAACAATTATTATTAGTCTACATGTACAACATAATTTCAGAAACAGATGCCTATGCTAATTTTATGCTCACCTAAATCTATTAAAAAAACTCCCAACATAAAATATATGTATCTTTACTCAACGACATAAATTACCTAATTTATTTATTTATTTGTCACATTGTATATGTAAAAAAAATAGCAAGAATTCTGATTTTTTTTGGTTATGTTGTTATTGTTAACATATTACAGATCTGGAAAACATCATAAATTACAAGACCCTAAAAAAAGAATTATATTTATATAGTCTCAGATCTTTTTAAATTTCATTCATGTAGAAAATGAATCATCTAGGCAAGATGCTTGACGCCATTTATATATCTTTCATAAACATTTCGTCTTTAAAATATTCGCGATTATTTATTTATTTATTATTTTTATGAGAACAATATTTAATCTGCGTTTAGCAGAATCCTTCATAGAAAAAAAAAAATATGTTACCATGTATTTTTGAAAATGTATACAGAAAAAAAAGGATTTTGAAAAATATAAAACAAAATAAGATTTATAATGTTAAATAATCTGCTTAAAAGAAATCTGTTTTACTTATGCGGTTTATATATACTTACATTACAGTATATGTAAATAAAAATCATACAAGGATAATAAAGGACTTATTACACATCACTGTTGAAATATTTAATTATATTTTCAATTAAAAATGTTTCGTCCTTTGTGTATTATTATTGCCCTTAAATCATAGAAAATTTTCCATAATAATAAAAACAAAACAAAAATTGTTAGTATATTGTGAAAAACGTATATGTAATTATAGTTAAGCCCTTAAGCAAAACAACTTGTTGGATCCTGGAATTTATTTGATATAATCAAAAAAGTTAATTCTGTATGAAAATATATACAAATTAAGGATAAAAAATCTGAATAAATTTGTGTAATTATTTGGAGTGATTATTATGTTACAAAAAAAAAAGGAAATTTTTTTATAAATTTGTATTTAAAAAGGACATCTTATCACCAAATTTATGACTTAAGACTGAATTTTGACTTAAGAATATTAAACAAAGCTTTCCCAATTGTCATCGGAATAATTTTGATTTGATTTTTTGCTGGTGAATTTCGGAGCAAGGCATTATCCTTAAAATATACTTTATGTCGTGATCGTTATATCGTATAAAAAATAAAATAATTAAGAGCTTCCTCCAATTAGATAATTGATTCCCTTATACAGAACATATATCGGTCAGTCGATTTAATATTTAAATTCTGCATTTTACATTTGACAGAGGCTGTTATCGTGTATGGAAGATAACTTTACAAATTCTTTTTCAAGTTCAAATTGGTATAGCATTTTAACAAACCAAAAAATAGCTCAGATCCATTAAATATGATTTCATCGCCTACCAAGGCTGAAATTCGGGATAACGTTAGTTACCATATGAAATAATACTTATTTTAACTATAATTATAAATATTGCAATTATAATTCAATAAAAAGGATACATTTTTCTTTAAGATTTTTCCATTCTCGTAAAATACAAACACTATAAAATGATACAGAAATTTCTATTCAATTATTTTCTTTTACATAACATAAAAAAGAAAATTGTTTTATGAATTTTTTTTCTTTTTTATCCTTTAATAGAGTTTTTAAAAAGCAAATTATAAAAATAAAAAAATATTATACAAAATTGATTTTTCTTGTTTAAATATCTACTCTATTAATATCCTTGAAATCTACTTCAGGACGATATAGAACGTACGAAATAAGTTTTGGCTAACTTTCTATAATAATATTTTGTTTCAATAAAGAACTCTTATTTTTCCTCTTGATAATAAACTTTTCAAAGTACATTAAAACTTTGGTGTTGTTTTTTTTTATATAGCTTGCAATAAAAGCATTTCATGCCTGTAGCAAAATTGTGCAATTCATAATAGTAAAACTTATTATATAAAATCCACTTTGTTTGTCGAAATCTGTTTATAAAAAAAAAAAAAAAAATTATTAAATTTTTGTTGATATATTTTGTCTGCACGTTTGAGTTGATGTATTGATAGCAAAAAACGGAAACCAAAATTAATTAAAAAGTTTAAGAAAAAATAATAATTATGAAATTTTGTTAATTCTATTTTAATTTTATAGTTTATACAATTAGATAAGCTGTGATCCTGGCATCGCATACAAGGTGAAGTTTATTAAGAATGTAGACATGGAACTTCTCCTCAAGTTATATTTTAAACAGGTACTTGACGCGCTGATTTGTATCTCGTATATAAAAAAGATAATTGGAAAGCTTCCCGCTATTAGATTAACGATTCCCTTGCGGAGAAACTATTGAGTCTGTAAATTTAATATTCCAATTTTATGAATTATGCCACGTTCCAAATATTGCTACGCAGTCACAAGCTAGATGCTCCGATGTGGGTTCTATAGATTAATCGCGGTAGAAGGCATTCAAGGGAATCCGCAAGTTAAGTATGTACCGTGTTTACTGATGGAACAGTTGCCAGTAAGGAGGCTGATTACTCACCTACAAATTGTTCTATTTGTGGATAGAATGAAATCGGATTTATTCTTAGAGATTTAACTAATTCAAAGTTAAATAATTGCGTAAGCAAGAAGCCACCACTTTATTCTGCTGATCCATTTAGATTTTTTCTTTCGAGTTTCATAACTATGATTACATTACGATGCCACTGTGTCCTGTGTACTATTTTAATCAGTCCAACTTATTCATTTACTTTTGTTTCTCAGAAGTCTAACGATGCTCCTTAAGTATTGCATAATTAATTATGGACATCATTGCAGTTGCATTGACCGCTTAATCTTTTGCAGTTTTTCTATTTCAACTTAATTGTTTCTATTTCAAAAATGCGATGGTGTGAAATTTAAATATCGATAAAAATTATAAATTGGAAAAATTTATTATTTTATTTATGATTTAAATTAATTTTATATAGTTTTATTTTAAATTCAATTTTCATATAAAATTATTCAGATCAGCTAAAAATATTTATAGTATAAATATTCAAATAAGTTTACTATCATTTTGGTAACAAATAAATGCATTTCCAAATGAACTACTTCCTCTTAGTGTGCATCATAAATATTTTTTTTTTCTTTTTGGAATTATTTCAATTCCTTTTTACGGTTAGCAATAAAAGTTTCGTAAAAAAATAATTTGCATTTCACTTTTTATTACTTTTAACTTATGTCTACAATTTTATAACTCCAAGTATTCCACTTTTAACGAGATCAAATACAAAACTATTGGCAGTTGGCAGCATTTAGCATAAAATTATTTTATTAAATTGAACTTTCAAATTTAATTATTTCCTTTGCATATTCTGGTTTGGCTCAAGTACAATTGAACCTTCAACTTTAACAGGTTCATCAACTATGGATACTGCATCAATGTCAAAGGTGTCTTGAAATCAAATAAATTGTAAATAAGTACGAAAAATTATTGGTATTAAATAATCACAATTAGATAATATAGAAAATGCATTTTGAGAGACATTTAGTAGGCAGAATTATGGAATTTAACAAAATAAATGATAATAAAATAGATTTAGAGAATTTTTTTGATAATTTTATCATAATACTATCATTAATTCTAATGCTACTCACACATTTGTCTTGTGATTTACATGTCACATTAACTCATTTTTTGCTCATATTAACAAGTTTAGCTCGTCTTTCATTTTAGTTTCTAACTATTTTAGTTATTTTTTAATGCAATAAATAAAATAATTTTATTATCTGGATGACAACATAAAAATATATATTTGTCAACACTAAAAATTCACATAAAAACATATTTATACAGAAGATATCACAAAACGCATAAACTTTTCATTTTTGAGTAATTTTCTTTATTTTCTATTCTGGCAAAATGCATAATTTATACAAATAATTTGTGTATACAAAGAAAATTATTATTAAGGAAAGAAATTTCAAAGAAATTGTACTAGAAAATTTATTTTATAGATAATAATTTAACTTATTTTTGTAATAACTGCGAAGTTATAATCATTTAATACATCAATTTCTACAAAATTATTATATTATTTCATATAATTCATTATCATATCGAACGTTATTCGGAAAACAGACATTATCTTAAAATGGCACAAAACTTCTATCATTGAGACCCTATGATGACAATTAGTGTGAACAAGGAAAACAAGGATTACAGTTTTTATATAGAACATATAGAAATTGCATAAAAATTGTTGAATTATTTTAATTATAGAATTTATAAGTACTGAATGTAATCATTTTTAAATATTATAACCTTCCATTTATCTCATATCAATATAACTTTATGTAAAACTGCACGCCATCTGTCATATTTTCAGATGTTTCGCAATTTTCTAATAGTGTATAAATATAACCTCACCAATTTTACTTTTTTATTCCATATATTTATCGTCCACATCCTATCTCTTCATTTCCTTACAAGGAAAGTTTGAATTCATAATAAATTTAAGGATCTAAATAAATCTTCTTACTATAATATAAATACAAATTTGAAATATTTATAACTTTATGAAAATTCTATTAATTTACTAAGTCAATTTCACAAATTTACTTAAAAGTATTTGCATAAACAAAATTCTCTAAATGTATTTTATTATCATATATTTAGTTAAAATATTGTATAAGTCCATAAGTCTGTCTACTAAATGTCTCCCAAAATGCATTTTCAATATAAATTGTGGTTATTTAATACAAATATTTGTCTTCTATAGAATCATATGAACCCACAAATATTTTATAATGTACTTTTGCAATATTATTTTCTATTACGTCAACTACGAGTTTAAATATTTACATTTAAAAAGTTAAGAGCATTTAAAAGGATATTCACATATTAAAAATGATATCCTTTTATTTTATCGATATATAGTTCATATAAATATAGGAATTATACTATAAAAGGAAAATTATATTTTACGAAAATATCAAATTATTGAGTTTTTAATTTAATCCTTTTTTTTTTTTCTTTGGTTTGATGTGGTTTTATATTTTGTTGATGATGGTTTTTCTTTGTGAAAAAGGATGCTATATTAAGTTAATATTGTTTATGTGGATAAAAATATTGGCTGATAACGACAGTATTTTTTTTTCTATACATATTTATTTTTAAGGATCAGATTATATTAAAAATAAATGGTTTTATTAAAAAATATAATATCGTTGACATTAATTGTACTAAAGAATTGAAATTTTAGAGTGTTAATTGTGAATTTTTTATTTTTTTTTTATTTTGGTACTAAAGTGTAGTACAAGTCAGGCAATCAAACCCATGGTTCAGTCGAGTGAATCTAAAAGTCGACTAATTGTGGATTAGTCTCTTAAAGATATATCTTTAAATTTCTATATTTAATGACCATGATAAGTCATCAGTCTAAAACTTTAAATAAAAATTATTTGTATATATTTATATATCTTTTAAAATTATACTCAATAATTTAATGATTTTCAAATGAAAAGTTAATAATAAATTATATATCAATTTCAATTTTCTATACAAAATCAATGATTTATTTGAAATCCTTTTAACTATCAATGTTCAACAATATATATTGTTTATTTTACTTTAAAATTTTCACATTTATCAGTTCAACCAACCAATCCTGCCCTCTAAACAAAAACACATAAATTATATATAACTCTCGTAAGACCGATTATCCTTTTAACTAACTAGAATATAATAGAATTTTTTTGAAAGTGGTGGGATAAAAATGTAAAAAAGAAATAATGTTTTGGGTTCTGGGACATTTATATGCGACCACACAATTGTAATTGCATAGTTTTTCAGTATGCATTATAAAACCAACCACTTAGTTAGTAACAGAAAATATAATGTAAAAGATAAATTTCATATCAGGAAAACCGAAGTGGATTTAAGAAGTTTTCGAACAGGATATCATAAGGATATTACGAGGGTTGTTTAATAATTATTTAATTTTTAAATGTAGCATCATTCAAGCTCAACACACTTAGCCTAATGTTTTTCTAACAAATTATATGCCTTTTTTATAATAATTTGTATCAAGTATCAAGACTTGTAAAATAATCATTTACAGCATCAAATGTGCTTCTTGATTGAAGAAAAGAAATGATTCTCTTCATGTTTGGGAATAGATGGTAGTACGAGGAAGTCAAAACTGGTGAATTAGATGGATAGTTAAGTAATTCGTTAATTTTTGCCTTAGTCCAAAAACTTTTTATCTTTTCTGTAAATCGGGTATTTTCTCCTTAATTTTTGTATCCAATTCATCCAACAGGCTTGTATAGTATTCTGAGTTAATCGTTTTTCCTTTCTGATAATCTATCAACAAAATTTCTTTTGCATTAAAACTAATGCAAAAGAACTTTTCCTGCTAATGAAATTCCCTTTTCCATCTTCGAAACACTTGCATCTGCTTCAAACTATTCTCTTTTTGGTTTGTAATGGTGGATATAAGTTTCATCCATAATTAAAATTTGACCCACAAAGTCGGTTTTATTCTTGCTAAATTGTTTCAAATACGTTTGAAAACTTCGCCGAATACGATAGAAAATGCAGCACTAATCTTGCACAAAGTATTTTCATTTTTATTTCATCATGTGAATTCGTTCGGTTGAGATTTCTATGGCATTTGAATTTTATGTCTTCGATCATTTAATACCATATCATGGATTTGTTAAACGAATTCTGATATTATTACGGTTTTTGAACGGCTACCAACTATTTTCGCATGAATTTCTGTTATTGATTTAATAAACCTTCCAAAATTTGATCACTGCACGATTGACACAGTAGATCAATAACGAATGAATTGACGGAATTTTAATGAAATTTATGTTAAAAGACTTTCGATTTTATGTTTTAGAACTTGATTTTCAGTTTCGCTTTCAAAACTTTTCAAACAACCCTCGTATAATTATATAATATATAAAAGGACAATAATAGGAAGAAAAATAACTAAAGTGTTTTGTATAGAAACAAACAAAAACCATTTTTAAAACATTTATCATCCTTTTTGGGTTTTATATAAATATCCTTTTATTATTTTATTCGATATATTGAGTTAAAACAGAAGAACTTAAACTCTGCTCTTATAGCTAGCTGACTGTAGAGATCTGAAGAGAAAAATTGGTTTGGTTTCTTTAAATAAATATAAAAATAGAAAAAAAAATTAAATAAATTGTTTTTTATTTTTATTAGGATTTTTGTTTAAATTAATGGAATTATTTTTTTTTTTTAAAAATATCCTTTGCGATTTTGGAAATATACAATTTATTTATAAGAATATTCATTGATTTTATTTTTTTATAAATTTAATATGTAAAATGAAAATAATTATCGAAAAATTTTAATGATTTATTATTAAACTTTGGAAATATTTTATTCAATTAAACTAGTGGGTCGACACGCTGTAATAATGGTGCAACGTTCGACTTTTATATGAGGTTTTTCGTGGAGCCCACTCCTTTAGAACCAACCAACTAAACCAATGCTGGGAAAAGTTATTGTAACGTCACGAAATTATCAAATTAGAACATTATTTTATCGTAACGATACTCATAATCATAACGTTATTTGTAATAATAATTTTATTATTATTTTCGGTATTCTGGTATTTTCAGTTACAGTTTATTTTCAGATTCAATGTTTTATAGAATATTCTATAGTTCAACCTACAATTTACACTAAGATTACACTAAATGTAAGGTCACTCTTCGAAGCAGTATTTAAAAAACAAGGATATTTAAAAAAAAGTTTCAAACAGGATATTTTGTTATAGATGATAAAATGGTGCGGAATATTAAAGCAGTTGATGTTCAACATTTCCCCCTAAAGCAGGAATTGCTTTTATGAATAACATCTGCTGATGTTACTAAAATTCCAATTTGTGGATTTATAGGTCATAAAATTCGATTATCAACGTCTAATAAACGAAATTCATCAATTAATATTTCAGTTGTTGGAATTATGTAAGAATCAAACCAATATATTTTAATGTAATTATGGGTTCATTAATTTCATGTAATAAATATAATAATCGTAAAGAAGGTATTGCAATACATAATAGGAAGATTGCTGGAAGGATATTTCAAATAATTTCAATTTCAGTATACTGGGAAAGTCCAAAAAATCAAGCTTAAAGATAAAAAAAAATTCTGATCCTTTTTTTTTAGATATATAGATCTTTTTAGTTTGCTTTCACTGATGCAAACAAATCATTAGTTTCTTATCGGAACAGCTACTTTCTTGGATTGTTTCTATGATACTGCTGTGGAGAAATATTAACTGTAAGATACTGGATAACTAACCTGATTTTATTTAACATTTATTTTTTATTCCAATTAATTATTTATTTAAATTTACACAAATTACAAAAAAAAATAAAGAAATAATAATATATAATTTAAGAATGTTCAAAAGTGCAATGAAAATTCATTAAGGACATAGCCTAACAAAATTTAACTTAATTAACAAACTTATTAGTATAGTGTTTCATATAATTTTACATAGGATATTCTCAATTTTCATTCATTAAAAACGAATTTATTAATGGCATTTATAATATTTAATTATATACTACATTTTTGCACGTTCCAAATTTTTGCAATTAATTTTAACTTGATGTATAATTATTGCACTATTAGCAAGAATATTTCACTGTAATAAATTTTTATAAATAAATTAAAAATGGATGTTAAAATGAATCGAGTTAATTACATTTTATATAGTTTTAATTTTATGAATTTTTCATGTACAGTGAAAAATTGTAATATAACTGGAAGAAAATTGTATTATATAGTTATAAATATAATGAGGTGATGGGAAAATTTACATAAATTTAACGATTAGTATAATTACTTTATAAAAATATACAAAACTGTAAGAATTTAATTTGGAAATTAGTTTTATAACTCGAGAACGAAATTACGATATATAAAAGCAATAATGTTAAGCGTGCTCTGATTTCTTAAACTACTTCAGAATCGTAGAATATATTACTGGAATAGACCCACCTTTGAATATATTTCGGATCATTTAAAAGATATATTTAAATATCATACAAATGATTATATAAAAGTGAACTACTACAAGTTTATGTACTTAGACCAGACTCCAGAATCAGGTCTATTTTATTTATTGTATTCTTCAGTTACATATGCCACGGCGATTGGCTGCCAAGAACTTCGATCGAAATAGGGAATTGGTTTCAAACACCAGAAATTCTGCTTTATATACAATTCATTCACGTATAGTAAGAACCAAATGTGTTCGTTTCCAAACGTGGAGTGAAAATTTTCAATCGTTCCGCGTTCATTTCCACAACCTCTAAATTATGTTTGCTAAATCTAATTAATCTTTTATTTTCTTGATAAGCTTCTTAAACTAAATTTTAACTTTATTATAATTATAAAAAAAAAGTTTTGTAATTTTGTCAATCAACTTTCTAAATTTAGTTTAGTTAGTTTGAAGATCATTGTGGCGAAATATCAACATAGAACCTTAGAGACCAATTAAGTTATATTAAATTTCTGAATTTAATTAGAATTTAATTTTAATTTTCAAGAACATTTTGTGGTATTTAATTAATATTTTTAATAGCTACAAGCTTTTTTATCATAGTTTTATAGTTTATCATTTTTTTCCCAATTAGATTAAGAATTACTCCTTGTATAGTGGGTGCATAGAAGAGCGAAGAGGAGAACACCTTAAAACATTTGTTGTGACATTGCCTCTCAGTTCAATATAAAAAATTAAGAAATTTAGTAATTTCTTTCTAGAAAAACTGGAAGACGCGGATAAACTTAAAACCGGAAAAAGTGATTTCATTCATTTGGCATAAACGACTACCTGTAATATTGATGCAGGATGCAATGTTAAACTGGTAGTTAAAAATGGTCTCATTATTATGCGGTCTAAGTGTGTGGTAGTCTCAAGATTCCCACTTCATTAAAACCAATAAATAATATTTGAATCTACATTGACATCCAACTTGAATAATTGAAGCCAATCCAAATTGAATAAAAAAAATTTGTTAAATTTCTATTTATAAATTCTTCAATTTTCCAAAAATATTAACATCAATTTTCAATTAATTTAACAAACAATTTTCTTTACCTAGATGAAAAACTTTTCATTTACAAACTAATTATTTTTATAATAAATATCCTTTAACATTTTTCCTTATAAATAAATCTTTTTTTTTTCTTCGAATTCTCTGATTTTCTTATTTTTAACCAATTTGAAACCAAAAATTATAAAAAAAAAAATCCTTTCCTCTCTCCGTTTTAATCAGAAAATATAATAATTTTAGTAGTTTTGTACAAAATGCGCCTTAAGGTTTCAATTTATCCGTCTGTCTGTACGTTTGTTATCGCTTTACTTTGAAACTATGTCAAATCAATTCGAAAGGTAAAAAAGTCTCTAAGTTGACACCTTTCAGATTTCGGTTCCAGAATTTTTGGAACTTTTGTAGGTTCGGACACAGAATCTTTATTACTTTTTATACTTTTTAAGTTTTTCATTTTTCCGAATAAATGCTTTTATTAAATTTATTTGAAATGCCCAGAATTGAGATTGACCTGACGTCAACCTAATTGCATAGCACAGTAAGCTTTTTATTATTATCCAGACCATTTAAAAGCTATATTTAAATATAATATATGATGATTATATACCCAATAATAGTTTCAACGTCTACGTTCATTTACTTAGCACAAATCCTTTTTACTTTATATCATAATAATGAAAAAAATCCGTGTATAAATATCCATACAAATTTTTTTTTTTTTTCACTGAGAAGCTAAATTAAAGTGTAGACTTAATTTGTTAATATACAATCTTAAAAGTAGAAAAAAAACATATCCGTTTTTTTTAAGGATATCGAAGGATATAAAATTGTATACACAAGAGAATAATCTCAGTTTTTGTATGTGCACAATAAAAACCAATTAAGTTTTCTTTACGTCTGTTTATTTTCCAGAATTCTTTTTTATTTCAATATTAAATTAAGGATATCCTTAACAGGCGTTTATTATAAGATTATTGTTACTTTATACTCATTGGTTTTGTGTTTCTGGGTATTATTTCAGGAAAAATAGAATTATACAATTTTTTTTTATACATAGATTTTTATATTATTTGGTGGCGATTAGGCATGAAGGGTTGATATTCGTGTAGACTTGTGAATTAGAAATTTACCGGAAATTGTATTTTAGATTATGACAGAGATATTAAAAGGTTAATACTTAATAAATACTTCTTGTTAGCTGATTATATTGTTCATTAATAGATTTCTATTTTTCGATTATGTTTTCGAAGTATATATTATAATAAAAAATTTCTAATTTGGAAATGAAAGTGAAATATGCTCTATTGCACTACTTTTCAATTTCCTCAGGTCCTTGTACAAAATGAGATGAAAGGAGTTTAATCTTCAGGATAAAATCGAAATTAAGATTTATAATTTAATAACTCGGTATAATTCTTTCAGTATATAAAACAGGAGAAGCTATTAATATGAATTTAACCCCTACCAAGCTGTATCAGACGAATTTAGTTGTCAGAAATTTTCAGATTGCCTTCAAGCATTTCTGGATTGGTTTTCAAAAATTTTAACAGACATACATTTTCAATATTCAAAATTTTCAGAGTATTGTACTCAGAATAATTTTCTTTTGAGGCTTATTTATTGTTTGTGATAAATTACCTACCTAAAATATATTTTAGATTTACTGAAGATGTGGTGATGTGTGTAGACTTATGCTGCGTTTAATTTAATACCTGATGATTATCTTATAAAGTATGCACATTACATTTTAAGGTCGATGATTTTAAAAATCTTAAAGTTTCAGGACGAAATTTGTAGGTACTGAATTAAAGAGCGGTTCCTTTTCTACATCTTGTAAGTTATATAACATAATCATTTTGTTTTTAGAGGATAAGTTACTTGTAGTATTTGTACTCTAATTTTCATTATTTAGATCTTATTCACTTTTATCTTTATGGGGATAACTCTATAAAAAAGTTGAAAGGCTTACCTCAAAGGTAATATGAAAATATCCTAAAATAAAAAAAATATTATTGTAAATGAATAAATATCATTACAGTATCATTAAACAAATTGAAATGGTCACAATTTTATATATTTGTATTGAGAAAAGTTTTTTGAACTGCAATAGAACTTATACCTTGCCTGACATTTTTAAAGCCGTTCCTATAAAAAAAAAATCCTGAGACACGGAACGATGTATACATATTCCCTCATAACGAAGCTCTCCACTCCGAGTTAATGATCTTTTTTATTCATACCACTAAGATTAGAGTTTAGTTAGATTAGATTTTTTTTGTAAATTAGTAAAATATTAAAAAACAAATTACAAAACGAAAACTTTTTTATTAACTTAGCTTACAAATGTTATTGGCAAAGTTTACAGAATTTATATAATTTTAAAAACATAATTTTTAATATCAAATAAAACTTAAATTTATAGGTTTATAAATTATTGATATTATTCTAAGATTGAGATCATTTAACGTAACAATTTCGTAAGTGGGGAATCTCCTTAATAATTTTACGCGCTTCTGCCATTTTCAAGGGATTTCCTCCAATATATAAAACTCTTAAATTTCTCATCGATTTGAACAAATCTTTATTTAATTTCACTAAATTAGTTTCAGTCAAATTTAAATATATAAGTTCAGTCATCTTGTCAAAATCATTCTGTATGTTGTCGTAATCCAAAGAATTTCCATTTAAATATAGTTTTGTTAATTCGGATCCGTCAATTTTATCAAGACGTTTTATTTTATTATAAGCCAAATAAAGATTTTTTAATTTAAATCCAGCTAAAAACACTTCCTTCAAGTTATTGTTTCGTAAACCCAAATGTTGAATTACGCCAGGTTTAACAGATATTGAAAATCTTGTAAAACCACAATCTTCAGCTGACAACCAATTAATTTTATTAATGTTCAAATTTAATTCATCATTAATTGGATTACTGTCTAAGAATAAAGTTTTAATATGTTTTATCATTTTAAAAGTGTTTGACATTATAAATTTTATTTTATTCTTTCGCAAATAAATGTTTTCTAAACGAGTTAAATTCTCGAATGTATCAGGTTCAATTATTTCTATTAAATTGTTTTCTAAATTTAAATATGTAAGTTTTTTTAAATTATAAAACGTTTTTGATCTCAATTCCTTAATTGCATTTGATTCTAAATTTAGCTGTGTCATATTTGGAACATTTGTAAAACTTTCATCAAGTAAATCGGAAATTCCACAATTGCGTGCCGAATATATTCTAAACTTCCATAAAAATATCCAAAGAACTTCCTTGTAAAGAAATCGAAATGAGAATTAGTAAATAATAAAATTTTTATATTAGTATGAATTTTATCAGGCCTAATTTTCTTGAACGTAAATTCGTTTATATTTGCTATTGTGAAGTTATGGCAAATTAATTGATTTTGGTCAATAAATGGGAAGTTGCAGTAACCATTTTTGTTGACTGATGTTGAAAGTCTAATAATTTCACAAAATTGCAAAACTGACAAAATTATTATTAAATTAAATTGCATATTTAATTTCTATACTTAATATTACTTTACGATCTGAATAATTAATTAACACTGATTTTTAAAATAACTTATTGATTTTTTCTGATGTGAATTGGTTCTAATTTACCGATTGTAATTATGTACTAGATTTTTTATACAGGTTAAAGGTTATCGCTATTGTTTTGAAAATTTTCTTAAAATCGCGATTAATTACAATTTATTTCGACATCAAAAATTGTGTTATTAAAATTGTTCTAGTTAACTATATTTTATTAATATCTGTTAATTCAGTCACACTTTGATAAACGCCGTGTTTTTGTAGACAATTTAAAATAGCCTTGAATTTTGGAGTACGAATGTTCACTCTAATTTCAGTTGTATGCACTCCATATCGTTTGCACATTGTCATTTTCTCGAGTTTTGGAATTAATCTATCACGCATTTCTTCAATTTCATTAGTTCCATTTACAAATGAAATGAAGGTAGCTACATTTTATTCCACATTTTTAGGATGAAATCGAAATAAAATTTATAATTTAATAAGTCGAAATAATTATCATTTTCTTTGTTGAAAATCAATGCAGGAATTTATAGTGTCTCTGTTATTATTATATGTGTCTGAATTTGAATATCTATATTATATTTCTCGTATCTCGTAATACATTTCTGAAGAAGGTTAGGTAATGGTGACGGCAGAACCTCACATAGACCATACTAGTTCCATAGTGGTACCAGTTTTATTTTAAGGATAACTTAATCTGACTTAAATACTAAGTTGCTAACTAGTAAGTAATTGTTTCAAACTTGAGGAATTTTCTAATATACTGCAACCTCTACGCGTAGCGAATATTGTACTGGGGCATAGGAGGTATACCAGGGGTTCAGTTTACCTTTGATCGCTGCAGTTTCTGCATTGATTACTCGCGATAATTCCACGCCGCACCGTATTTCTAAATGATCAATTCGGCGGTTTACCGAGGAACCCGACAGAAGTAAAGTTTTTTGAAGTAAAGATGTTCAAAATAAAATTTACATAATATTACAAAGATTTAATTGCTGTACTAACAAATAAGATTTATAGATTAAAAGTAGCAGTTACTTATATATATTTTATTTATGTATTACACTTAATTTGTTTTAATTTGAAATTGGAGAACTTATGCAGCAATATATTCTGTATTTTTTCATGAAATTTGATTATTAAAGTTTAAATATAAAACAATTTAAATTTTAAATTTATGTATGTTTCGGAATAGTTTTATTTTCTCCATATTTCAGCAATCGAAATCAGATCTTTAGAATAAACAAGCACGTAGGTATTCCGAATTTTTTATTTCAAATGGAATTCCATAAACAAGCCAATTGCAAGCACTGCTCAACAGTTGAATTCTGAAGCTTCTTCATGAAATGGAAATCTAAATTTTTTATTTAATCAATTAATTGTTAAGCATTTATGCAAATTGAATTAATGTTTTTTTTTGTTAATTTAATGCTTTGTTTTTAACTATAAACTGGTTCAATATTTTGATATGTATAAAGAGAAGTTTAAAAACTATAAGAAACAATAATTCCTTGAACAACTCCTTGAAGATCTTTTATAACTTTTGCACAACATTAAATTACAAAATTTACTCAGTTTTAACATTAACATTGAATTTCCATTTAAATAAATTATTTATTGATTCGAAAATAATTTCATTCAATCATTTTTAGTTAATTGAAAAATTTATATGAAAATATTTGTAATTGTAAAATATAAATAAATAAAATTTTTTTATAAAATTTTATCTTGATAAATAATTTCGTAATATATTTTTTTCTGGTGCTGAATTTCTGAAGAACTTAATGATTAATGTCGGTCGATATTATTTGAAGGTACATTTTTTTAGTAGCCTTAGTATTTGACAAGTAAGTAGCCTTAGTAGGGACGTCTTTATATCATATCCCTGAATATATTAACTGTACTGATTAGTCCAATTACATAGAGCCACAATCAGTCAAACTAAAGGTTGGTCAGTTAAGTAGCGATTCGTTCAGTAAAGTATTTGGCTTCTTCATATATTTTGTATAGACAATCGATTGAATGGACACATTGTCACCCCATTGCTATCTTGTTCAATATACCATTTTTCTCGAAATTGAGTTAGATATTGATTCATAATAATTTTAAGCTATTTCTATCGTTTGTTCTATATCAAACCGTTTTTCATATACGCAGTAACATTTATGTTCTAAAAACCAAAATAGACAAAGTTTAGAGTGTCTTGTTTAGTCAATACCCACTTCCATTACTTTTTATTTTAAAATGAACATTTTTACATTGTGTCTTGTTGATAAGAAAACATTTACTAACATGTTCAATATGCCTTAAAATTAAATTGTATGTTCAATATGTAATTTTAAAATTTAGTTCTATCTTGGTCAATATCATATAAGCCTTATTAATTTTTAAAGGATATTAAACAAAATATACATAAAATGTAATTTTATTGTATGGTGCTATTTTGTTCAATATCAAGTCTTTCAAGCGATATTCGTCAATATCCATATCCAAATCTTGTTCAATATCCAAATTTTCAATATCTATTATTTCAACAAAAAAATTTGCATGTTCAATGTCCAAATCGACACAGCCGAATATTTTGTTAAATATACAACAAACCATTAAAGTAATATTAAGTTTAAATATAGTTTCATGTTAAGAATTAAATTTAAAATTTATTAAAACAAACAAAATTTACATAGTTTAAAAAAAACAACACTTTTTCTGCGCTAAAAGTGTAAAAATCGATTTCCCGAAAAACTAAAAATTGGACTTTGAACAAGATAGCACTGGGGTGACGACATATAGGTGCAATTAAAATCGATTCGAACATTTTATGAGGATATTTATATAATAATCAAATTAAAAATTACATGGACACCAGAAAAAAACGAAAACAAAACATGAACTTGTCAAATTTAATCGATAGCTTTCAGTCTAATATTGTACATTGTAGCTAAAGCTTAAAACAATCACAATAAAAAAACACTATTCAGAATTTTTAATTTTGGAACAAAAGTTCAGAGGAATAAAAATAATAATTTATAAATTATTCTACTTTTAAATCTATGAACTAAATTACAAATTAAAAATCTGAAGGAATAATAAAATATTGAAATTATATTAATGGAAAAATTCAGTTTAAAAACAATTCCGTGAACAATTTACACATTTTTCAATCAATATAATAAGAAGAAACTTCTTCCTTGGGGTATCATTATTTCATCCTATAGTCAAATATATAATATTAGAATTTTTATTTATCAAAAATGAATCATATATAAAACAGGATAATGTATAGTCCTTACCTTATGTATAGTCCTTAAAAAAATTCTTTTTATCTGGATATTTCGTTATCTGTAATAAAAAAAAAGAAAATCTCTTTAACCGAAAACACATAAATGATTAAGGAAATGTTTCGTATACAAAAATGACTTTGTGTAAATTAAAAAATATATTTGTCGATTTAATTCTATAAAATATTAATATTTTATGTGTTTGGTAATTTAATTCACCTATTTATAGATAGTTCAATCAATTATATTGCAAACTGCGAAATTTAGAGAAGGTCGCAAGTCCAATACGTGTGTAGTAATATCCTAGTCTGGTATAAAAACTGATCTAAATAAGCGATTAACCCAATGTGACCTAAGGTATTGGAAAAACTTGAACCAAAATGCAGACAAAGAAAAATGGTTGTCCAAAGGCTATATTTACGAAAACCAAAACTCTCCTTTAAAACCGTCAAATTTAAAGCTTAAAGACATCAGAAATGTGGTGGCGATCGTGACACATTATTGATGCCATCTTAAGTAAATGTAATATTTTAAATAAAAAATTATATATTATTCATTTTATGTACGTAGATCGTAGATGTACAATAATTTATTTATTTTTGTATTTATATAGTAAATAAAATATTTTTTTAATTAATTTTATTTTCAAAAATTATCTTGGTCCAGGTTTGTAGTGGTGAAAATCTTCCAACTCTAAGCAATGCATCTGCTTCCTACGCATTTCTGTGAGCAGCAGTCTGTGTTAGCATTACAAAATCTATTCAGTGGCGTACAACAAACCTTAATTAAAATAAATATATTGTAATAAAATTCATTCTATAAAAAATACAGTATAAACTCACGCCGTTTTTACATGAATTATTGCAGCACTCTGTGTCAGAATTACAAAAATTACGTAGTTGAGTACAACAAATCTTAAATAAAATAATAAAATTGCTATAAAATTACATTTTATACAAAATACAATATAAACATACATTGGTAGCTCCAATTGCAACACCACTGCAGCAGCCTAGACCATTACTCAGTCTAGGTTCACCTGATCGAATGCAACAATTACCCTAAATTAAAATAAATAAATTCTAATAAAATTATATTTTATAAAAAATAGACATAAGCTCACTTCTTTACTACATCCTTTAGAGCAGCAGTCGTTGTTAGAAGTACAAGATCGAAACAGGGAAGTACAACAAACCTTAATTAAAATAAATATATTGTAATATAATTAATTCTATAAACACTATAAACTCACGTTGTTGTTACATGATTCAGAGCAGCAGTCTGTGTTAGTAGTACAAGATCCTTGCACTGGATTACAGCAAACCTTAATTAAAATAAATAAATTCTAATAAAATTTATTCTATAAAAAATACACTATAAACTCACGTTCTGTTCACATGATAGTGAAGTGCAACAGTCGTCGTTAATCGTACAATTAGCATTTAATTGAGCGCAAGTTTTTCCGCATATCTTAATTAAAATAAATAAATTGTAATTAAATTGAATTTTATAGTAATACATACTGCAAACAATTCCAAGGTATACAAACCTCATATTGGGCCAGGCAAATAGGTGTACAACACCTAGATGGCTGTGTAATACTGCAAGAACCGCCATCAGCAACACAGCGAGGCGGGCAAGCTTCTACCAAAAATATCTATTAAATTAAAAAATAATTTTATTACAAAATTTATCATTTAAAACTGTATTCAATAATTTTCACCAGCACTAGCACTAGAGTTGTTATCGCGAAACCGAATTTTAATAATTCTCCCATGTCTAATACTCAGTGTCGTTCTGAATTATTTTTATGTTCCATCTCTATTTATATCCCAATTTAACTTTTAAAATTAATAATTATATTATACAATATTAACCTAGCTTTTAGCTATATTAATATTAACCTAGCTATTAGCTATATATATTTTCGATACTATTGGCATTGGCATTGTCATATTTTTGAAAATTCATCACTGTTTGTATTAAATTCTGTTTTTATAAATATTTTCATTTCGATTGATCTAATTTTTATAAGTACACATTTTAAAGTTGTTTAATTAAAAAAAAAACTAAAGATATTTATATTTAGTAGTTATGGAATAAATATGAAGTCTGGTGATGGATGGATTTGAAGGTCAAAAAATAAATTTGGCTGAAACTTTTTATCTGGGCATTTTCTAGGTCGGGGAGTCCGAAAATGCAATAAAAAAAGTGTCGGGGAACCGCTCCTCAGATTTTAATTCAATTTGGCATACAGGTTCACACAGACTTTATCCTGATGTCCGTACCAGCTGAGATCGATACTTTTAGTGGGACCATGTTAGATATCCCCGTTTATGTGGAGACCTCCGTGTTTTTGCTCTATGGAGAAATTTCAAAAAAATTTAATTCTCAGATTTGTCTGAAATTTGGTACATAGGTTGGTATCATTATTGTGGACAAGCGTACCCAGATATAGGTCTGTAGCTTCAGACCATGTTGATTGTGATTGTGAAAAATTATATTTGACACATTCTCATAAATTTTTTTGAGTGATTGATTACTAATACTTTATGTATATACAATATTTTAGCAATATCTCTATTCATTTTTAATACCAGATTTCAAAATTGGTAATAAGTAAGATATTTTCTACAACTCTAAAAAATGCCATGTTTAAAAATAAATTTTAAAATAATTTTAAAATATAAGGAGGTATATTATCAGGGCCAAATTTAATTTGTAGAAAAAAAAATGCAAAATAATAAATAAAAATTTAAAAAACCTTCAAATTTTTTTGGGTTTTTCCGAAATACGAGTAAATCGAAAACAGATTAATAAATATTGGCAAACGTTAAATAAATTCAATTTTTGTGACAAATATTAGTTTTCGTTTTCAATGTTAGATTAGAAAATAAATTTTACGTGTACATAGTTAGAATAGCTATATAAGTGTTGCAGTGGACTTACTTTATCTCAAGGAGATTCTGAATCAGCCTGCGCCCAGCAACATTTCCTAGAACCTTTTGTGTGTATGTAATTAAGTTTGGCGCACAGGTTCGCTGGAGTTTCAACTTGTTGTTCAATCAAAAAGGGAATCGATAGTTTCAAGGGATCAAAGGTAAAATTCCCAATTTATGTTGAATTCAGTGTTTTTGTTTATAAAATTTAGGGTCCGTAGTTTTTATTGGGTTTCTATCCAAATGGCGAACAACAATATTCTTTCTGTTAATTCCAAATCACTATTGGACATAACTTCGAATTATAAGCTCGTCCTGGGTTAAGAACTTTTTATTGAATTTGCTTCGATAATTTATCAACTTAATGAAATTTATCATTAAAAAATAGTTAATTTTAAATACGTGACAGGAGTTGTTGTAATGTATTTATATACTTCTAATTTAGCAAGTAGTTGCTCCACGTATAAATTTCTAAACAAATGAATAATTTTGAAAAACAAAATATTTTTTAATTAACTGGAACTTATTGAATTTGATTAAACTTTAAGACTATGTTCTATCTATATTGAATTAATCTTAGTTGCAGACGTATCCATTATATACTCATCGGGGCTTTGTGATGGATTCAATAAGTTTCAGTCAACTTGCTTTCCATTTTATTAAATTGGTATTATTATTCAAGCAATTATTACTCGTGATTTTTTTTTTTTTTAGGAATTTAAAATTGATTTTTAATGTAACCAACAAAAATTGGCCCCTATTAATTTATTTATAACTAAAATTACATATTTTTAATTTTAATATCAGTTATTCTTTTTAATTAAAATAAAGGTAACAAATAGGAAAATTTAAAAATCTTTTTTTTCTTGCTTTCGCATTAGCAAAATTGTGAATTAAATCACTTAAGTTCATTTTTGCAGCTTCTGTTGATTCAATAGGTAGCAAACCAAGATCTTTAAGTGTATTTTGAGCTATTGAATTTCTTTTATATTCTTTGATTATTTTAAGTTTACTAAAAGATCGCTCAACACTAGAAACTGTTACTGGAAATGTAAAAAATATAAAAACAGATACTTCAGTCAATTCGCTTTCTAGGCAACTATAGTTTTCAAGCAAAAAATTTAAAAAAAAATTAATTAACATTTCTTCTCTAAGTTCGTTGTTGATTATTGAAACCAAATATATAAATACTAAATTATTGCATTCATTTAAAATGTATGTTTCTTTCATTATAAGAAGTCTTTTAGGCAACTAACGATCGGAAATAATTTTTTACTAATTGCATTCTAGCAATTGGTTTCCTATTTGAGAGCTCATTTGGTCAACAACATAATTGAATACATTAATATTGAAATGGGACTCTCTATTGTTAAACAACTGGTCCGTTGATAATTCATCAAAATGTCTTTTAACGATCCTCTGACGTTTTGAAGTTTAAGAGTTCAAATTTATTCCATTTGAATCATAGGTTAATAAAAACGAATTTGTACAACATTTTTTGGGCCCTCTGTTTTGCCAGTTACTAATGGGCCCTAATAATTTGCATTATCTCGCTGTTGGGTAGCTACGCCGCTGATCATTAACCTGTACCTCTACTAATCTAACCATAAGAAGATTATATTAAACCAAGTTTTTTACAAACCTGAAACTTTATTTATTTTTGCAATATTGACTCTAATAATATTTTAAAATATTTGATAAATATTTCCAAATTGCTAAATTGTTGTGACAAAAATAAATAAAATGTGGCAATATTTTTCTTCTATTTATTTTATGAAGAATTTTTCCTATTTTATTTACTTAAACTTGAATTATTTATATACTGAAACAAGAAACTATATTTTAAAAAAATCATTGTATACAAAATGGTACGCGAATAATATGTAAACAAGAAAATGAGCAAACGTAAAAATGCGCGAACGGAAAATGCGCACTAGTAAAGAATAAAGGATTTGTAGGAATTATAGCTAAATAAATATTTAAAATATTTAATTTAGAAAGTCATTTTTATTTTCACTATTTCAATTATTAATTTTAATTTATTTATTTTTTACATTTATACATTGTTTAAATTAAATTATAATAAAATATTTTTTTTTTCAAATACTTTCCTTTATAAATAGTAATATGCAACTAAAAACTAACAAATAAGAATACTAAAATTATATAATCTTACATTCTTCTATCTGGAGTTTCAGTAATAGTCAATTATAGTAGGGTCAATTGCAGTAGGGTTAACTGCAGCTGTAATAGAATAGAGCTTCAGTAAAGATAAAGTACAGCACCATTGATTCAAGTTTAAGTAAATAAAATAGGAAAAATCCTGCATAAAATAAATAGGAGAAAAATATTGCCACATTTTATTGATTTTTGTCAAAACAATTTAGCAATTTATATACTGAAAATTAAAAATTTGAAGGAATAATAAAATATTCAAGTTATATTAATGGAAAAATTCAGATCAAAAACAATTTCGTGAACAATTTACACATTTTTCAATCGATATAATAAGAAGAAACTTCTTCCTTGGGGTATCATCATTTCATCGTACAGTCAAATATAACATTAGAATTTATGATATATTTTTCTTATTTATTCTTTTCATAAATATGATCATCACATTTTATTGACATTCCCCATCAAAAACTAATCAAATATAAAACAGGATATGTATGTATAGTCCTTAAGAAACAAAAAAAGAAATCCTTTTTATCTGGAAATTTCGTTATCTGTAATAAAAAAAAAATCTCTTTATATATTCTTTGTATTCGTCATAAAAAAGGAATGATGAAAACAAAATCTACTTTTACATTTTTATCAACTCCTTTTAGTTAGCAATGTCATCCTTAATGTTTTTGCTATCAGCTCTAAATAAGCTACATTTCATTTTTTTTTGTTAGTATTTTTATCGAATTTTTATGATTATTTGACTTCTTTCTGACTGATACGAAGTTCTTTTTTCTTCTTTATATTTATATAAAAAATAGATAATAATTTTGGATTTTGCAATATGTTTCTGTTTAGTAGTTTTTAGCAGGATGACAAACTCAATATCCTTAATAGTAGATTTGTATATGGGTTTCTTTAAAACATATTTTGAAAAGAATGAACGTTTTTACAACTTTTTTTCTTCGATATTTTATGTACTCACATTGGAAGTTAGAAGTATATTCAGAATGTTGATAAAAAAGGATAACCAAAAACACATAAATGATTAAGGAAATGTTTCGTATACAAAAATGACTTTGTAAATTTAAAAATATGTTTGCCGATTTAATTCTATAAAACATTAATATTTTATGTGTTTGGTAATTTAATTCATCTATTTATATATAGTTCAATCAATTATAATATGGCGAACAACGAAATCTAAAAGAAAGTTAAGAATTTACTAAAGAGAAGGAATTGCTAAATAAATTGTTCTTTTAGAGAAGGTCGCAGTCCTATACCATGTGTAGTAATATCCTAGTCTGGTATAAAAACTGATCTAAATAGGCGATTGACCCAATGTGTCCTAAGGCAAAACTTGAACCAATGCAGGCAAACAAAAATGGTTGTCCAAAGGCCCGATTTACGAAAACGAAAACTTCTTTAAAACCGTCAAATTTAAAGCGTAAAAAACTCAGAAATGTTGTGGCGATCGTGACACATTATTGATCACATAAACCGGCCATTTTAAATAAAAAATTATACATTATTCATTGTATGTACGTAGATGTACAATAATTTATTTATTTTTGTATTTATATAGTAAACAAAATATTTTTTTAATTAATTTTATTTTAAAAAATTATCTTGGTCCAGGTTTGTAGTGGTGAAAATCTGCTAACCCTAAATACTGCATTGTCCTAGCAGGCATTGATTTCTGCAGCAGTTGTTGGTACGGCTACAAGGACTGCCTAAATTGCTACAACAAGTCTTAAATAAAATAATGAAATTGAAATAAAATTACATTTTATACAAAATACAATATAAACATACTTTGGACATTATTGAAAAACCACCACAGCAATTTGATGTACCATTCACCACTGTAGCTTTACCATATTGAAGACAACATCTCTAAATTAAAATAAATAAATTCTAATAAATATACTTATATTCTATTAAAAATAGACATAAACTCACGTTATTTTTACATCCTTTAGAGCAGCAGTCTGTATTAGAAGTACAAAGTCCACCCAGTGGAGTACAACAAACCTTAATTAAAATAAATATATTATAATAAAATTCATTCTATAACAAATACACTATAAACTCACGTCCTGTTCACATGATAGTGAAGTGCAACACTCGTCGTTAATCGTACAATTAGCATTTAATTGAGCGCAAGTTTTTCCGCATATCTTAATTAAAATAAATAAATTGTAATTAAATTGAATTATATAGTAATACATACTGCAAACAATTCCAAGGTATACAGACCTCATATTGGGCCAGGCAAATAGGTGTACAACACCTAGATGGCTGTGTAATACTGCAAGAACCGCCATCAGCAACACAGCGAGGCGGGCAAGCTTCTACCAAAAATATCTATTAAATTAAAAAATAATTTTATTACAAAATTTATCATTTAAAACTGTATTCAATAATTTTCACCAGCACTAGCACTAGAGTTGTTATCGCGAAACCGAATTTTAATAACTCTGCCATGTCTAATACTCAGTGTCGTTCTGAATTATTTTTATGTTCCATCTCTATTTATATCCCAATTTAACTTTTAAAATTAATAATTATATTATACAATATTAACATAGCTTTTAGCTAAATATATTTTCGATACTATTGGCATTGGCATTGGCATTGTCATATTTTTGAAAATTCATCACTGTTTGTATTAAATTCTGTTTTTCTAAATATTTATATTTCGATTGACATAATTTTTATAAGTCAATCATTATAAAGATGTTTAATTAAAAAAAAACTAAAGATATTTATATTTAGTAGTTATGGAATAAATATGAAGTCTGGTGATGGATTTGATGGTGAAAAAATAAATTTGGCTTAAACTTTGGTTTTCTAGGTCGGGTAGTCCGAAAATGCAATAAAAGTGTGTCGGGGAACCGGTTCTCAGATTTTAATGCAGGTTCACACAGACTTCATCCTGATTTCCGTAGCAGATGAGATCGATACTTTTAGTGGGACCATGTTAGATATCCCCGTTTATGTGGAGACCTCCGTGTTTTTGCTCTACGGAGAAATTTCAAAAAAATTTAATTCTCAGATTTGGATGAAATTTGGTACATAGGTTGGTATCATGATTGTGCACAAGCGTACCCAGATACAATACCATTAAAATTCATTAGATTAGGAATTCCAGTATACCTACGACCTTTTTGAGTTTACATAATTACAAAAAATACTTACGATTTCGAACTTTATTTTCAATATCATATAACTAGGGTGAAGAAATCTGTGTAGAGTTTAAAATTGTAATCGTAGACGTTTAAATACACATTTGGCAGACATACCATTTGTTTGTAAAAAATATTTGTGGGCCTTATTCGTGAAATTTTTAAACCAAATTAATGGACTTTGCACACGATACGCGAATTGCGAATTACGAATTGCGAACAAATTAATTATTACATGTTTAATTAAATTTTTTTAAATAATTTTCTTAAATAAAATTTTTAAAATTAATTAATTTAATACACTGTGTATTGCTGAATTAGAAGTATATATAGATTACAACAACTCCTGCCACATATTTAAAATGAACCATTTTTTAATGATAAATTTTATTAAGTAAACAGAAAGTATATTTGTAAAAAGTGCTAAAAAGCAATTCTTTCTTAGAAATTTCAGATCTTTCGCGACCAAAAGAATGTGTTGTTCGCCATTGGATAGAAACCCACTAAAAACTACGGACCATAAATTTTATAAACAAAAAACACTTAATTGAACATAAATTGGGAATTTTAGCTTAGATCTTGAAAATATCGATTCCATTTTTGATTGAACAACAAGTTGAAACTCCAGCGAACCTGTGCGCCAAACTTAATTACATACACACAAAAGGTTCTAGGAGATGTTGCTGGGCGCAGGCTGATTCAGAATCTCCTTGAGATAAAGTAAGTCCACTGCAACACTCATTATAGCTATTCTAACTATGTACACGTAACATTGAAAACGAAAACTAATATTTGTCACAAAAATTGAATTTATTTATCTGTTTTCGACTTACTCGTATTTCGGAAAAACCCAAAAAATTTTGAAGGTTTTTTAAATTTTTATTTATTAATTTGCAATTTTTTTTTCTACAAATTAAATTATTGTTTGCATTTTATTTTGTTAATAATTTTATTATATTTTTCACATTTTAGTTAGTATTTTTTAAGTAGTTATGGATTTATTATTATGAGTGTTGCGACGGACTTAGAAGTTGCACTTGTTTAATTTGTGTATAATTTATTATAGGCAAAAAATACAATAATAAATTACCCTAATATAAACATGTTGCGTCCGATATCAAAACCATCCGAAATATTATAAATATTCAAATTAGACTAAAACTGTAATCTATATTAGAATTATTGTACAAATATTGATATAGTAAATTTAATAAATTCTCTTTACTTTAATTCACTTTTTCGTGAACCACACAAAAAAAAATCAATTTTTATTAGCTGATTTTATATGTAAACTGGTGACTTCAATTTAACCTCGGTTTTATGGGAATGGATAGAAGAAGATAAATTTGTATTACCTTTAAATAAATCAACTGAAATTGAAATTTTGGTTATAAATCCATTATTTGTTGTTGAATATATTCAATTTGTTAATGTAGATATGGCATCATAACTGCGATTCACATATTCACAAATCGAACTGCGATTTATGAATATTCCATAAAAGAACAAATTTGAGGTTAAAAACGAGCGAATTTTTTATTCGCAACAATGTGGAATGCGAATAATAAATTGACAGTTCGTGACCAGATAATCGAATTCGTAGAAAAAAAAATTGTTTATTTTCATAAATTTAATAAATTAGTTAAAAATTTTTGATAAATTTATGTGTATTAAATTAATTAATTTTAAAAATTTTATTTAAGAAAATTATTTAAAAAAATTTAATTAAACATGTAATAATTAATTTGTTCGCAATTCGTAATTCGCAATTCGCGTATCGTGTGCAAAGTCCATTAATTTGGTTTAAAAATTTCACGAATAAGGCCCACAAATATTTTTTACAAACAAATGGTATGTCTGCCAAATGTGTATTTAAACGTCTACGATTACAATTTTAAACTCTACACAGATTTCTTCACCCTAGTTATATGATATTGAAAATAAAGTTCGAAATCGTAAGTATTTTTTGTAATTATGTAAACTCAAAAAGGTCGTATACTGGAATTCCTAATCTAATGATTTTAATTGCTTCTGTATATTGGAAGAATCGGTTAAAAATGTTTTCTAACTTTTTTGAATCAGTGTATGTATCGGATTGTTGCGAATGCTTTGTTGAGGGTACTAAGGATGAGTTTACTATTTTTTTAGATAATCGATTTTAAATAATTTAACTTCAGATTTTACATTTTGCCCTGATAAATACCTTTTTATATTTTAAAATTATTTTCAAATTTATTTTTAATTAATCTCTAAAAGATGGCATTTTTTAGAGTGGTGGAAAATATCTTACTAAACACCAATTTTTAAATCCGGTATTAAAAATGAATAGAGATATTGCTAAAATATTGTATATACCTAAAGTATTAGTAATCAATCACTCAAAAAAATTTATGAGAATGTGTCAAATATAATTTTTCACAATCACAATCAACATGGTCTGAAGCTACAGACCTATATCTGGGTACGCTTGTCCACAATCATGATACCAACCTATGTACCAAATTTCATCCAAATCTGAGAATTAAATTTTTTTGAAATTTCTCCATAGAGCAAAAACACGGAGGTCTCCACATAAACGGGGATATCTAACATGGTCCCACTAAAAGTATCGATCTCAGCTGGTACGGACATCAGGATAAAGTCTGTGTGAACCTGTATGCCAAATTGAATTAAAATCTGAGAACCGGTTCCCCGACACATTTTTATTGCATTTTCGGACTACCCGACCTAGAAAACCAAAGTTTAAGCCAAATTTATTTTTTGACCATCAAATCCATCACCAGACTTCATATTTATTCCATAACTACTAAATATAAATATCTTTAGTTTTTTTTTTTAATTAAACAACTTTAAAATGTGTACTTATAAAAATTATGTCAATCGAAATAAAAAATATTTATAAAAACTGAATTTAATACAAATAATGATAAATTTTCAAAAATATGACAATGCCAATGCCAATGCCAATAGTATCGAAAATATATTTAGCTAAGAGCTAGGTTAATATTGTATAATATAATTATTAATTTTAAAAGTTAAATTGGGATATAAATAGAGATGGAACATAAAAATAATTCAGAACGACACTGAGTATTAGACATGGGAGAATTATTAAAATTCGGTTTCGCGATAACAACTCTAGTGCTAGTGCTGGTAAAAATTATTGAATACAGTTTTAAATGATAAATTTTGTAATAAAATTATTTTTTAATTTAATATAGATATTTTTGGTAGAAGGTTGCCCGCCTCGCTGTGTTGCTGATGGCGGATCTTGCAGTTTTACACAGCCATCTAGGTGTTGTACACCTCTATGCTTGGCCCAATATGGGGTTAGTACCTTGAAATTGTTTGCAGGATTAATATAAAATTCAATTTCTTTACAATTTAATTATTTTAATTAAGATATGCGGAAAAAATTGCACTCAAATAAATGCTAATTGTGCGGTGAACGACGACTGCTGCACTTCACTATCATGTAACAACAACGTGAGTTTATACTGTATTTTTTATAGAATGAATTTTATTACAATATATTTATTTTAATTAAGGTTTGTTGTACGCCACTGAATAGATTTTGTAATGCTAACACAGACTGCTGCTCACAGAAATGCGTAGGAAGCAGATGCATTGCTTAGAGTTGGAAGATTTTCACCACTACAAACCTGGACCAAGATAATTTTTGAAAATAAAATTAATTAAAAAAATATTTTATTTACTATATAAATACAAAAATAAATAAATTATTGTACATCTACGATCTATGTACGTACATAAAATGAATAATATATACGCTTTAAATTTGACGGTTTTAAAGGAGAGTTTTGGTTTTCGTAAATCGGGCCTTTGGACAACCATTTTTGTTTGTCTGCATTGGTTCAAGTTTTTCCAATACCTTATGTCACATTGTGTTAATCGCCTATTTAGATCAGTTTTTATACCAGACTAGGATATTACTACACATGGTATAGGACTGCGACCTTCTCTAAAAGAACAATTTATTTAGCAATTCCTTTTCTTTAGTAAATTCTTAACTTTCTTTTAGATTTCACTGTTCGCCTTTTATAATTGATTGAACTATCTATAAATAGATGAATTAAATTACCAAACACATAAAATATTAATATTTTATAGAATGAAATCGGCAAACATATTTTTAAATTTACAAAGTCATTTTTGTATACGAAACATTTCCTTAATCATTTATGTGTTTTTGGTTATCCTTTTTTATCAACATTCTGAATATACTTCTAACTTCCAATGTAAGTACATAAAATATCGAAGAAAAAAAGTTGTAAAAACGTTCATTCTTTTCAAAATATGTTTTAAAGAAACCCATATACAAATCTACTATTAAGGATATTGAGTTTGTCATCCTGCTAAAAACTACTAAACAGTAACAGTAACATATTGCAAAATCCAAAATTATTATCTATTTTTTATATAAATATAAAGAAGAAAAAAAACTTCGTATCAGTCAGAAAGAAGTCAAATAATCATAAAAATTCGATAAAAATACTAACAAAAAAAAATGAAATGTAGCTTATTTAGAGCTGATAGCAAAAACATTAAGGATGACATTGCTAACTAAAAGGAGTTGATAAAAATGTAAAAATAGATTTTGTTTTCATCATTCTTTTTTCACGACGAATACAAAGAATATAAAAAGAGATTTTTTTTTTATTACAGATAACGAAATATCCAGATAAAAAGGATTTCTTTTTTTGTTTCTTAAGGACTATACATACATATCCTGTTTTATATATGATTAGTTTTTGATGGGGAATGTCAATAAAATGTGATGATCATATTTATGAAAAGAATAAATAAGAAAAATATATCATAAATTCTAATGTTATATTTGACTGTACGATGAAATGATGATACCCCAAGGAAGAAGTTTCTTCTTATTATATCGATTGAAAAATGTGTAAATTGTTCACGAAATTGTTGTTGATCTGAATTTTTCCATTAATATAATTTCAATATTTTATTATTCCTTCAAATTTTTAATTTTCAGTATATAAATTGCTAAATTGTTGTGACAAAAATCAATAAAATGTGGCAATATTTTTCTCCTATTTATTTTATAAAGAATTTTTGCTATTTATTTACTTAAACTTGAATCAATGGTACTGTACTTTATCTTTACTGAAGCTCTACTCTAGTACAGCTGCAGTTAAGCCTACTATAATTGACTATTACTGAAACTCTAGATAGAAGAATGGAAGATTATATAATTTTAGTATTCTTATTATTTATTAGTTTTTAGTCGCATATTACTATTTATAAAGGAAAGTATTTGAAAAAAAAAAATTTTATTATAATTTAATTTATACAATGTATAAATGTAAAAAATAAAATAAATTAAAATTAATAATTGAAATAGTGAAAATAAAAATGACTTTCTAAATTAAATATTTTAAATATTTATTTAGCTATAATTCCTACAAATCCTTTATTCTTTACTAGTGCGCATTTTCCGTTCGCGCATTTTCACGTTTGCTCATTTTCTTGTTTACGTATTTTTCGCGTACCATTTTGTATACAATGATTTTTTAAAATATTATATCAGTATATAAATAATTCAAGTTTAAGTAAATAAAATAGGAAAAATTCTTCATAAAATAAATAGGAGAAAAATATTGCCACATTTTATTGATATTTGTCACAACAATTTAGCAATTTGGAAATATTTATCAAATATTTTAAAATATTATTAGCGTCAATATTGCAAAAATAAATAAAGTTTCAGGTTTGTAAAAAACTTGGTTTAATATAATCTTCTTATGGTTAGATTAGTAAATGTACAGGTTAATGATATAAAACAAAAAACAACTGGCTGTATATTTGCGAAGGCATCACTGATTAGTATACTTTCTATGCAACCGTTAAAAATTACTCAAAAACAAAATCACGAGTAATAATTGCTTGACTAATAAGACTTATAATACCAATTTAATAAAATGGAAAGCAAGTTGAATGAAACTTATTTCAGCAATGCTTTGTTAGAAATTTCATATCTTTCACGACACAAAGAATGTGTTGTTCACCATTTGGATAGAAACCCACTAAAACCTACGGACCCTAAATTTTATAAACAAAAAACACTTAATTCAACATAAATTGGGAATTTTAGCTTAGATCTTGAAAATATCGATTCCATTTGAACAACAAGTTGAAAGTCCAGCGAACCTGTGCGCCAATTTAACTACATAGACACAAAAGGTTCTAGGAGATGTTGCTGGGCGCAGGCTGATTCAGAATCTCCTTGAGATAAAGTAAGTCCACTGCAATTCTAACTATGTACACGTAAAATTTATTTTCTAATCTAACATTCAAAACGAAAAATAATATTTGTCACAAAAATAGAATTTATTTAACAGTTTGCAAATATTTATTTATTCTGTTTTCGACTTACTCGTATTTCGGAAAAACCAAAAATTTTGAAAATATATTTTATTATATTTTTCACATTTTAGTTAGTTTAAATAAAAGCGTATTTTTTAAGTAGTTATGGATTTATTATTATGAGTGTTGCGACGGACTTAGAAGTAGCACTTGTTTAATTTGTGTATAATTTATATACGCAAAAAATGCAATAATAAATTACCCTAATATAAACATGTGGCGTCCGATATCAAAACCATCCGAAATATTATAAATATTTTAAATATTCAAATTAGACTAAAACTGTAATCTATATTAGAATTATTGTACAAATCTTGATATAGTAAATTTAATAAATTCTCTTTACTTTAATTGACTTTTTTGTGAGCCACACAAAAAAAAATCAATTTTTATTAGCTGATTTTATATGTAAACTGGTGACTTCAATTTCACCTCGGTTTTATGGGAATGGATGGAAGAAGATAAATTTTTATTACCTTTAAATTAATCAACTGAAATTGGAATTTTGGTTATAAATACATTATTTGTTGTTGTTGAATATATTCCATTTGTTAATGTAGATATGGCATCATAACTGCTCTATAAAACAACAAATTTGAGATTAAAAACGAGCGAATTTTTTATTCACAACAATGTGGAGTGCGAATAATAAATTTCCAGTTCGTGACCAGATATTCCAATTCGTAGAAAAAAAAATTGTTTATTTTCATAAATTTAATAAATTAGTTAAAAAAAATTTATAAATTTATGTGTATTAAATTAATTAATTTTAAAAATTTTATTTAAGAAAATTATTTAAAAAAATTTAATTAAACATGTAATAATTAATTTGTTCGCAATTCGTAATTCGAAGTTCGTGTATCATGTACAAAGTCCATTACTTTGGTTTAAAGATTTCACGAATAAGGCCCACAAATATTTTTTACAAACAAATGGTGTGTCTGACAAATGTGTATTTAAACGTCTACGATTAGAATTTTAAACTCTACACAGATTTCTTCACCCCCTAGTTATATGATATTGAAAATAAAGTTAGAAATAGTAAGTATTTTTGTATATATGTAAAATCAAAATGGTCATACTGGAATTCCTAATCTAATGAATTTTAATGATTCTAGGCCCATTCAACTAAGGCAATTCAACTAAAAACAATTCGACTAATACTCAATTCTACTAACTGCAATTGGACTAAAACTCAATTCGACTAGAGCAATTTAACTAAGCAATTCAACGTTTGTAGCAGAACCTACTTAGGTAGGGGCAATTCAACGTTTGCCACAAACGTTGAATTGCCACTACACAAGTAGGTTCTGCTACAAACGTTAAATTTATTTAACCTATATAATCATTGTAAAAAGTATAATCAAATAAAATATTATGGGTTTATTTAATATAAAGAACATAAAAAGTAACACGTCAATATGAAAATAAAAGAAAAGACATCAATTATAAATTTAAATTTACAAAATTAATTTTAGTTACAATTGCAATTTATTTCATATATTCGAAAGGATCCATTTTATCAAAATTAGCTACTAAACGAGATAAATATTCCCATGATTTTTTATATTTTTTACTTTGCGTCACCCCGGATTCTCTTTGGCCTAAAAGCTGTTCCTTTGGAAACTCCATTTCACCCTGTTTTTTCTTAAGCCCTTCGATTAGTTGCCATATATCGGGATTACTAATTTTTATAATTTTGTTTAGTGCATTATTAAAGTCCTCTGAAATATTGTTTGTTTAATGTAAAATTATTAGAAAAGTAAAATAAATACTAAAATTATATTGAAATTTAAAAGTTAAATTGCTATCTGGTTGTAGTTAGTTGAATTATTTTAGTAGAATTTATTTTTAGACGAATTGGTTTTAGTTGAATTACTTTAATTAAATGGGCCGGTAACGAATTTTAATGGAATTGCTTCTGTATATTATAAGAATCGGTTAAAAATGTTTTCTGACTTTTTTGAATCAGTGTATGTATCGGATGAATGCATTGTTGAGGGTACTAAGGATGAGTTTACTATTTCTTTAGATAATCGGTTTTAAATAATTTAACTTCAGATTTTACATTTAGCCCTGATAAATACCTTTTTATATTTTAAAATTATTTTCAAATTTATTTTTAATTAATCTCTAAAACATGGCATTTTTAGAGTGGTGGAAAATATCTTACTTATTACCAATTTTTAAATCTGGTATTAAAAATGAATAGAGATATTGCTAAAATATTGTATATACCTAAAGTATTAGTAATCAATCGCCCAAAAAAATTTATGAGAATGTGTCAAATATAATTTTTCACAATCACAATCAACATGGTCTGAAGCTACAGACCTGTATCTGGGTACGCTTGTGCACAATCATGATACCAACCTATGTACCAAATTTCATCCAAATCTGAGAATTAATTTTTTTTTCTCCATAGAGCAAAAACACGGAGGTCTCCACATAAACGAGGATATCTAACATGGACCCACAGGAACTATCGATCTCAGCTGATACGGAAGTCAGGTTGAAGTCTGTGTGAACCGGTATGCCAAATTGAATTAAAATCTGAGAACCGGTTGCCCGACACTTTTTTATTGTATTTTCAGACTACCTGACCTAGAATACGCCTAGATAAAAAGTTTTAGCCAAATTTATTTTTTCACCATCAAATTCAACACCAGACTTCATATTTATTCCATAACTACTAAATATAAATATCTTTAGTTTTTTTTTAATTAAACATCTTTAAAATGTGTACTTATAAAAATTAGATCAATCGAAATAAAAAATATTTTTAAAAACAGAATTTAATACAAACAATGATAAATTTTCAAAAATATGACAATGCCAATGCCAATAGTATCGAAAATATATATAGGTAAGAGCTATGTTAATATTGTATAATATAATTATTAATTTTAAAAGTTAAATTGGGATATAAATAGAGATGGAACATAAAAAATAATTCAGAACAACACTGAGTATTATGGCAGAGTTATTAAAATTCGGTTTTGCGATAGCTCTAGTGCTAGTGCTGGTGAAAATTATGGAATACAGTTTTAAATAATACATTTTGTAATAAAATTATTTTTTAATTTAATATAGATATTTTTGGTAGAAGGTTGCCCGCCTCGCTGTGTTGCTGATGGCGGATCTTGCAGTTTTACACAGCCATCTAGGTGTTGTACACCTCTATGCTTGGCCCAATATGGGGTTAGTACCTTGAAATTGTTTGCAGGATTAATATAAAATTCAATTTCTTTACAATTTAATTATTTTAATTAAGATATGCGGAAAAAATTGCACTCAAATAAATGCTAATTGTGCGGTGAACGACGACTGCTGCACTTCACTATCATGTAACAACAACGTGAGTTTATAGTGTATTTTTTATAGAATGAATTTTATTACAATATATTTATTTTAATTAAGGTTTGTTGTACTCCACTGCAAGGATCTTGTACTTCTAACACAGACTGCTGCTCTAAAGGATGCAAAAATAATGTGAGTTTATGTCTATTTTTTATAGAATATAATTTTATTAGAATTTATTTATTTTAATTTAGATTTGTTGCCTTCAACAAATGAAGTTAGAGTGAATAATAATGAAAATTGCTGTGGTGGTATTTTACCAAGTAGCAATGTATGTTTGTATTGTATTTTGTATAAAATATAATTTTATATTAATTTCGTTATTTTATTTAAGACTTGTTGTAATTTAAGAGGTCCTTGTACCTCTTACAGAGAATGCTGCACAAGTCGATGCTTGCTAGGACAATGCAGGTGATAGGTGATTTCTGCAAAAAATAATTATAAAAATTATAAAAATATGTTATTTACTATGTATAAATACAAAAATGGACCACTAATACATCAAAATAAAAATAATGATGATAATAAACACAAAAATAAATAATTATTAAACACAAAAAATTCTAAAAATAATACCACAAAAAAATTAAATTAAAATTATTCTAATTTGTGCTTGATTCTGCCTCTGTTAGTGAACTCTTATTTTTAACAAGTACTCATACATTTTAGAAGTCCATTTTTCAGCGATGAACTTTTTTTTTTTTTTTTATTTCTTTCGTTTAAAAACAGTTTCGTTTAAAATTATATTTTTTCCTTAGGTTTCTGCTACTTTCATTTTATGTTTTCATTTAAGTTTATCTATTTAAAAACTGAATACTTTTTAATGGAGTCATCCATATGCTTAAATAGATAAACAGTGCTTCATTAAATTGAAAAATAATACTGCTTTTGGTTCTTTCTTATCAAATAGAAAAAAATTGCTAATTAGGGGTACGAATAATTAGTAATTAGTGATCGAGTAACTAATGCTTATCAATCTCAATCTCAGACTCGTTAACAAAGAAAATGGGGATAAACGAAAGGGACTGAACATCCATTTGTTTGGATGTTATGTTAAAGATTAACATATCCATATAAAGAAATACATAATCTTTTTATCCATCCTTAAGCTAGATTTCTAACACTTTCTCACATGCTGAGAAGTAATTTACTATACCCAATGGATTAAGCTCTGATGTTTCCGTCATCGAAAACAAAATAGATATTATTATATTAAACATTTTCTCCTTAATACAAGCAGTTAAAAAAAAATATTAAAATTTTATTTAACAGGCTACTACTTATATAGCTGTTCATAGTTCTGAAATTAATAACGCTACTACTTCGCTACGTCGTCACCGTCTCTACCTTTGATTTTTGTATACGAAACATTTCCTTAATCATTTATGTGTTTTTGGTTATCCTTTTCTATCAACATTCTATATATATTATATATAGAATGTTGATAGAAAAGGATAACCAAAAACACATAAATGATTAAGGAGGAAATGTTCCATATAATTCTAATGTAACGCTCTGATTACACTAGCCATAAATTCCTGATAGAAATGTTAGACATTTCTATCTGATAATTTTATTTGACAGGTAAAAAAAACACGCTGGCTATTTGATGTCAGACATTTCTGTCGAACATTAATTTGTAATCATGAAAGCAATTAGTTATAAAAATATTAAAATAAAAATATTTTTAGTAATATAGTTTATTCACACCTTAATTAATATATATCTTTTATTTATTTAGTACTAAACTAATTTTTATTCTCAAATAATCACCGTAAACTAATTAAATTTTAAATTTCAGGAGCAAATCTAACATTTTTATCAAATATCGCCATTTGCAAATTAATAAATGTCAACAAAATTTGCAAAAAAATCTGATATGTTGTCTAGAGAAAAATCGTGATTTTTCTATCGGGACAGAAATCCTGTCTGGTTTACGGTTGACATTTCGTAGACAGAACATATGTTCTGTCTAAGAAAAAGTCTAGTGTAAACCGCAAGTAAGTATATACATAACATATCAAAGAAAAAACGTGTCAACGTGTTGTAAACTTGCCGACACTACACACGATACAATTTGACCAAGTTGTCAACACGTTTGACCAAGTTGTCAACATGTAGTCATGTATGGACTACATAAAATAGGATTCATAATACAAAATTAATGCAACTGAACTCGAAGTTACAAAGTTAAACTGTATATGAAAATAGTTCTTATATTCACAAAGCGGAGTCAGCAACACAACGTAACTGAACTCCAATCTTAAGTTGACAATCTTTTAAATTCTAAAATTATTAAAACTGTGACATATAAAGTGAATTTATGTTTTAAATATATTTTTAAAAAGTGATTTTTTTGCATTAATTGAAATTATTGAATTATATTTCTATCTTTAATAAATAAAACAATAAATAAAATGTTGTTTATGCTGTAAATAAAACAACTGCATTGTGGATTGAATGCTTTTAAGCCGTTGTATAAGCTTTCCTTAGCTATGAATTCGGTTGCGTTGATATCATTATGATCCGGAATTAAGCGTAACAAATTTCATAATACTTGCACAGTGTTGCCGAGCCAGTTCAAAATTTATTGGTAGCGTCAGCACTGGCGAAACAGAGAATGTCGAAAAATGAAACTTCAAATATATTTCTTTATCAATAAACATAACAAACCAACTGATAACGTGATAACGATAAACAAACAATAAATTAATAACAAACTTTTTTAACCTTATAGCTGAAGAATTCAATGAAGTGTCTTTTTAACAAGTCTTAAAATTTCATCAAAGGAAATATTTTATTTTAACTTTATTCTTTTATTTCATACGGAGTAATTAAATTATACGGTGAATATGGCGCAATTTCAAGATCTTCCATCCGAAGTAAATATTATACTTAATTTTAGGTAGAATCAATATTTATGTATACAAAAAAAAAACATCTTTTTAGATTGTTCAACAAATATTTGAGTACTGTTACGATATTATCGAAAGAAGATCTGATTTCTATTCATTATCTTTGGTTTGTCGTAGCTGGCTAGAAAAAATGGAGTTATTACAACGAAAATATATTGTTGTCAATCTTAAACACGAAAGATATATAGAAGAAGCTGTTCTGTTATTTCAACAAAAGGAAAGTTTAAGAACCTTTAAAAATATCAAAATCTCTGCTGATAAGGAAAACAGAAGCTTTAATTACATGAATGAATTTACAAACATTATAAAATTCCTACAATTACCTAACATTAAAACTACATCACTGGAAATAAGTTATAGTTCGCTTAATTTTGATATACTTTTTAAAATTCTTTCATCATCAGAATATCTAAAAGAATTAACAATTTCAGATAACAAATTTTATTTAAATGAAACAAAATCTGACAATGTTTACAATATTGAAAATGTAATGGCCCAACTTATTTATTTTAAATTTGATAATAACAAGACCGATAATATTATCCATTTTAAAGAATATTTACATAATATTTCTGAAATTGTTCGTTATACAAAAAATTTAAAATATTTTGAAATTCGAGATTATCGGCAAGTAGTTGCTGCTAGTTTTAACATCGATATTAAAAATATCGTATTTACGGCTTTAGAAAATAATTCTGCAACATTGAAAGAATTTAAAATAGGACACACTCATATTAACACAAATGAATCATTTTTATTGTTGAATTCAGTGAAATTATTAAATATACAAACTTTAAAAATGGAATATATTTCAAATTTGGAAAGATTAATTCCTTTTTTGAGTATAAATTCTAATGTTTCTGTTTTAGATATACGTATTCCTAACAAACACGAAATAGATTTCAATATAATTACAGAAATGTTTAAAAATTTAAAATCTTTACGATTAGAAAATGGTAATATCGTAAATTTAAATTTATTTACAATGTCAAAATGTACAGAATTAACAAAATTAGAATTATTGTATTGTCAATATGATTTAACAACAACTAATAAAATAACAAAAATTGAAAATCTTGAATATTTAGAAGTTTCAAATTATAGATATATAAATAATGAAATTTTTATAAAACTTACTGAAAATTTACCAAATCTTAAGATCTTAGTAATAAAAGAAATATTACTGGATAATATTGGACTGCAAGCAATATTTAAAAATTTAACTAAATTAACAAATTTATATATAACATACTATGGTTATTTGGTTAGTGATTATTACATTATTTACATTATATGCTATAAATTTTATGATTAATTTATTATTCTTGTAGACTAAATATCAATTACCGGCAATAAATCAAATAACAATAGAACAGGATGGCGAGTCAATAGAAATTTCGAATAAAATGTTATACAATACAAATTTCACATCAATAAATAATTTAATAAATTTACAAAGACTAACACTTTATGGATTCAATTTAACAAAATCAGCTTTACAAGCCTTGAAATTACCAAAATTGAAAGTATTAGAAATTAGTACTGAAGATATGAATGAAAAAATATTTAAAAATATAATTTTAAATTGTCCGGAACTAAAGAATTTGGTATTATCTGAATTATTTGATCATACGAAATGTAGGAAATTAAATAAGAAAATAACCTATGAATCAATACATTTAGTTTGGTATGGTGTAAAGCATTGCTACACAATCAAATATAAAAAGAAAAAACAAAGACGTCACTTGTTTTCAAAAAGAAAAAAAATTGACTTTAAAACAATATTTGAATTTGGAATAAAAAATATATACGTAAAGTAAAAATGGTATTAAAAGAAAATGATTTTATATTGATATTTTATAATTTTATGGTAACATAAATGTTATAGATATTTTTTAGAGAATAACATTATAGTTTAAGAATTTTTTTATACGATTTTAGTATTAATACGATGTAATTACTTAATTATCATAATAAAAATACGAATAATTTATGTAACTATGGTTATATTATTAATTAACAAAATAATTATTATTGATTATCTTACGTGAATTTATTATATTATTTTTAAATGAAAGAAAATTACCTTGTGGTTCTATAAAAATGATGACAAATGGTAAGATCCAGATATGAGCATTTCATATTTTTACCATAAATAAATTGGATGAACTGTTTTCGCAGGTTTTGACATTTGTAAAATGATCGAAGATTTGCACCAACTGAGCATAACTCATATTTATTGAAGTTGGTGGTTAATATATATTTGTCAATATTGTTATTCAACGTTGTAAACAAAAAAAAATTATGAAATGAAGAAAAATCGTAAAAATTAATTGTATTATTAAAATGTAATATTTCTTTATATTTTGAAAATTTATTATTTATTTATTGCAATGGTCTTTGGTAAACAATTCCTTCATGCGCGAATATAAATAGTGCTGAAGGTTTAGGTAAACATCCAACGTTTAACTGGCCATGTGAGAAACGTTGATTTTCTAGATTTAATCCACACACTTAGCGATTAAATTTGCGATTTATTTATTGTCACTGCAAATGCTAAAGTACCGGAAATTGAATACGTTTAAAATCAAATTGTATATCAGATAGAATGATTGATTTTCTTGGAATTAATATAATTTCTCTTTGTATTTGCCAGTTAATATAATAATTGCTTTTGTCCTTGTTTTCGACGTTGAAATTGTTTTCTGCATGCATTCCAAGTGAAATATTGTGGAAGTTCTGAATACAATAACGTTTTAGCGAAATCATCAAATTCACATACATTTGCAAAAAAAATGTAAAATATTGGAGCTTGAGTACCTGTAATTCCCAAATCCATAAAGCTACGAAAACACTTAAAAGACTATTTTAAAGGTTTATCTAATAGCTATCCTGTTTTATTGTCTAATTTTAAAACCAGTGTAATAGGTTCTGTCATTAGTAAGCTATGGATGGACCATGGGCTGCAACTCGAAATGATGTCCGAAACATGGAGAGTGCCCATATAATTTTTTCTGTAAATAAGCGTAGTATACTTTCGGTCAGCTATTTCGTGCCCACATATCGGACAAAAGTCAACTACCACATTCCATAGAGCATAGAACATATATATAAATTTTTGTCGAAGTTGATGCAATAGTTTTTGAGTTTAGCCGTTACAAACAAACACGTCTTTTTTATATTACATTGAAATGTTATATTATTAATATTGAAAAATAGTAATATCAAACTGATTCCAATATTACATTAATAGTTTCCCGAATAATTAATACAAACTGAAATTTTAAACCTCAATAAGACCCACAGTTACATCCTTACATCCTTCAAATGTTATGAAAATGGATCAAGATAAAATGTCAATGCTATAAGATTTGTACCTATTACAATACTGTTGTTCCTAAGAAGTTCGAAATTAAGAATTATAAAAGTGATAAAAATAAAATTTCTTAAAATATAAATAATATTGTTTTTTATTTATTAAAATAATAAACATAAATCTTTTATAAATTTGTTCTGATAATCATAAAATTACTATATATATATATAAAAAAAATAATTTCAATGTCAAGTTTATTATAATAATAATTAATCCTTAAAATTTGTTCATTTTGTTGTAAAAAAAAAAAAATTCTTATAATTATTTTTTTAATCATCAATTTTTTTAATATGTATTAATATTTTTTTTTTAATTCTTTATAGAATTTATTAGTTTACTTCTGAAAACACCAGGAATGTCATTGGTTCTCAGAAATTTTTTTATTGACCACAATTCAGTCATAAATTTTGTGTTCATCAAAGTTATTATTTCAGTCTCCCCTTTTATATTTTTCTTTTTATTTATTTATGCGTTATTTATAATATTTAAAATTAAATTTAAATAAAAAAAAAATTGTTTTTGTCACTTTTTTACTTGTTTTTTTTTTTTTTTACTTTTAAACTTATTTACTTTTTTTGATACAATATTTTTCAATTTTCCATTTCATAAAAAAAATTTATTGTTACCAATATAACACAACCAATTGACCATATCATAACAAATATTAACCAATTTGTATTACGAAATGGACTACGATATTCATTTATAATACCTTGACCTAATAAATCGGTACATGTTTTACGAGCTGAATATACTAATGCAATTGGTATTAAATATTGTATACCAGTACCAGCATATGAACCAGTAAAACCAACTAAACTAGTTAAACTTTCTGTAAAGAATGTAACTAATATTGGTGGTAATATTGCTAATAATGGAAATAATATACGACGTAATATTAAATTATATTGTTCAATACGTGACATATCTAAAAATAAAGTTTGTAAATTATTACGTAATGTAATTGCAATTATTGGAAAACTAGCTGATAATGTAAATACAGGAAATAAACCTAAAAAATATTCAATTAATTTCATTATATATGAATCATGATTTTTTGTTGTTGGTATAAAATTTAATGTATATAAATCTTCTAAATGTTCAAATGCAAATATACCAGTTATTGCCAAAAATAAATAAAATATACAAATTATACTATAATCAAATGACATTAATGATTTTATACGTTTTTTATCATTTATAGGTGCTAATAAACTAGGTAATGAATGATGACACATAAATGAATATACACAAGCACCAAATAATGATGGTAAACCTAATAAATTAGCAGCTGGTGGATGTCCAGATGGTCCATTTTTAATTAAACGGGCAATAGCAATTGTTATCATAATAGTAAAAGCTTTAAAAAGAAAATTTTATTACAAAAATATAAATTATTAAAATATAATTTTTTATATATATGTATATATATATATTTGGTGGCTGAATTATAGAAAATAGCAAATATTTTTTATTGAAATAATGACACAAACATGTTAAAAACATAATAACTTTATTCCAAAAGTCAATTTGTACTGAATATTTTCATTTTTTACCTTTCTTTCTGACAACAGAACACGAAATATGCACAAATTATTTTACAACAGAACAGGAAATATGCACAAATTTTTGGGAAAAACTAATTGTTCACTTTGAGCTTGTAGAACCGTCTGTAAGACCTTATCTATCTGTTCATTAGGCCAAAAAATAAATCCATTTATAATAGAGGTATAAAAAATCTATTTGGAAAACTGACGTGTATTAAAACTAAACATAATTTGTACAGTAGTCAAAATCAAACAAAATTATTTTTACATGTAGCCAATTGGTATTTTTCAATTATATATTCATATTGCAATATAAATTCAGTATTATTTTTATATTTTTTCAAAAAACAACCTCTTAACGAAACAAAAATGTTGATGGACAAAGTTATAAAACTATGTAGTGTGTACCGATAGAAAATTAAATTAAGTTTAGTCTTAAAGAGTATTTTGAAATTATTTAATGTATGACAAGAGTTTTGTTGATATTCGATTTATACTGATGAACCACAAAGTTTTGCTACTGATTAATAATACAAATTTAATGCTGAATATATTGAAATACTACACTCCTTTTATTTTGTACATGTAATTTATGTACAAATTCCGGTAATGAAAATGACAAATCATTTTTTTTTAAATCGTTTCATATTATGTGAGCTTTGTATACGCTTTGTAAATTAACAACAAAGAAAATTATAAAGTTATCACATATTGCATTATAAAATTTTACATTTATGAAGTAGACGTGACTCACGAGTCACGACAGATTAATATTTTGAAATTCAGCCTTCGAAATAAAAAAAATAAATCAAATATTTCACTTACCTAACCATCTAAATATTACAGTTAACATTTGAATATATTTCGTTTTTTGTACATTGAAAAATGCAAATGGTCCTAAAATCATAACAAAACCAATTAATGCCAATCTATATACATCCAAACGTGTTAATGTATGATCCATTAAACATAATTGTTCATTACTCGTTTGATTGGAAGTCGTATTTAATGAAACGCTATGTTAAGACAAAAATTAAATGTTAAGACAAATATTATAATAAGCAAATTTATATAAATAATTAATTACCAAATAACATCTCTTATTGATTTAGCTACAGCTGCTGAATATATACTTAAATCACCATATAAATAAATAGCTATACATAAATAAAATAATATCCTTCCAAAATCATTAAAAAATAATCCAGCCATTTCGCCCATTTCTATTTTATTATCTAATACATAATAACGTGATCGTTGTGAAAATAATGGTGTATGTTCAATACTAGAATCTGATAATTGTTGATCATGATAAACCACTGTTGTTGATGATGATGGTAATAATTGACGTGTAACATTAATTTCATCAATATCATCATTATTATGTAAATCATTATCAATTTCATCATCTTGTAATGCCTATGTATAAATTTATAAATATAATTAAGTATTACATAATTAATTTTATATAAATTTTAAATTTACCCGATCTCTTTTTAAAAATTGTAATCTACGCCAGTGCATTACAGCATTAGCACAAGCAATTGTTTCAATTACAAATGTAACAGTCATATATGATATAAATGCTAAAAATATTAATAATATTAATCCTAATGCCCATCCAGCTTTAGCAAATACACCAGGTAATGTTAGGGCACCAGTACCAACAATTAAATTAAATACAAATATTAATCCAATCTAAATTCACAAAAAAAAAAATATTAGTATTTACAAAATTTAAGATTATTTATAATTTTACCCATGATGGATATTCATCCCGGCGGGTTGATATTATATATGGCATATTTAGGAGGCGTATTTTCTTATTTTGTTGGAAGATAATTTGTGCACAAAATTTCTTTGTTTTCACTGTCTGATATCTCTTTTTATTTACATATGGATCTGACCTGTCTGATTACATGATAGAGACAAGACAAAAAACTATTCTTTTTCGTATTAGAATTTTTTATTAATCTGGAAACTGAACTTTTAATTTATATTGTTATAGTTTATTGTACAATAATTAAAAAATATATCAAATAATTGCATAACCAATTTAGTTCAAATAATTTAGATTTTTAGTGATATTGAAATCCGAAACGATATTATAATTTGAAAATTGAAATTCGTAAAGTTCTGTATCGTCAAGAAAAATGTTGAGAAAACATCTGTATATATGTATATGTGAGAAAGTTATTTTATTTACATACATTTTTTGCCACACATATCAATAATTACAAATATGTAGCGATATAAAGCGACAACCACTAAAAGTATTATTTATTTCCCAGCAGATTTTATATCAACGAAATATTCGAAAATTCAATTACGTTAAAAAAATTAATAAAATCAAATTGAATGAATACATCAATTATAAATAGATGTTCATCATCATCGTCATTAAATTCAAATAATTTGAATAATGTACAATCAATGGATAATAAAAGTTTTTCAAATTTATATGAAATTTTTTTGTAATAATTCTGAAATTAAATATAATTAAAAAAGAAATTATTTTCATACATAATAATGAAGAATATAAAAAAATGTATAATTAAATTAAAATTATTATTAAAATAAATTAAAAAATTCAGCATATAACTAAAAATTACATGAAGGACAATCTCCTGGATTTATTGTAAACTTATTTATAAGGTCATAAATTAAAATTAGCTGAAAGTCTTACGAATTTACCTATATATATAACCAAATTCGTTGCAAATACGAATTAATAAATAAATTATAAATTCCTATTGGAAAACATATTAAATTAATTCAATTATTGTACACAAATAATTATTCATATAATTTTATATTTTGTAAAGATAATATTGAATTTAAATAAATGTGAAAATTATTTAGTATTTTATGTTTTATAAAAAAAGAATCTTCGAAGTCCGCGCAGTTTTGCGCGCCACACGCGATTTCTCCCCTTCAATAATGTCATAATAATGAAAATTCATATTATTTTACTTTAAGCCTGGGATATTCAATGTATCGATCAATTCAGTACCGATTCATTTCCATTTAGTAAAGTTCAAATTTTACGTCTTATATTTGGCATGGAAAATAGATTGGAGTGGACAGATAGGTTCGATTTAAATCGATTCGGAACGAATCGAAAGAACGATTGAACTTTTACGACTCTAAACTGAAGCAAATGTCAACTGAAATGCAATTCGAGTATCAAAAAATAATAATATGTGATTTAATCGGTTGCAATTGATAACTATGTGTTCAGTCGATTTGGATACTGTACAAATCGATTTGAAACTGAATGGTAGTGATACATTTTGTAGCCCAAGCCTTTACATAACGTCTGGCCAATTAAAAACCATTATATTATTGTAAAAATAACTTTTGAAAATTATAACTTAAAATTCATTATAACTTAAAATTCAGAATTTTTTGGTCGATATGTTAACGAAATATTAATGAAAGATGTCTGAAATAATAAAATTGGTGAAACATTTCCAAATTATTTTTAATTTTATTAAAATTAATTCTAATTACATATAAAAGTATTTTTTTTTTAAGTTTATCTACATTAAATAGTGTAAAATAAATATGATATTTTAAAGTTATTACAGATATTGTTGTAGAAACATTTTGTGGATCGTATAGTTTGAATACATTAAGTTAGTACCTATACGTTATCAAAATACCTCATTGAATTCTACCTTCATTTTTAGACTGCTTTTAAATTACCATATTATAATAGGCTTATAAATAAATCAATTTTTGAATGTATCCAATATTTTTTTACATTACTATTCATTGGTCTATTCGTACCATTAAATTTCAGCTCAAAAAAATCATTTAATAAATTATCTGATGATTTATTATTATAATATGATTGAAAATATTCTATTAAAAAATTTAATTCATAACTTTTAAACATTTTACCAATAAATTTATGTTGTGAATAAAAATCAATAATTAACCATAAATTATCATTATATGTTGCTTCAAATCCAATTTTTTTCATTTTTGTTATAAATCCATTTTGTCTAGTTACGATATTATCTGATAATTGAACATAAAATAATGAAACTTTTGATCGGGCATATAACATTAAACATAAAAAATCTAAATTTTCTTTAACACGTAATTTAGCATCTGCTAATGTTTCGTTTAATGTAATTTCGAATTTATTAAAATTTTGATAATATGATACCGATGGTCCAATAATATCGATTAATCCTTGTTGAATATATTCAGAAAATTTAAATTCTATATGAACTGCAATCGATAATATTAAATTCATTTCAGTTTCACCAATATAAATAATAATTAATGTTTCATTTTTCTCTACGTCATTCATATTTGAAATTAAATTATTTATGGTTAATGTTAATGAATTGTAATTGTCACGTTTTACAACTGGTATTCCAAGTATTATTGAAACATTATTACGACCTATTGTTCTTAAATAGCCTAATGATGATGATGATGATGTATTCCAAAGATGTGTCGTTAAATTTTTTAATTTTGGATATTTTAAATTTTTTAATAGTTTCTTTGTAATTGATATTTTTTCAAGGTATTTTCTATTTTTATGAATTAATGATTCTACTACAGTTTCATTTAGTTTGGTTAAATTGTTTATATTGACTGTATTATTGGAAATGGCACTTTTTAGTATCATATTTGGTGTCATCTTCTTTATATATTCTGTTAATATTTCAATATCTTTTTGTCGTGTACGATATTTTAATTCTATACTCTTATAATGGATTTCATATTCAATTAAACGTTTTGACAATGCCTGTTCTGTTAAATACATTTTCCGGATTGGTAATAATATATTGTGTAATAATGTTATTATTAAAATTATTAATAGAAGAAATACAGAAATTGATTTTAAAATATAGTTAAATGGTATTGCCATTTTAATTTTTTTTTTTTCAAATTATTTTTTTTTTAATTTGAATTTTCCGATTAACTTTTGTTTATTTTGTTGAATAATTTTTTGGTTAATAGTTACATGAAAACGTGATGGTAAGTAAAAATAAAAATTATTTTACAGTACTCATGTAGCAATGCGTCCGAAGGTGATTCGTCGAGTTATTTCGGATTGAAATTTAGGTTATATATAGGTAACATCATAACAAGATATCAAGATCTTGTGTGTGACACTCCACATCCAACAGGAAGATGACAGGGTATAGTCGTCAATCTTCAAAATAATATATGAAATGATTACACCTTCGTAAAAAAAATTTACTTTAACGTGAATTCTATATTTATAGCTTACATTTAGATAAATATAGATTTTCACATTTTGCATACTAAACTGAATTTCTAAAAATAATACAAACTCAAAGAATTGCCACGTGTTTAACAATTTACAAACAAACTCTTACGGTACGGTTGAGGTAATATGCTCATATATTATGCAATTTTTTTTAGCAGGATATCCTGATTATAATCTATTCTATTCCATACACTTTGTTCAACAAAATCAATTCGTATATAAAAATACCTAAATAAATATGTATTCTGTTCTGTTATCCTTTTTATACAAAAAAAAAGACTTCCTCTAAAAATAGATTTATATATATACGCCGATAAGGAAAACTCTCCACAATATAATCTACATAAATATTTATCAAATTATTTTCACTCTGTTTGGTTTTATGTAACCATATCGAAATATAAAATCTTTTTTTAATCGTACTAATTTGCAAACTCAATTTTCATTTCAAACTAAATAATTTGTTGTTGTGCTTTTTTTATAATGGACTTTATCGCCTTTTCAATTTTCTTATTCACACCAGTAAATAAAGTCCTTAAAGTCGTAATAGGAAAATGACCAAAATAATTGCGATAAAATTTATTTCTTTTTTAAAAAATGGATCATTTATTTCACCAGAAGTACAATTTTTAAATGCGAACCTCAAAAGTTATGCCAATATTTACCATTGTAAGGTAAAATTATCAAAGATATTTTGAATATTTCGAATCAGACTACGTATCTTCATTATACCAAATGACGTGTCCGGTGTCCTACAAATTTCCATTTTTGTTTGTAAATTAATAAGCAAACTGCGGTGCTGTTCGATATAACATGTTAAATTTCGATATAACATGTTTAAGGTCATAAATGTTACCTTAATATTTTCATTCAAATAAATAAAAATTTATGGTTTTTTTACTATGTGAAGGATACGAGAGGTAGAATCGGCCTTACTCTGGGCTAAGTGCATGAATCGAACATTTCGCTTCCCAATATAATATTCCGTCATCGAATTGACAGGCATTTAACTGCTTGTATAAAGCAGTTGTGTCTAATTACTAACATTTGTTTTGTGGTGATAAAAACATCAGAGCTTAATCCATTTTGGATAGTAAATTTCTTCTCAGCTTGTGGAGAATGTGCAAGAATACAATCTTAAAGTTTAAATATATTATCTTCTTTTTATTGTGTTCTTTTATTTTGTAAATTGACCTACAATCTCTCTTAACTTGTTATCGCTGGGCCAAACAAATAATCAATCTCATTCTTAAACCCCCATTTTCTTGGCAACATGAAGCTGGTGTTTGTGTCTACGACTGATTAAGATTACATTGATTGCGATTATTGCGTATATATTTTTACATATCGCACCATATTCTAAAAAAAATTATTCAAATAAACTTTACTGAGTCTGTAAAATTCCATAAAGTTCCATAACATTAGCTTCAAAACTTATTAAATTAAATTGTTTATAAAAGCTAAAAATGTTTTATAATATGAAATTCTGCAAAATTAATTAATTGTAAAATTTTGATTTATAATTAAATATATTATAAAAACCAATGTTCCGGAAAAATGTTATTATATGGTGTAATGTAATGGCAATTAATTTATTTAATAGTTCCACATTTTTGTAATATTTCGGGAAATTTAGAAACCTCACCAACAAATACTCAATTATTTAGATATAAAATTTATATTACAGTGGAAATGTTATATGAAAATAGTAAATTTTAATGTTTTGCATTATCAATTTTATTATTTTTGATATTGAAATGTCAAAAGTTTTATATTGTTTACATCAACATTTTACAAGAAATTGAATTAAAAAAAAGAAAATATTTTTGTTAAATTTCAGATCATCTGACATGGGTTTTAAATTTATATATATTATGTTAAAAATAAAAATCATTTTGAAATGATAAGGAAAACATTAAATATTATTTTAAAGAATGATAAAATATTCAAAATATAAACATAAACGAACGGAAAAATTACAAATAAAAAATTATAAGTTGAAATTTGGAAGTATTTAAGTTTAAATTAGTATTTTTTTATATTTCTTTTGCAGGATTTGCTAAATGAACTTTGGCAACATTTATATTTGCTGCAAATACTTATTTATAGTAATTGTTAAAACATCTATTCAAATTATAGTTTGGTTGGTTGGTTTTAAAAGTGTGCTATTCACAAAAAATATCACGCACACAGGCCACAACAAAATGAATTCGTTGTAGTTGTAGGCCACAACAGAGTGGCACAAAAAACAATTTAACATTCATTGAAAAGGACCAAAGACCAAAAGTTTTCCAAATCGATTCAATTTATAAACAAAACACATAACTTAAGAAAAACTTATCCATTTATTGATTTTACCTAAAAAAAATTAAGTAAATGGAAGCCATTATCAAACAAATTGACTTCTCAGCTCATTATTCACCATAACGTCTTCTGTAGTTTTTCTTTTTCATTTCGAATATTATATTTTACGTCTTGAATTGTTACTGTTTGGAAAGCCCGTTCGTTATTCAGTTGTTCCTAAAGTGAACATTACAGTACGATCCAAAAATAATTTTTATTAGATGTCATAAATCTAAAAAAATATATTTTGCCTTATGTTGGACACAAAGCATGTAGCAGTTTTGATTGCCGACGTGTATATCAACTTCAATATGGATTTTGTTGAAGAAACCGACCAGTTTTATTCAAATCTATTTTACTTTATATGTGAAAAAAAGGATGGCCAGTTTTCTTATCATCGTATTCTTCTAATAAGTAGCAATCAAATAATTAACATCTTTTTGTTTCTATATGTCCAGTTGTCAAATTTAAGTATCCTCTCTCCATTAAAGCTAAATTCAAATCAGTCAGACCCTATTGGAGCACCCTTTAAAATATTTACAAAAGTGTTTAAATTCTATAATTTATACTAATCATTAAAATAAAATTAATCTTATTTAGGTATCTCCTCATTGATCCTTTATTCATATTCAAAATATATAAGCTATTTTTCCATTCGCAATAGATTATAGGATTATACTATTATAATTTCGATAAATATTTCGTAATATTAATAATTTTAACACCATTTATTAATAGTTAATTTAATATTTTATGCGAATAAATCAATTAAAGAGTAATAACCAAAAATATTTAAAATATACTATTAAACATTAAACCATCCAAGCAAAGCATATTGCGGTTAAATATGTATATACAATACATATAATATCATATCGGAGCATAAGCTTATAAATTATTTATGTTAGTTGGTATATTCGACAGGGTATAAACGTAAAAATATATTTGACCCAGATCAGCAAATGTTAGGTACATGAATATTAGTTATAGAGAGATAGCAATAAAATGATACTGCAGTCTGAAAATTGATAATATTATATTGGAAAAAAGTTTCGTATTCATTTTTACTGCACGCCATAAAACTGCGTCCAACCAACAAGAATTTATTAAATTTGTGGATATTTTATTATCGATTTTTTTTTTATCAAATAATATGTACAAATAAATTAATTTAAATATTTATAGATATAGATTACATCCATCACCATTAAGATCACATCTAGGCAATTCTGTTTTGATACTCATAAAATCATAAGCTATAGAATATTTCACAATTCTGCAGAGTCTAAATGCTGCGGAGTTGCAAAACAAGATCACAAGAATAAAGTTGTTGGAAATAATTCGATTAAGAAGTTAGGAAGTACAAATTCGTATGGAGTGATCTATTGTGTCTACCCTACTAATATTTGGTCCGATGATACTCAGGATTCTGCCAGAAAATTCCTTACCCACGTGTGCGTATCCCTTTTTTCGGGATACAGCCTATCATAATCGCAGATAATGTTTCTTCTTCATCCGAACAGAAACGACAGCCCTGTTGTTGAACTGATTTTGTTTAAGTGATAGATGAGTGCGCAGGAACTTGTGAACAGGACAATTGCTGTAAGCAGCGACTCAAATTTATCACTCAAAGCTTCCATTCCAGATCCTAATTTAAAAGGGAATTAAATTTTTGTGCTATTTTAAAATTGATCGAATGAAAAGTGTGTAAGTCATTGGCCTAGATTAATGTATCCTTAATTATGGGCTTCTACTCGACAATATTTTTGGCCTAACTTCAAGAATTATAAAAATGGTTGACATTTGACTATTTCTAATAATTTTATCTTCCATTCTTTATGTCGAAAAACAATCTCAAAAAGAATGTTTTTTTAAAATTATAACTAAATTATTTTTCATAAAAAAAAAGTTTTTCATTTAAAAATTATCTTTAATCATATTTTCATACAACATGAAAATCTGATATGACCAACGTTAGAATTTCTGAACAACTCTAAATCAAAAATTTGCTAACTATATGGAACAGATAAATAAACAGTGATTTATGTCTTACATAGATTGCCTTTGCTGAAAAAGTTTCGATGAATCAATGTTCCAAATTCTATTAAAATCTGCCGAGCGTTTCTAGGAGATGTTGCTGGGCCACAGACTTATTATGCGTACTCGTAAACCGACGCTTTTTAATTACATTATTGTACAATTTTCAACCAAATACATTTTTTTAGAGTCAAGTTAACTAGACTCCTAATTATTCTAACTATTCCTAAAATTGTAGAAAATTTGATATATGAAGCTAAATTTCTGTTTAGTTTTTCAATTATTTTCAATATTTCTAGGCACACAAGTTAACCTTCTAAAAATTGCTTCAGAGGACATCAAAATATGAAAATCTTTCAAATTAAATTAGCCTGTTGGATAATAAAAATCCTTGTTTTACCATCAAATTCGAAAATTAAATTTTTATTTTCCTTGATATTTTTTTGTTCCAGCACAATTTTTTGGTTATCTTCCAGGAAAACTTTTTAATAAAAATTTCTTTACGGTGCATTACCCAGAAAGAAAAAAAAGTTTAAAAAGCAATAAAGTTTTTACCACAAAAAATATGTCAACTTGATTAACATGCATAATTTTTGGATGCTGTCATCTTTCGTTAAAGGAATAAAAATTTTTTTTTTCAATATTTTCTTACATACACAAATAAAGCGAAACACACAAGGACTTAAAAGTTTTACTGTTTTTGTTACTAATTTAATGAAAACAATTCCTTTCAAAATGAAAGTTTATATTTTTATTATAAAGGATATTGAATCCTTTTTTTTTTGAGATAGTATACAATATTAAAACAGTTAAAATTAAAAGTTTATGAAAAGTTTTCGTCTTTAGATTAATAAATTTTGATTGTCAGAAGATGAAAGAATTTTGGATTATTTGCTCTACAACGCCTTCTTACAATGAATAATATTATGATAAAAATTAAATTAAAACGTAACAGGATATAATTTTAAGAAATTCAGAATTTTTCAAAACTAATTTAATAATTATGAGGAAGTTTTAACTTTGAAAGGTTTAATATAGAAATTACTCATAAAATGATTATTTAATGGATTTGGGTTTTATTATATCTACATTTAATCAATTTTATATATTTTAAAACTAAATTAAATCAGAATAAACAATTATGCTGATTATTCGGCGAAGTTGCTGCTGTACACAGTCTTCTACTTACCGGTTTAGGTTATCAATCTGTAGGAGACGGTAGAACATCTGCTATATGCAGGTAGCAGGTGGCCAGCGGTCAGAATTAAAAGACTGAAAAGTTTGGGTAATCATTTCCTGACTCATTTTTCGAAGCCTGGTATACACCTTTAAACTGACAAGCGCGATCTCTTTCATCATGTGTACTATTCATGTAATCAGGTGCAGTATTGTGAAAAAGTTGCAGCCTCTAAATTGTAAAATTGTATTTATTGCAATGTACACAAAGTTTTTGACCAACATTTTGAGTAGTATAGTACACTTTAACCAGGTTTATCATGATAACAGATTTTATAATGTAAAACGTTTTCTTTTTAAATAAGTTTATTATTTTATATTTTTAAGTTTTCTTATTTGTCCCAGTTCTGCTGTATGGAACAGAATCCTTCACAATATCCAATTCCAGCTCTTAGGGTCATTCGAGTAGAAGATTCTTCATTGCATCTTAAGCCACGTTAACGTTCATGAAGTTTGAAGAGTTTGCTTTAATCAAGAGCTGTATGAGCTATATCAAGAAGCTGACCTAGTGAATGGAAGATATTGTTCTAGTTAAAGCTAAGCTTTGACTCCAAAACTTACAGAAGTCCTAACACTACAGAAATCTTTACACACTACAGAAGTCCTCGCTACAGAAGTCTTCACACTCAACAAAACCAAGCTACGTACAATAACTGGCCTGTTCACTGGCCACTGCGCGTTCAGGTATCACTAAAACAAAATCGGTAAGTCTGATTAAAGTGACTGTCGGTTCTGTTCAGATGATGAAGAATCTGCAGAACACATTCTCTATGATTATAAGGCTGCAGTCTAAAAAGGCCGATACACCTGGGTAAGGGATTTTTGAGCCCTCTCGAAATAAGTGGTCTGCTCGTCAGAAAAACTCTACGCTTCTACAGAAGCCTGGGTATTTACTGACCAAATATTAGTAGGGTAGGCACAACAGATCTCTTTAGCTTTGTAGTATAGGATAAGCACGCACAGGTTTGTACTTCTGCCATAACAACCTCTTTATTATCTATCTATCTATTAAAAATTTACACGATTCAATTAAAAATATGATCACTTGCCAAAGTCATATTTCATTATTGAAATTATCTTCAAATTAAATTTTTATGTAATCTTTAAAATACACTAAAAAAAATTTTAGCATACCTTTTGCGTTGGAGTTTTTTTTTGGTAAAAATGAAATAAAAAAATATAAAATTTAACCTCATAAAACGTCGAATTTATAGCATAACAAAAATTGAAATTAAACATATTTTTTTTTTTGCAAACATTTTTTCGCGTTATCTCTTTTTAAAGTTATCATTGTTATGCACAGGATTTATTGTTAATGTTCAAATTTCATGACTTTAGGTTTTTTTATGTATCTCTCATTTCAGTGTTCCGTAAAATACTTTACGGTGAATTTTTAGTGTATCTCATAACGATAAAGAATCAGAACATCAGCAATCCATGAAAACACTTTTTTTATGTACAAAAGATATAAAAATATCCTTTTGATAAATAATGAAAATATTTATGTTTTTCAAAAAATATATGTAATAAATAATGTTGAATAATATAAATAATAATAATAATAATATATTCTTTAATTTCATAATAAAACCTATAATCGACTTTTAATGATATTCGGCATCATTATTACAACCTATTTATATGATTTTATATTAAAAGGCTTGTCATTATCATATAGGTTAAAAGAAATAACAACTTTATCATCATTTTCATAAGGACCTGGCTAGTGTGCAAAGTAATTCATTTCATCAAGGAATTTTTAAACGAATTAAAATAGACACACAATTAAGGATATCGTCAAGTAATTATAATGAAGTGTGAGAAATAATTATGTAATAGGAAAATTATTATTAATGTTAGGATGTTTATTGTCCATCTAAAGTACTTTTAAAAATGATTGATAATAGCAAATTTATATAAAATATATAAATAGAATTAATTATCCTTATAATAAAAAAAACTTTCTGTAATGTGTGGATCATTAAGAGTTAATTATACTGAATATGTTTACAAATTCATTAAAAAATTTATGAAAGATTGATAATATTTAACAAGGTCATTTTTATGGACGTATTTTCTTTGATTTTTTTGCCACTTTGTATTTTGATACCTGAAATTCGACGTATTAGGTTAGGTTGGTACACGTAAGAGATCTCGATGGATCCATTTGTGTTCCCTATATGTCAGGATTCAAAAACTAAGCAATAATCCTATCAAAAATTCTATTTACTCTTATTAAGAAAACAGTTCTATAAAAATGTAGTGTTAAAAAAGTTGACTAACCGTGCAGTCTATCGCAATCATCCACTACATGCTTCATTGTGGATTCTATCAATAGGAATTTCAGAAAATGTACCGTGTTTCCTGAACCTTTCAGGAACCAGTAAGGAAACCGGTCAGTTTTCTACAGACTGTGCTAACCATGGACAGAATGAATTCCAGTTTCTTCATAAATAGTCACCGCGAAAGGATATTGTTGAAAGGGTGGTTGTGAATATTTTGTATTCTACCATTTTAATAGATACTTTCGCAGTTTCTATGGAATAGCTAACAGCTTTCGTGACAATGGTTCCACGCCATTCCGAGTAAATGATTCCGCATTTTTAATTCAATATTTCATTCAAATTATATATTTTTTTGGAAATATTGTCCTGTAATTTGATATTTACCAATTTGGATGGGAACTTAAATTAGTATAGAATTATTCTAAGAGCTGAAATTATGTCTTGTGGCTTATGGCATTTATTCATTTATTATATAAACAATTTAGCTGAAAGTTTTCTATTAATTCTCGGAATAGGATGAAACCTGAAAATAATAAGATATTTTATTAAACGCTTAATCATTTATTTTATACTGTCATCGTTGGTTGTGCAGGCCACTATGATATATACGACCGGTTAAAGGTGTTATTGTGACAAACCGAAATTTGTTGCATTCGGTGCAATTATGATTGACGAAGTTGTAAAAGTACCCAAAAATTTGAATTGTTACTTCTTCCACTTGTGATTCTTTATTTACCAGTAAGTAATACAAATTATTTCCATTATGAAAATTAAAAATAAAATATTTAAAGAATGAATTTTCACAAAAAATTATAACTACCAAAATTTCTTCATATTTTTTTATGAGTTATCAACTAAAAATAAAATTTGACTAAAAAAACAACTTGTGTGTATGCAAAAGGATCCATTTGGAAAGGATTCATATAATTAATAATAAATTTCTTTGATTTATAGTAGACATTTTTTAATAAAACAAAATAAATAATAATTTTGAAAGTTATACAAATACAAATAAATGAAAATTATTGAATAAATTATAATTTAATATAATTATATCATAAAAATCATAAAATCATTAGATCATAAAAATTTGAATCGTGAAAAAAAATTATGTGAAGTTCTAAAATTAGAAAACCATTGAAAAAATATCATTTTCAAAATATCCTTAATACATGAAAAATTATCGAAATATTAACATAATGATAAAATCAAATCAAATTATCAATATCCAAAAGAAAATAAAGATTTTATTTTTGAAAACTTATTTAACACATAGACACATAGAGTGTCACATGAGACATAAAACGTATGTTCTGTATTTTACATGACACTTAAAATATTACGAAAAAAATGTATTGTAAATTATGTGTTTTCCTCGAAATATTTATCGTCCTTTCGGTCGAAATAAATATCCTCCATTCATTAAATAACTGACAACAAAATATTCAACTTAATCCTGGCCTTACAAAAAAAAAATATGTAATAGAAAAGGTTGATCATATTTTAATCCTTTGGCTAATAATTTATTATATAAATCGTTTTAAGTCGCCTTCAGTCAGTTTTAATATAAATATAAATTCTAAAAATAAAAATAAATAAAAATAAAAGAAAAGAAAACAATATCCTTAAGGAAGATAACATAAATATTTATAAAGTCAAAATATTATAAATCCCTAAAGGATATTTCCCACACATTATATAATTTATTAGAATTTTCATTCTCCATTTCAGTTTTCATTTACAATACACGTGCTTAGAGAAAATAGAAAATATCCTAGTAATTTAATTTTAACAAAAATAAATTAATATCAATATAAAAAAATGCCAGAGATATTTTCATAAATTTTCATGAAAATTATTGTTAATTATTGAATATATATATTTTTAGTTACCGGAAAATTTACATTTTCTTTGTTCTTGCATAATTTAACTTCTGGTGGAAAACTTTGTTGTGTCTACGACCATACAAAATTTATTTAAAGCTAAAATATTTGTTGCGGATGCAACGCCAAAAAAATGTAAAATTCCATTTTGAGGAAAAACTATTTTAAATTGCAATATTTTTGTTGTTACTCTTCGTGATTCTGTTTTTCAAATTTTGTATTCATATCCGGCTCCAGGTTCCGGGAAATGACCGAATTATTATACATATGTAACGGTGGGGATAATATATCTATATATGTAAATATGTTAAATAAATGTATATACATTTAAACTTTTAAAACCACTTGTTTTTGCTCCTTAAAGTCAAATAGTTTTTGGTTAATTGTTTTTAGTTTTTATTGGAGAATTTTATACAACATTTTTTCCAGATAAAAACAGACAGTAGAATAAAAAGTTGGGAAATTATATAGTAAAAATGGGGAAATTTGTTAGGGGAAAAGTTGAAATGATGAAAACTTTGTGGGTAATTTTATCTGGTTTAGTTTCCTGTGCACAGCAGAATTCTAATTTTATGATAAAAACAATTTTCATTCAATGATATTTCTGAAATATTCACATTTAATTAAATATATTTATTTTGTATGTTATTTGAATCTATAATCAGTACTTCTACTTCTATTTAATGAACAATATACTCTCATGGTATGTCAAAGCTAGCAGGATAGTTAGATCTACGTGCCAGAGCTTATACACGACCAAAGACCATCACAACCAACTCAGAACTACAAACGTATTTATTAGAAAAAAAATTTCGGTATAAGAGCAGATGTCACCAGCTATGCTGCTACATATTTTATTAATAAAAGGTGGTATCAAAATGAATCCATGTCCAACTTGAATTTACTCAATATGTAACATAGAAATTAGAAATAATGGAATCTCAGTACTATACAATAGCTGTAAAAACTGGTGCGATATGAAGTTTTCTGGTCTTAAAACTCACCAACATGACACAGCACATTCAAATGTCCAGGCAATTTAAACACTTCATCAATAATTGACCTATGGCTAAAAGAGGTGATGGCTATCTTCCTGGAGCTAGTATAAAATAGTTTGTAATAAATGACATTTGTAGCACAACTACAACAAGAACATACTATGTCAACATAAACTCACCATTATTTCTTAATGAACGATATTTCAAATTTATCAGGTTATTCAGAAGTTCCAATATTCTCAATCGAAGAATAAGAAGAATAATAAAGTCAGCCTGCTTTCTAAATATAATGAATCTTTACAAATTTGGGTCCAATTCAAGTTGTTTTTTAAGAATTATAGATCAATATAGTTTTCTGTTATCGAAATTCGCAATCATCTGACAGAGGTTTCGTCACACTTTCTTTATTCTGAAAAAAAACTTTTAATTGAAACAGGCAAAGGGCTTTAATATAGAACATATTTAAAGCTGTGTCAACTTAAACATCGATACCTTGATCTGGTCAGGGTATCGATGTTTAAGTTGACACAGCTTTAAATATGTTCTATATTAAAGCCCTTAGCCTGTTTTGAACCCGGAATTACATCATATTACACTACCACTACATCAATGTCAGCTAAAAGATCCTAAAGATTTTGTGAACTTCATTAGCTTTGATCTGTTCATTTAACAGATTTGTTTGTTATTACTTTTTAAATCAGTTTTACTGTCTTATTAAAGTAATTTGTTTCCCAAATTTCCAATTTACTTAATTTTTATTATTCCAATTTACTTAAATTTTTTATCGTTAATTAAACTAATCACAAATGGAATGATTCAAATTATAACACTTTTTGAAAGTAATTAACAATTTTTTTCTCTTTACATTTAAACTTTTAATTTACCATTTTAACTCAAAATTAAAATTTCCCAATATTTTCATTTTAATTTATATTTGTTTATCAAAGGAAATATAAAATATTTTCTCTCTTTTTCTTTTAACAAAAATTCCACCAAAATTTTAACTCTTTCTATTTATAATGTCAATGTTTTGGGAAATTTTCTATTTATTTTCTATATATTCTCTGGAAAATGATGTGGAAAATTCAGTTTTACTTGAGACTCGAATCATATCGGTCAAAATAAAAATAAAAAAAAAATTATAATTTTCTTTAAATTTCGAGTTACCAAAATTAGTAAAAGAAAAAAGAAAGTTATACAAAAAAACATTTTTTTTTATAAATAGAAAAACCCGGAAAATTATATTGTACTAAATCAAATATCAATAATCAAAAATTTTACCGCAAAATTTCTATAATTCATGCTAATAAATCATAAAAAATGGAAATTAATTTTTTTCTTACACCAACAATAGTGAAAATATAGTTTTTTATTTAGTTTTCATTTTCAATTTTCCATTTTTTTATTGTACATAGTTTTTCGCAATCTATATACAGAAAGCAGAAAACTCGTGTAGATATAAAAAAAAATATGATAAGCCAAAAATATACTTAAAGAAAATACACGAGGAGTGTTTTAATGATATAAATAAAAATTATTTTGGGAAATTTTTTAAACTTGTATAGTAAAAAATATTTAATAAATTTTCAATTTTTTGCCATAATAGTTTTCCGTATATAAGAAAATTGTTTGAATTGTGTTGGATTTCAAAGAAAATTGTTTAATAAATTTTAAAAATTTCCACTTTTCAAAAATCATTACTTAATTTGTTTATAAACCGGAAAAAAACGTTCACCAAAAAGTACGGAATGATTGCAAGGAAAATTCTTGTAAATTTAAAGTGGTGTGTACAGTGTACGTGATTGTAAACGTAAACAATATAAAAAAATATATTGTTTTGTGTTGTCTACTTAAGCTACAAGGATATAACCGACGATTATAATCTTTTGTACCTATTGAAAAGCCAGTGAAACGTGTCCTTTAAAATAAAAAAATATCCTTTTTTTTTAAAAAAAAATTAATGTTTTGTTAATTTTAAACAAAAAAAATTATGTGATATCATAAATTTTCTTTTTATGTTTATCATTGTAACACAACAAAAAAAGGATATAAGAAAAACTACAACAAAAAAAAATGTTTTGCTAGAATTTTTTTTTTTTTTAATCACAAATTTTCATTGTGTGTCCTATTGTGTGAATAGAAAAAGAAAATTGTGTTATAAAATCATTGAAAAATTATGGTAATTTTCAAAAATTTCATTTAAGCTTCATATTTTTTGTATAATTAAATAAATGATTATTTTTATTACAAATTAATTAATTTAAAGCTTTTCAAAATTATTACAAAACAATTTAAGTCCAATCGTAGTGTGAGCGCAAGCCGATAGCACCAGCTTTGAAAAATGTTCAACATATTAAAAATGAGTGAAAGCAAACGCAATTTGCGTGGTCACAGTCGAAATTAAATAATGTTGAATATTAACCGCCAGAGCGAAAGAATTTTAATACAGGAATCAAAATATTTTTAAATATCTTGTCACTTTTTTTTACTAAGCTGTAATGTTGGAAGTAATTAAAAGTGACAAGTCAAATGTAATTATTAAATTTTATTCAAAATATTAGTAATGTTGTTCATAATAATGAAAAGTAAATACCGTATAGGAAATTTCAATGGAAAATTAATACAAGTTTTGCGTTTGGATTAACTTTGTATTGGAGGGGGGTGGAATCTATAGCTAGATCTATCGGCTTGCGCTCACATTCTGATTGGACCTTTAAAAAACATTAATTTTCTTTACATATAAATACACAAACGCTTTCATTATTCACTTAAGCTTACAAAAATTTGGCTTACAAATATTTTTTTATCATACATTTTTTTATTATTATATAGTAAATTTATTTAGGTTAAAACTTTGCCTATTTTTTTTTATTAAGTTAGGTTAAAACAAAAAAATTTCATATTATAGAGAAAGTAAATTTTATAGGACACTGAACAAATTAGTTAAGGTAAAATAAATTCTAGTTTGTGGTAAATTTTATTTAGAATTCTTATATAGTGAAAATGAGAGTTTATTTGGTTAAAAAATAAATTTAGATTTTGTTTAAATTTTAATTTAATTATTTACAATATGTTGAACAATAGTTTTATAGGTTTAATTATACAAAATTAATTATACACATCAAACTATAGTGAACGGGTACCATATCATGTGTCTAGGGACAATATTTGTTTAATAAACTAATTGAGATGAGTGATTTTTATAATTTTAGTTAATCAAACAACGGAAATATTAAAATTAGTAATTAACACTTCAAAATTTCTTTCATAAGTTTGAATTCGTACTGACAATATGTTATATCCTTCTAACCACTAATAATTTTCTTATCACTTACTGCAAATTCATATATGCAGACAAAAAGCATGGGTTACTAAAAGTTAGAGTTCTCATTACAAATTAAATATTTTAAACTCTTGTGGCTCTCTGGGTTGTTCCTCTGGTTTAAATCCAGACCTTGTCATCGATGTGACTTTAAGTTACTCAGCATTAAAATGAATTGCCAGTAATAAAATTTTCAATATGTAATTGTAATTTTAAGACTATGAAAAATGCTGATAACAATCTTTCACTATTATTAGCGATTAGCTTCTTTCAATTAAAAGTTTTAATTGAAATTAGTAGATTAAAATTGCAATAACATAATCGAAACCTTATGACCCTATGCCTTCAATCGAAGTAAACAAGAAAACACTAATTAAATAAGGCAATTAGTAAAGGGAATAGATTTAATTGTCACTGATTTCACTGGGAATGGAAGTTTGATATTTTTTATTGTCAGTTTCGTTGTAACTGCTATTTAGCAATAAGTTTTTTTTTTTAAATCTTTGTAAGCTTGGCTTGTGCGGTTGATAGATGCAAGATATAATTATCATTACCTATTTATTTACCTGACTTAATTGTGAATAAAGTTAAATTTGTTTGGTTGGGTTGTTAATTTTATTATGTCATATATATTTGACATGAGACTGTGGAACTTCCGAAACATACAATTTGGTGTACATATGGAACTAGAGTAAATCCTTATTATTATAAAGGACAAGGTAAAAATATCCATTATTATCTCTACAAAAAATTGGTTTATACTTGAAACATCGTACTCTGAAATGTCGCACTTACCACTTTAATAATTTAATTATGCTATAATAAAATTAATGAAGCTCTATATATAATCACTTAGTTTTGGATTCATTAATATTTTTATCATAATTTTTTATGCCATCTTACATCAATAAACTGAATTATTTATGTTCCATTTATTTCTACCCATTTGACTGATGGTAAATTATTTATAACATAAACAGTCACCCACAGATTTTTTTAAATAAAGATTTCAGGTAATTTGAAATTCTTGTGAAATATTACAAATTCTTTATATATTTACAAAACTTTTTCATATAAATATTGTTAACATGTTTTAACACCACATCATAATTTGCACCACAAAATTCTTAGAATAATTTTAATACTATAAATCTAAATTTCGTTATCCTTACATAATATAATTTTTAAGGTACTATTTAATTCTTACATGTTCGTGTGTGTAAATTCAGTGATTTATTTTTAGAATTATCAAAACTAAAGATTTCTTAGAATTTCATATTCTGTATTGGAGATTGGAGTTTATCTAAAATTTTCAATTAAAATTCAAATTAGTTTATCAATTCTTCAAGTATATTTATATATGTAAGTCGTTGAAAAGTTCGTTGGCTTATTACACTACAAAATATCTTGCCAGGGATGTAATTTGAGTAATTATTTTTGGAATTCACTATTTAATTAAAGTATTAATCTATAAAAAAAATAAAACTATTTTTGTAATTTATCACACATTTTCTATGCATCCCAATCTCAAACTTCAAATTACTTGAACTTTACATAAATTTTTAAGGTCAAACATTTATCCATTTTGATGAGTTTATATCGAGGATAAAAACATTAGTCGTAGTCCCTGAAATATTTCTGAAATACTGAAAAAATAATGGTTTTTATATACTGTGAAATTATAAATAGTTAATTTTAGAAAAATTAAATTCAATTACGAAAATCTAGAGAACCATGAATAGATTTATATTTAAAGTAAGAGTGTGATACAGTCTTAATCACTGATATCCTTTCCAGCTATTTGTGATTGACCATACTCGTACTGTGAATGAACCAGTGCATCTGCTTTAATAACAACTTCCACGTTTTCGAATGAGTTTCAACATAGCGCTCGAAGTAGCGATGTCGTTTAGATATCGACGCATTACAACCACATAAAATGTGTTCCGTCATGTGATTCTGCTGGTGACAGAATCTACACACTTGGTTCGCTACAGCCCGATTGTATGTAAGTGCTCTTTAAGGTAACAGTTACCATTTTTCTCGATTTCTTCCTATTCATTTGAAAAGCAGCTCGTTTTTATTATGAATGAATATCTTCGATTAACTTAGGCATTGCAGCATATTCCACTATTCAAACGCATATTCCACTATGCCATTATTCAAACGTAATTAGAAGAATCGCTATTGACTTTAACTTATATTCACATTTTTCTTATAAACTTAATATTTAATTAGTTTTCTATCTAACATAAAGAATGTGAGAAATTAGAGGTAGCTAAAAACGTTACAGTATCTTTTTAATTATCTATAAAACAATTAATTTAAATTTACATGTGATATGGTACCTCATACCTTTACATTACTCACTTTATACAAACGATTACTATACAAACATTTCAAAATTATAAACGAAATTATGTAAATTTTCTACGCCATCCTAAATTTTATGTCAAAAAAATTCAACATTTTAACAATAAATTTATGAATGATTGAAGAGCTATTTCTAATATATTATGCTATTTTAAGATAAAGGAAGTCAACTTTCGACACAATTTTAATTAAATCAAAAATATTAAAATTGATTGATTGATTAATGAAATAAATTTATGATTTTCAGAAAATATCTTAAAATTTAAAAATAATAAATCAGGAAAAAAGGATCGAATGAAATTTTCAGGATATAAAATCAGTTTTGAAATTTACAGTTTCATAAAATTGTTAATAGTTAATAATTATTTTGGTAGTCTGGTAAATATTTGATTTCAATGCCAAAGTACCGAAAATATTAATAAAATTTACGTATATCAATCATAAATTAAATTTTTTTAAATTGGTTTTTACTTTAAAAAAAATTTGGCATAATTCCCAAAATAAAATTCAATTTAAATTTATACTACATAAAAAAGTTGCCAAAAATTTTATAATAATTTATTAATATAAAATCGAAATTATCTTGTAATAATCTCCAGGAAATTTTTTACATGTTTAAAATTATGATATTTTATTAGTTTTTTTTTTTATTAAATTATTGACATAGTTCATACTGTAGTTACTTAAATCGATTTGAACTAAATTTGAAAACTAGCCAAGAAAATTTAATGCCAAATGATTCATAAAACTCAAGTTAGATATGTTTTTTTTAGTTTGTAAAGCATTACCAACCTCTTAGATAATTTTTTCCAATTACACCCTGTATAAATACAAACTAAACTGAACTGGTTTGTCTGTTTTCTAAGTAATTCCTTTATTTAGTTTATTGTGTATAATCTTAAATTATTTTATATTTATCAGTCCAGTTAGGTTGATTTGAAAATTTTATTAGCTTACGTTAAATTCCATCAAAATATTATTTTCCTGATACAAGTTGTAAATGACGAAGCTGAAACTGAAACTACTCCAATTCTATACAGATGAAAAATTGGTTGGTTTGAGGGGAAAGAAGAATAACGAAAATGATTCCATGCAATTAAACCTCGAGGGTCCGTTGTACACTCCGCATAATGGCTTATTTTACGCTAAAGGATATCATTCCAATTCATCTCTATCTACCCAATTCATCTCTATGTTTTAAGTGATGGACCAAGTATTCTATATCTTACCGCAGGGCAGTGACAGAGGAGATGGTTGTAGGTTGTAGTGTTTCCTTTCCTGCTCTTCTCCACATCCGTTGAACGGAAAGGTTTCTGTTAAACCCAAGCTACTCACATATTTCCTGAGTAGAATATGACCAGTGCCTATTCCGGTATATAATCGCACCGAAGGTTTATTCACAGGTGTAAATGGTAAATGCCAACAATATTTTCTAGCTCTATTGAATTTTCATCGATTAGAGTGATTCAGTAGTAAATTGACTATATACTTAATTTTATAATTCCCATTTAACATTTCCCACCTTGTTTCTCTATACGGTATATGAAAATTATCCAATAAAAAATGTCAATTCAAAAATTAAATTAACCTTGACTAAAATATTTTCATATTTTTAAGTGTTATTAATAGTAAAATATTAAAAAAAAAAATTATATCAAAAATTTCCATTGGAAAATGATAACAAAAATAAATAAAAATTATAAATTTTATTTGATATTTATACAAATAAATTTATTACAGACACTGAATAATTTCGACAGTGACACTGAATATTTATGTTTTTCAATTTCCCTCTCAGTATCTTAATACATATATTAAGAATTTCAACATAAATATACAAAATAAAATTGATTTTTCCTCTTTTCATATAACTAAATAATATAAATCAATTTTCGTTTTCCGAAATTATAAATAAAAATAATATAATAAAATATTAAAAATATAAATAGAAAATGTTTGGTGAAAATTTTTAAGTATATAACCATAAAATATTGTAGAAAATTGCGGGTTGGAAATATAATTTTGCGATAAGAAATTATATTTTCTTTTAAATAATAAATTAAGTAATTTTATTGTTATTTGTATAATAGAAGTTTTAATTAAATAGAGTTGACGATAAAGGGTGACTCAGAATAGTTTAAAAAACCTTAATTTTTCAAGCGTTGGCCTCGTTTTTATTATGCAGCTCTGCATCTAGTAAGTTTCTTTTACCACCTAGAATATAACACCAAAGGATAGAAAATTAATGTAGATAGATATCTGGTTTGAACTTTAAAGGGCGTTTACCCTTCATAACGTAGCCGTTCCTCGTTAGCTTATCGGCGTGTTCATTACCTTGAAAGTTCTATGACCTGGAATGCAATAATTGAAAATAGTGTATTTTCATATGATAATACAGTAAAGCACAGCTTCCAGAAGCGCTCATAGCATCACTCTGTACGAGTACTAAGTCTCCATCTACTTAATACATAAAAATATGGTCATAAAAGTTTATTGAATTATTTACTTTATTTCAAATTCGACCTAAAACGTAAATAAAATTAAAAACGCTAACAAATTATTCTGTACATAAATTCTTATACATAAATATATGAACAATTAATTGCAAACAAATATTTCTATAATAAATCACATTTTATCTAAACTATTAACGCAATTTTCATAAATCTTTTATAACCACATATAAATTAAATCCATTTTCCCTCTACAATCCGTTTTTGTACACTCCATATGAAAAATTATTGAAATATTTTTTTGAATTTTATATGTTTTTATAAAATTTGACCTTTTTCCTCTACACCAAACCCAATCAACCCCCATAATTTTTAACCAGCCAGCAATCATGATTATCATATATTATAAAATTGTAAAAAAATAATCTACGACCGTGAAATAATAAAAAAAAAGCATAAAAAAGGACTGACTGCCAACGTTTTTTTTTTTACCATAATAAATTTACGTTGTGGATTTAAGGGTTTTATTTTTGCTAAAAATATTTATAATCGCATGTCAAAAATGTCTCACGTGACAGCTAGACTCGATAACGAAAAAAATTCATATACAATAAAATTATTCCAACACCACAAATTTGCCCCCTTATTTACACCCCAACCCTGACCATATCAACCATTATTTCAAAATAATTTAAAATAGGGTCAAGTCCATTCCATAAAAACGGAATGGAATAGAAAACAAAGAGAATGGTTTTTACATTGTGTGTTAGTACACAAAAGCAACACACAAAAAATGTCAAATTATTTTCTATTGTTGTTACCACCTACTTGACACAGGATTAAAACAGGTTTTCAATTGAAAAATCATTCTTTGTTTGGTCAACAACAACAACATAATATATAATAAAAAAAAATTTAGGAAAATTTATTAAATTTTTCTTTTTTCTCATTCAATTTTATTATTATTACAATTCATAAGATTTTTTTTTATTATATTTTCTTCTAAATTTAAAGAAATTCCAGTGTAAAGTAGATTAAATCTAATTGATTATGAGAATACACGAACTTTTTAACCAAAATGGGTCAGTATGCTGTGTAATAGTTTCATATTGGTTGGCTACTGAAAGTAGAATAACACTCCGTTGAGAAATAAAGCCAACCACCATAAATAGCTTGACGCATTAAGCTTTATTTCCCAGTAGTTGAGCAATAAAGCCGAATTTCACTTCATTGCGTATTTTGCACACTACTTTAAAGTTTTATGAAATTTTATATAGAACAAATAAAGTTTTTAAACTGCAACGTCTTCAAAGGATGAAACTTCCAACAAACCCATAATTTCATTCTTTCCATGCTGGTTTTTCAGTTAAAATTTAACTGTGTCAAACAGTAGAAGCACAACAACTAACTAATTCGTGAATTTGGATATCGTACGTATCCTACGTAAAGTCTATGTAAACTAACAAACGTTGGACGCTATTGAGACGGATTCAAATGTCAAAGAAAAGTTGAAATTTATAGGAATATTATTGAAGCCATCAAAGTCATGAGGGACACAACGGCGGCGCATCACGCTTAAGTTCAATTGATTTGAACTTTCAACGGACGAAGGATATGAAATAGAAATGATTTTTATAAATTAACATAAATGTGATCTGAAATTTCAATTTCTTTACGTCGACTTTGTTCGATATTAAATTATTATGTGTTTCATGTCCGTTCGCCGTGTCGTTTGTCAGTCGAATGTCTATATTAAAGGTAAACTTAATTAACCAAATTCAACAAAATTATTATTTGGAACAAACAGACAGCCAGACTAAATTTATAGAGATATACGCTAAAAATATCCTTTAAATTAAATATATAATTTTCATTTTATATTATTTATTCATTTATTCTCGAATAAAATTTTTTGATTATTCGAATAAAAATGGGAATAAAATATACAACAAAAATATATAAAAACAATTGTTATCGCATTGGCATCGTCGCCACAAAGATTTTCTGTATATTATTCAATAGGCGGAAGAAAATATATTTAATGACAAACAGGTCAGGATATAAATGTCCTTATTTTTGGTACGGAGAAAGAATAATCATAATAATAATGTCAGTATGTCTATATATAAAATTAACATATTAAATAGGATAAGGAATGATACAATAACAAAAAATTTTAATGCGGATCAACAATTTTTGTGTATAAATTGTTTAACATAATTTTGTAGAATATTTTGATGATCAAAGTCAGAAATAAGGCGCGTTATGGGGTAATGAATATTTGATTTATGCAGGTGAAGAGCGATGATTTGATGATAACTTTTTAACAGGTCTGAACTTTTTCACAGGCTTTAAGAAATTTGTTGTTTTCAAGGCAATTTAAAAAGGACACATTTTGAAAACCTAACAATTTACAAAGGGAAATTTAAAACATCATTAAGTTCTCTTTTCACAGTGCCATCTGGTGAGGCTATTTCTTAATACAGAACCATTCAGAACTATCAAAAATTTGTTTAGTTTTTCGAGATATCAAAATTATGAGTACATTTTAGTTGGTTAGTTTTAAGCGAAAGTGGTTGAACAAATAACTCTATTCACATAGACCGCTAAGATCCATTTTATTCTCCGCATGATGGCTTCTTATTCTAACATTAAATTCCTTTTTCTAAAAAGACTTTTAAGTTCAGTCCAAATAATTACAGCTCTGAATATAACAATATCGATTTCTTACAATCTGTAATTTTGTGTAATAAAAATCTTTGAATAGTAGCAACAACAAATTAAAAAAATCACTTTTTAATTTTTAAATATCCTTAATATAAATCCAATCAAATTTCCTTTTAATTCCCTTTTACACTTCCGCAAATTTCCATTTCTTCACATTGAATAAAACTCATTTTGACATGAAATTACTTAAAAACTTTTCTCATTTGAATTTTACTTGACATGAGTTTAAATAATTTTCATTTTGACGTTTATTATAATTTTTTTTTTTTGGATAATAGAATGGGAGGAAATCTTTTAATGATAATATAAAAAAAAATGTTTATACTTAATCCTTCTTTACATATATTCAAAATATTCAATATACATTTATATATCTGAAGATTAAACGATTAAATTGCAAACCTCCCCTCTTAAAAATATAAATATTTTATAAAAGAAAATTATGATGTATCTATTTTTAATGATAATATGTTAAATCTGTGATGACATGATGTGTAGTTCATTAATTATGGAAAATTTAGGACTTTTTCTTGAAGAAAGTTCATACGAAATGCTTGTATAAATTTGACAGAAAATGTCATTAAAAAAAATTTGAAACATCTTTAAATTAGGCTATAGAAATTTTCATATTTCTAAATTTTAGTAATTTTGTAAAAAAAAAGTGTTAATAACTTAATACATTTTTAATTAGCACATTTATGAACCTTTTATATAAGGTAAAATTGAAATATCAATGAGAACATTTTAAGTTAATTAAAAAATTATATTAAAACACATTAAAAAATTAATTATTTAAAAGATTAATACGGACGTAAATGTTTTAAATATTTTCGTTAGAGGTTTATAAAAGGTTACGAAAATCTGTTTTTGAGTTTTTAATTTTTGGATTATCTATTTATGTATACTCAGTTAATTGAAACTGAGCAGTAATTTGAGTAAATACTGAAATTTTGTAAAGTAATTTTAAAATATATTAAAATTTTATGATTAAATATTCAGTTAAATATAAATTTTAATTAAAGATACACAATATATTTTTAATCTAGTCTACATTTGGGAGCATATGGCCCCAATGATTAGAAGTTTCATAATATATTAGTGGCAATTTGGAGCTTCTACTTTTATATAGAACGTTCTACTTTTATATTCCGAACAATAAGTTTATAGTGAAGAAACTTTTTATTGAACTAAGCTAATGGCTTTTAATGATGAAACATTAAACTGTTAACATTTTCCACAGTCTTAAAATCACAATTATTTGAACCAGAAGGAGCTAAATGCATTAGAGCATCGTACACTCTTTTATCAAAAAGACTTTTAACTTTTAAACAACAGATTAATTAAATTCAGATTGTGTTGAAGTTAGTAAGATTGATTTTAAAAAGTACTTTCGTCTAATTTATGATCTATTTAAATTACAATTGACTTCATTTATCCAGTACTGCCAATACAATTATATAATACATTAACTCCAAATGTTTTTAAAACGTGAATTAAGTTTACAGTGTCCTGTAAAAAAAGTTAATCAATGAATTTTGGAATTACGACCATTGAATGTTTCAGCTCTTCACGTATTTTCCATTATAACTTAAATAATAATCATGTCAGGTTCCATACATTTCATACTCAGTTAAAATATGTACTTTATTATTAATTCAAATACACGATAATCTTAAAAATTCCATACACGAAATAGTAATAATAATTTTATCTAAAAATCTCATAAAGATTTCAGGTGAAAATAATATTTCAGATTAAGTTGTTACTGCCTCTATTCACATCATACCAGAAAATAATTTCAAATTTCAATCTTTCTTAAAACACTTGAAAACCATTTTTTTTTCTTTTTTACTTCCAACTATTATAAAAATTCCTAGAATTTCCCCCGAGAAATAGAGGAATAGAAAATTCCTAATAGTAAATTTAGCTATTTCACATTCTACTTTATTTTCCTGTAAAAAAAATAAATAAATAAAAATATTTGTACCTTTAATGTTCCATATTTTATTATACCTATCTCTGTAAATTGAATTGAATTATTTTCTTCACTTTAATGTGATTCTAACTATACACAATAATGTATAAAAATTTGTGTGTGTTTTTTTTACACCATTCTAAATATATAAATAAAAATCCAATTTATTTCATCCAAAGATGATGAAAAAATTTTCTTTCTAAAATTCCAACACATATTCGCACTGCTTCAAATCGGGTTAGATTACTTTGCAATAATACCAACACATTCCCGACGTATCACTAAAGAACATGATAACATTTTTATATCATACTTGTTAGAATTTGTGATAACCGGAATTCTCAATGAGATATCATCTTTTATGTTATCCTGTGGGAAAGCTAAATCAATTTTGAGTAAGGATATAAGAAAAAGAACTACAATATTTTAGTAATTTATCATTTTGGATATTATTATTTTTTTTTCTTCTATGATTTTCTATGGTTAAACTGGATAAATATCATTTAATAAATATAGGATTTAGGAAGATATAACCTATAGGAAAAGTGCTGTGTCGAGTTTGTTTTTTGAATTCCAGAGTATCAGTTCTTTGTGATAGTTGTATATAGTATGTCAAATTGTTTATGTTAAATCGGTAGGAACACCTGTCACAACAACATGGCAAATTGTTAATTTACAATAAACAAATTGGGATGATGTTATTTTTTTTGGTAGTAAAGTTTAAAGTTGATATTTGACATAAAAAGGATGTAAAAAGATTAAACAAAAAAAAAATACAATTCCTTTGATGATACAAAACTGTAATGACGAAGGACTTTTTTTATTGAATTAAATTTATGACTATTTTTCGTAAAACTTTTTGATATTTTTTATATTTAAATTATTTATAAAGTATACGAAATTAGATTTTGAATAGTCTACCAATTGAGCTATAATTATCGCATTACTTTAATAACAACAAATCTAAGACGTTTCTATGATAAATGTGACGTTCTTCATTGTTAAGGTTCTTGTTACCTTCCCTAAACTTGTTATAGAAGATGGAAATATTTGAATATTCATTAAAATACCCTAAAATTATGGAAATATATAAATTTAAATTAGGCTAAATAATTTTTATTTCAAATGCACACAGCCCAAATCGAGCTTTTCCCTTTTCAGAGAAGTGTCGTGACATTTAAGTGGTGGCGGTGACGTAGTGATACTGTGCCATGCTGTGATGTATTAGGTAGCGAGTTTCAACTCCATACCGAGGCATCGAGCGAGTAAACTTAGCTACTTTAATAATTTGTAAATTTCTAACTTTTATTTATAATATTTTCATTTTTTAATTTCAAAATAAAAACCGATTTCTGGAAACTCCATAAAATTTAAAGCCTTCTTATGAAAATCTTATTATTTTATAGTTGCCAGAGAAACTAGCTTAGAATTATCAAGATTACTCTATGACAAAAAACATTCTATATTTACATTTTTATCATTTATAATCTTTATATCTCTGATAAACAAACTAAATCATATTTTTCAAATCTCTAAGAATATTTACAACAAAAAGGGAAAAAGCCCCAAACGAAGAAAATAATAATATTTACAAAAAAGAAAAATAGCTGACAAGTCAAAAATAAAATTATAATAACAAAGTAATAAATTTCATCTAAATTTAAACACTCCTAATTTATTCTACCATTATAACCTCTTTGATGACCCCCACAAACTCAAATAATAATCTTAATATTGTTAACATTTATGAAAATTTTCCAGACAACAAGAAAAACTGTATAGAAAATGTAGAAAATAATATAAAAATAGATATAAAATAATAACAAGACAAAAGTAGAAATAAAAACATCTTAAATTAATGGCAACCAATTCATTTATGCAAAAATAAAATAAATTATTTTTATTTTCATTTTCTATCATTTTTCGTTTCCAAAAAAAGGGTTAGTTTTTGGGATCAAACCTTTACTTATTCAGTATTAAAAATAATAAAATAAAATATGACACCACAAAAAAAAGTCCTTAAACACTGATAAGTAGTAGAAGTTTTATTAGAGTGACCAACCAAATAAGTGATATTATTCAATATGTTTTTTTTTTTTAGGGTTTTCGTCCTTTAATATATAATAGAATTTCAGGGAAATATATCAAGTATTATTAATAGAAACCTGTTGGTCGTATACGTTACGTAGTGGAAAACATTTAATGAAAAAAGGTAAAATTGACATAGTATTCCAATTTAGAAAAGAATTTTTAGAAAAGGATCTTCAACAACAGTCGTAATTTAATTGAAAATCCATGTACGAGGATAATAATATTTTCTCTGTAATTGTTTTTCCTTATCGGAAAGTTAATTGAAATATATATTTAAATGGTAATATCAAAGTACATTTTAAAATGATTAAAAGAAAATGTTAATTATTTTTTTAATTGCAATTCGAATTTTTAACTTTACTCTCTAATTTCCGATCGGATATTCAATTATTTCTTATTTGACTTCGCAGAGTTTACAGTAATACTGGCAATTAGTAATTTATGAATGTGGAATTATGAACTATAGCTGAATTACGTGAAAAAAGATCGTACCGAATGTGTTCGCTATTAAATTTGTGTAACTAATAAAAACTTGAATTTTAAATTAAAAATATATAGAAATAATGAATGGAAATAACTCACTTGTAATCCCGAAATTACTGGACGAAATCTATTGATTTTCTTTTTTATTGGCCAGATTTCCTCCATTAAATTACTTCACGCCCAGTTAGTGTACAGGTAGAAACTTAGGTTTAATGACATGCTGTTTATAGTGTCCATCATATACATGAACCATTTAGTCAATTAATCGAATTTAATTATAAAATTTTAAATCAAATTTCCTTATTTTCCTGATTAATTAATTAATAGACTTTTACTTATATTAAATTTTCAAATTTTCTCTATATCTGTTATAGATAGATTTGTATTTAATATCTCTCTCATGAGATTATTTTATATCGCCTGAAGAAAATCTTTTCATAAAATTTAATTATCATGGTTTTTGTTTTTGTTGGAAAAGTTAATTAAGATATAAATTTTTAATCTTCATATTAAATGGAGAAATTTAATTGAATATTCTAACAAAATTTATTCAAATTTATATTTTGTATTACCAAAAACTTGAAATTTCTTTGAAACCTTAAAAGTATATTCAAATTTTCAAAATTTAATGCTATTACGATAATCAAACTATAATATAATTTCCATTTTATAATAAATATTTGTCTTTGTCATGGCATTACACTAATCTCAATATGAAAATATAATTTATTGATTATAATATTTTCAATAAATATTTAAGCTAAAATTTTTATTGAAAGTTTTTTTTTTGTTGTGAAATCTAGATAATAAAATTGAAAATGTGTTGGCAAAATAATCGAAATTTTCACCTTTGCGTGTTTGAGCTATGTCGATATTTTATTGTTTAACTAAATCATTTCAATTTCAATACAAAACAATGAATCCGACCTTACAAAATTGGTTATAGCTAGAAGAATACATAATTTCCCTGTCAAATTAAACATTAGAATCGGAATTTCCTATTTGTATGTCGGATATATCAAATTATAAAATGACAATACATAAATTTTATTAGGTTGCAAGGGGAAAATTTATCATTAATTTTCATTTAGTAAAGGTAAAATGTCATATTTACAACGAAAAAAAAAATTATTAAATTTATATTATATTTGTAGGATAATTTTATATTTCGAATTTACAAAGAATTTTTGATGGTTAAATATTATGTCATATTGAAGAAAATGTTAAGTGTAGAGACAAAATGGCCATCTAAATACTATTAACAAAATGGTCGACCATTTACTATTGAACAAACGACAAAATGGCGGGTTAAATACTATTGAACGACCCAGTTTCATTAAAATAATCATTTTTATAATTTTATAATTGGGATATATAAATTTTTCAATCACCGGGATTTGAAATCTACTTGAAGTCTACTGATATTAGATATGAGAAACTGATTAAAACAATTAAAAGATTTAACACACTGCAAATGAATCCCAAGATAGATATTCTATCATTAGAAACAACAACTGTCAACTGTCATATTACATATAAATAAAATCGATGTCATCGAGGCAATGAAATGTCACATATAAGTTTGATTGTGTATGATAATGACATTTATTTGATTTATATAAAAATTAGCTTCATAGAGATGAAATTTTTTTACACAAAATCGAAAATTTCACACTGCGATAAATTCTCAGATGATTTCGATTTTGTGACTAAAACCAATTCAATTTTTAGCCTATTAACATGGCTCATTTCTACAAAATAACTATAGTGCAGAAATTGTTAATTGGAATAAAAGGATAATTAGAAAAAGGTTATTTGTTTTTACTGTTTTTGTACAAAAATTCTTATTTACCATTTATTTTTAAATATACTTAAATATCTAATATGATTAATATTTTGAATAGAGAAAAATTCGGCATCTAAAATATTTTTATTTACCATTAAAAGCACTATAAATAATTAAAGGATGATATAAAAAACATAAAATATACATTAATAATTTCACTGGTATTGAGTTAGGGTAAATGAAACTTTAAATTACAGTGAAATCAAGATATATTAATGAAGCTAAACTTTCAATTAGATTTTTTCGAAAATTTGAATTTCTTTATTCAATTATAATCAAATTTGCATATAGAAAATCTCACTTTTAACTTTTACTTTTATATATTAAATTAGAAGTGTTAAATATTTCGATCTCTTATTGTTCACTATATTTTATTTATGAATAAAATCTGTTTCACTACTGAATATATTCAATTTTTGAAAAAGGAACTTTTCAATTGTGTTTATTGAAAACTTGAAATTTTTGCAAATAAAAAGTAACGCGCTATGATCGGAAGAAAAACAGTTGAGAAACTTTTTCAACAAACCAACAAATAAAGTTGAAAAAAAAGACCAAACTTTTTTATACAATAAATTTCAAATTTTATGGAAATATAGAAAAAATATAAAAATTTAATTTTTTAAATCGATAAAATTTTAATAAAATCTTTGATATTTTTTTTGTTTATATAATATTATATATAAATTTATTAGTTTTTATTGGTAATTAAAAGTGATTTTTATTACATTTATATAATTTGAAGATTTGCCAAAAAGAAAATGTTTTTATATTTAAATTTTCTTGTGTTTATAATAAATTTTCAAAATTTTATAAAAGTACATAATTTTCAATTTCATTTTAATTTCAATTTAAATGAAAACTCTTAAAATTTATTATATTAAGATCAAAAATTGAAAATTATATATTTATATTTAAAAAGTAATTAATGAGAATATCAATAAATAAAATTTTTAATTAGATGCTAATTTTACATATCGAAATGCAATTAAAATGCTTATTAAAATTTATTTGAAACGTATATTAAAGTTATCAGCGGAAAATTGTAGAAAAGTAAATAATCAAATTATCATTAATTATTTATAAAACGATTTTATTTATACTTAAGGATTAATGGTAAAATACTTTATTTGATGTCCTTGATTTCATATCCGTGGGGTATACTACAATATTTGAATCAACTAGTACAAGTCCAGTCATTGATGGTGTAATTAGTACATTGCAAGACCACTTACAGAGCCACGTGAAGCAGTAAACAAATAATAATTGATTTTTTATTTCTGTTTTTAAGGTTATATTTAATAAGCACATTTTTATATTAATTTATTTTGTAAGTAATCTTTATAATCAAACTAAACCAGTAAATTTACTAGATTTTTGGTTTAATCTGAAACTCAGTATAGTGAAACAAATTCATAATTTGATTATAATTTAGGCCTTTCGAATTGCAACACTTATCATCGCGACCTATACATTTTTGTATACCAGTCACCTCAGTATAAACTTCCCCTTGGAACGACTTTGTATATAATACATACTATAAATTTTATATACTTATTTACGCCTTTTTATGAATTGCGACTCGAAAAGGATAATAAATTTATCATTTTCTGGAAAACTAATTACGATTTTGTTGAAATCAATTAAAAATTTCCGTCCTTAACAAAAAGCTAACCAAATTCATAAGGAATTAAATGTTAAATTGATAGATATATTTTTTTATTTTTCATTAATTAACATAAAAAAACAAAACAAAAAAACAATTAATTACAAAAAGTAGGAATTTTAATGAGAATAATAAACAAAATATAAAGTAAATACTTAGTCAACACTAAATTAAAGTTGTTAATTTAAGTGATTTCGATGTACGTATACGCAAAAATCACGTATTAGCAAATAAATTTACAATTCCCAGCATGAAAATCTATTTAATTTGAATAAACAATATCACACAGTAATAAATTTTCCCCCTTTTCCGAACATCATACCACACAAAAATGGAATTTTTTTTTTTTTTGAAAAGAAAATCTTCTTCAATGTTGAAAAGAATAAATTTTTCATTTAAACATTATTTTTTTACCTATAAACATAAAAATTTAATATTCTTGATGAAAACTTTTCGAAACTGAATTTTTTTTTTTTCATATTTTTTTAATATATAAATGAAAAATGTAAAATGCTTTCATGCTGTTCCTTTTATTATAATATAAACATACAAAATACGCGAAAAATTATTATTAATTTTCCAAAAGAAAATCATTAATTTTTCCTGTCAATAACGAAAAAAATAAAAAATGTTCTCATTAAATTTTTCGAAAAAATGGTTTCTTTAACAAAAATTATTATCTTATGAGAAAAATTCTATAAAAAAAAATTTAAAGGAAAGCTTTTAATATATTTGGAAAATTGCTAAAATAATATTTATTTATATGCTAATAAATTTTCCAGAAATAATTTTTTTCTTAATTAAATTACGATAAAGGAAAAAAATTATATCATTAAGAAATTTTCTTTTGAAGTGTGTCTCTGTTACTATTGGCCAGGAAAAAGGCTCAATCATCACAGATGAATTAATAAAATTACAGTAAAATTATAAACATTAAATAATAAAAATTGATATTACAAAAATTTTATGACTGTGTGATGGAAAGATAATTTGAAATTAGGCATACAATTTTATTGTCATCAAATTATTGGTAAAGTCAGTAAATCAATATAAAAATTTCCATATTTTATAAAATTCTTCATGCCCTAGCGATCAGAAAATTTTGTGTACATTTTTAATATTGCTCTGTTTTTACAAGCACCACATTTTGATTACCCCTTCATTAGGAGGATCATTCTTAGTTAAGATAAAGTTTGATTTTTATAAGGAAATCCGTAGAATCGAATCCATAAAAAAGTTTTTCTCTTAAGACATTTCTCTTAAATGAATATGGGCATGAAAGTTTCCTCTGTAAAATACTTCAATATTTTTAAGTAAAGCTGTTACTAATTGTTCCAGTTTTCCCAGTTTTTTATAATATATATTGTCGTTAATTAGTAGCACATTGAATAGTTAACAAGTGCAAGCGTTGTCATGTTCAGTTTTATCAAAATTTGGAAATTGTTTGCACAACAACTAATGCGGCGAAGAAAATTTAATTAATATTATTAATATTTTACCAATATTATATCAAAATTATTTTCTATCATTATCTGTACCTAACAGGCACTTCCAGATATTAAATATAAGAATTTATATAGATAAATATTTTGTGGTTGATTTCATAGCCTGAAGTTTATTTATAGAGATAACTTAAAGTGAAAATATTTAAGGATATCAATTATTAATTTAAATACTCGTAATAAATATTTAAACTAGTTATTTAATATAATTTAAATTAAAATGTAAAATGTATAAAAATTTCCGATATTTTGTACTGTTTATAAATTTCTCAGAAATTCCTTCTTAAGAGTTTGATCAAGCTCATCCCCTTAATTAAATGGGTAATTAAACTTTTTATTTTGTAATTTCATTTATTTGAGGCCTCTAATGTAAATGTATAACTGATTTAGTACGATTTTTTGAAAGAAATATTTGTATGTATATGAACATAAATGGGTGGCGGTGACGTAGTGGTAGTGTACTAGATGCTGTGGTGCATTGGGTCCCATGTTCAACTCCTGACCGAGAGAGCGTTGTCGCTTTTAGTTCACTCAGCTTAAAATAAGTACCAAATTTGCATTATGTAATTGTGATTTTAAGACTGAGGAAAATGCTAACGATTGAGACCATTTTCTTACAATACTTAAATGTTTCACTATTAAAAACAATTAGTTTATTTAAATGAAATGTTTCTTCACTTAAAAGAAACTTATGATTCTGTAATCGTATAAAACTAGGAGGTGAGTAGGTCCAAATTGCAATAAAATGTCACAAAACTTCATTGAGGAGGCGAAGACTCTATTGCGGCTGTAGTGCTAGAATAAATATGTGAATATGATAACCAAATATTAACTCTAAACTGCGTGAATCTTAATCTGTTTCTGGCTTTAGAAGTTAGCCTATTCAGCAATGAATTAAATTGCCCACAAAGAATTGGGATTTTAATAATTTTTACCTAATCTTTAATGGTGTTTACTTATCCATTACTTCTAGATTTGAATGGACAGTAGAGTTCAAAATATCAATTATCAAGAATGTTGGCCATTGTAGATTGCTTTATTATCATTCAATTAAAACTATTGAGGAAACTAAATGGGAAATTATAATATATATTTATTAATAATCTAACGAAACTAAAAAAATGTCTTACATAATTCAATTTTTTTCCCAATTCTTCTTTATTTATTTTAATGAACACGCTAAATACTACAATAATGTTTCCTGTTTCCTATCTTTTAGTTATTGTCATAATAATTCATATAAATATATGATAAACAAATAAATTTATTGATATTATGACAGGACCTTAAATAGTCTAACAACAACAATAAACACAAAATAACCACACACATTCAAATGATAATTTTCTTAAATGTAATGGAAATGTTCGTAGAAGCATTGAAGTGTTATTAAGTATAAACTTATACATAAATATTATATTTATATGAATAATACTTTATCATTCATGTCATCTTGACATTTACTCATAGAATATATTTTTTTTTACTATATAAATATTAAAAAAAATAAAACTTTTGTTTAAATGTTTATATCGTCCTGAAACATTTACACACACAAATATTAGTTATGAAGAAGACTATATAAATCCGTACGCAATCTAAAAATTTATAAGTCAAACTTGTATTGACATGGTGCCTCAGGACGTACAGGACAAAGTTTTGTTAAAACAACAATTTTTTTTGGATTGTTTAATTTTTAATTTAAATCCAACATTGCTCCAAAAATATTGGAATCAGGCTAATAGATGAAAAAACCATTTATTAAATCGTATGTAATGTAAAAAAATTTTTCGGCCAATTGTGCATTCGATGAATTGATATTACTTTAAAAAATTCACCACCTTTTTGTATACTTTAATTCTACATTGACATTTCTTTAGATGAAATTGGAAATTTTCTAATTTAATAGATTTTCTGTGAAGGTTTTTTGTCATAAAGTCATCAAAAATAATTAATTTATGGCGCAAAATTATGTTAAACATTTTTTAAATTGAAGTCATACTAACTAAACTGAACAAAACCAAATACTTTTTTTTCATTTATTACTCCTCCTGTGATTATATCTGCTTCCATACGACATGTCTATCTCACTCGGTTACCTCGGTTTTGATACTATTCTATGTAAGATTCCATTTTCCTACTTCCAGGATTATCGATTGTCTGCAGATGTTCTTCGGACGACCTCTTGATCTTTTTCTTTGAAGATTCGACTCTAATGCAATTCTAGTAATGCTGTCGTGTTTTCTTTGATAGTATGTCCGATCAATTTCCATTTTCATTTCTTAATGTGTTTCACAATGATTTTAGGCCAGAATATTCCACATTATTTGTTGATGGAATTCCTGTATGAAACTTGTTTCACTGAGACATCCATTACATTTTCCCCCTATAATTATTATATTTTTATTTAATATAATTTTGACGTTCACCAGGATCATTTATAATTTAAAATCTTGCCTATAAAATCTAATATTTTCTTGGTAACAAATTAAAAATAATTTTCGATTTTTATATATAAATAAAGTAGAACCAAAAATCAAAATAACAATTTAGTTTAATTTATTTGATGACATGTAAGAAATTTCCTGATGGGATAAACAAAAATCAATGTCTTATAAAAGTCTAAATAAAAAATTCAGAAGTTAAATAACGTCTAGACAATTTATTTTCCAGTATTTTATATTTTCCTTTAATAAAAATATTTTTTAACAAAACAGAAAAAAAAGATCCATTTTTTTCGATTAATTTTCCTGTTTTTCCTGTCAAGAACAATAAAACGGACAATTTTTATTTTATTTAATGATAAAGAAATGTAAATTTAATGATACCGGATACAATTTTTTTTTTTTTATAAAAGGGAATAATTATGGAAATTTTTACTGATAGGAAAATTAAATGTCCAGAGGGAGTTAAAAAGATATATTCATATATTTTTGGGGAAAATCAATATTTAAGCCTTTTTAATATGCATCCCTTTTTATTTTTGTATGAAACGAATAGAAAAAGGATATAGCGCGGCAATAGATTTTATTATTTTGGTATTTTAGAGTTTCGTGTAAAGACATTTTCTAATAAAATATCAATTTTTTAGGCTCCAGTGAAAATTTATGTTATATTTAAGTGATTGGAATAATTTTAATGAAATAAAAAAATGATATCATAAAATGTAAAATTTCTTGTAAAAAAACAATAATAATTCGGTTACGTCATATTCATTATTTTTCATATATTATTTTAGTTAAATAAATTCGTTTTTCATAAATTGTAGTTTTAAAACTTATTAAATATATTTTGTATATTAAAATTTTTCAAAATTTCGTGAAAATCATTCAAATTTAATAGAAATCATATAGCCACAACAACGCATAATACATAATCAAGCATTATTTATCGATAATTTTTAAATAGCATATTTATTACACTAATTTATTTAAAAATTGATTCCTAATTTTTATTATTTTCTTATAAATTTGATTATACATTAAATTTGATTATAAAAAAATATAATAATTTTGTTGACAACACTTATTTAGCACCATTCAAAATATAAATGACATTTTGACAATACACTTTTAGCACCATTCAAAACAATTTCCACATTTTATTAGTTTATTTTAGTATAGTTACGTAAAATTTTAAAAATAATAATTAAATAAATATAATTTTATTTTAGTTTTAAATAAATATCATAGTATCAAAGTTTAGATTATTGAAAATAGACAGAAAATATATAAGTACTTGAAAATGATTAAATATAATTGATATTTTCTGTATGAATATGAAGAAGAACAAAATATTCTAAATATAGGTTAATTAAAAAAATATTAAATTGAGCGCAAAATTTAGCACAGAACACAAAATAAGGAGCATTAATAAACACCAGCTGCAACACTAAAATCAATATGGTTTTATCCATTTGAAAACACAACACCAAAATTATACAATGTACAGAAAATAAAATATAAAAAAACACCAAAATCAGAGAAAATTTGCTTTAAGATATTCAAAATGTAGTGCAAAAAAAGAAATTTTTATGTGACTTGATTTTTTTTTTTTTGCGTTCCAATAAAAAAACAGATGAAATTATTTTCTAAATTTTATTTACGTTATTATCTTTATATAAAAAGATTCGTTACAAAATGTATTTTTGCGTTATCGTTACGTATCTCGTTATTGTACCATAATTTCATTTCTAAAACGTTACATAACTTTGATTAATAACAGTAATTCATTTCGTTTTAACGTTACGTTTCTAAATGAAGTTTTCCTTTTTATATAATAAATATAATTCTTGGTGATATTTAGCTTCCAATTGGTTTTTGTTAAAATTATAATCACAGCCAGATCAACAGATAACAACAAAAAAAACACGTATTTCGTTTTCGAGCACTAAGCTCACAGCGTTCACCAATCAACCAAATTAATCCGTTTTTTTTTGGCATTATAAAGTCTTTAACTAGACCTGTGCATCAATCATTAAACTGCCTTATCTTGAATTAATACGATGCTATTAATGATATTACCTACGAATATTGCTGCACCTATTACTTTTATCGTGGTAATATTTACTTTCTTCAAGTAAAGCTTACAATTAGACAGTTTAAATAGAAGTTTATTAGTGTACTAATTAATATCCATAGGCTTCAAAACCTTGAAATTATTTTTAAAAGCTTGATAATTATTCAATACATTACGCTAACACTTAATACTCAATCAGATACCAACAGTAGTAGAGTCAGCTCAGCAGTGATTTTGATAGTACCAGTAAATTATATAAAACTTTACTTCACACAATTTACCTTTAAATTTACGAAATTTTCGAAAAGTTTTCATTTAACAATCAAAAGAATTTTTCGTAAAAAATTTTCTTTTCGTTTTTGGGCAATTATTTTTAAAAACTGCAAAAAAAAAAAATTGAGTCACAAAAAATATTTTAATATTTTATAGAAGATGAAAAATTTCTTTATCTCTTTATTCATTTACAACAAATTTTCTTTTCCATTTCCAGGGAAAACTAAACAGAAAAAAATAATGATTTAAGAACCTCGAAATCATAGAAAAAAAAACCAATCAAATAAATTTCAAAAAGAAGATTTCAATCATAAAAACATAAAAAAAATAACATAAAAAATTAGGAAAATTCGATTTTAAATTTAGAAAATCAAGGAAATATATTTATATAAAAAAATTAAAAAAAAAAGTGAATAATCACATAAACTAAAAATTATTTAAAAAAAATGAACTAAAAAATTAATATATTCGAAAGAAGAAAACGCTCGTGTCAAATTTCTACAAAAGGAAAATAAAAATTTTAATTTTCTTCTTGTTTTTTGCATAATTTTATACTGTATTTAATTAGAATTAATTTAGTTAATTAGTTAATAATTATTTTGATATTTTCCATTTTCCAATTCTATTATAACGCCATCTATATTTTAACTAATTTCATAAAATAAATAATTTTAATTTTTATTCCTTATATTGATTCTATTAATTATTTAAAAATTAAAATTAATTAAAATGATAAAATGATGATTTGTATGTCGTCCTTAAAATAGAAACAAAATTTCTTGTATTTTGTTTAGCTTAGTATAATAATTTTGAAAGGATCATGCTGTGATTTATATTTCCGATAAATGTTGTCTCCAAAGTCACTGACAAGAAGTGTAAAATTAGAATTAATTTTGTTTTTTTAAATAGTGTATATCCTTAGAAGGATATTTAATTGATAATTAATTTGCAATTACTGGAAAAACGAAAAAAACATAGGATAAATTTTATGTTTAACTGTATTGTGATGATGTGTGCTTTGTTAAAATGATTTATACAAAAAACACGAGCGTTTTCTGCAAAACCAATAAATTTTAAATTAAAATTAAATTAAAATTTTTAAAGCAATTTATTTATAAAAAAAAAATGACTGAACAGGATAATTTCGAGGACGAGGTAAATTAAACTTTTTTTTAATAAAATATATTTTTTTTTATATATGTATAATATAATAATATTAAAATTTACTGTGTGTATTTTTATGTATAACGCTTTGAAATTAAATATTAAACATATTTTATGCTGTCTGTTTTATGTTGTTATGGGCTTCAATTATTTATGTTTTTTTTTTTTTGCAGTAAAATATATTATAAAAAATCAAGCAAATAAATTTTACTACATAATATCTATAGCTAATTTAAGGTTGTTTTTCCAGTTCAGTCTTATCAGCCTCAACTGAGTCTGTTACTTTTTTTAATTAATAAAAAATGAGACTAATCAGCGGTTACTAAAAGCTGATCAACAGTGGTTTCTTACTAGTAACGACCTGTTGAGATGCAATTTTTTAACTAATCAGAAAGCTTAAAAGTTCATCTTCCGATCAGAAGTCGCGAATATATAATTTTTTGTGTCACAGTTGCATTTAAATTTGATAATTTTTTTTTAATTGTAATTAAAAGATTATTAACTGTGGCTAAGTGAAGATTGTCTCATAAGAATGTACTGAATATTAACCTTAATATTTTGTGCTTCAATTGATACCAGCCACTTTGATTTTTGCTTTATATGCAATAAAAGATAAAAAAAATAGCAATGTTTATTATAGGTAAAGTCGTAATAAACAAATTTGACCAAAATTACAATTAAATATAGACTTATAAGCCTCTATACTAAAAATCATATTGGTTAGCTATATAAGAAAATATAAGAACTGCAGTCGAGGCTGATTAAACTTTGTTTAAAAAAAACAACCTTTAAATAATTGATTTTATTTGATAGATTGTGTATTTTTGGTGTTTTAGTATGTAAAAGTAGATTAAAATGTGAATTTGTTGTTTGTAAATTATTGGATATATTTAAATTTAATAAAAAACTATTTTTTATTATTAAAAATTGAACATCACAGGTAAGTACGTTTTCATAAATATTATATTTATAAATTATATTTCAATTTGGAACTAAATTATAACAATTAAAATTATTTAAGTCTATGCTTCTAATATAAGATTGTAACATATATCTAAGGCATCCCTGAATTTAAGTAGGTTTTTAGAAGAAGTTTAAATCAGCTACAAGTCCTTAAGTGCACGTTTTTAGCTGTCTCCTTCTAACAAGTCATTCAGAAAATAACAATCCAAACAGATCTTCCTAGCGGTCAAGAAGCGAAACCAGATTTATCATTCCAGCCTATTTTTTTATGATTTTGTTTGATCATAAACCAAATAATTTTTAATTTCTTGTTTCAAATAAATATGTTATTCAAGGCATTATACAATCCGCATAAATTCTTAACTAAATCACCATATGGTCTAAAAAAAATGAAGGCCAACCGAGAAAAAATGAATTTAAAATAATTATTTTAAATCATATTCTGCTAGTAATCTGTGATATATGTAAAAATTATGATAATTCTACTATTTTCATAATACAACTTTAAATTGCCAAAAATATGGTACAGTAAAATCTATTTCAGCATTTGATTATATGACGAGCTCAAAATATCTATTAAAGACTGACAACAATTCAAAAAGACATCACTCAATATGCCCTAAAAAAAATACAAATATTTGAAATGTAGGTCAATAATATTTGTATATTTTTCCGGAATTTGCCATTTTATGAATAAAAAACATAAATTATATTTTTAGTTTCTAAAAATAGAGAAATAAAAATGGATTTTCTCACTTATCATTAATCGTCAATTTATATGCTTTTATAAAAAAAAATATTATGCCGGAAATTCTTTATAAATCAAGAAGCTTATAAATCATAAAAATAATATCTAATGTTAAAAATATGAAAAATATCTTTTATTTTTTATGATACAGAACCAGACAATTGTTGTGATAAACATGGCGACATGTAGAACACCACATGATATTTATCAGCGGATTATGCTTTTGTATCTATAATCGATGTTTATAAAATATTAATAGATATCATAAAACTGATCTACTTGTAGCCAATATTTTTTTTTATAGTATATTGTATATTTTCAATAAATTTAATAAAATTTATATTTATTTTTAGAACAAATTAATTAATTTATTATAAAATTTAATATCCTGGGGTGAATAAGTTTCCGTTTTTGTCACAAAATAATGAAATTAAATTGTATTTTAAAAATATAAGTTAATTATATGTCCATTTTGAACTTAAATGTAACATAGATTAAAACATCTTAATCGTAATAGAAATATCGCTGGTAACTCACTTTTTGTTACCTACTAAGGCAACACTTAAAATAAATCGTAAATTAATCAGCATATGTTGATAAATTGAAGTTGAACAAAATAATTAATTTTTTTTTTGTTATTAATATTATTTTAATGGTAACACAATTTAAAGTTTTTTATTGCAAAAATCACATATTTAAAATATTAAATATGTGATTTTTCAATATTATCTTTCTACACATAATAATCAAAATCTTTTAAAACAACATATAAAGTATAAACAAAAAATGTTCCTCATTAAAATTAATTTCCATATTTTTAAAATAAAAATATATAATTTATTTTCATATTGCAAATTATTGTAATAAAACATTTTAACAAGCTATACATTAAATTTATAAATTGCATGTTTGATGAAAATTTAAAATGTTGGCGTGAAAAAAAACTTTAAAAATTGCCCACAGACATGGAAAAATTAATTTTTCATTGAAACAGTTTTTACATTTTTCAGTAGTAAATGCAGTTTTACATTATGATGTTACATTAAAATGAAAAATACTTAAGGAATTCTTATTATTTATTATAAATTCTATGACTTTTCGGTTAATAAAGTCGAAAAGTTTTTACATTTATTTTTTTTCATATTAAAAATTTTAATTGCTTTTAATAAATATACATAATATTTAATTGGAATATTAAAATTCAATTAAAATTTAATAATTGAATGTAGAAAATTATATGGAGATGAAATTATGATTTTAATACCATAAATTATTAAAATTGTCTATATATAATATTTGACGGTACCGAAACGATTGCGATTCTTTGGAAAATTATAATCAATTTGTATTATTTATGAGATTTTGAATTTTGAATGTTATTATCGTAATTTTAGACGGTTAATTATGAATTAGTGATATAGCATAAATAATTAATTAATGTATGACGCTGAAAAATAACTGGAAGCACACAGAATTACAGAATAATGACGAAATATGAATTAAAATAATGCATACATTATTGCAAAGATATGTCAAAAAATCCATAACCATATTCGCAAACTGTCAAGCAGTGTTAAAAGCTCTGGCTTCAAATTAAAACAAGTACAGTTATGTGCCACCTATAATAACTCTATGATGAGATAAGACTGTAACACAATCCTGGAATCGAAGGCAGTTTGTTCGAAGACAATGAAGAGACAGCCGTTGGGCGAATGAAGCTTATTGCACAAGAACTATTTTGCCGTATTCCAAACTCCTACTCCAAGACACTTAAAAAGGAGAAAACTACTTAATTTCAAGAATTACACCAGTACAGTGTACAGACTTGAAGGATTAAGAAAATCGTAACTATTCAATCTTGGACTATTAAAAAATAAAAAAGCGAGCAATAGAGCTCCTATTAATGGGAAGAAAGAAATCCAGAACAATGTTAGGCTTCCTTTTACAGGTCCCTATAACCTTACATTTTAATGAGTTCAAGACGATTGTAATTTATAATTCTTAATATATTAAGAATTCTTTTACAAAATATTTTAACTCCTTTATAGCAAGTACATCCAAAGTATAAAGTTATACATCACGTGATCCGCAATTTCTTCTTATACAGATGTAAAATTGCTAATTATTCTCTTTTATTTTATTTTATTTAATTCCCAATTAGTTAACTAACAGCTTTTTAAAATTCCACTTGAATAAATTATTAATTGACATCCAATTATCTAAACCTTTGTCTTAATGTTTTTTTAACATCAATCTGTCCATCATGGATAATCATTTTAAATCTAAAACCAAATTAATTAAAACCATATTGAAAGATTTCTTATACAGTATTTCATCAAATTTATGTTTAATTAATATTATATTTAAAAATTCAGTAATCCCCAATGATTATCCAACCAAAATAACAGAAAAAAATGAAAATATTTTGTAAATTTCTCTTAATTTGAATTGTTCATCCGCTGTCTAGACCATACATATAATTTCAATTAATCCACGAACAACCAAATTAATTAAAAATGTATAAATGAACATATTATAATTAACATATGGTGTTAATGTTAATGGATTTGGAAAAATTTCAAAAGTTTAATTTTAATCAACGTGGTTTGAATTTGATTATTAACATATTTTTATTTTTTTTATTTTACATGTGTCATAAAATCTACTGATGTGTAATTAATGTATAATGAGGAAAATTGTTTATATATCTACAAATTTGTTTATAAAAGTTTTAAAAGATAGAAATCTATTTGGAAAATTTATCAAGTAAACAATAATTTTTCTATAAGCTTTAATATAATTTAGATAAGAAGGAAAATTATTAATTAATTAAGTTGGCATCATTTTATTACCTCTTGTGTTTAAAATGTTTATATAATAATTTGGTAAAACGGATCGTACTAATTAAATTTATTATCATATTAATTATGTTAATATAAATAGTGAAATGTTAAAGGAAAAACCTCATAAACAAATCCACTGAAAATATTTGTATAAAACTACTATGTGACGAATAATAATAAATAAAAGCTGAAAAAGATGGATTCTTATTTGTAAGTACCAATGATTAAAACTTTCATGCTTTGCAACTACACTTTTTATTTCCTCCAATACGAGGCCTTTTAGATTCCTACGAGAATACCAAAATTGTCAGCAGAAGTTTTAATTTTAATTTTTGTATGATTTTAGGGATCCGGCTGGTTGGTTGATTGGTTCGAGTAACATCCACATTTTGTTACCACAATATTTTCGTAAGTCCTAGAATCGATGAGGTTATTTTTCATCCATCTGGCGGCGTAAAAGAAATGTACGGTTTCAGTAGGCAGTTGTGGCTCGATCGTATAATTCGTTAAGGTTACTACTATTCTGAATATAACCAAATCCATGCCCAGATTAGAGGCCGCTTGTAGAGGCTAGATACGTGGTTTGGCCGCTTCAATGCCACCCTTCTCAAACCAACCAACCAACCAAGGTTATTGGCAAAATATCTAGGACATAATATAATTATAAAATTTTTGTTGCACTTCCTACTGATTATTCTCTGTATTGAAATAGCTTTAATAGCTTAAGTTTAAACTTTATTATAAAATTGAGATTCAGACATAATTTTACTTTCAAATACTTAATTTAAATACGTAATTAAATATTATTTACAATTTCCTATATTATTTCGGATTTAAAGTTTAAACCCCAAGACTATCCAGAAATAACAGATTATATCTCAAGGTAATATTTATTTATCACTTTATCATCCGAAAACCAACAAAAATCTTAATTTATTTATTTAAATAAAATTAAATTTTCATTGTCATACATAAAATTCTGTATATTTCCTGCAGTGTATATATATCAAATTTATTTAAATTACCATTATCCTTTTCATTAAGCTGACTTCAAAAAAAAAATTGCAGTCCTACACGAAATTGTATTTATTTATTATCCTTGTGTTTGCCTTTGAAAATAATTTACTTATAAAATAAGGAAAATTTTATTTTAAATCTAAAAGACAAACTATTCAACAATTTAAAAATATTGTTATTACATAATACATGCAACAAGGATTTTTCGGTCCTTGTTGCTTTGTTCACGTATTTGAAACAAATAAAAAAAAACTTATTTGTGGCAATAGTCAAAGGATTTTTATATATATACGTTTATACATATAAGGAAGCACCCGAAGAAATAAGGATAATTAATTACTTTACACTGCAGATCATTTTTTCTTATTTAGGTGTGATTATTTGTGAAGTGGATAAGGATAAAAATGTATTAAAGATAAAAAAAATGATAATATTTGCAGAAAAATAATAAATATATGAATTATTCCAGAATATATTTTTTTATAATAAGGATATAAAAGGATAATTTATAAGAATTTATGGATTGTGCACAAAAATAATGATATTTTTTTGGGTTTGTTTTATTTAGAGAAACAAAAAATCCTTTAACTTAGTTAGTTCAATACTTCTTCTTATCGTCCCTCTTTTCTGTTCAAAGACATTTTTATATTTTTCGTAAATAACATCCAAATTGCTCGTAAACCTGAAAGGATATTACTTCAAACACTGGCGATAGATACTGGAAAATTCCCTCTAGGTGTAGTGTTATTCGATCGTTTGTCTTCAATTACTGTTTGAGTGATAATCGAAAGGAAATGAAGCATAAATTATTAGTATATAGAGTTTCTACCTTTAAGGTTTACTATGTATCGAATTACAAAATAAAAGTGTTAATTACATTTCATTTGGTATCACATGTTACCAAACTCCTAAATAGTTTTTATTCTAATTAGAATATTCAATAAAATTTTAAGAAATGTTGGGTGCAGAACTGAAATTACCCAAAAAATCACTTAAATATGAAGCTTCTGTACATTATATTCAGCAACGGAGCCTTTTATGTTTTGGGAAAGTGATACATTTTTAAATTTTTATATACGCTTACCACAACTTTTTTATAAATTTATTGTTAAGAATTTCTGGAGATATTAAATTCACAATTTATGTCAGGATTAGCAAATATCGACTTCCTGTCCTAAGTATATAAACCTCTGTAATGTAATTTATAATGAAATCCTTAGCAAGGAATAATTATCAAATTATAATCTACCTTGGAATATATCCAAAAAAAAATGGTATATTTTATGCAAAACTTTTCAAAATTGGCTTTTATTATGCATCCTTTACATTGGTTTTAAGTGCCATATAATCAGTGATTACAGAAATCCTTACAAAAAATTTGTTGTAAACTATAAAATTCCAGATTTATTATACAAATTTTGTATATCCTAAAAGTCACTTCAAAAATGCATAAAATTCTTTATCGTTTTATTTTTTATATTACTCGTAATAACTCTCAGATAAATTCAAAAAAATTATTATCTGTCAAAAATTCCAACTTTTTTTTTTTATGTTATTTTTTTATTGCATCCTCGCCAAACAAAAATTTATTATTATCCTCACAGAAACTTTTTTTGTTGCAAAATGTCAAATGACGGCCACTATAAATAATGCAAGAGATAAATAAAATATTTTTTGTATGTCAGGTCAGGAGGACATGAATTTGATGAATTTTTTTATTCATCTACTAAAAAAATTATATTATAATTCACGTATTGAAAGTATGAAGGACATTATTTTGAACATGTTGTTTAAATTGAATTTTTCATCATATGGAAAGCAAATTTTACAATGTCCTTTTATGTACAACTAAAAAAAAAATGATGTAGGAAAATTTTTAGATGCTCAATTTAATATGAATAAACAAAATTTGGATTATAAGAAATTTAAAACATATGGAAAAATACTAAAATTAGCATGTAATTTCGGGCAGGGATAGGAAAAATAAGAAAATGAAAAAAAGATACTTAGGAAAATTACTTTCAAAATTAATGAGAAAATCTTTAAACAAAAGGCAATTACATATACCTCTCCCAAAATCAGAAGGACTCATTCACAAATACATAATTCCCAAAATTCGCTACGTACATTATTCGAATATCCAATTTTGACAAGTATTTTTCAGTTTCGACATTTAAAACAAAAAATTTAAAACTTTGATGATGAAATATTTTAATGTTAAATAATTTACAATAATTGGTTTTATATTTCGGAAGATGCGAGCGTATGGTCTTATTGACGTAATGTTTTTATTTCTTCAAATACACAATAAATGTATTAAAATGATTAACTTAAATTTAGTATTTCGCAGTTAAATTCTTCTTAGTTCAGTTAATAAACAAAATATTCAACACATAAAATTATTTTGAATATGTTGTTACATAAATTAATTTTCATTATACAAAACAAAAACTACTTAAACTAAACTAATACTAATTTAATGAAAATTACAAGTGACATTTAAATAAATTCTTAAATGTTGGAAAATTACGCCACTAAAACCCACTATTTTATAACTGTAACTTATAAGATGTCTTAATCAATCTTACAACGTCTTTAGAAGTTTAACGAAATAAGGAAATAGTATTTACAAGCAAACTTTCTGTAAATTATAAAAAAGACTGTTGTGTAAATAAAATATCGTAGAATATTATTTATGATACCAAAAAATCAGAGATAGTTGACGAGGCTTTAAACTTAGGTATGAAATTGGATCAAAAGATTTGATCTTATAATCCAATTTAAACCTGCATATATAAATACAATTACTAATGGTTGAGCTGTACATATTGGGCTTAAATCGCGTGAATTACTTGAAACAGTTTTATACATATTAAAACAGTTTTTTATATCATTTGTACAGCTAATTTTGAAATTAGGTTATCGACTTTTGTCATCATTATATTATACATGTAACAAATTTACGATAGAAAGAGTAAAAACATGTTTTTTTAGGTTCTGATTTAAGCTGGAATCACAGTGAACCAACGCAATGACGCTTTATACGTAAGCAATTATAATCCTCAACGTTGAACGTTGTCGGTGTAGTAGAAAAATTTATACTATTACCGATGAAAAACTACTTTGACATAAATACTTATTTGTTGCTTGCTAAAAATGTAGTAGAACAATTATTTTAAATTAAGAGATTGCATTAAGTAGCATAAATTTCACAAAAAAGTAAGAAATCGGCAACTTTGAAAAGTTTCTCTCAATGCGTACAATGTATAATTTAAAATTTTAGGTCACTGTCAAAGCTCGGTGATACTGTGATTCCAGCTTAATGAATTTAACCATCATTATTGATAATATTACATTTAAATTAATTTAATCTATATTTGAATTACTTGAATAACTTTCTATCTATTAAATATTGATTAATTTTGAATTTTTGTTATCATTTAAAGGCAGAAAAAGAATATAATCAAATAAATTTTATTTTACTGAAAACTATAAACTAAATTTAATTGATCACATTCATTTCCTGCCTTTAAATGATAACAAAAATTCAAAATTAATCAATATTTAAAGGATAATTATTCAACTAAATAAACAAAATTTATTTTATTCGTAAATAAATGCAAATTAATAAAGAAAAAATTCAATTAATTTCGAAAATCCTATATAATTCAAAAGCAAAATAAAAAAAATTTAAATGTCATATTTTATAGTCAGTTAAATTACACAGCTTAAATAATGTAATGAATTCATATATGCAATTTTTTGGGTAAATGAAAAAATTATATTCTGAACCGTAATACCGAATAAATATATAACAACTAGGGGAAATTATTGTCCCGTGTATTTGAGAATAATATTAATAAAATATATTTAATCCTGGTTATAATACAGGGTGTCCTACATAATTGTAACAAAGTTGTTATAAAAAACGAATTTTTAACAATACAAAATTTATAACTTAAGAATTAGTAAAGTTACTTTTAGGAAATGGAGAACAATAAGTTACAAGAATTATTACTTTTATTATCTGCCTAAGAGTTTCTACTAGTTTGTGTTGCTAATATTTAGCGTCATATATTTAATAGCGTCATATATTTAAATAAAGTTAAAATGTATGAAGTCGTATGACAGTAGTTACAAAGCATGCAGTTTATACGTAGTCCTGAAAAAACTTGGTTAACTTTCAACTTTTTTCGCATTCAACGTTTTGAAGTGTCTAAATTTCAAAAAAAGAAATATTTTAAATAAATAATAATCAATTAATTAATACTGATAAAATATAATGATTTACAATTCATTTCATCTAAAATCTTTGAACACAAAAATAATATATTTCTGTCAAAATAATGTCAACAAACTGATGTCATTTAAAAATTTAAATTTTGCATTATGCCCACTCTTTTTATGGCTGCGCTCGAAAGCGACTAGAGAGCGTAATGAAAACTTTTATGTAACTAAACCATTAAACGTTTCTTTGTGTAGTGTTAAATACATAATCCTGGATATTCTGATCTTCTATACATCCTCTTATTTTATATCTTATCCTTTTACTGAGATATTTATTCGCTTAGCTTTTGGGTCTGTTTAGACGCATTGCCAGGAAAATGGATTTTCCTGATAGTTTCGGTACAATACACTAAGCTCTAAATTTACGTTTTCTTTCTGAAGCCAAATTAAGAAATCCTTTTTTTTTGTACGCTGATTAATAAAATTTTCTTGAAAACAGGATTATTTATAATATGTTAATTATATAATTACGAATTCTAAAATTAAATTATTTCCTGAAATATCAAGTAAAAGTATCGTTCATTGCTAATTGGAAAGAGTGAACATAATTGCAGATTCTTTGCAATTATCAATAAACGATAAATTTATTTAATATTTCCGGAAATAAATTGATTTTAGAATTCGTAATTATAATTAATTTATTATAAATTCTAATATTTAATCCAATGATACTTTCACCATGAACACATCCTGTCTTTTATGAGTCTGTAAATTTAAAATTATTATGTATTTCAACTAAATTCAGACTTCTTAAAAAATGTTTCGAAACAAAAATTGTTGTTTTTCGGGATACCGTACCGTCTGTACAAATCGTTAAAATTTATACATATTATTATGCTGTGTATAATATAATCAAAAAAAGCTTTAACATAAATTGCACATATTGTTTAAAATATACAACGTATTTCTATATTTACATAATAATTTGTGTTTAACTTTCTACCGAATCCGAATCCTTTTTGCCAGAGAGACTCTATTATTGCTAATTTTGGAAAATCTTTTTATGTTTTGGGATATACATAAATATTTTATGTTGTCACACTAAATTTTATTTTCATTGTGTGGTTATACAATGGTTACATGGAAAAGTAGTACTATTTAATAGATATATAAACTTCAGTAATTCCCGTTTGGTTTTAGATTTAGTAGTGTTAAATGTACGGGTTATGTGTTCTATATATTTTGGGTTCCATTTAGCTGTACGTAAAAGTACTAAAGAACATTTTTAAATAACAATTTTTCGAATTTACGAAATAGACAATTTTATTTTTATATTAGAGCCGTATCTTCTGCACAGAACCATTTATATAGTAAAAATATATTTTTGTTGTAGACTTAAAGTTTAATCAGACAGCCGTAAAAGTTTAAAGTTGATTTTGTGATGTAACTACAAAGTTGTTTTAATGTCAAAATGCTTACACAGAAATTATATAATACTTCAGTCTGACTTTATACCAATTATTCGGAATAATGAATTCTGATAGCGATTTTACTATCTTATAAGCACCAACTTGCTCCTGGCAGGTAATGAAGGCTATATAAGCAGATATGAATGAGAAAAATACGAGGTTAATGCTCTCTCAACAGAAATGAAGTAATTATAATTATCGGTGTCTTGAAAAAATGCTGTTTTATGGGGAAGACACCCAAGAAATTGTATTGTACAATGATTGATCTCTGTCAAGGATATCAGGACATAGCGGTGGTAGCGGTCATAAGTCATATGTTATGCGACTACCCAAGTTTAAGAATAAGTCTAAAAAAGGTTGTAAATTTATAAATTTGATAACTTGGATGAAATGTATAGAGAATTCTCATAATTGACATTATTAGATTCGAAAGAAGTAAAAATGTATACTTAAGAATCAATTAATGGTCTACGTTTTACTCGATAGAGCGGGTGACATCATTTTTCTAACTAACTCAGTAAGCACATACCTAAAAAGATCATTGTTAAGTACATTTTCATAGGTCATTTTTATTACTTTTTATTTTTGTATTTTGATATGGAACTCCAATAACTGAAATTTCCAATATAGACGAAAATCCTAAAAAAAATTAAATTGAAATCATTGTAAGTTATAAGAATGGTAATTTAACAAGAAGAATACTAAGAAAATCGTATTAAATCTTTAAAATCAAAGCAAAATTTATTAGTGATGATTTATTAAGCAGAACAATATTAACAAAAAAAAATTATTACAAATTCTGTGAATCAGAAAGTATAAAAAATTAAATTTTACGAAAATACAAACAAGCGAGGTACAAGTAATAATAATAAATATTTCCCAAAAAAATAAAAAAATTCCTTTTTATATTCGTTAAAATAATCATAAATTCTAAATTAAATTCATTTTTTTTTAAACAAACAATAAGGACTTCGATGTCCTCCATATTCCGTAGAGAATTTCAAGATTTTATGAAAAGAAAAATATAATATCAAATTTTGAGTTTGTTTTTCGTGTAATTTAATTATTTTTCCAATTCAATGATATTAAATTTGAAAATATATTTTAGATTAATTTTGGGCAATAAAAAAAATCTTTCTCAGAATTTATTTTTCATAAGGTTTGAAACCAATTGAATGATTTCAGTTAGAATAATAATATTAATAGTTAAATATACAAACGAAATTTTGGGTATTTTTTGAATTTCCTGTGAAATGAACTTCTTGGTACTTTTATGACATTTTTTTTTTAAATTTAAAATTAAAATGATTGGTAATTCGACTTCCATTAGTTTCTATATTGTACTCATTGTATCGACCCTCGGAAAATATATGTAATTATTTTGAATAGTATTACGTTACCTCAAAGCATAACTAACAAATTCACTGTGTAATTGGAAAAATATACTACCTCAAGAAAAACCTTTTCAATCAGATTTTATCGCTTTTCTGCCAATAATAAACCGGGTGTTCGCCGAGAAGGTTTACTACTTTAATTTGGTAGCCATTATTTTCTTAAATATAATTTTTGACAATTCATATTTAACAGTCGTGAGGTATAATTTATTACAGACAAGACGGTGCAACATCAGTAGTTGCAATGGAATTACTGAAACAGCTGCTTCCACAACAAATTATCTCAAGAAATGATAATGTATATTGCCCTCCTCGGTTTCCGAATTCAATAGACCCGGACTTCTTTTTGTTGGGACATCTAAATAGCAATGTTTATGCCAAAACTCCAGATACACTTGAGCAACTTAAATGTTTTGTAACGAAATTAATGAAATACCAGTTGAACTGTGTTAAAATTTGATGACAAATTTTATAAAAGTGTCTGCATTTGTGAGCGAATATTTAACTCATATTGTCTTCATTATGTAATTCCCAACATTCAAGAAAATATTTATGAGCTAAATCATTTTAAATAAATAATTAACTTGGTTTATGAATTTACTTTCATTTATATTAACTTTTAATATTTATGATTTATTTTTATTAATTCTTCAAAAAAGCGTAATATTTTCTCATGTTCAGGGTCCCTGGTCTGCCGGCGATGTTTACTAAATATTTATTAAACCAATAATGACAAAAATTTATAAAAAAAATCTTTCCGATATTTAAATAATCAATAAAAATTACACGACTCCGACCCAATAAAACCATTCAAATAAATTTTCATCAAAATAAATTCAAATACAAAATTTTTCATATAATTTTCAAATATTATTTCTTTGTAAATACAAATCATATTCAAAAATTAAACATACTTTTTTTTATAATATATTCCAAAATCATTGATCTTTTTAAAATTGATTTAAAAAATTAAATCAATCAATTGAATAAATTTTAATGTTAAATTACCTTTCACATTAAATTCAAATGATTTAAAATCAAATTCTTGACATTTCCTGATTTCTATATAAAAAAACGAAATAATATTTAAAAAACGTGTATCAGTAAAAATTTAACTTCAGTTATCAAAAATCATTCAAAAACCAACACCACAAAATCCACAAAGTTGAAATTATTCTAAAAATCATTAAATATTTAAATTGTACTACAAATAATTTTTTTCTTTTTTGTATAATCGAGACTGAATTTTTGAGAAGACATTATTCTTTGATAATTTCAGTTCTTTCAACTTAAAATTTCAACAATCAAACATACTAGAATATCCGAATTCCATCCTTGTACAGAATAAATACAGAATTTCAAATGTTCATTTTTTGTGTTGTTTTCTAAGTTTACTTAAAGCTAAGAAAAGTTAGTATCAAGTGGAAAAATTTCATGAATATTTGAATAAGAAAATAAGTAAAAAATTTTACATTTTATTTTTTCATGTTTTGATGGAATATCCTTAATGTTTTGGCATATTTTATGATTCACATGGGAAATAAAAACTAAATCACCTGTACAACATTAAGACAGCCAAATAACCAAAAGGGAGAAGAAAATGAAAAGAAAAAAATAAAAAAAATATATATACAGAAAATGTTTACGAAAATATATTAAAGAAAATGATTAGGAAAAAACCGAAAATTTCTTTTCATTTTCTGACATTAAATTTTGTTTTGTGTTAATTTATTTGAATTTACGATTTTGTATGTTAAAAGGACAGCATTTTCTTAACACAGTTCCTTTTTTCGAATAAATGGAAAAAATTTAATCACGATTTGTCGATTAATAAAAACCGGAAATTCTCTTTACAGAATAACTTTGGCAACATGGATCCGGCACGGTTATTCCATTTGCACGGTTATTCCATTTACTAGTCCTGAACTAAATCTGATAATTTATTAAACTCCTAATTTGAATAGTCCTTCTCTGGTCACTGGAGCATTGTAAATATTTATGGTAATAAATTTGTGTTAATTTTTTATGAGTTTGATGTCCTAATAAGAAATTTGAATAGTTTATTTTAAGGTGTTAGATTAATGGATGCACACGTCAATGATGCCTATAAAATTGTGTACGTGTCAGAAATTTATGTTTTTAGCTTAATTGTAGGGTACTATAATAAATTTTCTTTGCTAATGTAAAATGGGTAATTTAATAAATATGTAATAATTTTTCTTAAACCTATTTAATTTTCTAAACCGAATTTCTGATCATGTTTTGGATATAAATAAATATTTAATTTTGTTGAATTGAAATTGAAATTATTTCCGAATAGTTTTTCCCAATTTCTAGAATATTTCTATTTAATTTTTTGATAAAAAAATTACAAATCAATTTTTTTTTGTTAATTATCAATTTCACTACTCACATTACTTTAAACTCATATGTTAAATTTTCTGTGTTGATGTATATCGAGTAAGTTACTTTTACTTCATATCCTTAGCTGATGCTAGGTGAAGGGAACTTCCACGTGCGGAATGACAAGAAAAATGTTGCCACTATACGCGCAAAACAAAACATGAATCATTCTAAAATTATCGTATAAGGAAACAGCTGTGTATACGGCGCAATATTCGGCCTATCGACAAGCACGCTTTGCAGTCCTGTACAAGCTAGCAATCATATCGTAGCTATTGAGCACTTCATTTTTAACAATTAGAGACAATTCTTTTTCAGTTTTCGATTTTAATAGTAATTCTATTGGAAATTTCATTTCCAATTATAACCATTAATTTGTTATCACATATTTTTGGAAATTAATTAATTTTAAATGAGCGACTTAGCTTCTACCTGTTGGAAATATCAAAAAAGTTACTGGTTTTATATTACTTCAACCAAACATAATTAAATATTTCTTTGAGGTTATATTTATTAAGCTAGTTATATTTAATTGCAAATATGAAGCTTGTAACTTTTTTAATTGTCATATTTCATCCAGAATTACATGTTTATCCAGAATTCCATGTTGTACACATTCTTCTAATATCAAATAGTGTAATTTTTTTAATACCAGCCAGAAAATTTCCAACAGGTAATCCAATATTTCATAATATATTATTTTTTTTTTATAAACATTACATATAAATTTTATGAAATCCCTTGAAAGTTACAAAGAGCATTTTCAAGTTTTTATTTTACATAACTTTATTATTGTTAAAACTTTTCATGATGATGTATCCAGCAACAACAAAATTTTGAAATGTGGAAGTAATTGACGATATATTTCGAAAATAAAAATTTATAATTTTATGATGAAATTTGAAATTATCATTTAATCTCTAGACAATTATTTTGATGTTCTATTTTTATATATTTTAATGTTTTTTTTTTACTCATGACTCATTTTTTTTTTAGAACACCTTTTCCACTTTGTGAATTTATAGGAAGAAATTTTCTTTGAAGTAAGATTTTAGATCAACAGGAAATCATTACTTAAATCATTTATACAAAAAAATTATTTGTAAAAACTTTTCAGAAATAATTTTGCTTTTTTATGTTGTAAAACAAATTTTGTTGTTGATCTTTAGTCTTTGAGAAATATACATAAAAAATATGTTGTAAAGTTCAATTCTATAAGGAACTGTCAATAAAAAGTTCCAACAATATCTCTAAAAGTTCCTAAACTTTTTATGTCTCCAGCGACATTACAAAATGTTGGTTTTAATTAAGCGAAAAATTATAAAAACTTGAATTTCACCAAAATATTTTAGGCAAAATAAATTTATTCAATATTTAACGAAATTTCAAGGATTTGTACAAATCCTTTGTGATTTTTAGTCAATTTGCCTGTAACAAAAAAATATGTATTATTAAATAGGTGAATTCCCGTGGCTATTATTTTGTGGTTTAATTTACCATTTTATAAAACCAAATTTTTGGCATGAAAATAATGGGTCAATAATGCAATTTAAATTGTGGTAAAAGTTACAAAGAGAGTACAACTAAATTTAATTAATATTGTATAAATCGTAAGGTTAAATTATTGAAAATTCATAAACACGTTTAAGGATATCAAATTTTACCCCAAATTCACTTAATTAAAATTATATTTTTTTTATATTTTTTTATTCAATTTTGTACCATAAGTAAATAATTTTACGATTCCTCTTTAAGGTTAGGTGTAACTGTGGGGGCTGATACAATCCTAGTTACAGTAGCTTTTAATTATTTGTCTCTGACTGAAGCCTTTACTGTTGAAGGCATCTTTCTGAAGGTGTTTCTGAAGGACCGAAGTATCGAAGGTATCTCTCAATATCAACGCCTCACAGACACATAGTATGTTCTGCGGTTTAGTCGGTTCGCTGATAGTCTTATTGTGTGTAGTTGGGTTTTGAGGTTACAGTGACCTGTACGTTCTGGATTTCTTCGTATTCATTTGTATAAGCTCTGTTGCTCGCTTCTTTGATGGTCCAGGAACGAATAGCTTCGGGTGTCTTAGCACCTCATGTGTTTTTGAGTGTAATTCCTGAGATTGAGGAGATTTCTTTTTTCATCTGTTAGCAATTCGTCTGTCCATAATATTTAAATACAATGAAAAAACAGTTCGAGCGTAAATTCGACTTTATAAATTTTAATATTAAAATTTTTATCACTTCTAATCACTCAAGGCATAAAGTGTTCATTTGTATATGAGATTATTGATAATTGTGTAAAAAACTCTAGTTATATATTGGCAACATTAATTCATATCAGAGTTGTTAAATAATACATTATAAAAAGTAATGCATTACCATAATCGATTAATGCTAACTTATATTCAGTCACTTTTCAAAAAGTAATTATTTAATTCAATTTTTTAATTATTCATTACTATACTGGTAATGAAGTAATGCATTACACTAAATCTAATGAAATTTATTACTACATTGCAAATACTTAAGTATTTTTGCACTTCAAAGAATTACTTAGGAATACTTTGAAGTATTGGATACTTCGAAGAAGTACCGGAAGTACTTTGAATTAATGCTTCGCTAATACAATACAAAAATAATGCATTATTTAACAACTCTGATTCATATTGATAAAAGATATTTGTGAGAGTACCAGCCAATCGTATAAAGTTATTATCGAATGTAGAAATTTTCTATTTTTGTATTACTACTTTTAGTTTTCCTACATATTTCCCAATTATTCAATCATGAATATTTGATTTAAAATTTCATTTCTACAATTATGATTGTTTTTGAGTTTTCAATATATTTGATTTACATTTTTGATAAGGCATTGAAGTACCGATATCGACACATTTCATTTTATCGTTATTAAAAAACCGTGAAAATATAGTATTAAAATTTCTGTCAACATTTCACCTTAATTATAAATTTTTGCATACAGATTTATTGAAAGTGATGAAAATGTACTTTCAATAATTTCAATAAAAAAAATATCTTTTCAATCAAATTTCAATAAATGAAATACATTTTCCCATTAGATATTCAAAAAAATTTATTAAAAATGAAATGAATTTATTCAATTTGAATTCATTTTAATGATTTTTATTTTTACCTTGTACACCTCGAAATTTTTATTAATTAAAAAAGTTTTTTTTTTGATAAATATAAAAAGCTGAAATTATTGAAATTTGTTACAAAAAAAAACTCCTTTTAAATGTTGTCAAGTGATAACGTTTCAATTAAATAAATCAATATATTTTTTGTGACTCCTATATATTTATAAAAATAACTTTGATTAACACCTTCGGTCAGTTGAACTGGATTAAAAAAAAATCAATATATCCTTTTTTAAAACAGGACATCAAACATATTTATTTATTACTCACACTCCATAGACGAAATGAAAATATTATTTTAGTGTGATTCAGGGCGTTCAATTCAGTTGTCATTAGTTATGTTTATTTAGGATATATGTGATAAAAATTGAATGATTAATTAAAGTTTTGTCAACATAATACATTAAAATAATGATATAAAAAACCCTGAAGGCTATAAATATACAGTGTAAAGTATGAGAAAATCGGGTGGAACCTAGAAATAAATAATATATCGTCTAATTATATTAAGATGTTCTTTTGGAAATAAAATAATTTTGACAACTTAATTATGAGTACTTGAACATGAGCGAATGTGTTATTGATTAGCAATTAGTATACATAACATAGTGAAAAATAATATAATAACCCAACAGTTATTGACACAGTGGTTTACCAAATATTGCATCGAAATTCTAAAAATAGAATTGATTGATTGATTAATTTATATACAGTGGAACCGATAGAGTCAGAATTACACACATTGTAGTCTTCTTATTCTTCATGTTACACATTCTAAGCCAACAAAATCTTTATATCGAAACAGAGAACCCAGAACTCCTGTTTCATACAGTTCGTGTAAGCTGTAAGACATGGTGACACAAATTGTCTTCAATCGATCTTCTTCGCATCCTCGACATATTTTTGCCTTGGCTCGCGGTATCTTAAAAACATGATCACTCAGCATTGACCATTGAATGTCCTGTTAAAAGTATGGTCGCCAGTTATACTGAGTTTACATAGAATACTTATAAAATATAATGAAGATTGCTACATTTGTATTTCAAAATTTTGAACTGAATCCTTTGTATAAAAATTATAATTCAATAATTCAAACTATTCAGAGTGTCACTCCTCACTTCCTTTGTCTTTCAAACAAAAAATAATATAATTATACCGAATTAATTTCAAATTCTACTCCAAAATCATAAAATTATTTATACTTCTTAACAAAGTTTATTAGTAAAATAATAAAAATTTATAATCACAATAAATCTTCAAAAAAATATAATTACTATAATTAAAATCATCCTAACAAAAAACAAATTTTCTTAATAAAAATTTCATTTTACCAAATTAATTTAAATTAATTTTTTGAAATTAATTTAACTAAAACACAAATTGTGGATTTTGATGTGGATCAGAGTTAAATGTGATAATCCTCTAACCATAAAAGCCTTAAAATATTATCTTATAAAATATTATATTTAAGGCAAATCATATCCCATTTAGTTGGAATGAAGCTATTAAATATTTTAATGTTTTAACATTTATTATGATATTTTGAACTTGATCCATCTATAATTGTTCTGTTTATGATGTAACATTTTGTAGATAATTTTAACTTATTTTTATGATTCTTAGACCATAAAATATTTCTTTTAATGGTGGATAAAAGAAGAAAAATTATTATAGATTGTGGTCAAAATATTAATAATTCACTAGAAACATTAAATATTTTACTATATTAACAATTTTTTTTAGGTCTAGATTTTATTAATAACAATAATAAAAATGATAATTAAATATAATTATAACAAAGCGCCTAAGGGTATGCAATTTTGTTTAGTAGATTAAAATTAATTTGTGTAGTAGTCGAAATTTAAAATATTTTAATATTTTTATCTGTTTTATATTTATTATTATGATTAACACATTCGGTGTCACGTTACACTGTATATGTCTGATAATACTTTTTACATTGGATAACACTCGACAAATTTGAAGAATATTTATTTTTCACCTTGATAATATTAAGTGTTGCTCATGTCAAATGTAGCTGGTTTTAATGATAACCGTCAGTCGAGTATTTTAATATCTGTCTGATAGATGAATAACTATTTAAATTAAATGCTCTGAATATGAGGACTGTTTCGATTATTTTATAGCTGATCCAGAAGTTAATATAGATTCAAGAGATAACCTTTAATCTAGTACATATTTACATTCGGTAAATTAGAAAAAATGTACAAATCAGCAAAAATCAATAAGGAATTTTACAATTAATATCAGTGTTAATTAATTAATCAGATCGTAAAGTAATGTATTAAGTACAGAAATAAATTGTAATTAATAGCGATTTCAAGAAAACTATCAAAACAATAGCGATAACCTTTAACCTGTATACAAAAATCTAGTACATAATTACTACATTCGGTAAATTAGAAAAAAATACAAATCAATAAGTTATTTTAAAAATCAGTGTTAATTAATTATTCAGATCGTAAAGTAATATTACGTATAGAAATTAAATATGAAATTTAATTTAATAATAATTTTGTCAGTTTTTCAATTTTGTGAAATTATTGGACTTTCAACATCAGTGAACAAAAATGGATACTGCAACTTTCTATTTTTTGACCTAATTTGTTATAACTTCACTATAGAAAACATAAACCAATTTACGTTCCAGAAAATTAGGCCTGATAAAATTCATACTAATACAAAACGTTTATTATTTACTAATTCTCATTTCGATTTCTTTACAAGGAAGTTCTTTGGATATTTTTATGGAAGTTTAGAATATATTTCGGCACGCAATTGTGGAATTTCCGATTTACTTGATGAAAGTTTTACAAATGTTCCAAATATGACACAGCTAAATTTACAATCAAATGCAATTAAGGAATTGAGATCAAAAACGTTTTATAATTTAAAAAAACTTACAGATTTAAATTTAGAAAACAATTTAATAGAAATAATTGAACCTGATACATTCGAGAATTTAACTCGCTTAGAAAACATTTAGTTGCGAAAGAATAAAATAAAATTTATAATGTCAAACACTTTTAAAATGATAAAACATATTAAAACTTTATTCTTAGACGGTAATCCAATTAATGATGAATTAAATTTGAACATTAATAAAATTAATTGGTTGTCAGCTGAAGATTGTGGTTTTACAAGATTTTCAATATCTGTTAATACTGGCGTAATTCTACGTTTGGGTTTAGGAAACAATAATTTGAAGGAAGTGTTTTTAGCTGGATTTAAATTAAACGAACTTAATTTGGCTTATAATAAAATAAAACGTCTTGATAAAATTGACGGATCCGAATTAACAAAACTATATTTAAATGGAAATTCTTTGGATTACGACAACATACAGAATGATTTTGACAACATGACTGAACTTCTATATTTAAATTTGACTGAAACTAATTTAGTGAAATTAAATAAAGATTTGTTCCAATCGATGAGTAATTTAAAAGTTTTATATATTGGAGGAAATCCTTTGAAAATGGCAGAAGCACGTAATATTATTAACGAAATTCCCCACTTAAGAAATTGTGACGTTAAATGATCTCGATCTTTATATCAATAATTTATAAACCTATAAATTTAAGTTTTATTTGATATTAAAAATTATGTTTTTAAAATTATATAAATTGTGTAAACTATGCCAATAAAATTTGTAAACTAAGTTAATAAAAAAGTTTATGTTTTGTAATTTGTTTTTCATATTTTACTAATTTATAAAAAAATCTAATCTAACTAAACACTAAGTGGTATGAAGAAAAATGATCATTAACTGGGATTGGAGAGCTTCGTTATGAGGGAATATGTATACATCGTTCCGTGTAATTAAAAAAAAATAACTCCCACTCAGAATATATTCCCAGTGTCAGAAGATTTTGTGGGGAAAGGAATTTTTTTTATAGGAACGGCTTTAAAAATGCCAGGCAAGGTATAAGCTCTGTTGCAGTTCAAAAAACTTTTCTTAATACAAATATATAAAATTGTGACCATTTCACTTTTTTTAATGATACTGTAATGTTTTTTTTCATTTACAATAATATTTTTTTTTGAAGATATTTTCATATTACTTTTGAGGTAAGCGTCTCATTAAATAATGAAAATAATACAAGTAAGTTATCCTCTAAAAACAAAATGATTATGTTATATAACTCCAGAACATCCAGAACATTTAAGATTTTTAAAATCATCTACCTTAAAATATTATGTGTATACTTTAAAGTTTCGCGATAATCATCAGGTCTTAACTTAAACGCAGCGTACCAGTCTACACACATCACCACATCTTTAGTAAATCTAAAATATATTTTATTTAGGTAACAAACAATAAGTAAGCCTCAAAAGAAAATTATTATGAGTACAATACTGTGAAAATTTTGAATATTGAAAATTTATGTCTGTCAAATTTTTGAAAACTAATCCAGAAATGCTTGAAGGCAATCTGAAAATTTCTGACAACTAAATTCGTCTGATACACTGAAAGAATTATATACTGAAAGAATTATTCCGACTTATTAAATTATAAATCTTAATTTCGATTTTATCCTGAAGATTAAACTCCTTTCATCTCATTTTGTACAAGGACCTGAGGAAATTGAAAAGGCGTGCAATAGAGCATATTTCACTTTCATTTCCAAATTGAAAACATAATCGAAAAATAGAAATCTATTAATAAACAATATAATCAGCTAACAATAAGTATTTATTAAGTATTAACTTTTTAATATCTCTGCCTTCCATGATCTAAAATACAATTTCCGGTAATTTTCTAATTCACAAGTCTACACGAATATCAACCCTTCATGGATAATACGTTAAATCGCTACAAATAGGAACCAAATAATACAAAATTCTTTAAGTTATTCGACCAGTTTGTCGTATAATACGTTAATGTTTTTCACAAACATTTATTGAATCCGCTGCCTGTCAAAATGTATTGAAAAATGCTTAAAGTTTTATAAAATATATCAGACACAGCAATTATAATAAACAGTTCTGTCAGACACATACTTCGGGACACATGACATTTTCATATTAAATTTTGTCAGACATTTTTGACTGATACGTCGATCAGCAGCTAATGTGTTAATAGATTCTATAAAAATGGAAAAAAACATAAATTAGTTAAATAAATATCAAACCATAAACAATTTATAAGGTTAATTTGAATTGCATATTTATGGGTAATTTTGGCATATTATTTATGTTTTAAGTACATATTTTGATATTGAATTGAAATTATTTACATATTTGTAATTGTATTAAAATTTATGTTTAATTCTGTAGTTTTGTTCTAGTGTTTATTTTATGATTAATAATAATTTATTGTGATATTATTGAAATGTTGAATGTATTTAAACATTATCAAAACATTATTTTAAATTAATTGATTATTTACATTCCAACATTATTTTATGTATCAAATATTTTGAATTGCCATACAAATTTAAGTATTTCGAAGCTTTTTGCATAAAATTATATTTAGTTAAATAAATCAATTTTCTTTAATATATGAATTATTATCTAATATATTAAATTTTTTCGAATTTTGAAATATCAAAATTATCTTAATTTTTTGCATAAGACCATAAGAGGCTATTGTGTCGACTGGCATATATGCTGGTTAGGAAGGTGAAAAATTGAACTTTGCTTTATGACGTGATTTTGAAAAATATTAAACTCAAATTTATTTGAGGATAAATGCATTTTAATTTTCAATAAAGACCAAAATATTTTATCTATAAATAGAGTTTAAAATTGCAGAATTAAAGCAGACCCGCAGGTTTGAAAGAAAATTTGATTAAAGTTTGTTCTTTCTTTTATATATGCTTCATTGCAAAGATAAAATGTAATTATAAATTTAGAAAAATGTAATTTTTTAATATAATTTAATAAATAGTGCAGATGAAATTTCTAGGATAAACTATCCGTATCACTGCAACCTGTTGATTATTTGAATATTTTTTTTCAAAATTAATTGCTATTGACCAATTCTATACTTCGTACTACTTAAAAAGTAATTTTTCATTCATTATTCACTCAATTTTTCATTCATTACTAAAGTGTTTTAGTAGATTGGACATTGTTACCCCGACTTGTCCTCATATTCATAGAATTTACTCAATCGATTGTATATCGTGGCTTGAATGTGAAGGCGCAAGTGTCTTTTTTGATATGCTTACCTATAGCTTTCTTTTACTATATTATATTTTCTATGAGATCTCTGTAGTTCACTTTAAGCTTCGATTTTATTTTTAAGATTACGTTTACTTATAACGCTTTAATTCGACTGTCACGGCACCTGCGACGCAGATTCTTTGAACAAACTGGTATCAATCAACAATTGTAAAGCAATTCTCTGTTTCGATCGAAATCGTTTTTGGCTCAGCCAACTGATGCCGAATGTATAACATGAGCGGTCCCTAGTGGTTTTTATATAAATCAATCAATCAAAGACACTTTGTGGGGCTACTTTACTGCACCTGACTGAGTAAATTAAGATTTTGCACTAAATTGAAACAAGGGTGAATCTTTTTTGTAGGTAATCCAATAAATGTAAATTGTAAATATCTCGAATCTTCTTGACAGTCTTGACAGTAATTTTCAACTTTAAAAACTTGCTATCCTATAATTTGAATAGAAAACTGTTTCTGAAAAGCTAATGGATAATATAAAAATAAAAAAATTTCATTTTAATTCAAAATAAATTAATTTAATATTAAAAATTGTTCAGTTTATTTAGTAAATTTTTTATTTATGAAAATTTTTAATGAAATCCATTCAAACATTTGCATAAAAAATTTAACCTTTCATTTCTAAAAAAATGTTTTGCACGAAATTTTCCAATTCATATTTATATTACTTATAATGTTTCATTACAATTTACCTGAATGTTTATGTAATAAATTTATCTATCTATCTTTTTTATGTTTTTTTTTCTTGTTTGTTAAGGGAAATTAAAAGAAAATTCACACACAATAAAAATAAAAGAAAAATTCTTTGTATACAAAATTTATTATTATTCTGTGAAGGACAAAAAAAAAACACCAACTAAATTGAATTTTCCAAAAGACAAAAAAAATAACCTTTGGAAAATTATTACGTGACCGAAAGAAAATATAATTTTGATTTGAATGCAAACATCGTAAACAAAAAAAAAATTTAAACAAAAATTATGTAAAAATTGAAAATGAAAAGAAATAAAAATTATAATTTTTATGGTACAGAAAAGATTTTTTTTATGCTGCCTGTTTTACAGTTATGTTTTTTATGTTTTTGCATGAATTAGTAAAATTTTTTTTTTATGTAAAAAAAAAACGAAGCTATTTTTTTTCCATTTTCAATTATCATTTTATATGTGAAATTTTGTTTTTGTGTTGTTATTATTATTATGTTATAAAGTTAATTAAGAAATTATGAAAATATATGCGAAAAATGTTCATGTTAATTTTTAAGAACATTTTATGTTTTTTTTTAATATATGTAATTTTTTTTTTTTTTTTTTTTTTCATTTCACTATTCTAGTTGGTATCAAGTAACACAAACCAACGGAATTGGAGAGGAATTTTAATAGCACTATTGGTTATAATAATCGTATTAGCATTAATTGTAACGTCAGTGGTAAGTCTATGTTTATAACTTAAAGTTTATAAAAAGTTAAGTTATGCTATATTAATTGGGTCACACAAAACTATAAATTAAGCCGTTATATATCAAAGTTTTATAAAGTTATTCAACTCGGCATGAGCTTTAGCCTTATTCACAATATGCCACTTTTCGGCATGATTTTGAGATACAGTTTTCTAATTAAAAATTAAATTAGCAATCCATTAATTAATTATATAGCATTTTAAAAGTATTAACGTTGGTCACATTTCCATGTTAGTACAGCTCTAAAATATACCTTTAAATTAAATTTTAGAATAAAATAATGAATTAAAAATATTTATGTTCACCATTTTACTAATTTAAATTAGATTAAATGCTAATTTCAGATTTTCACTGCCACAACATAATATTTTTTATAATTAAATTGTTCAAATTAATTAAATTTTATTGCATAGAGAATTGCACTCCATGAAATTTATAAAATTTATATAAATTAAATTTTTAAATTTATTCAATTTAATATTTTGAATATATTTGGAAAGAATGCCTAAAGGTATGCACAATATTTTCAAATATAGAATTTTCGGAAAATGATAGGGCACAAAATTTTGGAATAATAAAGTTAGATTTTAGAAATATTTAATTTATAAATAATAACTTTAATCAATTTAAATAGAAACAGAATTTGTTAAGTTTTTAATTCTTTAGCTTTAAAATATTCAATAAATCTAGCAAAAATAATCAAAATTTTGTTTGAATTATTTTCATCTCTTTGGGCTAATGATGACTTGCTTTCATTAATTATATTACTTTTTCAAACACTATTTCAAAAAAAATTATTCCTTTAGGTACTTATTTATAAAGTCTAAACAGTAATAACAAATATGAAATAATGTTAAATATTCCTTTAGGTACTCTTAACGCCACCAGATGAAGGACCCAGAGTTAAAGGACAACGTATTAAACTACAAGATATTATAGAAGGCCAATATATACCACAACGAGCAAATGGAACATGGATAAATGGTAAATTTATTACATAAAAATTTAATAGCGTAAATAAAATAATTTTTATATAAATAAATGAAAATCACAGAATTTTCAATATTTAAAAAATATAAAAATATGTAAAAGGAATTTTTTCAATTTATATATTTTATATCTTTCATTTTTTGTTATTTATGAAAAATTCTTTATATTACTGTTATTTTTTAAAGCATAAAATATCATAAAAAAAATTTTTTTTTATTTTTTGCTTAACATTTTTAAGCTGAAGAATTTCTGTATCAGGATCAATGGGGTAGAATATGTTTATTGAATGTTGGAAATTTATCAGATCGTGTTTTAATGTCAAATATTACATATGTAAGTAAAAAGGATATGTTTTTTTGTTATTTTTGTAAATCTATATATTATTAAGGATTTTATAAAATTTATTGAAATGTATTATGATTAAAGGAAATCAAATTGCAATGATTTTAATGACTATACTCTTTTAACTATATACGCAATAACGTAAATATAAAATTGATGACCATTAATATTATAAATACGCAGTTGGGTACAACTTCACAAAGAAAAATTTCCACAGTATTTCATCCTAATCAGAACATGGACATCTAAGATCATTAAAAAACCAATAAATAATTTACACTAAGTCTATAATTTTTAATAATTCTGTAAAAAAGAAGTCAAAATTTTCAATTTTTAAATGAAAATTTAAATTAATTGAATTTATTATCATTTTAATAATTTTCTATGCTGATGTTTCTGACATTGCAACATGAATAATTTCATTGAAATACTATTTATAATTAGATTTAATAATACAAAATTATCAGACCAATTTCACATGATTTTTGGAAAATTTGGATTATGGATATCAATAGACTAAATAAAGTTTAACATTGAATTAAATAGTTCTGACATGGATTGAAATTTACTTTGAATAATCATTAACCAGAATGTAAATTGTACAAATTAATTTTTACCACATGAATTGACCCTTTACAATAATTCGAATTGAATTAAAAAGTTTTATCCATTAAGGTAGAAAACAGATTAATGTAAATGACTATACGATTATGAGAATTTGTAAATTATTAAATTGCCTTCGAAAACAGATAAGCTTCAAAAACTTCAGAAATAATTACTAATTTATTTTTTACGATGATCGCATGTAGAAATAATTACTCAACCAAAGAAAATATTTATTTATTCATAAATTAATTATATTAATATATAATAATAAATAATTATTATCTCAGAACAGAAATCATCAAATTATCTTGAATATAAATCATGGAATTTTCAAATATGCTAAAGACCAAGAACATTATGGAGCAATGCAGCGGCGATACTGATATTCTCACTAATATCCTAGTTAATTTCGTGTATATCCAATACCAAATGCGTCCAATAGGCTAAATTAATCTCATTTAATAGTTTTTTAATAACAAAATTAATGACGTCTTCCCAGATTGTCAGTTGGATTAGCTAAAAGTGTCGCTATATTCAGTGAATGTTGAAAGTATACAGAGACGTATAGTTCGTTGGTTGGTTTGAATGAAAGGAGGGATCAAAAACCCGTTGTATACTCCTGCAAACGTTTGCCTTCTTGTTTCTTGTTCTTATCTTTCATAAAGACTACCAATTTATCCAGTTTTATTTCTCCAGCTTCACTCATAAAGTCACATTCCAAAAACTTATTTGCTTTATGTGTGACAGCGGGTCAACGACAGAAAACGTGTAATTATTCATTGTTAGAATACTTTTAGTTTTCTTTGCTTAGGGATTACCTCATATAGGAGCTTCGTATTTGCATCAAGGGTGGGATTTTTACACTCCTATGTATGTATTTTCTCCGCCCAATCATCCAGTAATCTTTTTGAGTGTAGCAATTGAAAAACCTACTTGATATTAATTAGCTTTTTTCGATACTTACGATTAGCCTATAACCACAACAATTTTAAGATTTGTCTTGCAAATATTTACTAACTTGAAATTTGTTGACTACCACCAGGATTGAAATTTAATAAAATAACGATTAGGCAAACAATTTTTATGCTTTTCTAAATTCTTCTACTCATATTTTAAAGTGATTTCTATATTTTTTAGTTAGAAACTTCTGAGATATTAATAATTTATTTCCATAGCTGGCTGTCATTCAGAACCATGTATTAACTCCATCAGAAACCACAAAAACTGTCCCATTCATTCTGTTATGATTTATTAAATCTGAAAAAAAAACTAAATAAAATATTGGAAAAATGCTTTTAGAATCTTAAGAAAAATATAAAAAACAATTTCTAAATCATTTTTTCTATTCAACTGTATAAACAATCTGTTCCTTAACCACATCAGGCCAGCTCGCCCTTCTTCTGAATACAAAAAAAAATCTCAAATTTATTGACTACGGTTATGGATTGGACGTGAATTGATTTTCAAAGTAATTTTCTTTTTATGATAGCTGGGAAATTCAAGTTTTTTTCAAAAAAATATTATAAGAATAATAAAAATATTATGTTAGTAATTTATTATTCTTGAAACTAATCCTTAAGATACTCGTATAACATAAAATACATAAATTAATAAAAAAAAAAATAGATTTATATGATTAATTCTTATACAAAATTATTACATAATTTAAATAAATAATATTTTTTTTTTCTTCTGTGGTATCACAGTCCGTAATCTTAACCAAATTAATAAGTTTTTCATTTATTTATTATTTATATATAAAAAAAATAAAATAATTTATTTCCCTAGAGATTTGGAGATTTTTCTTTAATGATTCGACGAAAAGAACCAAAAAAACTTCAAAACTAAGGGTAGTCCAAACCTCTGAGTTTGTATAATTTCAGAAAACGTCTACATAAATTTAGTTCTCTAGGAAATTCAGATGCTTGACTCATTGAACTTATCCATTTTAAATTCAAACACAAAATTGTTACATACCAATTTTCATTTAACTAACAAAAAGTCAGGCATTTACTAGATCACGAAGCTAAAACTTCATTCAATTTGGATATAAACTACTATGAGATATTGCGACATATACATCAAAAATTGATTTGAGTAATGATTTTTCCATTACAATACACGTCATATTTAGTTATTCCATAATTCATCGTAAAATATTAAGATGATTTTTTTTATATTGTCTGTATATAATCGTGTAATTAAAGGTAATTGGAAACAGCATTTAGAAAATTAACATTAATTGGAAAAGTTGTATAAATTTCATTTTCTTGATAATATTAAATAATTGATTTCTCATTTAGTTAAGATTAAATATAAAATGTTATTAAAAGTATTTCAAGATTAAATTGGTATAGAAAGTATTAAATTACTAAATCAATATATTTTCTTTTTTGTGGGAAAAATTCTTGATTGGTGGTTTTCTGATTTGATTACAATTTAAATTATTTGAGAAATTAACACCAATAAAATTCCAGAGCCACTACAAGTTGTCTACATGGATAAACCAATTCTAAATTAAATTGAATACAAATTTTTCAACATAGTTTACGTAGTTAAGCAATAAGTTCTTTGAAGACAGCTTTATAAAAGCAAAAGCGAATTTTATAATTTAGGAATAAATCATAGAGCTACTGTGGCGTTGACAGCTGTGTAAAATGCATATTTTTAAGTAATAGCAATGGTCATCGTTGTACTACAAAAATTAGTATAAGCGTTGAAACACGACTTTCACTCAAATATATATTTGCAGTATTTGTTGCCATTTAATACCTCTTTTAAATGGCAACAAAGGGTATTAAGTAAGGAAACGGACTTTTTAAAGTTCCTTTGAACATGTAGAATGTAATTTAAAATTTAATATTATCAACCCTCGTTGAAGTTAAAACTTCTTTGAATCATATTTTTAAGTTTGTAAATGAATTTTACATAAAATACATTTATTACTAGGACTCTGCTTCTATACACCAGGCAACAATAATATTTAAGTATTTCGACATAGATCTAACCCGAAATATGTAACCAAATTGTATATGCAAAACAAAAAAGATTCGCCTGAAGTTATGCAAATTAATTAATAAATATAACTTACTCAAAAACATATTTTGGTGATAGTTCAAAGTTGAATTTAAATTATAAGTTATTTTCCATTAAAGTTAAATATTATATTTTTTTTATTCAAAATATTTTTTTTATAGTTTCTAAAATAATGTTTCGCTTTTAATTTCTTTAGTTCCTAAAAGTAGACAATAAAAATTAATGAAAATATTATTTTAAACTCTTCATTATTTGGAAAAGCAAAACAACCATAAATCTTCAAGAAAAATACAAAAAAATAATGGCGCAAAAAGAAAACTTCAAAGACAATTCGAAATGATTTATTAAAGTTTCTTTTTTATTCAAAATAAAAGAAGGAAAATCAATTTTGTTGTTAGTTTTTTATTTAAAATTTTTGTGAAATAAAAAGACTTAATTGAATAAATAGTATCCTTGAAAAATTGTAGAATTTACAGAGTGGGTCAGAAGTGTCAATCTTCTTATATCTTTTAAATTTTAGAAGTAAAATGAAAGAAGACAAATTGAAAATTTATTTATTTTTAAAAAAAATAATTTTATTCAAGTGTAGTTCTTCAGCATGATCGCAAGCTAAATTATAAAGTTTTCCATGACATGAGTCTTAAAACATCACCACCTAACGCTATGCATTCAACCGAAGAGTTATATTTCATGTGCGCAATCTACATATTCGATATTGTATTTATATAAACAATTTTTTTAGAAATCTCTGCCAAAAGAAAGACGGAGTAGTTAGAGCAGTTGAAGTCTGAACTACAACTCCGTTTTTCTAAAACTATTTAACCTTCAGTTATATTCAAATGGGCGAAATCCAAAATATTTTACGAAATCATTTATGGTCAGAGTCAGACCATCATCGTTCTCGTTTTCAAAGAACCATCACTTATTGTCTGTGAAGTTAGCCACCAGCACCACCGAACTGATGATTCTTTGAAAACGAGAATGATGGATATGTTCTGGCCAAGCTGTGAAGTTAGCCAGTATCGAACTGCGCATTTTTGTGGATGGATTTTTCGTTCAAAAGTTCATCTGTAGTAGAGAAAATAGTATTTTTTATAGTTGTGATTAACAAGACATCACTCAGTTTTCCCAGATAATTCCGTGAATATGAATCAATGATAAATATAAATATAATTATCCATGATATTGTTTTAACCTCTGTCATTTAACTTATACGTATGTATAAATCACCCAGTATATACAAAAATAAATATATATATTTTTTTCTTTCAGAAAACATTTTCACCATATACATTTTCCTTATCACCCGATAAACGATTTATATTATTAGCACAAAATGTTCAAAAATTATTCCGACATTCATACTTAGCTCAATATACAGTGTTTGATATTCAAACAAGGTGAATATTTTTATATTTAACATAAATATTTGATAAAATTAAAAACAAAAAATTAACATATATTTTTTAATTAAATTTGAACAGTGAAACAATTGCATTAACAACAAATTTACATAATGACAATTGGCCATATTTACATTATGCTCAATTCACACCATCCGGTAATGCTATAATTATGGTACATAATTATGATATTTATTATACACAAGGACCACGTTCTAATCATATTTATCGTATTACAAAAGATGCAATACCAGGAATTATCTCTAATGGTGTACCAGATTGGCTTTATGAAGGTTTGAATTAGTAATAAAAGTTTAAGTTATTAAATTTCCCTGTACATAAATATAACATTTTAAATTTCCATTTTGTTCTTTTTTATTTCATTCCTTCTGGTGAAATAAGACAAATTGAAATAAAATAAAATAAAAAAAAACTTGACAGTAGAAATTTTCCACTTGAAAGAAAAATAAAAGAATTTTCTTCTGTAGAAATTTCAATTTCATTTTTAAATTTTTGTTTTTTTACTTGCAGAGGAAATACTTGAATCAAATAATGCAATTTGGTTATCTGATGATGGTCATCTGGTACTTTATGGTACATTTAATGATACAATGGTACAAGAGCAACAATTTTCTTGGTATGGTACAACAAATAATGGCAATGGTAAAGCATATCTTTATCCGGAAATCAGATCGTTAAGGTTTGTATTTAAAAAAAAACAACATATTTTTATTTAATTTAAATTGATATTATAATATGATAATCAATTTTAAAATTGATTATATTTTTCCTTTTATATTGGAAAATAATTTACATAAAAATTTGTATTTTCTATTTTTCTACTACATATTATTATATTTTGAATAAATTTAATTGTGAGTTAGTTGACATCAATGAGAAATTTTTTTTTTCTTGAGCATCACTTGAATTAAAAAATTTAACACGAAGAGTGTCGGCAAAAACTTAAAATTTTTTTTAAAAAAAGTTCATATTTCATAATGTTTTCATTAGATTAGACTTGTTTCTACAGAGAGGATCATATTTTGAATAAAAAACCCTAAGCCCTAATCACTGCAGCAATATGGGTTTTTGTGATTTCCCTTTTCTAATAATGAGTCGCTGCCAAGACCCCGTACTGATATAGCAGTACAACTACATAAGTGAAGGGCCACAGTCTAATCCTGTATAACTTTCAAGTACGTTGTGAGAAAAACCACTAATGTCCTTATTTTATTTTTATTTATTTCAATTTTCTCATAATTTTTTAAAGTACAATATCCTCTGCATTCGGAACGGAAGAAGTGTATAATTGATACACTCAAAATTGTAGGGAAGGCTCGTATGCTTTGAAAAATTCACGCAACAAATCAAATAATAATATAGGCCCACGTCTGTTCTTTCTAATTATATGGGTCTCCGGATATTCAATTAGAACTTGCAACTACTACTTTTATAAGAATTACGAACCAATTATGTTAATATACTGATGCCACGTAAGGTATTGAATTATAGGATTAAGTCTCCGTTTAGATAATTTTTGAAATTAAAATGTTTCTTTCTAAATATTCCCTGCTACTCTACTATTGTCTGAAGAAATAACAGACAATACGCTACCACTATTTGTTAGTAATTTATCAGGCTAGACCATTTATTTACCCCCAATTAGATTATTGTATACTTTGGAATCTGTTGAATAAATTATAATAATTTGCAAATGACACAAATTTAATTTTTTTACTCTTTATATGAAATTGTTTAAGTTTTCTTATTTAAATTAATTTAATTTTTGAATTAAATTGCGGTAATTAAATTTATTCTAAAATAATTAAAATCTTTATGCAAATTTTTTTTTACCCCTCTATATAATTATGATTTTTTTTTTTTTGTAAATCATTATCATTTCCGTTCAAAATTATCCTTTTTTCTATATAACTTTATTCATTAAATCATTTTCTGTGCGGAACACTTTTCAATCGCAAAAAAAAATAAAAAAGAATTTAATTTTAAAAGTGAAATTCTCTAGAGAAATCTGATTTTACGTTAAGTATAACCGATTTCAGGATACTTAATGTAAATTTCATTATCCTTTCTCGCATAAGAAATACAGAAAAAAAAATATATAATAAAAAAGATATGCATATAAAGCGTTCATAAAGATGAAGATTTGGTTTGTGAAGAGCATAGCCTGAATTTGCTTATCATGTTGCCTTTTTTTCAAAGAGGAAACAATTTTAATCAATTTCTAAAAACTGTGTTTTTTTTTGTGAGGATATCCTTAAAGACTTTTATAGGATAAACTCTTAAACACATCAGTTTTCACGTTTTAAATGTTGTTTTTTAATGGAGCCAAAAATATTTTATTTTAACTCTTTTTTGTATGTTTGTCTGTCAGTCTTGGAGTGAGCTATTAAGTACAGTAAATGGCAACAAAGATATTTGATAGACTATGTATGCTGTAGCTGTGGTTGAAAAATCTAAAAGCATATAGTGATAAAACGTATTCCAAAATCTTCAATAAGGATGCAATCCGTTTCTTTATTTTATAGTAATTAAATAGAGAAAATATGGTATAAAATTGATACAGAGCAACATTATTAGTTAAACGACTAAAAAAAATATTGATTGTACAACTGTCGGCAATATAAAAATCCTATAAGTATGCAAACTAATATACTGTGCATTTTTGTTGCGCAGTCTTTTTTAATGACAAGATAAGATAAATATGAAAATTTGAATATCGATTTTTCTTATATAATTTAGGTTATACATTTCGTAATATTTATTTTGGGTTCAATGTTGAAAGATTTTTTTTATGAAAAATTCGGTTAGATGTCACGTGTACTGGGGATTAAAGAGTTTTTACCTTTAAGATATTTTTTTTACCCATCACAAAAGGAAATTATATGCAAAATTTTGGTCACATACATTCAGACAGATATGATTTTCTTTTCAAGTCAAATAAATCTTTAGAACTAGCTTATCGGTATTTTAATTTAAGTTTTTCATTTTGATGAGGATCAATTTAAATTCAATTAAACTGAAAATATCTTTTAAATTTTATTATTCATAACTTTTGGGAGAATATTTTATGAAATTAATCTAAGTAAATATAAATTTTTTAATGCATATTTTTAGGCTGTCGATTAAATTATTTAATAGCATACATTTATGAAATTTTTTATAAATTATAAGTTTTTTTTTATTATTATTTTTCATCTTAACAAATTTTTTGTTTTTTAAATTATTTTATGAAATAAAAAACTCACTTTTCTATTTAATGTCAATTCAATAAGTGAAGGATTAACGTATAAAAAATAAATTTATATTTAGTCATTGATGGTGTTAAGTGGATATCATGATATAAACTTTATAAATTACATGAAATTTGTCTTTAGATTTTTCAAGAGAAAAATTATTGATTGTCATAGAAATTTTATTTAGTCATTCTTATTGAAAAGAAAAACCAAAAATTTAGAAAAATATATTATTTAAAAGGAAAATAGAAGAAAATTTATTGAAAAGATAATATCGAATATATCAGACTATTAGTTAATAAATAAAAATGATTGAAATTAGTAACAATGTCAATTGTTTTGTATTCTACTTCACAGCTCTAAAGTTCACTTTTCCTTCCTCGAAAATTAACCTTTGTTTTACTAGATTTATCCCACCATTTATGCACATATTTATGCACTTCGGTCGACCTTTTCTTCTGTTTCTTTCAGGATATTTTTGATACTTTTATATATAAATTCTTTCTTAACGAATTATTATCACGGCGTGACCTAACCATTTTAAAGTTTGTAATTTGGTGAAACATATAACGTTTTGATGTTCCATTAGACACACTAGTTCATGATTCTGAATGTTCCATCTGTATTTCGTACTGATCCGTATATTCTTCTCTTAATTTTTCTTTCAAATGTCACAAGTTGGATTATATCTTTTGATTGTAGTGTTCAAACTTCTAAACCGTTTTGGTTTTTAGAAAATTTAAATAATTTACCGTATGCAAAGTATAAATTGTTTGCAGATTAAATTCTTGCTTGAATATCGATATAGATATCTGAATTTAATTTACTATAGTTCAAAAATATCACCATTGATTCATAAATCCAGTGGATTACAGTTTGTATAAGAATATTATCCACATTCCACATGAGCATCCCTAATAAAAATATTACAACCCGGAACCATTTCTTTATGACTAAATTCAATATTAGATTATAATTTAACGTTTCCCTAAAACGTTTCCTCTCTTTACTTATTACATTTGTCCTTGTACCAGTAACGTGTCCATTAAATAAAATTTGTTGTCTACTAAATGAAATTTTCAAGTAGTATAACCAAAATTGAATCGAACCATTCAAATTGTTTGATTGATGAATTTCAATTTTTATTCATTTTGTATCCTAACTAATTCATAGACATTATAGTTCATTATATAAAATTTTCTAAATGACTAATAAAATATAATTTTCATGAATTGATTTTCCAACAAAATTGTCTAAATAAATTTTTCAATTTGAACTATAAAAGTTTTTCACATAAAAAATTATACCATAAAATAAAATTAGTTTAAAAGCATTTTAGTAATTCAAATATTATTCAAATATTCTGAAATTCCATATTCTAAATTGCTTATATATTTACAAAACTATAAAAATTGAAACTTTTCCCTTCAGTTTAGTTTAGTGATTGTTGAATGTTTAAAGAGCTGTGAAGAGTGAACAGTTTAAAATTGAATATAACTTTACCTATATGAAAAAAATAATATAAAATTCAACTTTCTTTTAATAGTGAAATTTGTGATATTGTAAAAAGTTTAGACAGTCTGTATTTTTCTGTAGATTGTAAAATTTATTTTATTACAATTTGGATTCTCTAATTTGAAAACTTAATGTCCATTTCTAGATCGTTAAATTACATTTTCCAGAATATATAAAAATAAAGATATATTTTTGTTGTTGGACTTTCATGGTAGGTGAAAGTTTTGTGACCTAAATGAGATAATATCAATGAACAAAGTTCGTTTTATTGGAGACCACCAATAAAGACTACTTTAATAATTTATATAAATAGAACGCCTAAATATATGCAAGGAACAAGAGTTGAAAATGATTTTACTTAAGTTGTTAGTTATTTCCTACATTCAACTTTTTGTAATTCTTTTATATTTAGAGAAGGATGTAGAAGATTTAGTAATTCTCTATCAGTGAGTAAAGTGAAGTATCTAGCTCTGAAAGTGAGAAAGAAAAGGTGAAAGCCACAAATCATAATTCATTCTACAATATCAGATTTCAAACAATTTCCGAGTTTATTTTCATTTTTTTCCGATTTTCAAATTAGTCATAATTCCGGAATTTAAAGATCGTCAATTATACAACTATTGATGACCTTACTAGATTCTAAACCATTGTAGTGATAAATATTCATAAAACTTCTTAAAAAGTATTTAAATTATCAGTCTCTGTCAGGCCATCGTTTTTATATTGGTATATTAAAATTATTGCTTAAATGATATTTCCAGACCTATTTTCAGTGTGTTCGTTAGCTTGTGGTTTGGCAGTAGTTCTTTATCTATTTATAATATGTATATTTATAAAAATCCGAGAAGTTGAACTTAAAATATTGGTGCCAATCTTTAAATGCTATGAAAACATAGATTGAAACCGTTTGATAGATTTTGATGGATTCTATGAGGAGAACCGCGTCATGTATTTAGACCAAAAGTAGTCCTCTCGAACCCTTCATAGAAGTCACATTGTACCCATCGAACCCTTAATATAACTCATATCGTAATGGTTATCTGAATAAACAACTCTTTCGTTCGAAAACGTTTTACGAATGTCTTTAATGTCACCATACACTAATATTTTTATAATTTGAAACTTTCATTTCAAATAAAACTATAAACTTTGTTGGCACAATTGCCAACAAAGTTTAAGGGATCAAAAGTTTCGTAAAAATAAAATATACAATTTGAAATTTTTCTGTACATAAGTGAAAAATATATTTTAAAAGCCATTTGGTTACTTTAAAAAAGTTCAGTTTTCTTTAATAAATAAAACAAATTAATTATAAAAATAAAAATTATTTTGTCAGCCTTTAAGCATTTAAAAACTTTCTACATAAAATATAACAAAAATCATCATAAACAAAAATTCTTATCATTATTAATCCTACAAAACATTAAGGACATTTGAAGATGATAAAAATAACTCCAAAAAATTTAATATTTCCGTTTATTGTAGAGGTTAAGTGATTTAAATGACACTTTGGCCATTGTTCACTAAAAATGATTTAAATTTATCTTATATGTTTTGTATCTAAGCATAAAGTTATAAATTAATTTTTTTATCTTTTTTTTTTATAGATATCCAAAACCTGGAACACAAAATCCTATGGTAAAATTAAGAGTAGCTGATTTAGCAGATCTAAAAAATATTATTTATCGTGATTTAAGACCGCCAAAAATATTAATAAACGAGTAAATTATTTTAATATAAATATAAATATAAAATTATTGAAAATTTAATGAAATGGAAAATAATTTAATTTTTATGTTTATTTATATTTGTGGTGTTTGGTAATTACAGGGATCATTATTTTACAAGAGCAAATTGGGTTAGTCAAACGGAAATTTGTGTAGTTTGGTTAAATCGTGCACAAAATTTATCAGTTGTGACCATCTGTAAAAGTCCATTATTTCATTGTTATGAGGTAAGTTAAAATAATATTTTGATTTTTAATAATTGGTGTTAAAGTGTCCGAGAATGATTTTAATAAAGTCTTGATTCGAAACGTTTAAAAAATTAATGTATTTAATTTAAAAAAGATTATTATTAGAATTATATTTGATTGAGGTTTGATTAGGTTATAGTAAGTTAGAGCTCACATAGCCATAACTTTTATAGATAACTCGAGTGCTCTTTCAGAATTTGTTCAGTTTTCTTAGAATGAGACCTAGCGAGATGTTCAACTTGCCCTGAATCGGTATAGTTTCTGAATTAATCAATTGCCATAAGACCAAGTCTACGCACATGCTTAGTGAGTTTGATTAGTAAAATCGTTCCTAAATTTGGATGATTTTTTTGGTTTGTGACAGACAAAATGGTAAGTTTTGTACGCGAAAATAATCCCACGCGGGGCCAACATAATTTCTGGTAATAATGACTTTGGATATCAATAAAAAAGATAATTATATTAATAAACTCTCTTCATTTTCCTTAGTAATTGCTATTTCATTCATATAATGAACGCTATAGTCACTTTTAATGGACGGAGGAGAAGCCAAGCTGAAGCTCTTTGATTCAATTTTGATATCACATCAACAAATAACCCAAAACAGCATTTATAAATATATATACCTCTCTCTCAATACTACAAAAAGTAATAAAACCTATTTTCCTTTTTGCAATAGTCCTTTTTAATCTTAATATTAATTATCTGCTGATATATTTTAACTAGCGCAGACATAATAATTTCTAAAATGTATTTAATTTTATTTAAAAATCACATATGCTATTCACAAAACATATATATATAAAAAAAAAAAAATTCATAAAACAAATTATCCTTTAAAGGATTATGTCATCATAAGTCCATTTTGTCTGTATAAAAACTTCTTTTTTTATTCAAGTTATTTACTCACACTTACCAATTCATTTCAAATCGTACTATAGAGAATATTTTTATAAGGATAATTTTATCAAAAAAAGGACCCATCTGAAGGAAAAGAACTAATTTTGTCTGCAGAGTTCTTTTTTTTTTTTTTTGGATTATACAATATTAAATAACAATTTTTTTTTCTATGTTGATGTTCTAGCTAGAAAAAAAAAACCTTTTCAGAATTTTTCAGTTATATCCTTTTTGATATTTATATACATAGATCCTTTTTATTATATTCATTTCATTTATTTTTTTAAATGAATATTTTATATAATTTTTCTAATGTTTATATATATCATAGAGTCATCGAGTAAGTGGTGAAGGACGTGGTTGGGTTGATACTTTGTCGGTGCCATTGTTTGCAGCAAATGCTTCATCATATATAGCCATATCACCATTACGAGATGGATCATCAGGTTAGAAATAAAATAAATATATAATCAAATATTATTTTTATAAGAAATTAAATCAGATAAAATATTCATTCAATTTTAAGTTGACCTATAAAAGTCATCTTAATTCCAATATTTAGATGAAATATTTTTTTAAATTTTCATTTAATTGTTTTCTGTATAGGATATTTTCGACATTTAGTACATGTACACGTTGCTAGAAGTCGGGTATTACCATTAACGCATGGTTCATTTGAGGTAAACCGACTTTTACATTGGGATCAAGTCAATAATTTTGTGTAAGACCAACGACCATTCCATTTGAAAATTTAAAAATCATTACATTTTTCTATAGTTATTTCTTAGGTACACCAGAACGTATGCCATCACAACAACATTTATACCGTGTACCAGCAACACCACCCGAACTAGGTGCACCTTTACCAGATATACAATGTCTTACATGCCCACCATTATCTTTATTAGCTAAATGGCTAGGCACAACTAAACCACCACCAAAATTAGTTACAACATGGGATGATGATTGGGATGATAAGAATAGTGATGAAAGTGTTGAGCAATTAACATTCCCACCGCCAACACCGCCCACCATTAATGGCAAACGAAAAAAGAAAAAAGGACAATTTGGACCAATACCATGTTTATATCATACAGCATCATTTCCATTATCATTAAATGCTGATTATGTACTGATTGAATGTTTAGGTCCGACAGTACCATCAAGTTCAATTTATTCCGTATCATCTAAGGATATTGCCAAGCCATTAGAATTATTATTAACTATACAAAATAATACTAGATTAAAACAGCGTGTTTATCGTACAGCAATGCCACAGATTAAAGCATTTCCAGTTATGATATCGGGCGGTTATCATGCTCAAGTACGATTATTTTTACCACCTGGTTTACGGGAGGACGAAATAACGCGTTATCCAACAATTTTACATGTTTATTCTGGACCGGGAACCCAATTAGTTACAGATAAATGGCATACAGATTGGAATACATATTTAGCTGGTACAAAAGATTTTATTATTGTACAAATTGATGGACGTGGTTCAAGTGGACAAGGTTATAAATTATTACATGAAGTTTATCGTCGATTAGGTACAGTTGAAGTATCTGATCAATTAGAAGTTATGGAGTATTTACGAGATAATTTACATTTTATTGATGGTCGACGTATTGGAATTTGGGGTTGGAGTTATGGTGGTTATACAGCAGCATTAGCATTAGCTAGTACACAATCAATATTTCATTGTGGTGTTAGTGTGTCGCCAGTCACAAATTGGCGACTATATGGTAAGGCCACAAAAATTGGAACATTTAATATAGAATTTATTTCCAGAAAGACTATAAGTTTTGTAAGTTTAGTGTTTTCGTTACATGGGCGGGAATATAAGAATAGATTTATTTTTTTTCGTCCTTGAAAAGTTTTATTTTCTTGTAATGGATAGACAAGTCAAGTTATTATTTGTCATTCGTAGTTGGTGTATAGTTAAATTACAAGTCTATATTTATCTCAGAATCGTAAACAAAAATATTTACTAAATATAAATATAACAACAACAAAAATCATTTTCAGGAAGTTTATTAAAAAAGAAATTTTATTAATGTATGTAGTGAAAATTCGTGAAAGTTGTGTCGATATTAATTTTTTTTTGTCTAAGGAATTTATAAGATTATTATCAGTAATGGTATGGAAATTTTTTTATGGTAGATTATAAGAAACTTATCGTTTTCTACAGATTATTATAAATACTTTTACTTTCAAAACATATTTATTACAACTTACAACACAAATTAATGGTGTCACTAATTGAATATAGTCAAAATAAGTAATGAAAGTTACAATTATTATAAATTCGTTCCAATTAATAAGTTGCATAAGTTACGTAAAAACTATAATTCCTCACAATTAATTACGATTATTTTATAAAATCTACAATTACTTACAAAAGTTACAGTTTATTAGTTACAATTGTTTTCATAAGATACAAAAACACGACAATTGCACAAAATTAATTATGATTTTTTTATAAAAATTACAATTACTTACAAAAGTAGCAGTTTTTTACATTAATTACAACTGTTTTCATAAATAACATAAAAACTATAATTCCTCACAGTTGATTACAATTAGTTTATAAAAATTACAATTACTTACAAGAGTTACAGCTTATTAGTTACAATTGAATTCATAAGATACATAAAAACTATAATTCCTCACAATTAATTACGATTATTTTATAAAAGTTACAATTACTTACAAAAGTTACATTAAATTACAATAACTACAAAAGTCATATTTTTATAAAACTTACCAAAATCTAATTATTTTTTATTGAAATTATAATATATTTTTTTCCTCTCTAAAATGCACCCAGACTCAACATATTCGGAGCGTTATTTAAATTTTCCAAATGTTACTGATAATTATAAAGGCTATGAAGAAGGTGATTTATCGAAATATGTTGATAATTTACGTGATAAACAATTCCTATTAGTACATGGTACAGCCGATGATAATGTACATTTTCAACAATCAATGGTTTTAGCTAAAGCACTAACACAAAAAGGTGCCATGTTTAAACAGCAAATTTATCCAGACGAAGGACATAGTTTGTCTGGTGTTAAAAAACATTTATATCGATCGTTGACTGGATTCTTTGATGATTGTTTCCGGAAATTGGTAAGCCTTAAAAATAATTTTTCTTTTAAAATTAATAATAATTTCTTTTATTTCCTTTACAATTTCAAATCACAATTTCCTTTTTATTATAATCATTATATAAATAATGCTTTTAATAACAATAAAAAACAATTTAATTTTAAATAAAATATTCACAAAAATTTATTTTTCCATTTTCTTTTTTTTTCATTTTTAATCCAAAAAAAACTAATATTTTCCAATGGACAAAAAAAAAATCACATATAAAAAAATATATTTGAAAACACACAATTTGTAAAATTTCTAAATATCGTAGATTGAAGAAACAGCACTACAGAATTCTGCTCAAGATTTTTTAGATCTTCATAGATTCTATAATTAAATTTCATTTTTTTATTTTATATTTTCGTTTTAAATAATTGAAGAAAAAAGCATTGCGGAATGAAATATTTTCTTATTTTCTTTATTATTTTATATTTTTAATTTTCATGGAAAATAGAAATAATAATAAAAAAAAAAAAAAACATTTTCATACTAAAATAAATTCGTCTAAGTTCGCCTTTGTACAAAATTTAATAAAAATATCCTAGTATTAAAAAAATTATGGAAGCAAAAGGTACAAATTTCAATTTTTCTTAAAGAATTATTAAAATTATTAATTATTCAAAAAAATAAACAATCTAAATTAAAATTAATTTAAATGTTGTTTAAATGTTATTATTTTATTTAAATTACAGAATTAATTTATGCTTTTGTATAAACAAAATTTTTTTTAATTAATTGGCTTTAAATGTTTAAATTTTATGTAAAATGTTTTTCTTTTTTATGAATGATATCTAAATATAATTTTTTTTATATAAATTTTAAATGTTTTTTTGTAATTTTGTTTGTCATAATTATAAATGTCTTAGAAATATTTCATTTTACTACGTTTCACCAAGCATTTATGTAAATCAAATTTTGAATTGTTTTTAAGTAATTTAATTTAATATTTTATGAAATGCTAAAAATCTTTTAAAGTTGATTTGCTTTTTTGGAATATGCATAAAAAAATTACTCTTGTACATCGACTTATAGATCTAAATGGTAATTAACTCTTCCATTGAATACATTAAGAAATTTAAACTTGCTACAAGAATTTATTTTGTTTGCCTCAATTTAGTTAGAAAGTTATACATTTCAGATACACAGATAGTGTTTTATATTCTTCTTCGTAATAGGTTTCCACAACCCAATAAAATTTTCCCATATGTGGTGATCAGAGTAGCCAAATCTTAACACCGCCGTCTTGACTATATTAATCCAAAGCAAGCAAAAGAATTATCAGTTGGAATGGACATAATATTAATAATATTTTTAATACTTTCTTCGAGTGTTTTTTGCTAATTTCCTCAATGGCGTAATGCAATCTAGGTAGCAAATACAATGTGGTTATATCATAAATATATAATTATAACCGCACCAGCAGCAACTATGTTATTTTGGCCATTTATAACTTTAAACAGACCGAAGCGCTTACATTCCTTTCATGAATTATATATAATTATGTTGACATAACCTACACACCTGGTCCGTTGATAGTCCAATTGTAAGTAAGCCTACCATAGTTCTGGCTTTCTAGGGACTACTCTAACAAATCTTTTTAACCTGCACGTTCTTCACAGGACACACTAATATTGACGATAATCATTACTATGACCATTCGTCTATTTCTTAAAGGGATAGCCCCTAGTTTGAATAAGGCATCTCTTAAATTTAATTTTTTTTAAAGGGACGCAAAAATGTTCCTTTTTTCGGCCCATTTTTATGTCCCGTACAGTACAATATCATAAAAACATTCCCTTATATATCTGAAATTTAAATCATTGCGAAGTCATTCATTTATAGGTGATAATGTCAATTGCAATAATTTTAAGTATAGCTTATTAGGCAATTTTACTATAGTAAAAAGAATTTGTCTCTGATCGAAGGTGCCTAGGCATATCACACAGAGTACAACATAATAACTCATTTGCTCTACTAATTCTACGTCAAAGTTATTTAACAAATATTTCAATATTAGAAATTGCATTTAAAAAATGGTCACAATAATGAAATGGTAATAATAATGAAAACATATTTAAAATTTCAATAGGATGATTCGACACATTCATTCAGGAATTATCTGAACATTTCGAGGTTTTAATCATAAATGTCATCAGCTAATTTTATATGCTGAAATTATTATTACATCTTCAAATAAATTTATTTATTTTTAATTGCAAATTCTTAACATTTTTTAGCTTTAGAAATTAACTTTAAATCTTTTATAATTTTGAGCTTCAATCCACTTTTTTTTGTAGTTGTTGCTTATCAAAAGTTTCAAATTAATTACAAACATCAACAATATATTTAAATTAATTACTAATTAAAAAAAAATCATTTATACTTGGAAATTATTACTACATTAATTACAAAATTTCAATTTTATGCTATTTTTATATAAAATCATTGTGCATTTATGTAATTAACGTTTATTTAGTCATAGTCTCAAAAACAAACAGAAACTTATAATATCTTTATAATTTCAGATACCACCGGAAACTAAAGCTGGATTAAGTAATGGTGGTACTGGTAGTGAGCAATAAAATCCTTAATATTTTTGAAATTAGTTAATATTTAGAGTATTTAATAAAAAAAAATTAAACTAAATTATTAAAAATTATATTCTTCCAAATATAAAATAAATCATATATACATAAATAGAAATAATATGGTTGTGAATTACCGAATTACTGAATTACAAACAAAATAATAATTATGTTTAGTAATATGAAAATTAAAAATTGTCCAGAAAAATAATAAGCAACTATCAAAATCTAAATATAATTGAAAAAAAAAACAAAAATTTGATAAATAATAAAATGCAATATGGAATGAAAAATAATATTTAAAAAAATAGAAAAATCTATTCCAAGATATAATCCTGCAGTATAGCATTTCTTCCCTAACTGATCCTTAAATGGTGATACTAAAAGTGCCAAACATTTGTAACTGAAATTTAGAAATTTCAAATATTTTTTTGTTTGTTTGTTTGAAATTTATATCTTAATTTACAGATTAGATAAGAAAAAAAAATCAATTAACAAAATTAATTTATATAAAATATTAGTCGAAAAATTCAATTCGGTTGGAAAATACTTCAATTTTTTAATAATTAATTAACGACTTACAAAATATTTTCGCTTTTATTATATAATTTAATTAAAGGTTGCAATTAAATGTTACAATTTTGCTAAAATATATTTCAATTTCAAAGAAATTCCTAAAAAACCATTGAAATAAGATTTCTTCTTTACTACAAGACGCCTGAAAATATGCAATTTCAAAATATCATTTTTTGGGCAGGTTTTTAACAATTTTTTTTTACCTCTCTCTCCATTGTAACTTGTACACAATTGGTAACTAATAACATAAATTCATTAGCGCGATATGTCAGATCATGTTGGAAATAATGAAGATAATTATAAAAAGTGCAGTGACCAAAGGTGTTTCCAACAAGTTTGATGCTGTCATCGAAAATTAATTTACATTGAAATTAAAAATATAATTTTACAATGTAAAAAGGTATTTAAAATTAAATAACACTGCAGTTTAAAAGGTAATAAAGTATAGAGCAAAATTAGGGACTGATGGTTTCTGATCATAGAATTATATCATCGAATTTTGCTATAATGTGCTTGCTTATTTAACAACACTGTCTTCATTCAATACGTCTGTAACTACTGGATAGTAGCTCCACAGTTTAACTATATTTAATTTCATTCAAATATAGTTAAAACTTATGTAATAACAATTAAATTCAATTTTGTTTCTTTTGCTTTTTAAAATACAATAACGTAGCTTAAATATTATGTTTATGAATTTTTACCCGCACAAATAACTTCAAGCAATATTTATATAAATAAATTATCAATTTGTCAAACAAATAAATATTAACATAAAAAACATATATAAAAAAAATATGCAAATAAATAAATAATCGCAAATACCAAAAAAAAAAATTTACCTGAAATATAAAGTACAGAATTATAAAGAATTTCCCCGTGAAAATTTCATTTATTAATAAAACAAAGTATAAAACTGAAAAAAATATACATAATAAGAAAAAAATTACAAGGACCACTTAATACCATAATGGAAATTCTACACTTTACTCAAAGTATCAAATGAAGTTAATTGAACCCAAATTATGATGCTATTGAAAATTGAACACTATATTTATAATATTTCCCATTTTCTTGTTCGTGAAATTATTTTAAGAATAATAATGAAATATAAAAAAAAAAAACTTATCTGTGCCTTTCAAAACTGGATCGCCCCAAACCCCTAAAATTGGGGATCGACCCAATTTTCTAGTGACGATCCTGTCTTTAAAATTTTCTCTTAAATAAATTTCATGTTGAAAATATTGCAATACCTAAAAATTATGATATATTATTAATAAAAATATAACAAATTATTAAAATTATTATAAATGTGTCATTTTAGAAAATATTGCATATTTATAGGCAATATAAATTATAAATAAACTCCTTTCTCGTTATTATTACATGTACAACTTTTATAGTTAATAAATTAAGGGTCCAAAATCAAATTTGTATAACCAAATCTAAAATGCTGTAATAATTGAAAAGTTTGAAATATAAATTAATAAAAGATAATTAAATTTAGAAAGCAATAGAAAGAAAATTTAAAAAAAAAAAAATATTTACAAAAATAATTAAAATTCTGATTTGAAAAATTGTTAAAAGTTTTATGGGATCATAATTGTAACTATTTGTAATAAGATTGTGTTCTAACAAATAAAAAAGTTTTACTGTCAATTTGAAATTAAATTCAATATTTTCATTAAATTTTCAATTAAAATAACTTTAAAATTAATTAAACTCTCAATAGAAAAATTGTGGAAAATTAAATGAAAATATGAAAAACAAGCTATAAAAATTTTGTTTGAATAAAACCCCCAAAAATATTAAGGATTTGAATAAAATAATATAATAAAAATTTGAATTAGAGTAGATTTGTGTCGATCAATTCTTAATTATTTTACTATACAACATAAATTATAGTATAGTCCATCATAAATTAATCAAAATAGAACAAACATAAAATCAAAATAGTAAACTTAAAAGTGAAGTAAAATAGAAACAATTAGAGATTAATTGAAATTAAAAATTTAATTATTTAGAAATTATCAATTTAGATTAGAGAAAATAAACAATATTTAGATTAATGTTAATCAATTACAAATACTATAATTGAAATATTTTCTACAAAAAAACAAATCTGAAGATCACTGATCTAAATTGATCCCTGAAGATCACTGAACACTGTATCACTTTGCAATTCAATATTCAAATTAAAAGTTAATTAATATTAACAAGTCTATCAATAATCAATTATCGATCACTGAATATTCTTAAAATGGTCTGTTGTTATTAATTAATTATATTATGTTCTATAGATGATATTGATCAGATCATAATATTAAAGTTGATTGATCGTGATCATAAAACTCTTCATTACTTTGATACTTCTGAAAAACTTTAACTTATTTTAGCAAGTAAAGGCTAATTAAGTTTTTTCTTAATTGATTTAAATCAATATATTGAATTGAATTCATTGAAGATCACTGATCTTCACATCCCAATCTACTTAGCTATGACTTTATGATGATCTTGTATATTGAACCTAGTAATATAGTAATTATCAATTAGTAATTATATACAATTAATGATTATCAATTAAATTGTATTAATATATTTGATCTTCAAAATTATGAAGTGTCATTTTATTGTTGGCAAATCATACTACACCAAATGTGCTAAATTATGATTTGCAAAATTTTCATCAGACAACTTGTAAATAATTAAAATTGAAAATAATTTTTAATTTATTTATTTTAATTTTAATGTAATATCGAAAATAAATCTTAATTATTCTTGAATAGCAATAAAATTTTAGCTCAACCTAATAATATTCCTTGTTATTTAGAATTATTTAATTGTTTTTAATTTTAGAATATTTAGTATTATTAATTAGAGAAATCTATATTAAAAATTTAATAAATATATTTATACATTGTTAAAGATTAAAAATGAAAATGATTTTGTTTTAATGGAAATATTTAATAATCAATTCTATTTTCATAAAACCCAAAAATCCTGTAATTAATTATCGTTATAAGATTTTTTTTAATATATTTATCAATGGTTATTACTTAAAATATAAAAGAAAACTAATTAAATTTATAGATTTTAGTCGGTTTTGAGTATAAATTAAAAAAATATTAAACCTAAATTTTTTTTTAAAAGAAAATGCTCAAAATTATAGTATGCTAAATTCTTTAGCTCAATTACAGAACAAAATACTTTAAATGATTAAAAAATAATGTAAATAGATATAACAAAATAATTTAGAATAAAAATAGATCATTTTAAAAAACAAACTACTATCAGAAAATTAATTGTTAAATTTAAGTAAACAATAAATAATTTAAAAAGAAAAAAACCAAAATTTGTGATTTCCCTCTAATAATTAATTAATTAATAAAAACCATTTAAAAATTAAAATTTCTATATTATATAAAATAGTAATAAAAAGTAAAATTTCAAAATATTAAAAAGCAAATTTTGTATTTATTTGGTCAGTAATAAAGTTTCATTCAGTAAAATTACGTTTTTAACAACAGGTAAGGTTGGCTGTTAACTTAAAAAACTATATAACAAATCCATATTTAGCATATATTTGCTCCGATTTCAAAATAAATTGATTTACATTCGATCTTTACAATTATCTGGGTCCAAAATACAAAATTAATTATAAAAGGCTTTTATAATCTAGGAATCGAATTCGATTTAGATCTGAAAATTACAAATAAGTAGTTCCGTAATTCGTTTCGTTGGTTAGTTAGTTATTTGGTTGGTTTGATCGAAAGGACGTTTAACGAAACCTTCCATGCACATCGAATGCCGGTAACTCTCTCCGCATGATGTCTTATTCTTTCTAGCACATAAATCCAACTCATGTCTCTCACGAATTCAGATAGTCTCAATGTGCATGTCTCCATGTCGGTAAATAAATTCGGCTTCAGCTTAACCTCTTCTCCAAGATTTTCTAAAATGACTTTACCAAATTCCGTAAATGTTTTATGTTTGACCTAGGGTCAATAGCACAACAAATTTTAATAGTCTCATCCTTATTCATACACTCACAACACATGAGAATAGAAATGCCCCAGAACGTTTTTATATAGTCATATAAATAGTGATGATAATTTCATTTCAAAATCAAAGTGTTATGCCTATTGACCCAATTACTTATAAAGCCTGTGGGTAATATACATTATAAACATCTAAAAAAAACATCAGTAGCACCTTTTCGTACTAGTTCATATGCTTTTTCATTACCTTGGCTTCAATCATACAATGGCCGGGGGAAGCTCTACATTACATATTATGATTATCTATAATAGCATTAAGTAAGTCTCTTTTAGCTGTATTAAAACGAGGTACATCTGTTCAGCATCTATAATGAATACAACTCGTCAACCCGTTAATTTCGCTGAATGCTCCTATGACCTGCAATCCAGAGTAATGTTACGTTTCGAGTTTTGAAACTTAAAATTTCATAATATTTTAGAAGCTTCAATATTTGAATAATATGGTTTTAATAATTTAATAATTTTTTCAGTAGTTAACCACCATAAAACCAACAAAAATGTAAGTAGCACAAATATTCAAAGGCTTTTTAGTAACATAATAATCTAGTCCTTTAAAAAAAATGTGGTTTGTTAGTTTGTAAAAAATTTATACGAGAAAAACTTTTATTATCCTGTATAAAATTTCCTTTTATTTCTTTTTTTTATTTATAATTGATATACAAATATTTTGTTACCATTAACGAGAACTAAAACTTTAAGTTGGTTTTTCAAAAAGGCAAATAATATAGTTGAAAAGTTTTAGAAAGTATGCCAGAAGGAAACATTGGTTAAGGAAGTGATTTTTGTCCAACAACTAAAAACTAAATTTTTAAACCCATATTTTGGTATTGCCAAAAACATTTCTTGTTTTACCTTTTAGTGAATATTGTTATTAAAAAGGATAATGTATGAGTAAAAGATTATTATGCAAAAATAAGTTTAAAGTTGAATACCAGCCTCACAAAGCTCGGAAACATAATGTTTTCTACAATACTGAATTAAATTGTTATTTTTTTGTATCATGAGTTACCAATTTAGCTTAATAACATCTCCAGATTGGTTGGTTTATGTGACAAGTCTCATACCATACAACACCTTTTGTATGGACCACCTGCCTTCCCTAAAATAGTGACTTTATATCCACAGTGGTGTTCACAATCGTAAATTCCAAAAATCTTCGTTGTTGTTGCTGATTTGTAAATTAGGTAAGTATTGGTACATATATTCAATGTACCAGGGCCAAATTATTTTCCCAACACGCCTCGGAATCAAAGTTATAAAATGATCTATAACCAAAATATAAATACATAAATAATATTAATGCATTTATTATATTTAATAAACTTTTCACTGATGGCAAACTTTTATTCATAATAATAAATATAAATATATTAAAAAATAACGACAACAAATTTACATAAAAATGAAATTTACGATCATAAACACTAAAGGAAATAAATAACAATTTCTCCCCAGGGATTTTAACGTAAATGTATATAATAAAATAAATAGCAATTTACAATTTTACTTTAGACCAGTAGTGTATAATGAATAATTTTCGGTCAGAGATAACAGTTTTGTCCCTAATTGTTATAATTATTAGTTATAGTGGATATAATTTTGATTGCATAGCTTTAGGTGGACCAATATATTAAGTGGCCTATAGTAATATAGTAATTTCTGTGGTTTACGTTAATATGTACAGTACTACATAATATTTTGTGAAAAATAGATAATTTCCATAATCATAATCGTACGCGAACTAATTCCATGTTCAACATCGTGCGAAATGTTGTAATTTTACTAGATTAAAATTGATCAGAAATCAAGACATTGATAAAAATTAAGTGTACAATTTAATGACAGTTGCAATTGCAATAATTAATTTTTCTCAGCCTAGTGTGAATTGTATTAGAACATTATATTTATATTGAACTGCAAAATATAATTGAACATGGCCAATTCTACCAAATACCATAATTAGAAACCTTGCAGCGGAGCCGCCGCGGAGGTCTATGCGTCGTAGCAATTCATAGACATTAGGACGACATCCAGTAAAACTACGAATAATCATAGAAAGAAAATCATTTTAAACAAAAAAAGAATTTTATTGCACAAAATTCAAAGAAATATTTTTATTTTTATTGTAATTTTTAATCAATTTTACTATAAATAAATAATTTAAAAAAACCTTATTAAGATCCCGATAAAAATCATATTTTGTAAAGCCAACAAAAATACTAAATTTCTTTCACATCTCATTGATTTAGTTTAGAATTTTATGCTTCTAGATTTATATAAATTTATGAATTTTAGAAAAATTCTGTAGTACTATTTCAAATATGTTAGTAAATTCAGAAATTTAAATAATAATAAAAAGAATTTTGTGCAAAAAATTTTTACATATAAATTTTTCATATAACAAATTTTTACAATTTAGAAAAGTAAATATTTTTCCTACTCTTTATTTCATATAGAAATAATTTGAATAAATATCCAATTTTCTATCAATTTTTGTCATATTTATTTTTAATTTTATGCCAAAATGCATTACCACAACAAATAGGTTCTTTGTGCCATGCTAAAAGAACAAAAAAATTGTGTCTTACTTCCAATATTTTTCATATTTGGATCCTTGGCATGTTAGCTAGATAAATTTTTAAAATATAGACCCATAAGAAAGACTGAATCAATAAATTTGATTTGTATTTTGAATATAACAAAAAAGTTAATAATCTTAACATCACGTTTTTCTCTTATAACATTTTAAATAAAGCAATTTTACTGTGATTTGATTGTTCACAAATATTTTATAGGATACACACATAATTGAACCCAATTCCCAATTGAACTTCTTGAAGAAAAAATGGGAATTGTAATTGTGCCAGTTGATCAATAAAAAAAAGAAATTTTTGGTTTAAAAGGACATTTTGTTGATTTTTGTTTAATAACATTTAATAACAATCCGAGAAATATTGTGTTTATATTACAAAACGCCTAAGGGTATGCAATTTTTAAATTTTATTCAATATTTCATTGAAATAGGTTTGAATTTGATTTTGGTTAGATTAAATTGTGATTGAATTATTTAAATGTACATCAAGTAAACCTCTGCGATCTTTCTATGTGTATGGTTCAGCATGTCACTTGATACCGAAACTAGTTTCGTACAAACAAATTATATTAGCCGCTGTTACATCTAAATCAGAAGGATACGAATATTCAGCTCCTTTCAAATGATAGCTCAAAGAAAATGTATCCTGTGATGGGACTATTAAATATAGTTTCTTTGCTTAATATTTCTTATTCTAGAAAAATCTTGAGGCTTTGGCATGTGATTGATATCTGGGCTGTAGATATTTCATTGTCTTTTACTCTATAAACATTTGTCCATTAATATTGTTCCAAATTTGATACTCAGTGAAAAATATGGTGACTAATGGAATACTTATTGGATTAATTTTATATCGTATAACAATTAAAAATGTTGAGTTGTAACTCATGGTTTCACAATTTTTAATTTAAGCTTATTTCATTTACCATTATCTCTTGACCCATACGATTTCCATTAATTCAAATATCCCATTAATTTTCTTTGAAATCCAATTATTTTACATCAAATTAAAATATATATCAAAATTATTTATCATTAAATTTTCAATTAATTTTCCAATAAATCTAAAAAATCATAATTTCCTAGCTATAACTAATATATAACCGGAAAATCAATGTAATTGCTAATTAAAAGAAGAGTATACTTTAAATATTAAAAGGATATTATATAAAAAAAAAAAATCCAATTAATATTAAATAATCCTTTGAACCATCCAATCCTGGTACTCCACATTTAACATTCAGTTGACCTACTTTACACTATACACTTCAAGTTCAACAACTTTTTTTAGTCTTCTTTGAACTTTTTCTAATAAATTTCAAGGTTTGCTATAGCTCTGATTATCTTATTTTATTCATACATTTTCTTACCTTACAAGCTCATATAAATCATTGAAAGGACATGATAAAATAATCTGTTTATTTTATTATTGTGTGTGTGTTTTTTTGTAATTTGTTGTTGTTATATACAAACTTAGATAAAAAAAATGAAATATAAATTTTCTAGAAAATTGAAAAAAGGTTAACAAATATAAAAAATAAAATTACTTAGATTTAAAAACCACTTGATGATTAGTATCACAACAACAAAAAAAACGATTTTTACCGCGTCAGAAAAATATATTTTTTTGTACCTTTTGCGGTGAATTAAAATACGATTATTTTCGCCCACGTAAAAGGATAAAAAGGATAATTCTTTGTGGTTACAACGATTTGAAAGTACAAACAAACAAAATAAAAAATAAAAATCGAAAAATTTTCCTTCCGAAAATAATTGTTTTTATTTTTTTTTATTCCAGATTTATAATGTGACTGTTGGGGATACCTTAAAATTATTTTCCAAGTAATATTATTATACGTAAAGATTGTGTTAAATATAAATAAGGATATTTTTTTTCTTATTAAAAGGATATAGTATAGAGATATATATAATTATATACTTTTCATTGTGAAAAATAATTTTTCATTGAACGAAAATTTCCCAAGGGTTTTATCAAAAAAAAAAAGGTTATTTTGGTTAAAATAACAATTTATGGACACATTCAAAAGAATTGCTCTTATCAGAATATAATAATCGAAATTTCGAGTAAATGGAGTTTCTATTGGTGGTAGTAGGTTATAAATCCATTTTAGTTTAAATCAACAATTAGCACATATAATTCTATGTCGATTTAAGAGCATTTATTTGTAAATGAACTTGTAAATTGTTAAATAATGATTAAATTTGTCTTTATAATTATGTTACATTGATACCAATATCTCATGATTATAATTAAACTTGTTATTTATTATATGAAAATGATAAAATCAAAATAAAAAAATAAAAAATTTACGATAAATAGTTATCGTTTATTTAGCAGCAAACTTGATTTATTTAGTAGACAGTAAAGATAAATTGTCTGTAAATTGTTATTTAAGGGTTGAATTTTATTTATGTTGAATAATAAATTGTATTTTACAGAGTTAAAGTGAAATATCAGTAACAATGTAAGCTTTAGTTACTAGTATACAGGAGACTATAAAACAAAATATATTTATACATATTTATAATGCTATTATGAGGAAATTGTTATAGAAATATCTATAAAATCAGATGATATATAATGTACTCTTGCAGAAATGAATGCATTGGCGTCCTGAAATATGTCAAGAAGGAACTAGACGGAAACTTATTGGTCAACAACGATACAAACATAGAAAAATGCTCAATTTCAAGAATTACATTGGAGAATGATTCAATTCAAAGCTATTAATATAGAAAAGGCGAGCAAAAGAGCTCCTACATTAAACTTGTTATTAATAAGAAAGCCACTGTACTGTTTCATCAAGACTATGGGTTTGGTCAGTGATTAATAACTAGAATGGATATCATAATAAGCAAAATGGCTGTATTGATTAGGATTGTCTGTAGACCACCATTACTCTAAAGTTAAATTCACTTAACGTCGACATATTGTTATTTATAATATAGCAAATGTCCACTTTATTGGTAGCACGTTCATAAAATTTGCAAAATTCTGTATCAACTGTATAGTTGGAAATGTTTTCCTAATTGGACAGTAGGACAGCCCTTTCTTCCAACGAAAAATAGATATTTAATATAGTATTAAAATTAATATAGTAGAATAAAATAACAATTAATTTAAATTAAAGTTAGACCTATAGCATTCGAAAGACAATAACGAGGAGAATGAAATGGCGGAAATTCAGTTTTTTTCCTATATATGTAACACTACAATACAAAAGTTTTAAAATATTTATTCAACTAGTTGTACTCTAACCAGCCCATTGATATAAAACTAATGTACAAGTAATGAAGGCATTTTCATGTAATATTTAAATGAAATAGAGCGAAAGGTAATCAATAAATTGGACTGTTGTCGGCACACTAAACAGACATATTGAGCTGTAAAAATATGAACAACTCAAGATTGTTGTGCTAAGGATGAACCAGTTTTTGAAAGAACAAATTTCCCAACGGCAAAGTAAACAAGTTACTTAGGTTCACTAATATCAGTACATGCCTCATTATTAGTATATGAATAATACAGAATTTCACGTATGATAATATCCGCCAAATATTATAATGTTAGATATTTGTTAAAAATCATTTATATTTAATGTTAATTTACAAATTTTATATATTTCAAGTAGTTTCACTTATTCTCAATTTATCTAGGAAACAAATTATTTTAGTTTCACAATTTTTTTTTACCTATTCTAAAAATATAATCAAAACACTTTCAATTCGTCCATAAAAAAAACGTTTGTGTTAAATGTTCACGTAAACCCAATTTATTTGAAAATCAATTTTTATTAAACTTATCATTCAGTTTACGTTATACGTTAATGTTAATACGCACCTTTAATTCTATTTACAAAAAAAAAACATGAAATAACATTTTAACTTACTATAAACGTACTCGTCCCTAAAGTAAAATTAAAGTGAATTTTCCATTCTATTTAATTTATAAATAAAAAAAAAAAAATTATATTCCAAAAAGAAAATATCCCAATTACATAAAAAACACTATACAAAACAGCATTGATTAGATTTAATAGAGTAAAAAAGGTCCACTTTTTGGGTTTGCCTAAAAAAATAAAAAATTCAACCAAAAAATAAAAAATGTATGAATTCAACTGAGTGAAATGAAAATCTTCACGCTCATATATTAAGAGTTTTATTTTTTAAGTATAAGAATAAGAAATCTAAATCTTTCATATTTGCAATTTTTTGGAAATTTGCTAAACTGGAAAAGTAACTTACAATTTATTGACAATTCAATTTCTAGAAATTTGATACTGAAAATTGTCTTTACTAATTTATTCAATTAAACTTCTAATATTATAACTTTTAGCTGCTAAAGACAATTTAATTAATTGTAAATATTTTAATTTAATTAGAAAAAAATGTGATGAATATAAAATTTCTAAAAATAGATTTACCTCAATACAGGATGCACCATTTCCAAATAAAGGTTTAGGTATTCAAAATCATCCAAATTTATATTTTTGCCAATAGGTTTTTTAATTGTTAAAGAGAGAATACATAGGGAGAAAGATAGATATAGTAAATCAACATCTATAAGAAAATCATATGAAGTGTCTTTCGTAAATTTACGTAACGTGTCCTAATTTACCAACAAGACATTTCTGCTTGATAATATTTCAATCACCAAATAAATTACATGTTTAATAAAATGTACAAAAATATTTTTCTTAATTATGTTATCAAAAATGGAAAGCAAGAATATTATGCCATTAAAAATTTCTTATTTCCACTATTGGGTGATTAGCTTGAAGGGAGTGTACAAAAATCCTTTCACGCACCCATATCACAATGACCCGTTGTATAGTCTGCATGATTTATGGCTTATTCTTTCCTAGAACACATCATTCCAATTTACCGCTCTGATGAACGGAATTAGTCAGCCGGTTCTAACACGCCTGTACCCTTCATGCCAGTCAATAGAAATGACGTTTCATGTGTTTAAATCTTTTTTATTTTACCGTAGTGCAGTGATAGATGAAGTGTTCTAGTATTTCTTCCTCTTCCCAAATCGTCTGCAAAATGAAGTTTCCGTATTTCAACTATTACTCTCAATCATTTTATCAACAAATTATTGATTGTCTAATGTAATACTAAACACCCTGTATAAATTTATTACTATATACATAAATAATGTAGTATAAATTTATTTACATTCATAAAACCAATCATAAAAACATTGTCATTTATGTTAAAACGGAGCCAGATATCAGAAGACAATTAGAATTTAACTGAAAATAGAACAGTGAGATCATTTTCACTCATAATATTCAGCTTCATGATAAATAAATATAAATATATTCATTTTATTTATATTTATATAAAAAAGATATTTACTGAAACATTGCCTTTAGGATACTTTGACCTCTTACACATAAGGAATATATCTGAATGGTAAATGTGAAGTAAGTTATCTGTCATTAGTAAAAAGTATAAAATATCCTTTTTATTACAAAACAAATAAAAAACTTCTCTTCAGATTTTATTAGCATATTTTTATGTTTTTAATAAGTTGATAGAAAAATAAATTTGTTAAATTTCACGGTTGTTTCTCTTCATTGAGTTTTTACTATAACTAAGTATTGATATAGCAGCGTACAAAAAAATCTAAGAGCAAAATCATCAGTATCATCATCAAACTATATTGGCATTGACTATGTAAGAATAAATCGGAATTAATTATGTACATGAATGGAAGAATCTGTAGGAAACTGATCGGCGTCGTTATTGTTCACTGTTAGATCGGTAAACATGATATCTATCTTGGTGATTGCCATGGATTGATTATACCGCTAGAATCCTCACTCGAATATCTAGTGTCTGACTAGATCTGGTATGTTGTGATGTCACGTATTGTAGTTTAATTTATTATATCCTTTAATTCGCAAGAGTAAGTATAAATTATCATAAGATTAGAATTGATTGGTTTTTGAAACATGACAATGAGACCACAATGAATCCTTCAGTTCGAATCTTCATTTAACTTTCTGAAACTAACATAATCTATGCTGCATTTAATGTTACTTTGCATTTAATGTTACAGTGTAACACTGAAGACTCGAAGCATATTTATGAATTAATAGAAGTTTCTATAATTATATCCTTTCTTACATCCTTTAATTATAATTTCCTTATAAATAATATTGCTTTAAACAAACCCCTTATATTCTAACGTTACATTTTTCTCCTTTTTGTTTTATATATAATTTGTATGCCCTTTTTCACAACTCATCATCACACATTTTTTTTTATTTGTATTCATATGTAAATGTGATTCCCATTTTAGATATCCTTACAAAAAGAATTTTGCTCCTGTTGTTTTTATTCAGAGTATATTATAAAAAATACAATGAAAAATAATGTTTTTCTTATGTTTGTAAAATTATTTTGAAGGACGACGATATTTTCATTTCACATAATTATTTACAATGCAATATTTGCATATCTATAGGCGAAATTGTCGCAGCATGAACTGTAGTAATATATATAAAAATACTTTGTCAAAGTGAATTATAAAAAAAAATATATTACATATTTACATTTTAATTTAAAAATAACAATTTTTTAGTAGATAATTATGCTTACATTTCATATTTGATTTAATAATTTTATATATCTTTTAAAACAGACAGAATTTTTGAAATTTTCTTCTATATAAAATTTTCTATTGAATAGAAAACTTTTATAAGTTAATTAAAATGATAAGAAAATATGAAAAAGTTTGTAAAATAAAATTTAATTTCTGTAAAGTTATAATAAGAAAAATATAATAATAAAATTAAAAATTGTATTAAATTATTCAATGAATTGAAATTGAATTAAAAGTAACAACTTTTTTAAATTAAATTAATTTCTAAAATAAGTAAGAATATCAAATTCATTTCCTTGGTCTGAGTAACATAATTATTCTTGTCTTGATTCTTGGGAGTCTGGAAATGGCAGTTCTACTAAACAAGCAAATTTTAAGAAATATTGACTGGAAGTTAAAAGTCGGTTGAACCAACTATGGAAGATGTAATTTAGTAAACAACTTTAGCACTACAATTCTATATTTTTGATTGACAATTGATATTTTCATTTAACTTCATAATCTTAGCTTAACAGTCGTGATTGGTTAACTTTAGATACCTCAACTATTGTCAGCTGTCAACTCCTCGAAATATTTTGACTATTTTTACAAATATGATATTTTATCATTTATCACAAATAGAAATGTCGGTAATTATCTAAAATTGTCCATATTTAACTTCTAATATTAAATTTTACATAAATTATTATGTTAATTAAAAATTATCTTTTATAATTTCAAATTTCAAATATTATATTTTTATTTAATTATAAAATCATTCTTCCAATCAGTAATAATTATACATTTACATATCATTAACATATTTTAATATCTTTTAGTATGGTACAAAATTTATTCAAAAAATTTAATGAAAATATGATGAGTGAGCAAAAATCCTTTTTCTTGAACATAAATAAATAAATCTCTTAATTGAGTTCTAATCAAAATTTCAAATTATTTTAATTATTTTTTCAAATTCTTAATACAGTACCGAGTTTTTTCCATAAACCAAATTAAAACTTTCAATTTTCCCAAATTTCCATTTTAAAGTATTAGTTCTTTTATTATAATATTCAACACGTTTTACTTTACAAAATGGTAAACTTTATAATGCAATTTTATTAAGAATTAATTGAATTTATCTTTAACATTATTATGAATAATCTGTTCATTTTCATTCTTATCCTTATATCCCAAAAAAAAAACTAAATTTGACAAAGTATCCTTGAACTATACTTTAACTATATTCATCACAATTTTCCTTTTACACGTCCAAAAGCAAACTAAAACATAAGTTTTTTTTAAAGAAATTCACCTGAATGAGCTTTAGATTCTTTTGTGATACTTTCTTAACATAAATTGTATAGTAAAATTATTTGATCATTTCATGTAAAATGATTAAAAGTTATTTGCATTTTGAAGTAAATTGAAAAAACTATAACTTTTGCATAAATTTTAATAATATAAAGTATTATATTAAGAAAGTTTGTTAAAGAAATTATGGAGTCAAGTATAAACAATAAAATGAACATATAAATTTTATTAAATCTTTGAAGTAATGGCGAAAATATTTTAAGTGATATTACAGCATTTTCAGATATTTTTCTAATCTTACCAAACTAAATAAATAATGATAGACAAAAGGGTACATAAAGTGTAAAAGCTTGCAGATATTTATTCTATATTACCAAGAAAGGAAAATATATTGTTGATTGGTTTAGTTTTCATAAAAATGGGGCTACTCACCCCACGTACTGAAAAGCCTTATTGAGTTATCTGTCATTAGTAACAAATATTAAAAATCGTTTTTATTACAAAACAAATAGAAAACTTCTCTTCAGATTTCATTAGTTTATTCATATTTTATTAAGAAATTCTATAAGAAACTGTTTGGTCTCTTTAATGGTCACTGTTTGGTCTGTTTAATGGCCCGTTCCTTGTTGTACACTCCAGTCGACCACCTTTTACTTTTTATATCGTTTTATATTAAAATTAAGCATTTTAGCTGAAGTTATCCCGCCTGCTTCCTTCAAATTATTTAGGAAGAAATTTCCCAAATTCTTCTTTGTTGGACCGAGGAACAGTGGCACAGTACTTCTCTTACTCACTTCTCTTACTCACATCCTCTGCATATGTTCAACATAAATTTTGCCGTATGTTTTTCTAAATTTTGTATCTCATACCAACTCCAGTGAAGAATCAGGGTGCCGAATGTTGGGTAATGAAATGTCCTCAATAAAATTCTTATATTGGTTAACAGACTTCATCAATCTTTTTAAAGTTTCATATTTCACATAAATTGTACGACGACGGAATATGTCATAGCAGATTTAGTATAGAAAAGATTCAGTATAGAAAGTAGAAATGGTTTTTGTCATGAAGGAGTTTCATAAAACGTGCAAGGTTGAATTATGGAATATTGCAATTTTATATAATCAACATGTTGCATAAAATAAAATTTGAATATGTGATGTTATATATTACATAATACAAAAGTAATCTCATTTAAAATTTATATTACATAAATAAATCATATTTTCTATACTTACCCCCAAAAAAATTGTGTAATTCGCAAAACTGTGTTAGCATTTCTACTTCAACTTTTCACCTGTACAATATAAATAGAAAAACAAAATCTTTTGAAACCCTAAAAGAAAAAATTACAAATACCAAATCCTTAAATTATATTCAAGTGTTTCAATTTGTACCTAGAACACCTTTCTTTATACTTCCATCATTACAAAGCAATATCATCAAATCAAATTTCGTATTTTCTTTTCTGCTGATGTCAGAATCAGATGTTTACAATAAAAAGAAAATTATATTGAAAGAAAAATAATAATTTTCACTTTCGTATATTTTATTTCCACCCCAATGGCAATTTAGCATATAACAAAAAAAAATAAAAAAGGATATAGAAATAATTTACACCCGAAGCAAAAACCAAAGCTGATGATATTCAGACACAAAATACAATTACCAACAAAAATAATAAATTTATTTAATGTTTTATCTTTGGGAATTTATTTATTTATATATTAAACATTATCCTTACAATTCCATAAAAAAAAAATTTAAAAAAAAAAAAAATATTTTTGTTGTTGTCTTTTTCAATTTTCCTAATTTTACTTTGATTGTTTTTTAAACAATTTATGATTTTCTTTTTTTTATCAATTTAATGTTTGCAAGTTCTTCAAATTTCATTAAGATTTGTGTTTTTTATTGCGAATTATAATTTAAAATTTTCATTTTTGGAATTATTTTTATTTTCGTTAAGATTACAATTTTGTACGGGTTCTAAAATATTAAGCAATTAGAAGGACAGGGTAAATGAATTGATTTAAAATTTTGAAATTTTTAATATCACTTGATATATATTTTTTGTGATCATTAGCCAACTTGCGAACATATGATTTCTACTTGATATCTCCATTTTACGCTGTTAGACGATGATGTTTTTGCGTGTTCCCATGTAAGGTTACATTTTTTGTAGTTCTCGGATTATTGTGCGTCTCCATATGTTCTTTGTGTTCTTTGGTCTAATGCTGTCGTGATTTTTTCTGATGGTATCGCCGATTCACGTCCTCTTTCTTAGTTTTAATTTCAGTATGGGTTCCTCGCCTATTAGTTCTTTGTCGTTATGGTGTTGGGACAGAATATTCTACATAAGATTCAGTTGCTATAATTTAGAATATTTTAACTGATATAAATATTTTAGGTAGAAATTTTGATTTCGCAGTTGATTGTTGGTACAATAGTTCTAGGTCGTTAATAGCTTATTCTTTGATGGCTGTTATATGAAGCTTAATATAAAATAAGGCTTAAAAATCTGGTTTAAGCTATAACAGCAGATAAGATATTCACAATTTTTATATAATTTTGAATTATAATTAATTTCCGATTTATAATAAACTTTGCGCTTGAAAGTATACATAACAAATTGATTCGAAAGAATTTAATGTATTGAATCAATCTTGAAGCTATGTCGATTTTACAAAGCATGCTTGATAATACGGAAGTAACTACAATGTAACAACAAAATTATTTCAAAATGTTTATTGAAAATTCGTAATTGACAAATTCACAAACTTTAAAAAAAATCACAAAAATATCTCTTTTTGTAACCAGTGCGAGTGCCAACTTTCAAATTGCAAACATGGAGCCTTACAAATCGTAAGAGAAAATTGATTGACAAAGTTAATAACAGAATGGATTTTACGAGACAACAAGAGACGAGTAGGCAGACCGTAAAAAATATGAAGATTGATACCGACGACTTTGCATAGTTTGAAAGGATAAGGGAGATGTGTTAACCCAACCAACTAAAATTTTTATGAGATTCACTTTTAGATTAAACTATAATAATTTTGTAATATTACATAAGTGACCATTATTTTGAAATGGAAAATTCAACTATTACAAATTACCAGGTCATAAAAGATCTTTAAATATTAAATCATATTCGTAAACAATCATCACTAATTTTTCTATAATTCTATGCTACTTTTATTCTAAAATTAACCCTGTACTATAAACAGAAAATATCAATTACTAAATCATAATTATTTAACCATTTAAATTGTGCCATGTTGTACATTAAAATTAGTGTAGCAGATAAAATTACGTAAATATTAATGTCATTAAAATGTTTAAAATAAACTACAAAATTTAATTTTCATCCTATTAAATTTTACTCTTTAAAATGATATTTAGTCCTATTTTGTCACTGTATAGTTATCCTTATCATATTTAGTTACTGTATACATAATCTTTAAATGGCAACACTAATTACCTAATGATTTTTCATAAATAAAAACGTTCTTTCAAATTATATTACAGCATTTTTTGTTTTGTTCTATTACATAAAATATGATTTTTACTATATTTTAAATATTTTCATTTTAAAAGAAAAATTGTATTACAAAAATAATTTTACTTTTCACATTTATCTTTTATTTTTTGTTATAAAAATATTAGAAATTTTTGAATTTTATTTATTGGATAAAATATTTGAAAATGAAAAGAAAATGGAAAAAGCTACTAAAAAAATATTTATATATTTAAAGGAAAAATATATAAATTCTGACATTAAATTAAATTTTAATGGATTGAAACTAATGTAATGATGAATTGGTAATGTTGTTTTCAACAATAACCAATATTGTTATAATACGATAAAGAAGTTACAATATTGATTGCATATCTTTAGGAGACTAGTAAAACTAAATAAGGAATTATTTATAGTTAGGAAGGTTGCTTTACATTTTAGTTACTATGTAGCGATGTAGGTTAAAAATGTTTAAGATAAAATATTTGATGTTTCATATAACTTTACTATGATTTTGAGAACAAAATATTTTTTCCTTATGTAGAATTATATCACAATTGGTAACAGAGGTCAACAAGTTAACATGTAATTAATTATATTCGTGATACTAAAATTTTTCCAAACATTTATGTTATTTCTTTGATACTAATATTCCAGCAATAAATTTTACATGTTTCTTCAAATTGTTGAAAAGATTTTATCGAGAATATTTATTTAATAAAATGTAATTATAAACAGCATAAAAATGGATATCTATCTCTACTTCCTGTTGCCGAACACCGGGTAGTAAAACTTAACCACATACCGTACGACGAGTGGAAACACGGAAATCGTACGACAGAAAAAAAACAGACAATCTACTAAAACTATCCCGAAAATACATCGCGGGATCAACGGATATGTACACGCGAGACCGGAAACTGGCCAATTTGTAAACAAGCGAGGTGGATCTAAAATTACAATCTTAACAAAAGCAAGGTGATTACATGAGTAACAGCAAAACGGTTCTAACATGCTGATTAGGGTTGCTGTCATGTTGCAAAGGACTCGACACATAAAACGAAACAATGCGTAATTATTATTCATTTACCTTAAAAAGTTAACTTTTCACATTATTATTGAATTTTTGCGCCTTTCCAAGAAATATTTAAGTATTTCATAGTAAAAATCCTTAAATTTCTTAAACACTTTCAACAACAACTTCAGCAAAATTAACATTAACATTCAAAATTTTGCCATAAAATATTTTTTGTGCACATCAATTTGATCAATTATAATAAACTTGGACATTTAACAAAAACACAATCTTTCCACATAATCAATTTCCATCTACATTATCATAAAACATAGAAAAATTTTATTTCCCCTTTATAACAAAAATATTTCAAAGATCATTTTATGGCCTGTAAAATCCATCAATCATAAATCTCATGCAACAAAAAATTTCTAAATACGAGTCCATACTACAAAAAAAAAATCTGAGGCAAAAGAAAATTAAATAACGAATTATAATTGAAGAAAATATAATAAAATTGCATAAAAAATTAAAAGAATTCAAATGAAAATGTGTTTTTGTTTGTGGAGGTTGAAAACTTTCTTTTTTTGTTGTGTCCCTTTTCTTTTGTTTTGTAATATACGAAATAAAAAGGACTAAAAACATAAATAATGTTCTCTTAATGGAGAAAATCCTATCTTAACACAATTAATTGCATGACATAAAAAGAAAAACAATTTATTGAAGATATTCCGGAGTTTGTTGAAATAATTTTTGTAAAAGAAATTAAACTAAAGTGTTCGAAACGCTAATATAATTAGATTTAAAAATGGTGGATTTTTGAAATTATAATAATAAATTCTTATCAAAAAATATGAATATTTATTATTACTACATAGTTTAATTGGCGGTGGTCTCGGGTTCAACTCCAGACATAGGCAATGTCTTAGAGAGACATTGATGTGGCTCTAATTAAACGTTTCTTCACTATAAAGAAATTGTTTGGGATACATTTAAGATTAGTAGCTCCAAATTGCAATCAAAAGTCGCGAAAGATCTCTGACGAAGCCAACGCTCAATTTGCGCTGCAGGGCCATTGCAAAGAAGATATAGTTTAATTTATTCATTGATACTAATCAACTGATTATTCAAAAAGGCCGAAAAAACTGTTATAACTGTAGTGAACCAGTTATGTTAATTAAATTTGTTAGTTCAAAACTTGAGCTGTATCTTCACACGACGTGGTCTAACCAGCGAATTCTTTTTATTCGACACTACGTCAACCTCCTGGATCAGCTCATATATCTCGAGTTTAACGAAAATTCTCCATTAACGTCAAATGCATCGAGAAATGATAAGAACTGATCGTTGGTATTGGATATAGTTTAGGACGATAAGCGTTCATTGCCACTCTGCTAAGTGACCTAATCTCATAAGTTTACTTAAGCCATAAAAGCACTGATTGGCGAGAACAATTCTTCGCTTTATCGCGAGACTGGAGTTTTATCTTATGCTGTCACCATTACAACCAAGGTATACAAATTATTTCACTGTCTCAATGTTGTATTCACCTATGATGACATTATGACCTATATGTCGACTGAGGGTGTACTTTTATGAAGCCACCAAGTATTTTGTTGCGTCACGTTAAATATAAGTTATTCATTAAAACTTGACTTTAAATTTTGTATAGACTCAAGAGGTTAAAGATTCATAATCAGTTAAATGTTTAACTAAAATTATTGCTTTAAAAACGCTACACAACGAAAAACAAATTGAAATTATTAAGCACTTTTCAATCGAAAGAACATAAAAATAAAAATTAATATTTTTTTATTTTTCTCCATTTCTTCTTCTTCGTGTTTTGCGAATTTTCGGAAGTAAATATACAATTTGTTTTGTGTAAATGGTCATCATTAAGCAAGGGTAAGGTTATCATCTGGCCATAGAGAAAACCTAATTGAAATTCTTTTGGGTATTTTTCGGATATATTTCTTTTCTGTTCCTTAAAAAAATTTAAATTAAGTTGTTTTATATACTAATTTTTTTGACTATATTTAAAAAAAAAAAAATATTATTTTAGGTTGGACAAGAGTTTAATTTTTGTATAAAGAAGATATAATTCCATAATTTAAAAAGTTTCTTCATTAATAAAACTTTTTTTTTAAGGTAAATTTTAAAAATTATATAATATACATTCAAAATTAATGACTTTATTATATAAGTCCATATCATAGGATAAAAATTATACTGTGGTGGGGTATATAAATAATTGAAATTTTTTTAGTACATCCATCAGGATGAGGAAATAAAGACCACAAATTAATTTTTGTTTAATTAATATATTATGGTTATAGGGACACAGCAATGCCACAAGAGAGACAATATAATGGAATTTTTAATTTAAAAATACTGGGAAAAGAACATATTCCAAAATGAAATATTGTTTTGCAGGATTACCAGAAATATATTCATTTTTATGAATCATTAATTAATTATTTGTCATATATTACAATATTACCAGAATTAATTGTATAACATTTGGTAACATCGTAAATAATTTTATATTAAGGGTTTGCTATAAAACAGTGGTGCCCATAAGGTCGATCGCGATCGACCTGTCGATCGCATAATAATTTAAAGTCGATCGCCACCGAATATGAAATTATGTATAGAAAAACTAATTTTCACCCGTCTTTAGCAAAAAAATAATTCTTTCCTATGTGAAATTTTATAATTGTTATATTTTTTTATTTCATGTTTCCAAACTATTATAAATATCGTTATGTCGAATTTTTTTTTATATTAAGTACATATGTATGCTAGGCAATATTTAAAAAATCCAAGCCTACTGTTATTATCAGCTGAACAAAAAATATTTTTAGCTAAGAAAATATTTTTTATTTTAAATAAGTTCTTCAAATGGAATTTCTGTTATTCATTAATAAATACAACGTCTGTGGTCTGTGAAGTTAAAGCTGTTTAAGAAACTCTATTACTACATATACCCCAAACTGAAACTACAAAAGAATAGTAAATGGAATGCAATGCAGAACATCAAACGCAGCAGGATTTTTAAAATAAATTTAAACCTTTAATTACTTTTTTTTCTATTTTTGTAACTAAAATAATTAAATGAAATTATAATAATTTTGTTTTTATTTTATTATTATCATATATATACCGATAATTTATTTCAGTCGATCGCAATTGCTCTTATATTTCAAAAGTAGCTCTGTTGAGAAAAATAGTGGGCACCACTGCTATAAAATATATGAAGAGTAAAAGTAGTAGGCACATATCGTCGAACTGTTGCACTTGGTTAGGAAAAGCACAACGGTTTTTCCACATGATCGTACAATTTTTCTTCTTGCATGGATAACGTATGACTATATTGTTGTTTGGGCCATATTCTCCTTTTAGGTTATGTTAGATTATAGTGGCAGCAGAGCTTCACATACATAACAATGGTTTCACATTTATGGGTGACGAAAGATTTCGTACACTTACAACAAACTTGGTGAGTTTTATAGTACTGCAATTCGAAACCTTTTTCCGAACTAGATAGCAAGGTTTTCCTAGAATGAGACCTCTATGTCTAAGGAGTGCCGGGAAGTGGCATATGAGGTGGTTTCAACTTTCCCTGGTTCGCTTCAGTTTCTGTATTGATCACTTCCGATAAATCCTCGGCTTTACCGGTAAATCCTCATGGTTGTCGACTAATGAAGATCCTGAATTTCATTGTGAACGCGGTGGAATGATTAGCGATTTCGATTTTATGTTGTTGATGCGACACTAGTTTTTAGTTATACTCACTTTCTTTACTGCGCTATATTTTTATTTTCCAGTGTATTCTTTAGAGTTTACAGATTAGACCCGGTGGAAGGGATCATGCTCGAGGTTTATAAGTGCCTCTGATATTATAAAAATAAATTTGCCCATAAGAAATTTGAATTTTATGGAAATTTGATTTTTTTCATGTATAAAGAGATTTAGGTATTTTAATTCAAATTTGAATTATATTAATTTTATTCAAATTTATTAAAGACTTATTGAAAATTTGAACTTAAAACTTTCAAAAATTACTCCCAAAAATCCTAATTTTTCAAACCATTTATGACCTTTTCCTGATAAACTCATTAAAAACATGCTGAGACAGAAAATTTATTTTATTTACATCCTGCTACAGATTTCAATCATTTAAAATTTTCATTAACTTTTTATTCAATTATTATCAAATATTAACAGATCAAATATTTATTTTCATTCCCAAAATGATTTCTGTTTGACATTTTAATTTTCATTTATTTTATAAACCAAAATATAATTTTAAATCATAATTTATTTTACCAGTTAATTTTATAAATCAATAATAATTATGGCAAAATATAAATAAAATGGAATCATGTTTACGAAAATATATATTGAAAATAAAACTAATTTTGATGGATGGAATCTATATACACAAAGTTAATTGTCAGTAACCTAAAGCAACTTATTTAAATTTATTCAAATATTTGATAATTATTGGAAAAATTATAAAGTATTGCAGAATTGAATAAATTTATTGAATAAATGATTTTTGTTAATTTGAAATAGATCGTTCTAAATCATGTGATGTAACATTACTTAATATTGGAATAGATTTACAGTCAAAAAAATCAAAAATTGAAGCGGTTATAAAGTTTATATTTAATTAACCTTCCTTGAATACGTAACGGAGCAAGGTTTTCAGGGTTTTTATTCCCTGTTTAGTATATCCCACAAAAATCTAATTGCTTTGTCTCCTCTTATGTATTTTTATTACTTAAGTAAATTTAATAAAAATGTTTATGAATTTTTCAACCATTTTCATATCGCCGCCATTTCAAATACCTCCGCCATTTGCTAAATTTAAATTGAAAATGGTTTGTCGTTTGTCTTTAAGTTCCACGTTAAATAAAAGTGATGAGTTACTCGAATTTGGTATACAAAATAAAAAAGAATGGCAAGGACTTTACCCAGCATACACTTTGGTTCGATATTGGCCATTTTGAAAGAATTTTGTTAAATTATTTTTCAACTAATGATTAATGTAAATATTTTTATTTTAATAAATAATTTTTTTGAAATAACTTTTTGTAACCAAAATGTAAAACTATCTACAACAGAATTCAATTTTCAAATAGCCCACACACTAAATCTCTCACTTAACCTGTAAAATTATTTAATCCTTTATTCTATTCTATATTTACAAAAATATAATAATAAATGTACAAAATAACGTAATAGAATTTCAAACATGTTGAACTTTGGAGTAGTGTGTGATGCTTTCTTTAATAAACTACAATAAATGCTACAGTTTAGTTCTTTTTTAAGTATCCCCGCAGCATAAATGTTTATATACTCACTCATTAACTAGGTGAGGTTTATATGAGGTCAAATTGCACTTAAATTTTAAACTAGAATAGGTACCAAAAAAAATTAGGGTAATCTATCTAACAAAACATTTGAATAAATACAAAACAGAAGAATTAAAAAAAGCTTTACAGAATAAAGGATACTTTTTTCAAAACAAAAGAAAAAAGTCCTCAACAGTTTTTATTTTGTTGAATATTGTTGAGATTGCATTTGCTTTTTAAAGTAAGTATAGGAAAGTAGGTCAGAAACTTATACAACATTTTTGTATGACAAGCGGTTGCATTGCAAATTACAAGAATTCTTCAGGATTTTAATATGATTTGTAATAAAAAATAGACAAAATATAAAACTTAAAAATAAAATTTTGTTAGAGAATAATCAGCTAGAAGCGTTGCAAAGGCGCAAAGGCCGCAAATGATTGAATGTGTCTGGTTTAGAGAAACAAAATATACTCTTATGTTAACGTTTTTCAATTTGTATGTTTCATTATAATTAATCATGCAGTACGATTCCAAATTTACCAAATGATGGTAAATTTGGAACCGTACTTTTAATATATTTAAAATAGTGGGGGCATTTTATGTTTTTCATATGAAATCAGATTCGTTTGTTTAATTTTACCTGTACTGCAATTTTCAGATAAGGCCGCAACTTTTAAGATACATCACGACCTCATACCCACAACGGGGCTCGAAAGCTCAATTTTACTTTTTGGGACCTTAGGCGCTCCTGACCAATATTAATAATTTTTTTCAAATGCATACCCTACTCATTAAGGGTTTTCATCCTACCCTCTTCATCTAAAGAGCTCCCATGAAATTTTTATGGTCCTATGAAGTCGCTCAAAGTGCCGACCTGCCGACCCCCACAATTCCATGTCCGTCACAAAACGTTCACTGTTAATTAATTCCATAATTACAAGAAAATTCATCTTTAAAGTTTCACAATTTTCATCTTTAATTTCTTTCTATGAAATTAGTTCCTATGCATAATGGAAATGAGCACGTTTTTACCGAACTCTAGGCGTAATACTAGTACCAATACATACAAATCTCTTCGTTTTTTTTCTACGCTTCTTATTTACCTTTATGGTACGTTTGCAGTTCGTGAAAGTTGTAAAGAAAAATAAGTCTTGTATGAAGAAATGACTTCGTAGGCTGTCAAAAAGCACATCCAACATCGAAAATCAAAATCATATTTTATAATAATTATTCTTTTTAAAGCTGTTAAAAGTTGTCTTTCCAGGTTTTAATAAAAAATAATTAAAATAAATTAGTTTTTATATATAGTTTCATTACAAATAAATTTTATTACTTTTATTTATATAATTAATTTTAATTGCTACTGGATAATTTTATTTTATAACTGCTATCAAAATTATATTAATTCAAAAATTAAACTTTATATTAACTAATTTAAATAATGTTTTTGAATTACAATTAATTTCTAACTACATTTAACAATATAAGCTATAATAAATTTTAACTACTATATACTAAAAAAAAAAAATATCCTAATTTATTAGTTACCTATGTTGATATTTATAGACCATACCAATCATACTCAACGTCTAATAATCCAGGAATTGTTTTTTTCTTTAATAATTTCAATAGTATTACAATATTACCTTCTGGAAAAAGTGGATCTGGATCAAGTATTTTATCAAAATCGATTAGTTTTGGTTGACGATATCGATATAATGGATCTTCCATAGGATCAGGTGGCTGTGGTTCAGGTTCTATTACAATTTAATATTTATATAAATATTATATATTTAATTATTAATTATTTTTACCAGTTCGTCTCATTTCACTACAAATTGCTTTTACATCATTTTTATTACATGGTTTTTTAATTTCTTTTTTACTTCCTTTTTTTCTTTGTTTTTTAACTGGCATTTTAATTAAAATTTAATAAAAAATGTCGATTAAAATATATTGAACCAGTTAAATTCTAGTTTTAAAATTTTATTTTTTTTATAATTTTTTTTTTAACTTATAATTTTTTTTTAGAAATATTTTTTTTTTTGTATTTTTATTCTAATATAATTTCTAAATATGAAATTTTTATCATAGATCACTTTCTTTTTTTTTAAAAAAAAAATGATTTTTTTATGATGGAGAAAAGCTTGTTAAATTTCCGCATATTTTTCAGGAGGCGTGCGCCGAGGATTTATTTATTCGCATCCGATTTACATTTGAGCCGAATTTTCACACACATTAAAAAATGAATATAAATAATTTAGTTGTCAAGATTCAAAATCAATTTTTATATATAATACGTTTGCATATAAGTCCAACATGCCGAAAAAGTTCAAGATTATTTATCACCTGGTTGTTCCAAAAACGACCCAGCTCTAAATTTTGATTGGTTGATTAAAATCCAAAAAAACTCGGAGCAGAGAAAAATCGTCGTAAAACTAAACCGACCTTCAACATCAGTTCAGCTTCGAACCGATTCGTACAATAGCCAATTGACTAATTAAGTAGACTGAAGTACTGAAGACATAGTTATCTATTGTAACCGATTAAAGTTGTCAGTTTGAAGTTTTTTTTTCGACTTTTTTTCTGATGTTAATGTAATTTTTATTTTGTTGATTATATAATTTTTAATATCGTCTATAAAATGTTCATCAGGTGAATTTTTTGGAAAATGTCAAATTTAATTTCTCTTGCCATTTGCTTCAGTTTTTATTCCTAAAAGTTCAAAATATAAAATATTTGAAGACGTTAAATTTTAAGTTTACTGATACTGAAATTGTACAATACATTATAGCCCAAGCTAAGTCTTATCGCCGTCAACTGTCAAATAAGGGTCCATCAGCTTTAGAGTGCATGTATAATAAATAATTTTCATATTAACCATAGAAAAAGATATTCAAATCGTTTTACACCGAATTTAATTATTGATATAATCACAGCACAGATTTATTTATTAATTTAACCAAACAAGCTACATTTAATATCTTAGTTACAAATTAATACAATTACTAATTAATACAATAATTTAAATACCTGATCGAATAAATAAATAAATTTTTATTAAATTTATTAAATTTATACATATTTATTTATTTATTTATTTACAAGGTCATTGAGAAACACGAATATGAGAAGAAATATGACCCTGGAATTTCACATCCTGTTACTAAGATAATATGTGAGCTACTCTAGCATAGTAACAGCTATACACATTTTACGTATTTTAGAAATTAAGATGCCGTGATCCACTCTATCAAATTCTTTGCTGAAGTCTGCGTACACAGCATCTATTTGGTGACCTGTTTCCAAATGAAACAGTAATCAATTTTGTTGATATTTTGGTACATATTATTTTTTCGAAAGTTTTCTGAATAGAAGATAGTATAGCGATGCCTCTGTAATTAACCACATTACTTTTGTCCCTTTATTGTAATATTAACTGTTTAAGTGTTATTGCCTATAAAACTAAGTATACGTGTCATTGACATGTTCCATGATTGAGAGAAAGAAAATGTTCCATGATTTTTATATGTGCCTCTGTATTTTGTGAAAATTATGCTCCTGCATATTCATTCAATTTATAAATTCATCTTCTACGAGTCGTAATGACCAAATGAATGCTATACATGAGTGTAAGTATTAATCTAAGACTGCAGTGTGATCTGGAACCCTTCGATAAGATTATTTATGTTATTATATACATTTTGTATACTCTACTTTCATTTACATCACTCAATTCACTGAATACAATTTATATTTTCAAAATTTAACATCTAAAAAATAAATTGTGCACAAGGAATTGGCCACAACTTTACAAAATATCAAACTCATCCAAAATGATTTAATATTAAACTCTATGAATGAATCAACAAGTCGAAATATCCAAATAATAATATTTCAGTATTTAAACAACTAAATTCCGTTCAACCAAAAACACAAACTGATATCAAAATAACCTTGACCTTGATTACTTTACCGAAAAATAATAATAAAACCTTTTTAATTTTAGAACTGCGAATTATAAATATAAAATTATATAAATTAAAATTTCGGTACTTATAACTAGAATATATTTAAATTAAAGACCATCATTTTTACAATAGCTTATAAAATTTCGATATGAATTCATTAGTCAATTTTGTTTGCTGCTAGCTAGCAAATTAATTTATTCGTAAATAAAAAATATTTTTCAGGTTCAATGAAACTACTGCTATAAAACAGATACAAAACAAAACTAGAAATACTAGTTTTTTTTAATTCAAAGACGTCAGCAGCCGTTCGCAAGCTATACAAAATTTACACTGCAACACTCATTTCAGCAATATCGAAGTTCTAACAAACTTCAAACATTTCAAATTATTTCATATTTTTAAGTTTTTTAACCTTTGGTGTTAAGAATAAAAGCTTTAGACTTTTAGTTCAGTAAAATAATTAACGTTTGATTAAAGTGTCTGAATGGAACTACTAGTTTTGTAGTATTTTAATACTGAGTCTTAATTAGTTGGCTATTACTAACTCTTTAAGTATTTGTCTATTTGTAACAATTAATTTAATTGAAGTTTATTCTAAATATTAGAAAATTTGACAGTTTGTATGAATAGTGTTGTATAATAAAAAGTCTTGTTAGTGGAACAAAATTAATTAGAAAAAATAAAAACAACTAAAAATAAATTTCTAAAAATAGAATTTAGTGAAAAATTTGAGTTAATAAGAATTTAGAGAAATTTTGAGTTGATTAGAATTTAAAATATACAAAAAATTCGTCTATGAACTCTTCAAATTTTTATAATATTTTAATTTTAAAGTTAAAGTTAAATTATTTTATAACGAATATAAAGACTGCGTTCTGAAAAGATCAACAAAGTTTCGAGTAAAATGATCTAAAAAAAAAAGTACACAATTAATTTTCTTTTAATTGTTACAAAACAATTAATGAAAACTTATTATCAGACATAATTACAAAAAAATCAAGGACCTAAAGTAACTAATTCAAAAGTTATTGACAATTTTGACTGCGTAAATCAATTCCAAAACGACCGATAGCATTTCTTTGAACCAGATTGTTTTCAAAATACGTCGGTCAAATTTGTGAGTAAAAAAATCGCAATTCTTTTAGCGGCTCATATCCATATAAAATAAAATCTTGGGTCAATTGAGAATTAACCTTTATATTTAGATTAACGTGCTATGCTCATTGATTTGATTATTTTAACACAAAATTTCATATAAAAATGACCCATATCACAAAAATTGGTGCATGGATATGGGAAATTTAGCACTGTTAATTCAATTATGAAGATGTACTGTTATTTCTTGTACATAACATCCTACAGACCAATCCATTTTAAATCAGTTTAATCATTAAGAGTCAAGTTGAAGACAATACAAAGTTGTAAGTCATAATTTAAATATACATAAAAAAACATCCCACTCGACATAACTCGATATAGCCAAATATTTAGTCAGTTAATTTGCAAAACTGGAGCGTTATGTAGGTTTTCGATATTTAAGGGACCTCAGATTACCTTACAAGATAATTTAATTTTTATACGAACCCTACTAAAATATAAAATATCCAATTTTTGATTTGCTTTTAAAGCACAAAAGCCAACAAGTCTACAAGTACTGCTCTCTTACTTTACAATTTCATAATTGTTTTAGGTCGTACTGATAAGCATAAGATTATACGATACCGGATGGTACAAAACTTACAAATTGAAAATGTAATCAAAATATATTATTCATAAATCTGCATGTAAAAAATATAATTTGATGTCGTTCCTATTAATAATATGAGTTTTATGTCACTTTTACACTGTAACAAACTTTAAAATGTTCTTTTGAACAGCTTAGATCAGATAGAAGTTAACAAAAAATGTACATAATTCAAATCAAATCTCTAATAATAGTACCAAAAGTCTAGATGTCATTAAGGTTAAATTATTTTCTTTTAATTAATTACAAAAACGATGACAAACTAACAAACTATAAAACATTAAATTTAAATATATTATTTATTTCTGGAGCTAAAATTAAAGTTAATACTAGAATAATCGAATAAAACTTGTTCAAGAAACTTGTAAGAGATTTATTTGTAAATTATGATAATGAAAATCAAAAATGATATAAAACTAACTCAACAGCTCAAAGCTCTTCTGATAGAAACATTCACTCATTTTTTCTAGCTATTTTTATAATTATGCCTTATCTGAATAAACAATAAAATTATTTATTATCGGTTTGTGTACTATTTATAATTACATTTTATAATTATATCAATAATAATAATTATTGATAAATACAACTTGTTTATATAGCAAAATAAAAGCAAACAAATAATGGAAATTTTAGTCGTTAACATTTAGTCAGTCGGACTAGTTCAGTTTTTTTTTTTCTAGTGATAATTTAAATATTTATTAAATTAATTTTGATAAACTGAATCGAAAATTCTATAAATAAAGTTAAACTATGGAAGTTAATGATAAAAATTGGAAAAAGTCATCAATATCAGTTAAATTTCCATATACATTTTATAAAAATCGTATTAAAAACGTTCAAAAGTAAGTAAAAAACAAAATAATTACAAATAATCAAAGGTTACAGAATGTTACAAGGTCTACAAAAAAAATGATAAGTTCTGAGAAATATTATTGTTTTTAAATGAATATTTTAAAAATGATGATAGAGAACAAGTATCTAAATAAATAAATTACTATAATTTTCATTGATCATAAAGTATATAAAATTAATTTTTCAAATATGACCAGAATTTATTCATAAATATTAGTCGGTCGAGCTGTCGCTTTAGACTACATACGATCATCATTAGAACTGCCGGCACTCCTAGTAAATGTAAATATAAATTATTTAAAATTACAATCATGAATGTTATAAAATTATTCTGATTACTATTTGATCAAATAATTTAATAAATAATGAATAAATTAATCGTGATATTAAAATAGAATTTAGTTTAAATCAATTACAAGTTAAACAATCATAAATTACAAATCTATATTACATATAATAGGGCTCGTAATTATTACATATTGGCCCTACTTATCCATTGGTCTAAATGTGATTGATAGCTCAGGGGAGAACCTAAAAAACTAAGTAATTATGATTTTTGTATAGCTACTTATTTGAAATAAACAAATTTAGGAAATTTTATTAAATTTTAAACTTATTAAATTAGTTTTACAATTTTATTTTTCCACTTTCACCCTACTTTGCAGCATAGGGCAACAATAATTCAAACATTTTTATTGTAATTTGGACCTATTAATTTTATAATGGATTCCGAACGATAAGTTTCTTTATAATGAACAAACTCTTAATTTAGACAAGCTATTGGCAAACATTTATTGTCAGCAAATGGTCTTAACTGTACCCAGTCTTAAAATCACAATTACAATTCCAAATTTTATTACTGAATACTCATTTAAATCTGAGTATTACTGGGTAATCATTTAAAACCCGGATTCTAATGCATTACAGCATAATACACTAGCCACCATCCCTCAATTTTACAATATATTTAAGCTCGTTTATAAATTGTGAAACGTTTTAAATTCTGTTTAGCTCAGGGCCCGTTTATATAGTCCAGGGTGGCCCAGATTTTATAGAGATATTCTATGAATTTATGTAATTTTATTAATGCTGGTAAAAATTATATAAAAATTATTTTTAAAAGATAACTTTTCGCTGACATTTAAATAAATTTCGCTGACATTTTTATATTCAGTAATTGAATTTCAATAAAAACTTAAAACGTATTTTAAATAATTTTAATTAATTATTACAATTTTAATTAATTGTATTTATTTATTTAAATTAAACATTTTAATTTAAACAATTATAATTAATTATTGTGTTTATAAATTAATAAGTTATATTAATATTTTAATGATATTTTGTAAAAACAAGTATGTAAATAAATAACAAGAATGTAAATTAATTTAATATTTTTATCATTTCAAATATATAGACTAACATTTAACAGAAATTATTATCAATTGGAAGAAAAGCACCTTTTTAAGTTGGCATTTTGTTAAAAAAAAGGCTATCAACATTCTATTTAAAGGTTCATATTTCCTACAATTAGTAGTTTTTATGCCGAAAACGCTCAAATAATTTGGGTCACTATGGGTCAATAAAATGTAAACAATTTCAGTAACCAATCTTCTAGATTCTATAGCTTTTAGTGCTAAAAGTTGAAAGCGATTATAAATTTAATATGCTTCAGTAATTATACCATTTTAATTCTATTCAAATTTCTTTATATAGTTGGATAGCTAGTAAGCAGGTTGAAGATAATGCTGAAGGATTATGGCGAATTCATGATACTATCTATGATTTTACTGATTTTATTGATCGACATCCTGGTGGACAATTCTGGCTAGAAACAACAAAAGTATAATTCAATCTATATTTGTAAAATTCTTATTACAATTTTCATGTTTGTATATAGGGTACTGATATTACTGAAGCTTTCGAAGCTCATCATATTACTTCATTTCCTGAACAAATGTTATCAAAATTTAAAATACGTCAAGCATCTGAACCAAGAAATATTACATTAACATTTAAAGAAAATGGTTTTTATAGAGTACTAAAATCTCGAGTACGTGAAAAATTACATACAATTGATTACGAGCCAATAAATCGCAGTGATGTAAGTTGTTTTTATTAATTATATTATGTAAATTTATTAATTAAAAATTATTTATTTACAACGTAAAATATTTTTATTTCATTTAATTTTTTTATAATTAATTTATACAGATTATTCATAGTGGACTTTTGATATCAACATTTTTAACTGCAATTGGTAGTGTTTTATTTAACAGTTTACTTTTAGTATTACTGTCATCATTATTGATTTGTTGGACAGTAATTGCATCTCATAATTATTTTCATCGTAAAGATAATTGGCGAATGTATGCATTTAATATATCATTAATGAATTTTCATGATTGGCGAATATCACATGCCTTATCACATCATATTTATCCAAATTCATTTCATGATTTGGAAATAACAATGTTTCAGCCATGGTTTTGTTATATACCAACTCCATTTATAAAAAATTGGTTACAACGTTATGGATCATGGATTTATGGTCCAATAGTTTATTCGGCTCTATTTTTACAAACAATTATATCAAGGTAAATGTTAAAAAACTTCTAATGAATATTAGACCAATCAAATTGATTTATATTTACTATAAATACGGAATATTTCGAATATTTGTAAAACTAAAATTAAATTTAATCCATAATTAAAATTCCTATATAAAAATAATTAATTTTTTCAAATTTTTCAGGATATTCTTCTCTTTTTACAAAACTAATGTTATGTATATTGATGATTTAATTGGACTCTCGATACCATTAGCAATTTACTTAACAACAAGTGCTGATATTTTAACAACATTTTTAGCATGGTTTAAATTATTAATTGGTTCTAGTTTTATATTTGCATTAATTGGTTTAAATGCTGCCCATCATCATCCTGATATTCATCATGATGGTGATGCTATGCGTGATGATCGTGATTGGGGTTTATTTCAATTAGATACAATTATTGATCGTTCTGATATTAAAGGATCACAATTTTTAGTATTAACACATTTTGGTGATCATGCATTACATCATTTATTTCCAACATTAGATCATGGTATATTACCATCACTTTATCCAATTTTATATGAAACAATGATTGAATTTAATGGTCAATTAAGGGAATGCCATCAATTACATCATATTATTGGACAACATCAACAATTGGCAAGAGTTGAAGCAAATAAAAATAAACCAGGATCAAAATAATAACATCATAAATAAAAATTAATTGGTTTCAGATTGTTAAAAAATAATTCTTTATGTAAATTTTAGTTGTAAGTATATAAAAAATAAATTTTAAAAAAATATGTAGTTTTTTTTTTAAAAAAAAGGAAACGTATAACCCTAACCTTAAAAGAAAAACTAGAATATTTTATCCTTTATAGTATTTAAATTTATTTGCTTTCGAAATAATAAAGAAAAGATAGATTTTCCAGTTCACCTGGCATATCCTTGCAAGGTATAAGAAAAATAATGATATGCCATTCACATATAATATAAGTTCTGCTCATTGAACTTGAAAAATATTTGTCTCGTGCAAAATTATATAGGGTAAATTTCTACAATAGTAGAATATAGATTCAAATTTATTAAGTTAACACGTTCGCGACTAACGATTTTGTTTTTTTTTTTGAAATTCCTCTGGAAACATGTCACTGTGTTTACTGTGAAAATATGTTCAAAAAGTTAATTATTTATGTAACTACTTGGCTTATTCACAGACCGTGCACTCTACACATGTTTTATATTCTACCAGAAATAAAAAGTACCGAAAAATTACTTATCAAAAACTACAGCAAAATTGTAGCTAATTACATAACTAGTAAAATTGACCCATACTTGTAACGTGAACGAACCTCAACGAAATATTCAATGTTTACTTATGGTGACCATTCGTCCATTTCTTCAAGGTACAGTCTCTAGTTTGAGTAAGGCATCCCTTAAAATTAAAATTTTATAAAGGGATGCAATACGTTCATTTTTCGTCTACTTTGCCTTCTTAATGTCTTATTTTTATGTCTCGTATAGTCCAAAATCATAACAGCATTCCCTTTTATATCTGAAATTTAAATCCATATTTGCACATGGCTTGAAAATCATTCATTTAGGTGATGATAACGTCAACTGCAATATTTTTAAGTATGAACTAAGATAATTTTACTATAGTGAAATAAATTTTACTCTGATTAAAGGTGACTAGATATATCACACAGTGCAACATAATGATTCATTTGCTTCACTGATTTTACGGCAAAAATGTTTGCTTCACTGATTTAACGGGTGTCCTTTATTTTTGTCGTTGCAAAATGGTGACCGTAATACTTGACATTGAGTAGCGATAGTGTTAAATAAGAAAATATGACAAACCGAACTAAAATTCACTTGTAACATAGCTTACCTAAATTTGCATTGAATATTATCTTGTTATAGTTATTGGAACCAATGATTATTTTGTAATATTTTCTATATCTTTTGAATGGAATGAAAATTATTTAGTTTATATAATTTTGTTGAATTACATTTTACAATTTCGGATATTCATTAAATAGAATATAAATTGAATATTAAATTTTAAATTTTTCCTGGTATGTTTGTCTGAGTATTAGATTAAATATAGGATATCATTTTAATTTATACAAACAACAACTTTATTTGGTGGAATAAATATTCTGTAGGAAAATATATTATCACATAATTTGGTAAATTAAGATAATCATAAATGAAGGATAATTAAGAAGTAAATTAAGAAGTAGTAAATTAAGGATTCAATAAAATTTCATTGAAATTCATAAGAGTATACATAAATTCAAACGTTTCTCGTCACTATTTTAACAAGGAACAAGGATCACATAATCAATTTATTAAATTATCGTAAGAGCTTGCATATTTTTGGGTGCTTATATCTAATTTATTTTAATATTTACCATTTTTTTTCTGTACATTTTATTTAAAATTTTACAAAAAATTTCAAACTCTTGATTTTTTATCTCATTTATTTTCTGGATTAAGTAAACTTTTTGATGTATGACCAAAAAAATTTATGAATCTGAATAAATTTATTGCTAATCTAATAAATAATCGAAAAATATATACAATTTTTCAATATATTTCACTGTCCAGAAATGTTCACACAATTTCCATAAAATAAATAAATCAATAATATTTATAAAAATAAATTTGTTTTCAAATTTTAAGTAATTTTACCTTAATTTCACAAATAGGTAAAATGTATAATTTGGACCACTGTTTTTTTTATTCAGAATTGTTTTATTATTTATTCACATAATCACATTATTTTTTACCAAAATTCTACAGAAATGAAAATGAATTTTCAGAAGTTACTATAAATAATAAGTATAACTCTTGACCTCTTTCCAAAGATTTCTTTTTAAAACATTACATTTCATATAAGATTCTATAAAATTATAAAAAAAAAACTTTCTTATTCTTTTCTATTTTCATCTAATTTTATATTAAGGACTAAACAAAATTGAAATGTTACAAAGAAAACCAAGTGAAATTCTATTAGAGCCAACTCATAAAAATAAAAAGAAAACCAACTAAAAAATAAGTTACCCAGGTGTATTAAAATTACCTTAAAATATATATTAAAAAGGTGTCTAAACTACCTAAAAGAAGTGATAATAAATGTACATATTAAACAGAACAAAAAACACCAAAATTTTGTTACTGTTGCGCGAATATTATTTTAAAATTAAATTGGCTTTGCATATTTTTCATTTAATATTTGGAATTTTTAAGTACCTACTTTCAAAAGTTATGAATAAAATTTTGCATTATGAAATATATTTAGAAAAAGGATTCATTAGCCTGACAACTAAGCGCCTTTGATATATTATCTTTTGTATTAATTTGATGGAGTTGCCAATTGTACAAGATTTTTAAATAATAAATCAAATAAAGAAAATTAATCGAATGAAATTTGTAATTTTATCAAAGTACTGAATTTTATTTCACTAATTTACAAATTGTTTAGAGTTAGACCAAACACAATTGTCTCTGTTTAGATAGACCAAGATGAAATCTTGAAATATATGACAGCATATTTTAATATCTTTCTTTGCAATCGCGCTACAGCCCAAGGTCCAAGTCAAGTTTTGACCTCCTTATGAAGGTTTCGTGACATAATTTAATATGGTGCGCCTGATATTATGCAATGTGTAATTAATTGTTGATATCTTTATTTTCTGATGATATCGATTTCAAAGATGTTACGATCATCAGTTTAGTAGCTTGTAAAATGGTCGAAATCGCTTTGAACACTACCAAAAGCTCCATGAAACGTAAAAAAAGACAGCCGTCATGTTTTTAAGGCTATCATTCCCGGTTGAAGTCCATTATAATTATAAATACACAAGTTTCACCCAATCAATCTTTAGGTTCGGTGGTGACAGACTGATTCCCATAATAGAACCATTAGTTCTGCTTCGAGAAATTCGTTTAACCCTCTTACAACATTATTTTTGTGAAAATGAGACAGAAACTCAATTCTCCAGCATAAACAAAACAATTTACATTTATTTGTATATTTTAATAGCTGGCAACCCACTAAAATTTAGCTTTTTAATTTAAACTTAAAGTTGGGTAAAATTTTATTAAATTTTAAAGTTATAATATTACCATAAAATAATCTTAAAAATCTCTATTATTAGTTACATTATATAATTATAATATGAAACAATATTTATGATTATTTTATTTTAAAAGCTTATAGATAGATATTCACAAATTTACATAACTTTTGGTTTCATTTGATATTACTTCAACAAGAATTATCCATTTAATAAAACCATTTATGTATGTAACTCAGAATAATGGACATGGACATGTTTATATATGTTAGTATAAAGGATACAATTTTCTCCTAAAATTACAAAATTTTGTGCATAATTAAAAGTTTTCTGATGACAATATAATTTTTTTTTTTAAGATTATCTTATAAAAACTTTATATAACCAAAAGATTCTAAAACAGAAAATGTGTAGAAGAAATTAATTTAGATAAGACCTGAGCTATCCGTGGCCTACAACGTTTAGGTAAGGCACATCTTGTGATATTTACTTAAAAATTATTGCTTTATTATTATGGTCTGAGGTGTAAGTCTTTAAGATAGCTCGTAGAATGGATTACGTTGACTACGACAGGAGATAATTAAATGAATATTTTCAAACCAATATCAATTTATACATAAATTAAGTAAAAAGTGTCCTTCAATACGATAAGCAAATAATTTCTATTAATTTGGATTGTTTGAACTTTTAACTCTATATAAAAGGAATAGTAAATTTTTATTAAGTCAACAAGTTTCTATTTAAATAATTTAAAAAAAAAACGATTTTCGATTTTAATTTTTGATGTAAATTTACAATTGGTTGAAATTTAAAAGATCATTTTTTTAAAAAAAGGTGAAATTACAGTGCCAGTACCACCGTTCACCGTCACTTTAAATTTTAAATTACATTACGCGTACAATTTCTCAAATATAACATGACGGTGACGATCGTTTTTTGATTCCAGTTTTGGTAAAAAAATGTTTATTTTAAAGAATAGTTTCTTTAATTTTTTTATGTAATTGATGCTACTTTTTAATTTAAAAGAAGTGTTCTAATACATTTTAAACAACGCTTCTAATATTGTGTTAATGTCGTGTTTCAATCGTTTCGTTGATAGTAGAAATGTTTGCTTAGGTATAATAATGCATCTATTAAACTCAACATTCACAATGGCCAACGCACTACAACGCGCTTTCAAGAAAATGTTCTATATATAAAATGTATAGAACTAGATAAACGCAACGCAAATATTTATAACACAGAAAGTTCGATAAATTAAACGCACATTCACTGAAATATGACAAATTAATAAATTTACTTCAAGAAAATAGTGTTTTATATGATAAGTCTTGTAAAAGTAATAAAAATAACTATAAAAAAGCTAAGATATGGAAAGAAATTGCTGGAATATTTAGAAACCGCTAAATATTTTTTCACATTTTCTTTAATAATGTTAATAAGAATTAACACAACTTTCAGAGCACTTATAAGCCGTGGTAAATGCTGCGTTGCTGTTGAGAATGTTGAGAATAAACTCGGAGTTAAGCTACATATTTATTTTACACTGTGGCACTGTAATTCTAGCTTAACAAATAAATAATTTCTTAGAAAACATTGTATTTATTTTATAAATTAAAATTTTCGAATTTCTGTTGAATATAAATTTCTAACTACAAAATGATATTCCATTGAAAATTACAATTCTTTTATCATTTAAATTCAAATTTCGTATAATTTCGACTCATCTGCATCAAAAAAATTATGTAAATTATTAATTAAATTATTTTTTTGTAATACGGTATTACAGATTTGAAATTATTTTATACATTTTCTTGTTATAATTTTTTTTATAAAATTTTCGAATATTAATTTCATAAAACCGAACCATAATTCATGTTAACTGAACGGACCCTATAAATATAGCAAATGTTCGAACCATTTTACTTCTGCCATCTAATCTTATTGATTGTGAATATATGCAATTCAAAATGCAACCACACCGGTTGCCAACTTGACAAAACAAACATTTACAATTTTTTTTTATCGTACAGATTTGTCATTATTTCTTTTTACAGTAGTTTTTCTAATTTCTGTCTGCCAAAGAGCTAAAGTGGTAGGTAAATTGTTACATAAATAATATTAAAAAATATTTATAAAAATTGAACTAAATTAGCTTATAGTGCTTTGGAAAATATCATGTCGCTTTTAATATTTACAACACAATTTGTTCATACATTTTAATACCAATAAAATAATTTTTCTTATGATTCGAAAAATGTAAAAGACATGACAATCGCCACATTTTATCTATTTAGATTAAAAAACAAGTTTTTAAACAAAAATTATAAAAATTAAATTAAATTTGTACAAATAATTTTTATCAATATCAAAAATTAATTATGAATTAAAACAAAATTCAGAATTTAAAAAATCAATATTGGAAAATTTTGTTATGTAACACTTTCAGAGAAAACTGACATTTTCATTGAATAATCATCGACGCCGCCGCCACAATGATAATTTTTACATATTAAACATTTTAAGTTCAATAGCTTTATTTTAATACAAATAAAATTAACTATTTCAGATTATCTAAACAAAAATAAAAAAAACAACAAAAATGGCTCTTCGATTACTCGGATTAGCTGTCATGAGACAACAACCAATCATTAAAGGTATTCAAGTTGGTAATGTCGCATCATTAAATACATTAAATAAAATTGGTAATCGTGAAATTGTTGGCCATGGATGGAATGGTAGTGCTTGTTATGCTGATCGTGTTGATTATCCAATGCCAGCTGTCCGATTCAGGGAAATAAATAAAGAAATTGCTGTTTTACGTGAAAAGGAAAAGGGTGATTGGAAAAAATTATCAATGGAAGAAAAGAAAGCATTATATAGAGCTACTTTCTGTCAAACATTTGCTGAAATTCAAGCACCAACTGGTGAATGGAAATTACATACTGGAGTTGGTTTAATATTTTCATCATTGGCTATTTTATTAGCTTTGATATTAAATCTTTATGGTAAATTTGATAAATTATTAAATTAATATTTATATAACTTAATAATTTATTTTCATTTATATTATAGTTTATCCAGAAATGCCAGTTAGTTTCAATGAAGAAAATCAAAAGGCACAACTTAAACGTATGTTGGAATTGGAAATGAATCCAATTCATGGTTTATCATCCAAATGGGATTATGAAAATAAAAGATGGAAATAAATTAAATTATATATTATATATGATTAAGTTAAAAACAACAAAAATATATTAAATTAATTTTCAAAATCTTGTTTATATAATGTATATATATAATTTTTAACTATATTTCAATCTTTGTTCTAAGCAAAAAAAAAAATGTAATCATAAATTATATTTGTATTTAACATCGATAAAAACAAATTTAATAAAAATTTCGCAATTCAACTTAAATAAATCCAATATTTGAAAACAAAAAAGAAAGTATCAATAAACTATATTGAAAAATATATACAAAAAACATAAATTATCAGTTTTTTTCTCTAATTTAATTTACTTAGTGTTAGATAATTGTTAATAAATAGATATAATTACTAGTATAATTGTTCTTAGATGTTTTAACTAATAAATGGTGGTTGTTGTAAAACTAAAAGTTTAATTCATTTATTGGTAACAATTGAACATAACCTAAATTTGACTTGTTTGGATGTTTACATAAATAATAATGCTTCCGGTTCTAAATTTTAAACAAAATATTGCATTGTATTGACTTTCTTAGAAGTAAGTTGCTGTAATAAAACTTTGTGACACTATTCAAATTCAAAGTATCAATGTTATCACAAAAAATAAGCTTTCGGGTGAAATAAATATAGAATTAACGTTCGTTACAGAGGAAAGAGTAGCAGATTTATAAAATATTTTTATAAATTTCAGTTACATTCTACATTCATATAATTGATAAGAATAAGAATATTTTATATTTTACTAAAAAAGTAATTTAATTTAACTTACCTGTTATATTTTAAAAAAACCTGATTCAAAATGGTTTAGTAAGCTAGCTAGAATAAAAACCACAATAGAAAAAAACACTATTAAATTAACATAAAATTATATTTTTAAATTTTCAATATTTTAATATTAAATTATATATACCACTATATTTTCATATTTGTTAAATTTAAATTTTCATTAAATATTTTACACATTTTTGTACATTATCATAACACATTTTTTAAACTTCTTAAAATACACAAAAACCCGAAAAATTTATATTATTATTATTATTTTTTAATTGAAAACGATTTAACACATTTATTTAATAAGTTTATTAATGTTTAGAGAAGTAAAAATTAATTTTTATAATTTTAATTACTTTTTTTAACCACCAAATACAGAACAGAAAAGTTCTCCACGAAAAGTCGTCGATAACTAAAAACTTTGGTGCGAAAAGTGACATTAATTTTATCGCGCGAAATTAGAATATGTAGTTATATAACCTCATTATTATTAATGCATTTTTTGATTGCTTCTATTTTACAAAAAAATTATTCATCAAATAGTTTTTAAAAAAATAATTAGACTTTATGCTCTACTACTCACTACTGGCTTACAAACTATTAAATATTTGGTTATGGCTATGTTACCAGTACCTACTTTTTGCTATTTTGGTTGCGGCTGCTGTACTGTGGCTCAAAAAGAATGTATTTTTAATAAGATAAAAAACTTAAGATGTGAGAAACAGAGTTTTGCAATGGCGTGTCGTTTAAATATCAAACCTATATTTAGTGCTGTTTACTCAATGACAAAGTACATTCTGTCTTTTAATAATAATCTCTTATAAAAACTATGATTTCAGTAAAAATATGAGGAACAGTCCAAATCCAACAGTGTCTCCACTGTAATGTAATTTATAAATATATTTTATAGAAAATAAACTAAAAATATAAATTAACATATTTACCACACATTGAAAAAGCTGAAATCAACAGCAAATGCAAAATGCAATACTTGTGCTCGTACCAGAACAATATGTTGGTATTATTGTTCGGAGATAAATTGAAAATATCACTCTAGAAGGGTCTCCCCTATACATATTAAATAATATACAAGATTATACCTGTACCTGTACTTTCAAAACCATGACAGAAAGAAAGATTTTTAAAAAAATGAAAAAATAATCATGAATTTTATACATATATCACCTTAATGTCACCATATCATTGAATTTTGGAGACACCTTTATAGCTAGTAGGATCTTCGAAAACCTATTGCCGTAATCTTGAAAACTAGAAAATATAACTAAAAGAATAGTCGTTTTTGTGAGAGAATTTAACTTAACCAGAAAATGAATTATTTAAAGCTGTACGCATAGAAGAAGAAGTGAATATAGAACCTATAGACCTGTAGTGCTATATAGTTATAGTCGGAACTGCTAACTATATAGCACGTTCCGATTGTCAAAGCAATCAATTTCAAGATTGATTTTAATCAGACCTCTAATTTCGAGTTTTATTATATAGAAACTTTTATTGCAACAAATTTATAGTGTCCTTTCCTTACTATAAAATTTACTATTAATACAAAGCCAAACAAACTTAAATAGCCTCACGAAATCGCAAATCAGTTGTGTTATTACGAAGTTTTAGCTGTATAATAATTTGTACAATATTCCTTAAAAAAAATATTTTTTAAAGTAGTCTGTTATTTTCTAAATTTAATTACAAATGTTATTCTGACAGCAATAATAATTTCAAATTTATTAAATATATATACCGAAAAAAGAAAACGAAAAAAACTTAATTTTAAAATTATGGCATTACGATTAATTGGTTTAGCCATAAAAAAATCAGCTATCATTAAAGGTATTCAAGTTGGTAGTATTGCATCATTAAATACATTAAATAAAATTGGTAATCGTGAATTTGTTGGATATGGTATTAATGGTAGTGGATGTTATGTTGATAAAGTTGAATTTCCTATGCCAGGTATTCGATTTCGCGAAGAAACACCAGAAATAACTAAACTTCGTGAAAAAGAAAAAGGTGACTGGAATGAACTAAGCCTGTGTGAAATGAAATTATTATACAGACATTCTTTTTGTCAGACATTTCCCGAAATGCTTGCCGCTACTGGTGAATGGAAAATGGTAATTGGGGTAGCATTAATTATTATATCACTTGCATTTTTTTTGACTATGTTGACGAATATAGCGAGTAAGTATTTTTTGTTAAAAATTGTTATTTTTATATTTTTATAATTTTGATTATTTTAATATAGTTTATCCGGAAATTCCACATACTTTTAGTGAACAGTCACAAAGGGCCCAATTAAAACGTATACTTGCCCTTGAAATGAATCCCGTTACTGGTATAGCATCAAAATGGGATTATGAACTTAAGAAATGGAAATAAATTAATATTAAGATTTTTATTTTAAATTCTTTGAATATTAAGATTTTATTTTAAATTCTTGTTTTATTAACACAGCAAAGATAATTAGTATATAGAACATATCAGTGCCACTAGTGTGGCATTAAACATGAAACCCAATCATTTTAATCTCCACAAGGAATTGGGATTATTGTTATTTCCCATTTCTGGTTTTTTTTCCCCATGTGAAGCTATTACCCGATGAAGTTATTGCTTTTCGCCAATATTCATTATTGCTGACGCTAAATGTCATGTATATTAATATCGCAATTATTTTTTTAGTTAATGGGAGAAGCCGTATTATATTTTTAGTTAATATTTACAAAAAAATTTCAGTTATTAACACGCTGTCCGAATACTGGCGGTAAATTTAAAATATATACATTAGCATTATATCATTGAAAAATGTTGGTGATATTGAATATTGTAATTTCAAAAGAGGATCCCTTAATTATTTAGAGTTAACCGCTAGCAATAACCGCTAAAATTCTGCATGAGCCTTAGGTCTATAATTTAATACAAAAAGAAATGGAGCTTCATTAATGAAAGCATTAGAAAGTTAACACTTTAATTTTGATTCTTAACAGTCTTTGTTCTTTGCTATGGGAAATTGCTAATTAATTATTAAATTATTTTAATTGATGACACTATTCTGCGATTCCGTCAAGAACTGGTGTAATAACAATAATCATAATATGTTAAATATTAATAAATGTGCTTTAATTATACTTACAACTACAACTACAACCATCCCATCCCACCGCACTTATAATCAAAGAATAAAATTATAATATTTAATTAAAAATCTAAAAACATAGAAATTTAAAAATATTTTCCTTTGATGTATAATGATTTCTCTTTATTTTCCTATTCCCTTATTTCATCCATAATTTTTGGAAATGCCGCAGAATGGTTCCGATGAAGGGGCAGTCAGCCCTTTGCTCTAAAGTAGTCCAAACAACTAATTATATTGAACTGCCAAGCAGCCATCAAAGCTTTAGAGTTTACATTCATAATTATTTTGAATTTAAACTGGTTAAAGAATGCTTATCCTCGCTCAAACAACTAGCAGAGATTCACTCTGATATGAGTACCAGGACATTGGACATGAGTGCATAACCGATAACGAGTTTGCCGATAAAATATATTAAAAAACGGTCAATAATTTGGTCGAATACCACATTTATGGATGGTGTTGCACGATTAAAATAAATAAATAATTTACAAAAAATATTAATCATTAATTTTTATATATAAGTAATATTTATTTAGTGCATGATTTTTATTTTATTTTTATTTTTTACTTAAATTTCTTGTACCTATAGATACTATTATTAATATATAATTTTATAATTAATTTCTTAATATTTAACTATATTTTCTTTATTTAATATACATATAATAATAATTATAAATATGATTTTTTTATTTGTTGGTTTGTTAAGATCACTGGTAAATAAAATAATTAAAATATGATGACAGATTAATTAAACTATAATTATATAACATCCACAACGAAAAATAAAAAATTTAATTAATATAATACAAAATAATCAAAATATTGCTAATAAAAATTGATACAAAAAATTTGTGGATTTTATATTTATAGAACATTTACCATAAAAATTATCCATTTAACAAACATTTTTTTTTTTATATAATTTTTGCAAAAATACAAATTTAAATTATAGAATTGATTTTTTCAATAATTTTGTACAATATATAATTAAAATTACGTATTTATTTTTACAAAATATTATTTAATTTAATATAATATTTTAATGGTGAAAGTCTTTTTTATTTTAATTTCTTGGGTTAAATTTTTTAACACTAGAGTGCGCATTAATTTTTATAATTAATAGATTTTTTTTTTAAAATCAATTTTTATTTTTTTTATAATATTTATTTTTTATTTTTATTTTTATTAAAATATAATCTATATATTATTTATAAATAATAAATGAATTAATTTTAATACATATAACTAAAAAATTGAATTTACAAACAAAAATAATATAAAATGTCCTTGAAATATATTTAAACAGTGTAGAGTATTTGAAATAAAAACGTTTTATTTTTTTTAATATTTTGGATACAAAGATTTCATAAGAATCCCATGTCTAGGGCTGTATATAACGCTCTAATATCATTATGACTTTGTATTCGCCAAAATGGAAAATTTAAATTTTTTGCTGCATTTTCTTCATCCAAACCATCACCAATTACAACGTATGTACTTTTTCGGCCAAAACGTGTTACGATCCTTTCGAAACATGATTCTTGACCTACAAAATAAAATAAAGAGAAAATAAAATTATATGATTTTTGAGCAGCTGTAAATTAGGTTAATATAAAAGATGAATCATAATTAGTTTTAGATTAATTAGGGTGTGATTAAGAATTCAGCCGCTGGACAGATTTTGAAGTCGATTAGTCATTTTTTATTTGGAGGAAAAACCGCTTAATCTGTTGGATTAAAATTCGTCTAAAATAAGCTGCGAAATTTTTAAATCAGATTTTTCTTTTTTAATATTCGCATATGTAAGACAGCTGGTAATGATGATGAAAATAAATTTTCCACTTAAAAATTATACCTGAACTATTTATGTACAGAAATTTCAGAAGTTTTCCAGGTGTGGTTTCCCCTCACTCTCGTAGTATTAGTAATATAATGAGTTTCTGGTCCACAAATCTAAAATTGTCAAATAAGAACTTCTGAATGAACCAGAACTCTCTGAGAACAAGCAGAAAGATATTAAGTGGATATCAATTTCTTAAAGCTCTATTTTAGCACTTAAACGCAGTTTAAGTACACATAGACTAGACACAGATTAGTTAATGGTTAGCAACCACCTACATAAAACATAATACAAGCAGTAAACATTTTAGAAACGTAATGAAATTGTTAATATAGTTAACAATAATTGAACCATTAAGATTGGAAAAAACTACAAGTAGTCATTAAAATATACATTAATTATTCGATAAAAATAAAAATAACGTGAATTAACAGATTACCACATGCTTGGCGCTTCTCAGTTCTGAAAAGATCGGTACTATACTTCCTTATGCGTCATCTATTGAGGCAACCACCTGAATTTAAGTTAAAATTATGTATGGCATGGTGCAATTGTCAAATTTATTTAGAAAAACAAAACATACTAGCTATAGATGGTAAAACCAGAAACAGTTGTTATTCTGAAGCATGCAGAATTGTCAAAATATTACAATTACAAAGGGTGATTCAGAAATCATCTATACACATTTAAATCCCAATTACCAGCTCCTGTCTTAAAGCATTTCAAACATTTAAACATCTCCCTCATTTTATAGTATGAATTTGAAGATTATATAAAAAGTGGTATAAAACGGATAGCAAAATCTTAGAAATTAAAATTATTCCACTAAAATTCTTCATATGTTAAATTTAATTTATAATTATCGTTATTCCATCCATGTCTTCATCAAGCGAAAATTGTGATTCTTATCTTCTTATTAACTGATCGTGATTCATTTTGTTCACGATCTTTTACAATTTTAAATTTAATAGTGATTCTTTTAAAAAAAAAAAAATTTCCAATTACCTATTTTATGTGCGCTATAAATATTATCAATTGAAAATATTTGTCCCAATCCAAATAATAAAACTTTTGCTAATGCTGGTGCTAATTGGGTTGTTGTTACTAAAACATTAATACAATTTTCACGTTGTGCAATCATATTTAAACATTTTGTTGTTAAACTAGCCCAATTATCTGTAGCATTTTCAATTTCTGAACGAACTTGAAGCCATTGATCACGTTTTGGTTGTCCTAAAAGGCCACCGACACTAATTTAAGAAGAAAAAAAGCAAAATTATCGATTATAATTATATAAATTTATGTTTTTAACTTACTTATTTCTATACATATTAAATGTTTCTTTAATTTTCCTATAACGAAATGCTAATTTTCTCATCCAATCAACACCGCCACGAACACCAGTTGGTAAACATAAACTTGGTGGTGCACCTTGCGGTGTACCAGAATGAAAACCATCTGTACCAAAATTATAATTTGTCAAATCTTGTCCATTATCATCTGATGATACATCATCGATATGAACTTGATCACAGTCTTCAATTTCATTGAAAAAGAAATGTGTATCGGCCATATTAAATATTAATTCTTCCATACGGAATGCTATTTGTAATAAATGATTTGGATCTTTGGTATATTTATTAGCAAATGAACCAGACAATAATGTATGAAATATTATTATCGTTTCATCTAAATCCCAAACGAATACACGTTCTGGCGGTTTAATATTATCAATAACACCAGTTTCTGATGTTGTACTACGTGTTGGGCTCGGATGTGCATGACGTCGACCACGTGCTCTACCTGCTTTAACAGCACCACCACCACCACTAGGCGGTGTACTTTTAGTACCAGATCCGGTTAGTTGTTGTGTATTGCTGGGATTTGGTGAAATTTGTTGTTGCTGAATTGGTGATATATTTGGTGAATGATTATGCTGAAGAATTGGTGTAGTTGAATGTTGACCATCTGATGGTGATTCAGATAAACAAAGACCAGATCCACTACCACCGCCACCAGATGTTATGTGAAAACCACCATGACTTGTTGCGCTTGAACCTGATGAACTAACATACGGTGAATAATTCGTTGGACTATAATAATTACTATATTGATCATTATAGTAACCAGTGTAATCTTGTTGGCCAGCTGTACCAAATTGTCCAAAATTATTATAACCAGCTGCCGCTGAATATGAGGAATATAATTGGGATGTATTATTATTTGTTGCTGCTGCAGCAGCTGCAGCTGCTGCTGAATAACTAGATGATAAATAGGCATTTGGTGATGGAATTTTAGCAGCTGTAGCTGATGTTGTTCTTGTTGAATACGGTGATCCATATGATGGATAAAATGGTGGTGTATATTGTTGCATACTATTATAGTAGCTATAATATTCTTGTTTATGATCATATACACTAGCTGCAGCTGCTGCTGCTAAATTTGCACTTTGTAAAGAAGATGCTGATGATGCACTACTAATTCCTAAACCGCTTGGTGTACTGTTATCTATTAAACCGGAATTGGAATTTTGTTGATTTGAGCAGAATATTGATGTATCTAAATGATGATGATGATGATGATTTAAATGATTACCACCAGTAAGTGCTGATGAACCTAATAATCCAACGCCAGATGATGGTGATGGATTTGATAAACCAACTAAACTATTTAATGGTGTTTGATGGCCAATTATTGATGTTGAATCAATACCGGGACTACGATTTTCTGATTTAACAGATGCAGCTGCTACAACACTTTGCGTTGATTCAGTTAACCAATGTGACATACCAAGATCAGAATGTGTCAAATTACTACTGCCACTATTACCAGTTTGTCCAGTCAAATTGTTATTATTATTATTATTACTATTATTATTATTACTATTGTGTTGTGGAATTCCTAGTGATGATGATGATGTTGCAGATAAATTTAATGTTGATGTAACATCAGGACCACAACTTAAATTTAATGTACCAGGTGATGGTGATCCAGATGATATTAAATTAAGACTAGACCGATTTATAATTGAATCTAAATGATGATTAGATGTCGATGATCCAATTTGATTATTATTTAAAAGTGATAAATTGGAAGATTGATGATGTTGTAACTGTTGATGATGTTGTTGTTGTTGTTGACTGAATGAACTGGATGTTGTAGCAGCTACTGATGATGATGTCGGTGATATATTTAAACTATTATTACTAATATTACAACTATTATTATTATTACTGCTATTATTATTGCTACCACTTTGTGGATTTGATGCATTAATTAGTGTAGTACCACTGTTCGATGATAATGGCGGTGGTATGCTACATAATCTGAAAATAGAATAAATAATTATTAGTAATTCATCGTTACTGATGTACCAAAAATATGAATATTTATTTATACGAAATTTAATTGGATTTTAGAAGAAGACTTAGAACAGAAAAAAGGTTTCGGTGACAAAATATTCATTTTTATGATTTTGTTTTTCGGGATTAGATAAATGGCACACTTAAGAATTTGTTTATTTTTTAATACATATTTTTTTAGGTAGAATTTATGCCATTTCATATTATAATTATTTATGTGCAGATAAACATTTGTTTGGCATATGTCTTACATTTTTTTTTTTGGAAATATACTTTTGGTTGATGACGATATGACAATTTGAATTAGTTTTGAATTGGAATTGTTAGTTTGAATATTTTTTTTAGTTTCCTATTTGAATATTTTATTATTGTCAACAATTTATAGATAAATAATCAAAAGTACAAAGACTAGTGGGCAGATAAATAAAGAGAATATGATTTAGTCCGTTCGGTACGAAGTTTTTTCACGTGATTCAGAAACAATAGATCAAGTGTACAGGGGTACATAATTATAATGTATAATCACGTATCGAAAAGGTTAAAAGATGTCAACCCAAAATGCAAAATGCAAGAGGAATCAGAATGAAAAATGATGGGAAATGTTTAGGATATAAACATAATAAATTATATATTAATTAATTCCATAATTTAAAATTAATTAAAAATTAATTGAATTTAAAATTATTCATAAAATTGATGCAAATATTATTTGATGGTCTAATTTTAATTTTGCTATTAAATGAACATTAAATTAATATTTATATAAAAAAAATTAGTATTCAACCTTTTACTAACTGAAAATAATCTTACTGATTATTTATTGAAAATCCTGATTGAAAATTTAATATATAATTTGATTTTTTATTCAATTTAAAAATAAGTTTAAGAAATTTCTAGCTAATAAAGATGAGTTGGGATTGGTGGACAAGCTGTGATAATTATCCATCTTTCCAGTCGAAGGAAATATGTATCATTATCACAGCAACGCGACCCATACCATTTCTTTAATGAATTAAATCAATTTATGTGGGTCTTCAAGGTTTTTTAGAAAAGAAACTACCAAATTTCTCAAATCTTTTATGTTGGACTGATAAGCAAAGGCATAAATTTCATTGTCTGCTGCTTTTCCATATACCAATGTCAAGTCTTAATCTAATTGCATGCTTCATAACAATCTCATGTCCCAGATGTTATCAAATCTGACCGTTGTTGTGTTATGGTTACGAATTCCCCATAACGTTTTTGTATATAAATAAAACCATTCTGCACATTTCATATAGTAATTACTTACTGGGCCGGGGTAATATATATTGGAATCATGTAAAGAGACAACCGTAGCACCTGACCCTGCTACTTCATCTTCTTTCTCATTATAGAATTAGATAATTTATATTTAAGAGTGAAACTTTACAAGAGTAATCTTGCAAGAGTAGTGAAACAACGATTAATGTGATCTCTTTTTATTGTTATATTGATGGACCCTGGTTCAAAATATAAAAATATTTTTGTCTTTAATTGTTTTTTATATAAATTACATAATTGTGAATCTGTAGAACAGCCCCCTATAAACTAAAACTATTAAGATTATCTAACCGAATAAATTTTCTAGTCTATCATTAATTCGAATATTTATCATTCGGCCAAATAATTTAAATAAATCATCAAAAAAGAGATCAGAACTAATAATTATTAGAATATTGTAGATGATATTTTTGTTATCTTCTTATAATTTATAATATGATGTCACATTTAATTATTGATTAGCATTTTGAAATCAAAATGCCTTCATCAATTTTTATGCTCCGAAGAAAATTATTTTGGAAATGATAAAAATGTTTTAAATGTTTTTGTTGTTTCTAATAAAAAATTATTAATTATTAGATATCTTGTGTTGGCAGAGTTGACATATTTTGAAAAAAAAAAAATGCCAAAATTTGTCACCATAACAATTTTATGCAAAAAATATTTTTCAACAATTAATCAAAAAAAATTAAAAAGATATGAATCTATAATAAAAAAAATCATATGACAAAAATATTTTATATTAAATTCCATCAAAAACGAAGACAGGGTGTTTTTTTATTGGTTTTTATTGGAAAAAATCGATGTCCCCGGTCTATACTATTCCAAGTCAAGTTAGAATACTTGAGTGATGATCCATACTAAGACGCACCTTTCGGCAACATTTTGAAATTCTTAAACTTATAGGAGAAAATATATAAATTTTAACTCATAACTACAGAGCCACAACTATTCTATCTTTACTTAGTTGATTCGTTGGTTTAAGTGGCTAGTCCACAGCAACATGCCCAGCGAACCGAATTAGCGCATTATGCACCGTTTTGCTACCACTAATACTCACGAAACCAGGCTATGTTACGCGATGGAAAAAGGTAGTTTAGATGCATCTCATGCTATTCAAGAAGCATACTTAATAATTTCTAAATTATTTACCCATTCTATTACAAGCTAAGTTACAACATCGCGGCATTACTTGGTTTCATGGTTAAGTATTATAATCTATCTTAATAATTGATTGCAAAATAATACGATATTTTTATCGTTAGTTGGCAATAGATCAAATGCGGAACAAATGTCTTCAAAATATGTGATCCAATCTTGAGTTGGAAGTGATAACGATATTTATATTGTAAGCCAATCTGATGAAAATTACCAAATATTCTAAGTAACAAAATGATTTCAGTTTGAAATATGTTAGTCTGACTTACAATACTAAAGTAACTAAATTTATTTATTCTAACTTAGTTTATTTAATTATAGCTAATTAATTTGTTAATTAATATTTGTAGTATTTTAAAACGATGCAGAAATAAATTATCTTTCTAATAAATACAAAAAAATTTCATGGACTTTCAATTTGGACTGAAATGAACCATTATTTATGTTCTCCTGCAAATGTGGTCATTTTGAATTAGAATAGTATGAACCGGGGACATTCAAATATTTTTTTTATTTTTAAATTTTTTATTTTTCTTAGAATTTTCATAAATTTTTTTCCAAAGAAAACTTCCCAGCTGTAAAATTTCAAAATATTTCATCTATCACAAAAAAAAAAAAAAGAAATAGTGGTCCATAAATGAAATCTGGATTCTTGTTTTTTAATTTTTTTATATTTTTTTTTCTTAACTCCTTCTATATCGAACATGATCCCATTGGCCCTTTTCACCTTAACTTCTAATTTTCTTTGATTACTTTTGACACTTTTTAACATCATATCCACGAAAAAAAAAATATGTTTTTTTTTTTTTTTTGGTAAGTTGACATAAAAATTATTCGAGTCAATAATTCATGGATGTTTTTTTTTAGTGTTCAACAAACCAAAATTAGAATACATTTACATAAAGCATACCATAACGGTTTTGGATATTATTATTATTATTGTTAATGAAGATACATGGGTATCTCTTAGATACATTTTGATATTTATCAGATATTGAATTATGTTTCAGTATAGCAGCATATTTAGATGTATATTTAGATATGATTAAAGAAAGTCTATAGATAAAATATAATTTTTTTATATTATGTAGGGATAATTAAATAAATCACAAAGCAATTTGAGATATTTTGTAACGACTTCTAGGTATGCAAGAGGAATTTTGGTTGAAAATATGTTTTATGAAAAATTGAGGTAGGTATTTCAATTTTAAGTAAAAAAATGTATATATATTTAATATTGAAAGAATAAATTTTGGAGTTTGTTAATAATTTTTGAGAATAAATTAAAACCTTCAAATAAAAATTTTGATTCAATTTTATTTTATCGAAAATTTAATTTTATGGTATTTTTTGAAATCAGTTTTTAACTTTCCCTATATAGGTAAATAATATTTTCCAGAATTTTCCAAGCAGGAATAGTAGCGATATTCTAAAGACGGTAGAATACCTGAATATTAGAAATAGAACAGGAAAAAAATCGCAATCTGTTCAGAAAGTCAAGCAGATCTTGAGAATAAAGCTGTTAAATTCAAGCAATGTAAATTGAATCTTAATAAACCAACAAAGAACAACAATCTAAGAATCCTTTGGTCACAACGGAACAAAGATAAAGATAATTCGCCTCCGATATATAGCAATTAGGACTTCCACTAGCAACAGGTTTGAGATCGTTGGCAAAATGGACAGGAAAAAACAATTTAATCTTTAGAACAAATTATACGGAAACAAACTACACGGTTTTTACGGAACGTAAATCTTTTGGGAGGGTGCAAACCTGCAAACCCCTAAAACTCAAGAAATATTATTCTGATGAATAATTTAACGGCACGATTATATACCGGATAGCCACTGGTCATATTCTACTGAGAAAGCATGCAAGGAAATTAGGTTTAATGGAAACCTCATTGTAAAGAACGTAGGGGAAAAGCAGAAAAGATTAGATTACTTCTTCTGTTACTACTTTGCTGTAAGATATAAAATATTTAAACACTTGGACCGAAACGCAGGATTAGTGTAGGTAGTAGGTTGAAAGTGTCTTAAAGTCTAAATTAACTGCGTTTATGAGAGAGGTGAATGATGTGATCTAGGGTAGAGCAAACTAAACAACCAACCAATATTTCATCCTTTTCAAGATTTCGACTAACATTAAAAGTGTGTTAGTGTAGAGATTAGATGTGGATGGATGAAATTGAAAATGGGAATCCACAGGTTTTTAAATTATACACATTTTTCTACTTCATAATCGCGTTGTATGAACAACAGCATTTTTTAAAAAAACATTGCAAGTTCGATCTCATTTCTGCAACATTTTAATTAATTTAAATTCTATTTCAACCACAATTTAAGTAAACTCAAAATTAGAATATGCTAAAAACCAACAACATATTATTTTCGTTGTTTCTAGCATATTATAATCCAATTATACAAAAATGCCCTTAAAATTTTCGACTTATATAGTAAAACTTCCTTGAATTTCTTTTTATTCCTTTTATAACAACAAAATATGTCACCCTTTAAAAATGTACTTAATTATATGAAGAAGAAAAAAACTATAATTTTTTTATAAGCAGATTAACCTCTTAGAATGTGTTAAAAATTAAAATTTTAAAGTCCTTTCGGGTTCGGCTGGTTATAACATGTGTTTTTTTCGAAAATACAAAAAAAAATACTAATTTCACTGTCATTTTTAAGGTTAGTTCTTAGTGTCATTTTTTGAAAAATAAAAGGATATAAAAAAAATAGACCAGAAAAATAGGCCAAGAAATTTAAAATAAAATTTTCATTTTACGCTCGTGCATTTTATATGATTTTTGTTCATATTTTGCACATGTTATTCGATTTAATTTTTAAAGGACAAAGAATTTTTTATTGTTTTTTTTTTTTTCAATTTTCATTTTATGCATTTTCATATTTGAAATTTTTTTATGATGCATAAAAATAACAAGTGCTTTTATTAATGTATAGTAAAATTTAAAGGATATTTTTTTAGGTACTCAAGATTAAGACCATTTAATTATAAGTGGATATTCCTAAAGGAATTTATATATTTTTAAATTTGAAATTTTGAAGTGTTTTTTTATTTTTTGTTAAAAAGGACATTGTCGGATAGTAATTAAAAAAAAAGATTAAACCATTTTTATTTAAATTTAATTTTTGTATTTGTTTTAAAGTCGTTACGAATTAAGATTATACGTGTTAGAATTTTAACGACAAGAATTCAACGCTAAGTATTTTAGTTGATATAGGATCCAAGATTTACAAATATTTTACATAATAGTAAAACAAATATTTGTTTTAAGGATGAAAATAATAGTTTCACAAAATTTTCCTGGGGTTTGTATCTCTTAATAAATTTAATAACAAGTAAATTAATAATCTCTCAATCAATGAATTTAAAAGAATCAAAGAATATTAAGGACAATCTGATACAATAGGAAAAAGCTGCTACATTGGATTAGCTAGCCAGAAGCTCTGAGTTTAATAAAAATTACGAATGTGTACAAAAATGTTAATATTTTTACATCCCAGTAAACTAGTGAGTAATTTCAAGACGAATTATTAATTTGAAATTATCCTTTATTTAATTACTGTATTAAGTCTTTAAAAACCTCTTAATTCAATTTGATATTTTTCATAATTTCATATCTCAAAAACCAATCAACTAAAATTAATTCCTAACCCAGTCTTTTGTGGTATAAAACAAAAATTTAATGCAACAATTTTAACATGTATGTTAACATTTGGTCCTTTGAAAAAGTCGTTAAAATAAAAATTCTACATATAATAAAAATTATTTTTATTTGATCATTATAGAGAAAATTCAATTATATAATCAATTTTTTCTAATCATTAAATAGAATCATAAAAATTTTCTTTTTAAAATTTCCCTTCAAATTCGAAGGTCACAAAAATTGTAATTAAAAATTGTATTTTTAAATTGTTTACGTAATTTGTTATGTCAAATACAGAATTTAGTAGAATTTCGTAGATTATGACATCAATTTTAGGGGAAAATATTGAATTTTTTGGACTGTTAGTTTAATTTGTTATATAATTGGAGTTTACAATTAAAATATTGAAATAATTAAATTTAGTTATAAATATTTCATTTAGTATATTAATAGTTTTAATAATTCAATTTTACCTGTTCCTATCATTTGAATCTGTAGGTTCGATTTTTGGGCGTTTAACCTGCAATTAAATAAAAAAAATTAATAAAAATTGTAATAAAAAATAATATTTCTTTGATATAAAATTGTTAAATTATTTTATTGAAATATAGGTTAGATTAATTCCAGGATCGTTAAGGTAGACGTACTTCCGCCGCCCTAATACTGCGACCCAAAAAGATTGCACGTACACTACTAGTATTTAGGCAATTGATACAGAGTCTGCAGAATCCCAAATTTATCCGACAAATTTCGTTAGGACTCATAAACCGACAGTCACTATTTTCAGACTGGCCGATGTTATTTAATTGAAACATAAGTGGGCAGAGACCTTTGAATAGGCTCGGGTTTTCTAGCTCTGAGGACCGCTTTAACCCGTTTTTTCGAATTCTTCCAGTAGATAGATTTCACCTTTTTTTCATTCCCTTATTTCTTACATTAGGTGGCTTTTGGATACGATGAATGGCTGATTAGCCCCTGGTAATATAAAAAAATCAAATTGTGTGATTCATTTTCATGTTTATGATTCACTAAACTATAAAATTGCTAATATAAAATTATTATTTATTAATATGTTATGGCCGGTTTTTGTAATAATTTATCTGCTTGGAAAAAAAGCATCAATTAACTAAATATGTCATAATAAAACTATTTTAATAAACTTCGGAATTAGAATTATGTTTCTAATCAATTTTTATAACACTATATCTAATAATTACATTGAAAACATTAACAAATTCAAAACTTTAATTACTACCAGATGGTAATCGGCGTAGACTGGAAAAACATATTTAAATAGTTTAATAATCATATTATTACAAATACCAGAAAATGTGAATAAAATGTTTGAAAAAATTACTTTAAATTTAAATTTTAAATTAGTCAACGCAAATCGTTCCAAATGCACCGGCGAATCCAAAGAATGGGTGGCAATGGCAGTCGCTACTCTATCCGATCTATAAAAACGAACCAGGGTACACTTTCGGTTACTAACTAGGGAAATATGAGGGTGTACTGTATAATTATTTTGATTGATTATAATTTTAAAAGATTTATTTAGGCTGTATTAACTGATCAGCAAACTGATGCCACCCATAAAGCTAATAATAAGTTATTTATCACTCATTACATAACAAATCATTATAATTTCATCTTTATATTATTAACTAGCGCATTTTGGTTAGGTTTTTAAAAATTATAGCTGAAATTATTACCACCTTACACTATTTATTAAATACATTTTAGTGTTAAGAATTTCAATAAAATTTATATTACTAATGGACATTTTCATGAACTAATCATACAGATTTAAATTTTATACTAGGAAATAAATGAAATCCACTTAATTAGCTCATACAAATGACCATAAACAATTTTAATAATATTTAAGTACACATTAATTAACTTTTTTAAAAACTTAGTTTATATTTTAATCTTGTTCATCAATTTATAATTATTAATATTATTTATATTCAACATTTTCATTTATAGTTCAATATTTGAAAAATTCACATAAAAATGATGGTTCATTTTGATTTACTGTATCTAATATAAATGGTTCTGGTGGATCCATCGAATCATAATATGTTTTACGTACTTCCAATAATCTAAATCTATAGTAAATTTTTATTTATTTATTTTCACAAAATTTAAATTTTAAATTAAATTTATTTACTGTGTCCTAAATTGATTTATATTTATATAATTGCCTAACCAGCTAAACATTTAATTTAATTTCGAAATTTATTTCTACAAGAAAATAATTATTAATTAATTAATTAAGATTTTTTTTATTATTATTTAATATTTTGATTTTTTTTCGATTCCTTTGATTATTTCATGTATTCAGAAATTTTTTTAATCATATAACACAAATTATATAAAGCTTGGGCTACAATGTATCGATCTGTTCAGTAAAGTTGTAATTTTACGTCTTCATATAATTTTGTCGATTTCACAATTGAGTTATGTGTCCAGCGATCAATCGATGTGTCCAGGTATTGATTGATACAATCTAGCCCAAGCTTAAATCTGGAATTGGTTCACTTAAAGTTTTAACAATAGCGCAAATGTTTGTCATAAATAAGATTACAAAATAATTCGCAAGACTCTATCAAAATTCTGATAATGTTACTATCTATTTACAAAAATGTATAATATTTAAAATTATATAGCATGCTACAAAATTCTAAAGCATGCGACAAAATCAATTATAATGAAAAAAAAAATTATAAAAATTGATTTTCAAATTTTTGTTAATTTCTTATCTTCTTATCAAATCTGAAATTTTTAAATTTAACCACAAAAAACTAAAACTAATAAAATTTAGACGCCTCTTAAAATCTGTAGGTGGTCGACGATAATCGAATCGAATATGAGATTCCAAAATAAAATAAAAAATACATTAAAAAACCAAAACATTAAAATAAAAGTAACACCATCAAAATCGGTTTTAATGACCAAATTTTATAGAAGAACAGAATTAGTTAGCAGAAACCAACGAAAATTATAGATTTAGTTAAACATTTTTCTAGTGTTAGCTTTTTATTATGTGTATTATTGTAAATGTATGTGGCACTAGTTAAACGAATCAACTAATTATACCAGATTATACCAGCAATTATTTAAATTGTTCTGCGGAATTTCGGTCTTCTACACGATTGATATTAGTGGGCAGACCATTTTATAACACTGCCGATAGAATTGAATTTTTAGGTCCTGATTTTGCAATATTCAAAACTATGTCGCAACGTCTTATGTTATGTTAAAAATTCTATAACCAAATACTCAAGATCAGCATAAAGAATTTATGATTGTTTAAATTTAGTAGAACCTTTTTAAAAGTTAGTAGAGCCTTCAAAACTTGTTGAAGACCGAAAATAAATTTGAATTTGGAAATAGACTGTTTCGAAAGACGTAAATTTAAATTGTGATTTCCGAAGAATTTTTAAAACTAATGAGAACTTAGCATATAAATTTTTAAATATTTACTTTTATTGGTACTAAAAAACTGTCAAAAATTTATGTAAAGTATAAATTTAAAATATAAAATTAACAAGAAATATAAAATTTTTGCTCCATAAATTTACAAAGATTAATTAAATGTTTACTCTATAAAATGACAGAGATTAATTTACATAAATCTATTTGAAACTATGCTTTAAAACTCTGAACTATCTTGATAATAATCTTATAGAACCACACGTTTTATTATCGTTAAGTGATTAAAATTAAATACTTAATAAAAATAAAATTAATGACAAAATTTAAAAGATTTAAACAAGCAATTTATTTATATTTTTATAGTTTTTATAGAATTTATTTCTTATTCCCCAGTTTAACTTACATGCCGGTAAATTAAATAAATTTTAAGTGAAGTCTGAGTCTGATGAAAAATTCAAAAACATTGTAACAACATATTTTTAAAACTGACCACACAGACACAGTTCGAGTTGCAGACATTGGAATTAAATAGATTTTATTCGGACTTTAGGTTCAATCTCTTAAGTTTGGAATAGTTAATATAATTTAACTTTAACATTTGTTTCGGAATTGGCAAGATAAATTTTCACTATTAAAACTGTACTGATGTATAATGAGAAGCGTTTCACCCACAGTTCATCTTTCAATGAGGGAGTACTTTAATGTTAACTTTACGATAAGCTGTTTTTTAGTATTTGACAGGTGAACTGATAGATTTTAGTTAACAAATTGAAGTAAAAGTATGTAAATATTTTAGTTAAGAGTTAAAACTTAAAGGTTTTTTTCAGTAGCATGTTACCAGTCTCCAGCTGTGTGGTTGTTACGTTTTCTTTAACAAATGAACCAGTTTAAATTAAATTAGTTACTAATATTGCGTAGCTCTATATATCCTTAATTTAATGTTAGTTTGTTATACAATTGAATTTTGCTTATAAAATATTTTTTAGGCTGCATAAACTGATCTTATCAGCACCAATACATTGGGTGGGTAATGGTCCACAATAAATTATTTATAATTCTATTTACTTCACAAGTCAGAAGCCAATGATTATTAGGTTAAGTAATTTCTTTATATTATTAACTGAGCGTAAGTTGGCGAAGTCATTAGTTCAAAGTTTTTGGATCTGGTTAGATTTTATAGATTGCCACTTTATAATATTTATTAAATACAATATATAGTGTTAAAATTTCAGTTAAATTTATATTACTAAAAGGCACATTTGTATGAACTAGGAAATAAATTATATATTTTTTTAGCTACAATGATATGATAAATTAAATTAATTTAAGTCTTTCATATATTTAAGTAGTTCAAACCCCAATTTCTATAAATGCAACTTTTATCAAAATAATCTAACACGAAAACATTAAATCCTTAATCGTGTAAAACCTATAAGAAAAATCATCATGTTTTGCGTGGAAATTACCAAAAACAGACAGTAAAAAAATTATTCTTCAATTATTGTATACTTAACAACCCGAAAAACGATACAGACTTTATGGTGGCAATCTTTAAGTCACGTTATCATGATTATTAAACACGCATAAATTTTAGAAAATCTTCCAATCAAAAAGATTATTCAAGATTAAAGAATATTATAAATCAATACAAAAACAAAAATTAAATAAATTATGGTAATATATAAAATGGAATTATATATTTACAAAATGACAATAAAGATAATGTCTAAAACAACAACATAAATTTATATAAAAATCAAAAAAGTATTAAAATAGCTACAAAAAAAAAAACAATATTGTTTCAGACCAGGTGTAAAAATTTATGACACACGTCAAAAATTTCAAGCTATCTTCAAAACCTCAACATATTACGGATCAAATCGTTATGGATCCATATAGAATCACTGATAGCATAAGAAGAAAACATTATTTAATTTTCCACCTTTTACATTTATAGTAAATTAATAATTGTAAAATCAGAAAATAACCAAAAAGAAATAAAAATTTAAAGAAATTATTATGATAATCAAAAAACCAAAAAAAAAAAATATTTATTTTCTTACACGCAATAAATGTTAAGCGAGGAGGAGTAAAGTTTGTGATAAGATCTGGTGAATCGTACCAAAAAGTTACTAACACGAACATCTAGAAAATTTTGTGGATATAAAAATGTTTTGATTAATTTTAATCTTTAATTGAAATTGAAGGTATATTAACAAACGACACGGCCAGAATGAATATACTTGGTAGATACAAATGCAACAACCCTAGCGATCTCAGCTAAGCGACTTACAAATATCGTAACTAATTTTAAGTAGATGTAAAGTCACTATCTTATCTAAGCCAAGTAATCTCGTGAATGGTAGCAAAACGGTGATAATGCGCTACTTCGAGTAGCTGTAATAATTTACGAAACTCGCCAACCAAGTAACACGCTGTAGAGAAGAACGTTGGTTTAGTCGGTATACAGAGTAGTCCCACATTATGAATATCATAGAAAAGAATGGTCAAAAGTATTGCAACTTATGTTGAGATGGCTGCGTGAAGAACCGTAGACTTCACGCATCACGAGATATCAATGGATCCCATTGTGGTCGAAATAAATGTCAAGTTTCAAAAACTAAGCACTTATCTTATCAAAAATTCTGCTTACCCTTATGAAGAGAACAATTGTTCGCAAAAAGAGTTTTTAAAGGGTGGACAAACCGTGCAGTGCGTCACATCCCAAGTACCTGACGAGTATTGGCAGTATGAAGCAGTCACCCATAGCAACATAAGCCAGCATATAAGAATCCCAAGCAACGTGCGGTGTTAAACAACCCAGCATGGATCAGTTTCCTACAGATTGTTCTATTCTTAGACACGATTAATTCCGATTTCTTCTTAGAAACATAGTTTTGTTTGACGACGCTGAAGATATTGTTAATTGAAATATGTATGTGTCTACAAACCCCTTTATTTGTATATACTACAGAAATTTTGTAAATTTTTTGTAGTGTCTTTCTGGTAGAAAAAATTTTGTGTCAACTTGTGTGTTTTATAGTTTTTTGGAAATTATATGACATCGTTGAATTTCGATGTTTTTTTTTTAATTTTTTATGTAAAATTGATCATGTTAAAAATAATAAATATATTTTTATTTTTTTTAATGTTATAGATAGTTTTTTTTTTAGATTGATAAAGATTTTGACTGATAAGTGAAATAAAAACAAAACAAATTAAAAATGAAATTTTTTTTTTAATGATATAAATAGGTTTTATGATGTGATGGATAGAATGTTATGATTATCAATAAATATAAATATTTTATTAGACATATTGGAATTTTTATATTTATTTAATTGTCAGTATTAAATATTTTATTATGCATATATAGAGAAATGTTAATAGATATTTAACGAATTTTTTAAATTTATATATCCATTATTTCAATAACTATGAATAAAACGATAATATATGGAGCCGTTAATGCTTAAAGATTGAGAGTAAACGATTCTTTTGATATTTAGATTGACCAGAATTAGACTATATAAAGGATCTACTAATAATATATTTTTTACATATTACATATTGCCACGTTATCCATTTATTATAATGAATTTAATTTGGTTCGAAAATCGTATTAAAATAATTAAATCCATTATGAAAACAGTCAAGCTGTGAAAATAACATTTCGGAAAATGTGAATGGATGGATTGCAGGGAACCCACGTTTATCAGTTTCACAATGTCCATATTAACTACATGGCGAATTTTACGCAAGGATTTACCTCCAATTAATGCAAGAATTGAAGTATCAAGATTATAATTTGTAGATAAAATCATCATTCTTAATGAAGTATTTGTTCTAATAAACCGTTTAACTTAACATGGAAATTGTTCACAACAATAAAATTTGGTAAAATAATTATGTAAGTAGTTAATAGGAAAAAGGTTGTCATATCAATCGCTATTTTGAAAATACATCCTGTTGGGTCCTTGTTAACTCATCCATTAAAAATCGTTAAAGATTCCCCCTAAAATTTTTACTCTATTTCTAATGGACTAAAGATTCATAGAATCCTAAATGATGAACAGTAGTTATGTAAAACCGTATGACTTCGAAACATTACTATTAAAAATACCACAATATCTTTGTATTCCTTACAAAGATCCGCATCTGATTAATTTACCTAATTAGCAGTTTATTGTCAAGGTATATTCTATGAATTGTTTCAATACTTTATATTGAATTCGAGTTCTATTGCAGCCATAAGACTTTTAATTGACTAGAAACTATGCGATAAATTAAATTTTAGGTAGCATTGCTAACATCAAATATCTTAAGAACTCCGATAATAGTCCGATTTTGAAGTAAATCTTTTGTAGTAGTAGGGTTTCATTTAACAATAACACATTCTAATAGATTCGAAGTTGAAGTTAGCTTAAAGAAACATTAAATTATAAATGAAAAGGACTTTTGTAAAGGAAAAGTTTGATCTATTTTCAGAAAACATATTATCAGATGTTAAGTTATTATAGCTGGCTGAAATAACATAAGAAAAGCCATATCCAGCTCTTAGTCTATAATAGAAATTAGTAACAATTTTTCAATTTGATTTTTTAAAGAATTTATTTATTATGGATTTGTAAAATATTTTTTAATTATAATGGAAGATTAATTATATTTCGGAATATACAATAAATTAGTTTTGTACGATACAAATTAGTTTTGTACGAAAATTAGTTTTGTACGATACAAATACAAAGCAGCATCCGTCAATTGTATAAATTTCAGATTGTCGTAGTGTAATTCAATAAAACTTTTCTGTTTAAAACAAAACTTCTTAAAAAGTCCCTGGTGGACCGTATAAAAGTTACGACTTACAAGTTTTATAAAAATTTGGATGATAACAACTTGTTATCAATAATTAGTTTCCATATGTTTTCAAAATAGAAATGGAGTCGGTGATGGTAGTCTTTCGTGATCAATTCTATGTGACACTATGTCATGTGATCAATTTCCGTCCAAAATATAAATAATTTCATTCTAAATTTAAATGATTAACAGGTTATTATAATTAATTGTATTTATATAAATTGAAGTTTTGAAAAATTAATATTTTTTTTGTTTCGATTTCGACATAAAACAACTAACTTTTGTGGCAGTGAATCAATCAATGGTACAATTTGTCAATACAATTATTAGTTATGTCTAGAGAATTCAAAAATATTAAGAATATGGTTCACTTTATTAATTTTAATGTATTTCTTATCTTTTGTTAAATATAATTATTTTTAAAAATTATTTTCTGTACCTTCGGTTCTATCATTTTATCAATTAATCCACATCGTGGTGCTGAATAATTATATGGCATTAATGTAACCATATTGTAATATCATATATCATATAATTTTTTTTTTGTTTTTTTTTTTTTTTAATTATTTTATAAATATCTTTTATTTTTAATAACTAAATTTATAATTTTTTTAACAACAAATAAACAAACTATAGAAAAACACTAACACAAAAACAAAAACTATGCTACAACAACAAACCCAAAAATATTTTCTTTTTTCTTTTTGCATACAAAAATATACATAAATACCTTTTTTCATAAATTACATAAAATTAAAAATTGTTAAATATTAATAAATATTTAAAATATTGATTCATATTTTATCACATAATTCTTTTTTTTTTATAATAATTGTAAACATTTACAAAATTTTAATTTTATCGTTACTTCACTGTATTTTTATAAAAACACAATTTATTTTCTGTATAATTAATTAATTTAGTTAATGTTAAATATTTATTACACCGTAAAGAAAATATATTTATTTCGAAATTTAAATTTTCCTCTTTGACCGACGGTAATATTACGAATATTAATAAAAAAAAATTTATGTTTCCATATCAAAATATCCTATAAAAAAAATAATCATAAAACCAAAAAAATACGTAAAACACTGCGGAGCGTATGAAAATCTCAAAATAACTAAATTCGTTACAAAATTTTTATAACGATTTCAAATATTAAAACCTTTCGTAAATCCCCTAACTTAACAAACACTGAAACATTTTACAATAACATATATTTGTCTCTTTCATACAGTAGTGTTGTCTGATACATAAATAATGTTTTTGTCTATGCAAAGAATGAGATGTAAACAATTTATCTTTTAAGGCCATCCTACTTTTCACCTTTTATGCTAGGTCTTTTATGCTAGGTCTTTTTATGCTCGGTTTGTTAATGTGTGTGTGTACAGATTGTTTTTCCTATATAACTTCATTCATATCTTTTCATAAAAAAAAAAATTTAAAGGTGAATGTAAGTGCAAAACAATAAACATAAAATTTTAATAGTATTTATGTATGTATGAATATGTATGCCTTTGTAAAGATACTTATATACTAAGAAAATTAAGAAAAAAATGTTTTGTATTTTTATGCTACCCACCCATTCTTATGTTTATTTCTATGTAGAAATCATATTTATTTAAGGTAAAAAATATATTTTTTTTGGTTGTATAATATTATAAAAAACAAAACGTTTTCAATTTGTCAGAAAATGAAAAATATTTGAAATGCTTTTAAAGATAAGATATAAATTTATGTATATATAAGTATCTATAAGATATAATAATGTAATTTTCTTATTTATTAAAAATAATTATGTTTTTTTTTGGGTTTTTGTATTAATTTTAATTAAAAATATTTAATAAATTAATCCGAATTATTGAAAAAGACTAAAATATAATTAAAATAGTAATGTTAAATATTGGAGGTGTTGATTAAATTGTTAATGAGGAGCCCAACAGGGTTAATTATAATTGTTTATGTAAATTACATAATATCCAAGAATAAAAATTTGAATACAAAATCAAAAATATTATCATTATGTAATTTGTAATATTATTGTATATCACATTCACAGGGAAATTCTAAATAGTTAAAGGAAAATGTAAAATCATATAGAAGAAATAGATCATACTAAATTCTAAGCTCAGCTTAAATTATTTCCATAATTTATAGTCAATTACGAATCAAATGACAGTACATCTGACAGTGGTCCAGTGTAGTGTGTAAACACAGTAAATTTAAATAATTATTCGATAAATTGAATAATGAAATGAATATTGATTATGAAAATCATCATATAATAAAATTAAATTATAAATTAGTTAAATTAATAAATATGAAATTTATATTCTATATACAATTGAGACACCCTGTTCCAAATATACATAATGATTATTATCTTATACCCCTTTAAAAAAAAACTAAAACATACATGCAAATAAAAGTGTTCAAATCAAAATAAAAATTTTAAAATTACCATAAAATTAACATAAAAATACCATACAAATTGCCTGTCATCTATATTTATATCATAATTTGTGTAAAAATAATAATGGTGAACATAATTTATACATTTTTATGAGTGACATTAATCTATTCATATTTATTTTACCTTACAATTTTAACTAATAAAAGTTACAACGACATTAACATTATAGATAGTTGCCATATTTTTAATTTATGATCATTTTTAATAATTATTAAGTTAATGATTAATTATTTGTTTTTATATTAAAAATATAATAATTAAATTTATGATTATATAATTTTAAAATGAAATTTAATATTAGCCAATAAATTTTTATTGAGCTACTGAATTAAAGATAGTAATCTAATTAAACTATGATCCTATATAATGAAGATATAAATATGTTTACCTACAGTAACAATTTATATAAATATAATTAATTTTTAACATACTTCAAAATAAAAATAAAATAAGAATCACACATTTAGAAAAATATTTTGAAAATTCAAATCAATATCTAAAAACATTAATTTTCCATTAAAATTTATAATTCTCTGTGCAATTTAGTATCTAGATCTAGAGCACTAAAAATTGTACATTTAGATATAGGTTCATCTTGGCCATAATTCGTCTTGTGATATGAGGATAAATAATTGAATTTATTATAAACTAACTGGAGATAAAATTCAGATCGCTGCAATTTATTTTATTCCAAATCTAAAAGAAAGGAAAGCCAATTAGTAGTCATCGCGATCGGTAAATTCCGAGCTGGTAAAAGATTTCTGAATTGTCTCTAGTCTGATCGAACAATACCACGTTTTTATTGATTAAGGATTACTAAAATCTTTTGTGATTCTCTTAATAAAACCCCAGTAATTAAGCAATAACATTATCATAGCGAACATTAAATGCAGAATGTAAAATTATTTACCTAATAATAGTTTTAATTAATTACTACATCTAATGTTAGTGACTAACAACATTTCTAAAACCAATTGCAATACGAGCTAGTAGACTAAATGTATAATTATTGCTGGAATTTTTATTGAACTCATTTTAACTTTTATAATGCGACGGTTACATTACTGAATTGTTTGTTGAATTTGCAAATTTACTCGTTCATTATTTCACAATCCTTTTTCCATACGTTACAATTAGTAATCCTTTATGGTTTCGGGGTCTACGAAATATTTATATGAACATTTAACGTCCATACTTTTTTAATATTTTTTGTTATACCTATATTAAAATTGAAGGAATTTTGCTAGTTCCTTTGATATTAGGAGCCCCAACAGTTAACACACCCCAATCTTCAGGATTGCCCATGGAAATGCTTCTGTTGACTTAGTTATTTCAATCAATATTAGAAACAAGAATACAAAATAATCCACTTCTGCTTAAGCGAATGCGATAATTTAGGTGTAAATATAATTTTCGCTTATTTCTCCGTAAGCTTTTATATCGTTCAATATTTTAATGAAAATAATAAAATAAAAAATAAATAATTTAATTAAGTAAAAACTCTAAAAGAAATCATAATAAAATTTCACTGCTTAAACTAAACGATGAATTGAATGCATCAGACTAAAATTTATATATGTAAATACAAGAATTGCAGACGGTAGCAAATTGATTTTATAATAGCTTTGTTTTTATTTATACAAAATTTTGAAGAAAAACAACAAAATACTACGAAAAAAAATCATTTTAATCTGTCAAAATAACAAAATCCTTAACGCCATAAAAGTGTTAATATGGCATTATGCGAAATGATATATAAATTTAAACACTGTAACAAAACAGTTCACAAAAAATAAATATTATGGTCATAAACTGCGTTACGCGTCAAAATATTATCGCCGTTTTTTGTTTATTTACTTAACGTCGTGTGCTTTGACTTCAAAATTTACTACTTGTTGTTTTGCTGATCCACAATGAAAGAAGAATATTTAGGAAAAAAAGGAAGTTATAAAAATGTAAAAAATCGCCAAACATTATGAAAATTATGATTGAGGTTTTGGTATGGCATTAATTCTTTTGTTTTTATTTGAATATTGATTGGAGTTTGATAATAAGAATTTTGTATTTTGTTTTGACTAAAAATTGTTATTAAAAAATGAAAACAAAAATAATATACGCAAAGACGAAGTGTCAAAGAACCCGAAATTTCGCTTTTGGAAAATAAATATTTGATAAGGTTAAAATAATAATTGAGAGGACTCTAATTACCAATCCCATTACGGAATTATTAAAAATTAATATTTTTCATATTAAAGGAAAACTTGCTGCACAAATGAATATTTTTCTTGGAATAAATTAATATGTTGTGTGTAAAGCGATTGTAAGAAGTCGAATTTTCGAGATGTTTATACAAGGGTTAATCAATTTTTATTTATACAAAAGGACGGTACGACGTAGGCTGAATCAGAGATTGATATGATCCCAAATTAAAATATGGTTTTAATTAAATCTCAGAAGATTAATTCTTAGTATTGTTTTCGATTTCGTATATACATAACTAATCTTTGGCTTAGATGATTAGAACCGAACCAAAAAGAAACAATCACACAGCTCGTATACAAGTGCCCATCAACACTTGCCAGGACCAGATATTATTCTTTTGAAAACCACGAACTGAATGATATAAATGATCGTACCAGTAAGTGGATCGTAACAAGCTGAAATAACTCTTTCCCAGCGACGATTTACTCATGTTAGTGGTATCAAGAGGATGTCAAAGCGAAGACCGGTTGTCCGACACTCGCAACTTTAACCAACCATTGGTTTTAAAAGCGTGCAATATGTTTGGAATCAATTCTACTGTGTGCTATTTCCTATTTAGCCAGCATATTTTGATTGTTAATGATCCTAGCAAAAACAACTATTTTCCTCTTCAAGATTTTTACATGGAATTTTTGTTTGATAAACTTGAATTTGTTAACATGTTCATAGTTCACCATTTTTGTTCTAGTTCAAAAACGATCAGAATCGTTTTAATATACTAGATTGGAGTATTTAAATTTTCTTATGAAGCTTCCAAATAAGAAAATCGATTTAATTATAAACATGTTATTCGCGAAATTATAAATATTTATTTATTTTTGAAATTATAAGTAAAATCTCCTGGCATTTTATATTTTATTGTTCCGAAGAGTTTACGCAGATTTATTTCTATACTAAAATGTACAAAAAAATAAATTCTGGTAATCTGATCTTTTATGAAAACAAATCACAATCAGACGATATTTTATTATGAAAATATCCGTGAATTGATTTGTTTTGTTGTTTTGAACCATTATGCGTGAATATATCGTGATATATTTTAACCATATATATAACTAACTATATATATAAAATTGGTATTATAAATGCTCTCCAATATAATAGCCAGCCAGTAGCATAATAATAAACATAATTTCCATTACATGAGTGCGGGTATATATTTGGATAATGATGCTGCTTTTTCAACAACAACAAAAACCACTTGAAACTTCTTCTGACAATAAGAAAGGTTAAGTTTTATATATATATATAAGTTCTTGATATTCTATATTTACATACTTTATATAAATATATATAATAGCCAAACAGTCTGGAATTATAGTTCTTATAATAAAAATATTTTTGGCAGACATATATTTAGACTGTACGATTATATAAAAACAAGGGGGAATGGGGAAAATTATGTTGTTTGTATATATTTCTCTATTTTATATAATAGTGTAATAAAACAAACAAAATTATATGCGATATTAATATTTGGAAATTTTAAATATAAATGAGGGTATGATAATGTAAAGATGTAGGATGTCTTGAAATTGCTTGATCCACAAACTATTTCAATCGAAATCAAAACAAAACCACTTAAAATTTTATTTTGATTATCAAAATAATGTTGAGAAATTGGGAAATATTGCACTGGTTCCAACTCTAAAAATATGATAATACTAATTTATAGTAAATTCATGAAAGAATGCTTGTCGATGTGTGATTTAAGTTATAGTTATAATGTCACTGTCACTGTCAAGAAAATCAAAGCAAGTTTCGGAAGTATACTACATATAAAAAATTAGACAACAATGAATTATTAACTTAGGAGCTGGAAGAGGAGGACGAATCCTGGAAGCATCTTCTTTTCTACTGTCGCTTCGTGAAACACTTGGAATATTATTTTATATGACAAAACTGTGGGAGGCAAGTAACGTGAAGCCGGCGAGTCTGATTTCTTCATAAGGTAAGTATGAAGAGTCGATATGCTGTTTACGTAAGTATCCTTCGATTTGGGGCACAACTGCCCATGTGATCTCGATTCGCGGTTACCTTAAGCCACTTCCAAATCAAAATAACGACTCGTCAACTTCTATAGTAATAATCATCAATTGAATAGTAATAATCACAGTGTTATAAGGAGTTGTGTCATTTTGAAGCATCAGTAATGCTAATATCTATACGACCTAATAAATATCCATATAAAAAATAATAACTCTTCTTTTTTGCTTTGTAGCTTGTTATCGTGATTACCCAATTTAAAATTATATGTTTGTATTGTACTGAATATTCCATATTAGAAATTATTTGTTAATCTTCTATGAATTCTCCATGAATCTACCACAAATTCTATATATTGTTGACCTCTACTTTAGCATATTTATGACAGGATAATTGCATCAAATAATGATTACAAATAATCAAAACATCTTTAAATAATTAACCTGTCAAATATTGACATAGAAAATCAATGCAATGGTATGAAAACTGTAACTGAAGCATAAATTGCTTAATATAGCCACTTTATCTTCTGCATTTCTATAATTTCTATATAAAGAAAATATATAAATTAATGTATCACAAATAAATTTAAAAAACCATATAAAAATAATTATAATTATTTCATGAATTAAACTTTTAATTAATTACTATACAAACAAATTGTTAATAAGTAATTAATTAGTCGTTTAATTTATGAAACGATTACATTTTTTTTAATTACATAATTATCATTTACTATGTACTTCATCATAATCATTTTTTATGTATAATATACTTAAATAAAACTCATAGTCAGGACTTAAAATTAACATAAAATTATATGTAAAAAAGAAAAAAAAATTGCTGCTTCTGCCGCTTAACATACCGCGTGCAAAATATAATTATGCGAATAAATTTATGTTTTAATGGTGATAATGCGTGAAATTACACATTCAAATATGTTGTTATATAATTACATATTATTATTTTTATTTTTATTTTTTTTGGAATTTATAAAATAAACATGGAATTCTGAGTATTTTTCCGTATATTAAAAATTTCCGTTGTAAAATTGTAATCATAATAATAATAATAATGAGCTGGTAAATTATTGAATAAAAATTCTTTGGAATTAATTATTTGAAATTGGATAATTTGTTGTGATTATGATTAAATTTATATTTTTTTTATAGATTTTATAAAATACGATTTTATACTAACGATTGTAAATGGAGGAAATTTTTTGAATAGAAAATATTGTCCTTTTAAATAAGATTACAGTACCATTTAAAAAGAATTTCACTAACGTCCACTTCATTATTGCTGGAATGCTAAACCAACCATTTCATATGAATAAAATCGATACTAAACACCCGAGGTTTTTGAATGAGAGAAAAAGTATCAGGAAATGGGAAAACATCTTGGAGCAAAATTACATTTAATATGTAATTTTTAATATTAATTGAAATACTAACTAAACGTAATTGGAAAATCAGAAAGTGACAATCGATTCTGGTCAGACGAGATATAATTTTACTAACTTCAACTTCATTAAAACTGAATGCTAAAATCGATAGTAAGGACTTGAGGCGAAGCATTTTAATGAGAGAAAGCATCAGGAAATGGGAAAAGATCTTCAACTCTACATATTTGAAGCATTTCATAAATTCATAAATAAGTAGGTTACCTACAGGCCATTTTTCATGCTAATTGAACTACCAACTGAACAAAATAATAAAATCAGAAAATAACTAAATAATAAAATCAGAAAATTACTGTCGATCATTTTGTCAGATGTGTAAGAATACGTGAACCATAATATTTTCGAATGCTAAGCTTTTACCCGGAACTATTGAAACACATGGTAATGGCTTCTAATAGGTCAACATTCAAGTATTTAGTAGTAAATTTTAAGCTCTTTATTATTTACTCTTATTATTTACTGTCGTTGAAAGATGCTAAAAGGTAAACTATTAAAAGTTTCTTTGTAATGATATTTGATACCTCGACAAATACTTTTGTTAAATAGTAAAGAATCATTAAATCTGCAATAATTTGCCAATTATTCACTAATATTTTGGAATACTTAAAAATAGATCATCAGAATTTTTCAAAACATACGAAAGATATATTTCGTTAGATAACCTATCTGATAAATTATGGTGATTATTTGTCAACATTACTAGTCATGAAATTTACAGAGATGTACCACCTCACAATCTGTATTTTCATATATATATATCGAATAATATTTTAACAACTTAAATGTTATTTAATCTCTTTTCTTGTCCCCAACAATACCAACGAAAGATTATCATTATAAACCAAAAAAAGGAAAACCAAAGAAAATTAATCTTCAATAAATTTTACATGCAATTTTAGCACATGGTCAATGTTCAGGTCATAAATACAAATTCATCTGTTATAATTCTAACTCAATTAAATTTATATTTAAATATATAGAATCATATTTCACCCCGACATTTACTCCACCTTAGCTATATATATACAGCAAGCACACCATTCCAGACGTCATGTTTCATCTAGAAAAAGAAAATTTGTAATAAATTCTGTACTATAAGGATTTGTATCATCAGACCAGAGTACAAAAATATTACCATCTTTTTTTGACCATATAAAGTACAAAAATCTTTGAAGAATTCGATTACAATTATCAGATATGCGTGCACAAATTGTTACCATGTTTCACAACACATTAAAAAAATAAAAAAATCTTATTTAATTTTTTTATTTTTTTATTATATTTTTAGAATTAAATTTTACAAAATATATTTTTATTTTTTTTTATATTGTATTTCCTTATATTTTATACTGTTCGATGTCATGTTAAACGACGCCAATATTTAATTTAGTCAATGTATATTTTCTAAAAAATTCTGTTAACTATATAATATCCTTTTGGATTATGGTCGTCTGGTTAAAGTCTGTGAAATGTTTTGTAATACATAACTTTAACTCTTGTTCAATTTACAAATATACTTTTTATATCGATGAATGGTTAAATTAAAACAGTCCTAACTCTCTCTACATAATACTGATTCTTTGATTTGAAATCCGTACAAATTTTAAATCAGAACCGAAAACTATATTATAAATGTATATAAATTCAGTATTAACTATTGCTCGGAAATAAATTTTGCTGTAAATTTTATGTCTCAGGCCGATAATATAAATAGTTAGTAACGATGTATACTGAATGGTGGGATAGTGAACATAGAAAAAGGGCATTGAGATCGATCTTAAAGAAATGAATATCATCTTACCAATCTTATCTATCTTTCTGCCTGGTTCACTCAGAAGCTCTTATTTGATCGTTTTCAATTATATTACTTAATATAGGCTCAGATGTAAATGCTCAAATTGGACAATACTGTTGGACAATCGAAATACTGTTGAGCCTTGCTTGTTTTCAAGGATATAACGAAATGGTTTTTGGATGTAAGAGAAAAGAAAATGTTGAATATCGTGCTAAAAATGGATTCACGTCATTAATAGAGACCGCAATTGAGGGCTATACATTTAGGTTGGTCGTGTTTTATTATAAGCTTAATACTCGGAGTTTTTAAAAGAGCACTTTGTAAAAAAAATTGAGGAACTCTAGGTTCTAGGACATCAAAGTTGTATATTTTATATATAATTCGGAAATTTTGATAAAATTTGATTGATATTTGGAAATCAGATAATAATAATTAGAATATGATTTCAATTTTCAACGTCAGATCACGGAAATAAGATATGGGCTTTTTTTCCGATACACTGCAGGACGCAGGCTTTGTTTATTAGGCACTTTTGTCGATCAAAATGTATTAAGGATTCACTTTCTCCATATGAACATTAGAAGACAGAAAATTCAAATCATTTCGAAAGCTAAAAGTTTGGTGTTGATCTCACCAAATTCTCGGTAATTTATAAGTTTTTCATTGCTGTTACAAACAATTTTTTAAAAGAAGCTACAAAAGTGAACCCAGGCAAAAATATTACAGATTCAAGTATCAGACTGTAACATTTATGTACATTTAAATGTAATGTTTAATAAGGAATGACCAATATATTTATGATCAGATTGAGAAACAAGACCTCCCCAGTGTTAATTTAATTCTTTCTTCTCAACAACTTAGAAACTTGTTATAATTTGTATACGTACAGCGTTCAAAAATGTGTGGAAATTAAGTTGATATTTTTTATTTTTATTTTTGCTGTTATGTGTGCAAAGTTTAAAATTTTTTCGTATATTTTATAATTTATTTGATTTTTTTCTAGATTTTTTTTTAAAGGAAATGACTTTAAAAACAAATAAATTGATTTTTTATAGCAATGCGTGCCAAAATAATATTAGCCTTGACTTTTAATGGTTAAATGCCGACATTATTCTTGTTTAGGTTATGGAAAGAGAAACTTCATAAGGTAAAAAAACTATAAATTTATTAAATGACATTGATTTAATGGAGTAAGTATTTAAAAAAAAAAAAAAACTAATTTGTTTTTGAACTTCTGGAATAATAAAAAATATGAAAAGTGAAAATTTGTTTTTAATTTTTCTTGTTTTGTTTAGTCACTTTATGAATAATATTATTTTGAATTATTAGAATTCCTAATGCAAGAAAACAATAAAATGAAGATAACTTTAAGCTTGGATTTTTGTACTTTCTTCATATACTAGAAATAATTTTCTATCGACAGTCGAATTAGCCACTGATGTTTGTAATTAGTAATTAGACAAAACTGCCTAATACAAGCAGTTAATTAAAATTAAAATATATTGATTCAATGAAACAAAACTTTAAAGCTTAAATAAGCAGCTCTATATCACTAACATAAGGGTTCACAGTTCTGAAAAGAACGCTACTACTTCCCCCATTGTCACCCAGTAATTCAAGCTATTAGAAATTGAAAAAATCAAAAGAAAACTAAAAATGAGCTTTAGGCTTCGTAGTTGCACTTATGAAAAGAACGCTATTATTTCCCTCCGCTGTCGCCTGTCAATTCGATGAAATTTAGCTTCAATGTCAAGGATCCTTATGAGAATATTTCAATTCTACAAAGTCTTATGTGCAAAAATATACAAATTTATCAAAAAAAATTAATCATTTTTAGTTCGCAGGTTCATTTTTTCAACAAAACCAAAAATTATTTATGATTTTGACGGCGTTAGCAAGATTCCATTATTTATCTAAAAAAAAAAAAAATCATTTTGTATTATTTGCTCATATACAAAAATTTAAATTCCACTTGTATCACAATTTTGTAAAGTATCTTTGGGTCGCCTTTATTAAATCAAATTAAAATTCATTAAAATTTATGATTTTATGCTTGATGTGCTGAGCATGCGCGAATTATGAATACGAAAAGTCATAATAAAAAAATTGAATAAAGAAAAACGAAAAAAACAGAAACATTAAAATCACTTCAAAAATAAATATTTAAAGTGTTTGTAATTGAACATTAAAAAAAAAAAATTCACGTGAATTATTTATGTTTTTGTTTTTATTAATTCAATCAAATTAATTTAATTTCTGAGAATTTTTTATATTTATATTTATTTAATTGATAAGAAATTTATAGCTAAAATTTATTTTATATCTCAATGCTATCTTCGTAAATTTCTTAGGAAAATTAGTGTTAGTAAGAAAAAAAAACGATTAAATATTTTTCCACAAGATTTTTAAATTAAAAGTATAAATAAATTTTAGGTATCAATTAGGGTTTAAAAGAGTAATTGCAAGCTTCATCACATTTCTTCCTATACTTTTCAAATAATATTGGATTTATGATCATTTCATATTTCAAAAATTTCAACTTGTCCTCTTCCTCAGTCCTTAAAGTGTTGAGATTTATCTCATACAACTTCAAGTTTTTGTAATTATATAACATTTGAAACAAAATATCTTGATATAAAAAATTTCGTAATTTCAACTCTACCACAAAGTCTTCATAATATTAACTAATATTTGAAATCTTATAGATTTCATATTTCTCAAAGTAAACAAAGACAGAAAGGGAAGAGTAATTCTATGATTGATAATTGATTTGATCAAATATAACCTCATATTTGGTATTAATAGCATTGACCATTTATGTAGAGTGGCAATTTAATTCTTTACTATACTTAAAATTAATTCAATACCCAAAAATTAATTAAGTCTTAGTAGGAATCATTAATTTTGAAAGTGGTATAAAAGGTCACTTTATCTATGAAATATGAGTTAAATATCGGATAAGAAAATAATTTTATTACTAAATTCAAAATTCAATTATCATTAAAAACACTTCTTAATATTTGTATATCATTAAGATTATATTGAAGTGTAATTGCAATTACAATAATTTAAAATATTTTGAAAAATAAATATTGTTAACTATATAACTAATTCATAAATATAATCTTGAATGGTGGATTTTATTTGTTATAAAGGTCCATTTTAATTAGATCAAATTGGATTTTATAAGGCCTAGCACTAGTATCCCTTATTATACTACCAGCCAAAAAGCTTATTTTATTTTCCCCTTTCCAATTATACGCCACTTCCATCCGCTGTCGGTAAAACAGTTGCTAATGTGATATTGACCAGATTATGTAACTACCGTGATGTCGTAAACGTTTTCTCGGTAGTGCCCACTTATAGTCAAATAGCATGTGTTTTGACGTCTCATATTATTCGCCTTTCCGAAATCTGCACACTTAGTTTTCTGATAGTCCAAGTCTGTAAAGATGTTTCTTACTTTCTTCCTATGCATTCAAACATTTCCGTAGCCGTTTTTCGCAGATAGGACCAGGTATGAAGCCGTTCTCTGTACACTGTTTTCTTAAATGTTTACATTGGAAAGATTAATGGATTTAGTAGCAAGTGACGATGATATTGTTACGTCTATCGTAATTCTTTTCAACAAAAATACCAGAAATTATAACTACTGAGTCCATATACGAATAATTCTATGTAATGTCGGCCCTTTTAATTGCAATTTTTTTACAGTTTATTCAAATTATATGATATGGCAAAATTAATATAAATATTTTTCTACATTATACGAACAATTCATTAATAAAGAATTTAAATTTAACTGCGATCCTATCAAATATCAAATTATTTCGACACTGTAAATATAACAAAAAAACAAACAGTCTTCAAAATAAAAAAAGAAGGTCAAGTCAACTTAATTTACAAAATTTCTTAGCTCTAATATTGAAAATATTTGAAATAATATAAGTACTCATAGTTATAAAATCTAAAGTAGAAGTGCATATTATACTTATGAACTTTACCAAGTCTTTAGCAGAGACACACCGTACGTTACACTGAATTTCATATTTCATTTAACATACACCACCATTCTAAAAAATTATATTAAAATATGTAAAATGCCGGGTAATAAATCGTCAAACCACCGCCCGCCAATTCTATAAGAAAAAAAGGTAAAATAATCGTTTTCGTTGTTGTCATATCTCATCGCAGTCTGGGGCGTAATATTTTCTGTTGTTATTTTATGAATTTATCTTTTTTTTAAAAAATATTTTTTTTTTGTATATTATCTTCTTCGTTTTTACAATAAGTTGAATGTGTGTAATATTATTTTCCTGGGGGTATATATATAACAGTTTTGACTGTGCAAAAGGCGGATCAAATATCGGCCAAGCCCCTTTTTTATTTTGTATATAAAAATTTTAGTTTACTATAGAAATTATGTTTTATGTGCACAAAAAAATTACTAAACCGAAAAAAAACTTTTTATATGTAAACAAAAATGATGAAAAAAGATGATTATGTCTTCTCTCTTGTCAAAAATTAGATTGACGACGAGCATAAAAAGCATTGTAGATACGAATAGAGTAACTAATTATGCTGGGCAATATTAGTAGTGGAAAATTATGAATTTACCTAGTTTAATTTTATGCTTTTATCATATCAGAATTTTCCAATTTCAAATAATTATAATAAAATCAATGGCAAGATTTTAATTTACCAGAACATTTTAAGGATAAATTCATAGAATTATCGAAAATTGAGAGTTAATATCAAGGACATCGACACAATGATAAAAAAGATACCAAAATATATTTATAAAAAACAGCCATTTGTAAAAAAAAAAAAACGAATTAATCAAAAATGGTAAACATAAATCAGAATTGAATATAAGAAAAAACCAGATTTAAAAGAAAAGTCTGACCTATATTCAGGTATCAAATATTTCGGTGCTACTGAACAAAAGTGGAAAAAAGATATAAAGATTTGATAAACTTCAAATATTCGTAAGTGCTCGGGTATATCCAAATAATCTGGCTCCAGTTAGATTTAATTTTGGAGAATTAAGACTTTTTGAACAAGTTTTTGGAGAATGAGGCATTTTGAACACAATCTTTGTGAGTATTGTTTTTTTTGAACAGCTGATAGAATTAATGTTTAGTTTTCGATTCCTGGGGCATATGGATCACAATAGATCTAACGAGTACTCTCGCGATGCCTGATGACCACGGATCTTCACGCAAGGTTATAATAGCACAAACTCGAAGAAATGATGGAACTATAACTAAAATTTGAAAAAGGGGAACTCTCAAAGAACTACAAAAGGAACGAATATGCAGATTACATAAAAATGCTCGAAATAGCAAGATGATAATGAATTAAATACAAGAAATTGGTTCATAATAAAAGTAATTTCATAAAACTGAAAAAGAGATGGAAACTAGAACTTACGTGAATATACATAACCTAAAAACGATACACTAACTCAACATTTTACAATATAAAATAGAATAGAACTATAGAAACTAAATAAAATTAGCAAAATATAAATTATTTTTACTTTATTACAAATTTTTTTGAATGTTGTAATCCATATCACAAATAATTTTTTGCAATTATATTGGCAATGGCAAAATACATAACCTAAAAACTAAGAACGCCGGCATTACTCTTTTTTTCTTCATTTTAATTTCCTTGTTATTGGGAGAAACACTTTCCTTTACTATAAATCAATCCTTAAATTAATCTGTTTTTTTTTTTTTTAAATTCACTTTTGAGATATCAAATTTCTAACAGAAGAGCTCATTATTCAGCAAGATTGTTCCGCATTAATGAATTCAAGTACAAATATATCCGTCATAAAAATTTGACCGTCAAATATTTATGTAACATAATTTTATATTTGTATCCTTATGGGAATATTTGATAACATAAAAAAAACATTTAATCAAAATTTTGATTGGAAATTGTTTTTGTATTACCCTTAAGAGGTGAACTGTAACTGAGTAATTGGAATTGGAACACTCTTTAAATTAACAAGAAAATTGAAATTTTATTGCTGATTTTTTTTGTAATTTACTGAAAATTTATTTCCCTAATCCAGGAAATTTACGTTATTTGAAAAATCTGAGTATTGAGGTAGCAGTCTCGGTCCTTGTAATGCAATAAATTGAATTTTTATTTTTATTTATTTTTTTAAATGTAATTTGATAGTTTCAATTTGTAAAATAATCTGAGAAATGTGTAACTGCAACATTACTAGACCAAAATGACAAAACTTTCTATTGCAAAAAAAAGACTGTATAGTTTACATCATTTAAAAGCAAAGGTCGAGGGTAAATTACATCAATTTTTGGTAAATTGTAACGACCTTTTCACATAATTAATAGTGAATGTCGGAAAGGGTAAAATAATAATAATAAAAAAATTAATATATATTTTTTTTTGCTAATTTAATTTTTTTTTAAATAATTTTAATTTTGATTTTAAAAAAAACCAAAAGGATTAATAAAAAGGATATTTATTTTATTTATTTCTCATGGAAAAAAAAGAGTTAAATTTTACATTCTAGTCTTTGACCGCGTGAGAAGTTTACAATATTTTTTTTAAAAAAAAACATATTTTTTGTGGTTTTTTCACCCTTTTATGAATCATTTTTCCGGAATGTAATTTTCTTTGGTTTTTTTTTTTTTAAAGTACAATACATATAGTCAAAATTTTCATAACTTAATATAAATATTTTAAGATTTATGATCACATTTAGTACCTAAAGTTAGTAGAACCAATTTCGTCTGTTAATTGTGTTATTTTTACAGAAATAGATTTATCAAATTATATTAAATATGAAGTTATTTTGATTGTATAATAAAAATCATTTAATTCGATTGCCTACCGAAGATTGTATTGATATTTCAAGTAAATCCACATCTGTTTCGGCTAATCATGAAACTTTTAACACAATGTTTTGTGGCAAATATAATTTTTAAATGTTCAAAGATTGAATGATTTTAAATCATACTCGATCAGAAATTGCTAATTATAATTATAAAAAAATGTGTAAAGTTACAAATTAAAATACAAAATTAAATTCAGAATTCAAAAAATTATTAAAAGTCTTTATTATATTTCCTATTACTAAAGGTAGCTATTAGCTACACTAAATGACAATTATAACAGAAATGCCAATATAAAATAATATTAATAGATATATTTAATGAAGGGTAATAAAAATTCTAATTTACTTCCTAAAAACGGATCAGATCTTACCTTTACATGTACTATAATAGCAATCAATAAGTGCTAAGATAGCAACCAATAAGTGGTTAGCAAAAGGAAGGGTAAAAGATTGGGGACATAACAAAAAGAACACTCGAACTACGTAACTACATCATAGTTAACCAAGTGCTAATCTCTTATCCGGCTTCCTAACAGGCCAATATCGACTTTAATAAGTTAGACAGATCAACTCACCCCTTGATCAACTCAAGGTCTGTTAATCATCAGACTTAAAATATTTGCCCAGGGATTTCGAGAACCAGGGGAATTTATTTCTAAGGCCTTCAAAAATATCCTCAGATTTATCAATAAACTAAAATTTATAGAAAAACTGTAAGATAAAGGATACCAAAATATGTCAATAATGGTGGTTACATAACTAATCACTTTTCCCAGCCCTATTATTTATGTAATCTAATGTAATTTAATGAAAAAATATGTTACCAGAATTAAAAATAAATTAACATTACAGGCAGGTTATAATGAACATTTCATCATGGACTTTTTCTAGTGCATATTTTATTGGTAGATCATTTCATCTTTGGAACTTTTCATCATCCTTTTTCAAATAACAATTCAGATTCAATTAAGTTCATTCTTTGCCAGCTTCTGTCAAATAAATTACAAAATGATATGATAGTTTTCCCATTTTAAATGTGTACAAATTTTTCATAAATACTAAATTTTAAATATCTTTTCAGTCAATTATTATTAGAATTTTAACCAAATTTCCATACTAAAAATATTATATTTATTGTTTTTCAATAATTTTACAAATTTGTCATTAAATTTCCAAAAGATCAAAGAATTATTCATTAATATTTTTTTATCGGGAAAATCAGAAAAATGTCAAAAAATATGACAACAAAAATTCTTTACTCAACACTTCATTAAAAAACACTGAGCTAAGATGAAATCATCTTATAACAAATTTCTTGTTAAATGACAAAACTCAAAAAAAAATATAGTTTAAACTTATCACCAACCACACCACGCCAGAAAAATATTTGAAAGTTGTCTAAATAAATGCGATAACTTTTTTTTTTAGATATAGTTTAAAGAAACCATTTGTAAAATATCTTGTCAAATATGAAATAGACAAAAAATTATGATGGATTTTTGCGGTATTTTTCAATAGATCTTTTAGCTAGCATATCAAAAACCATATGATACTATAATATTAGAGAGTTATAACAAAAACAAGGGAAATCTCATCAAAACAGAAGTGCATCAAAAATAGAATTCACAAAAACATCTGATGCCAAAACCCAGAAATGTTGCTTTCTATATAGAAATAATCTTAAAGATGTTGGATAAATTTTAAATTGGAAAACTTATAATTGGTGGAAAACATTTTCATTATTATTATGTCTATAATTTTATGAAATAATTGTTTTCATTATAATCGAAGAAAAAAAATTAAACCGTGCATATGGTAACACTCCAAAAAATCATTTTTTTCTGAAGAAGTGATCTTGAATTTTTGAAATAATAATTAAAGAATGTCAAAATTATTTAGTATATTTAGGAATAAAGGATGTTTTTGTTGATTTTTCGGGATGGTATTTAAGGATGAAATTGAAAATTTATTAAAGGACTTGAAGATATGACAAAGAAAGTTATTATTTATTATTTTTCCAATTGAGTTTAAAGTATAATTTATTTTCTAGGAAAACTATAATTACCAATCAGTTTAATTATTTAATTCGAATAAATTCTGCGAGACAGCGAAGTTATAATGCGTTTCCCAACAATTCTTAAAGTTCGGTCGAAAAAATATGAGGTTAAATCAACATTCCTAATCACTGTAATTGTGTGTAGATGCTTTTTAAGATTACAATGACCTGTAATGAAGTCTACCATTGTTCTAGATTTCTTCTTATTCATGCTAGCTACTTTCGAAAGTTTTCTCCTCTTACAGCGCCTTGGAGTAGACACCACGGCACTGCTGTTAGCTTCTTCTGTCAAAATTCAATTTATAGTCAAATATTTCATTTATATGGAAATGTGTAGAATCTCATCGGATAATTCAGATTCAATTACACTGTAATTAATGTGGTAATTGAGAAAATAAATAAAATGAGATACTTGGGTACGATTATTAATGTCGGAGTTAGCAATAGATCATAGAAATCAATTCTAGCATTGAAGTTGTCGAAATTTGTTACTGAAATACCTTTTTTATGACTGAAATGGACGTCCCTCCTTTTCATACAAATGGTAACTTAGTAAATCTAGATTTCCACGTTTACTTAAGCCCATTTTATTATTCCATCTGTTTTAGACATTATCCTATTAATTTAATATATTTATATTCTGTGTGGTTTTAATAAAAATCCTTTTTCAAACTTCATCACAATCACAAATTTTAATAATAAAAAAAATTCTTTATATATATATAATTTTTGTAATTGATATTTGAGGGCAGGTGCCTTAAAGTTATCATATAAACTTCTCGATTCAAATATAAAACAATTCCAAAAACTATTATAAAATAGTAATTTAATACATTCTAAAATTAAAAAAAGGACAATTCGAAAATTTACTATAAAACAACAAAATTATTGACCAATAATTTTGAAATATATAGAAATTACTTCTAGCATATGAAAGGATCCAATTTTGGATTGAAGGATCAAAATCTAATAGAGCATATATTTTTGCAGATAGTATATAGAAAAACAAATAAAATATTTAATTTCAATCTAAAAGGACTCATCTATAACAGATAAATTTATGTTGTATAGAATTTTGTAAATAGGAAATAGACAATGAACCTGAAAAAGGACATTATTTTTTTTTTTTTTTTGCAATAAACTTTTAGTTGTTATTAGATAAAATAAAAGAATTGTAATGTAGGAAAAAGGACATTTTATACTATTTGGTCCTGTAGATTAAATCAATGTTATTTGATATTATAAAATTGAATTGAATAAATTTTATGAAATTAAATTGAAATACTTTTGCTACCTGGGTAATAAAATTATTGTTATTGTAAAATTGTAAAATATACTAGAAATTATAAAAATATTTTTAATGGTAATTTAAATTAAGAGAAATGATTTTATTTTATTTTATGGATTTATAAATTGTAGGTATAGTAAATTAAAATCTTCTTCTTATGGTTCCATTCCACTATGGAAGTTGGTTGTCTAAATAAATGTGACCTAAAAAACTTAATTTACTGGTTTATTATTATAATGATGAGTTCTATTTGTTCCTGCATTCTGGTGAGAATGTCTTTATTTGTGATACGGTTTTTCATCAAATTGTTAACATTATCCTGCACGACCATAGTTCAAACGACGCAATTATTTTTATATCTGCAGGGTTAACCAAATATAATATTTTAACATTTTTACTTTAAAATTCGTTTCAATTACCCATACATTCTCTTGATCGCAGCTGTGATATATGACAACAAAATTATTTTTAATTTGTTGTCCATTATTTGTTAGGAGTTGCGAGCTGAATTGCTTACGAGCCACTGGTGAATTAGAAATGGAAAAACATTCAAAATCGCTCAAGATAACAGACTTGCCAAACCACTTATATTCACTCATCTCGAGAGACTCACGATTTCGTTCATATGAGCAGATTAAGAGTACAAGAAATAACTGGGTTACCTACTGACTGCAACATTAATAAACATAACATTGATCTAGCTCCAAATATCGTATGCAGAATGTGTGCATACGAAGAGGAATCGGTTTAATATATTTTGTGACCACTGGCTCGATTAACAGTTCTTCATTTCGGCCACGGCTTTATGAATTCAATTAAACTGTCATCCTAACCAATCAGAACATTACTGTACTTCTATAAGCTTAGTGATTTTTGGACCTAATCCCAATCTAGCCCATTCGCAGTAGTATTTATCCGTTTTTTAATGACTTTCTAAATTTTTTTAAAGAAAATATATTTTATGCTACTAGTTTCTTAACAATATTTTTCACAATTACTGCCATTACCTTTAGCGTTATATTCATATTTTAAAATCCACCTTTATATCAATATTTATTTATTCAGTTATTATTAATTTTTCTATATAGAAAACACAACAAAATATCGTTAAACTTGAATGATTTATATTTTATATGGCTTCATGTTTTCAACGTAAACATCCAGTATTCAATTTACACTGACATTCACTCTCAGTTTATTTTTAAACAAAAAAATTATGAAAAGTTTAAGAACTTCAACTTGGAATTATACAATTTCCTATATTATAATAAAAGAAGCCCAATAATTTTATTATTTACCCTGATTTCCTGTTAAATTATTAAATGATAAACTGAGTTTATAAATTAAATTATAAACAAAATAAATAGCTAAATAAATATTTATTATATTTATTTAAATTAATTAAAGTAAGTAGAAACAATATTTAAATCAAAAAAATAAAAGATAACAAATAATTATTAATGTAAATAAATCAAAAATCTAATTTTGATTTTAAATAATTTCCAAAATAGAAATTGAAAAATATAAAATCGCTGATTAAAAATTATGTAGCTAGTGCTGTAATGCGTGCTATACCTGTTATTGTCGCTTCTTAACTAAACACAACACAGTATCGTCTGTCATTATGTTATTATAATTTGATGTTTTTCTATTCAGCCGATTTCAAATTATAAATTAAATTCGTTTTTTTAACAGCTTCTATTAATTTTGCTTCCAAATCAAAATTGAAAACTCAGGGACATCTACAACCACGGGCTACACTATTATGTTGAAATACGTACATACTTTTGATTTTCCTTTTGACTTTTCCCGATATCAGACGGCAGCGACTGCGACGTATTCTGGCACCAACGTTAATTCTGGAGTTATTTAGCAAGAATAAGGAAATAAATATTTATATAATATATATGACGAGAGGTGGCGGAGGCATAGTGGAAGTTTGCGTTAATATAAAGGGAAAAATGTTGACAATAAATGTCTCACTATAAAAAATCATTAGCTTATTGCAATTAAATGTTTCTTCGCTATAAAGTATCACGAATTGCATAAAATATGCGAAACAAAGAAGAATATATAATTTAAATATAATACATCCAAAAAATGGAGAAACAGATTATCTTGGAGGACATTGTCTTTTGGCAACAAATTTTGAGTTAAGTCTATTTTTTAGACAACAAAATTTGTACCGTATTTATATTCGTATTTAATGGTGCAAGAATTCAAAATCATCTCAGTACAATTTCTTACGATAAAGAAATAACGTTTAATTTGAAGCTCTTATAATTTGTTTATATATAATTGTTTAATCTATGATAGTAGAATGCGAGCTTAATGTCAAACTGAAGCCAATCTTAAATAAACTACAAACCACTGTTCTTTTAATCTACAATTTAAGCTCATTTATAGATGGTAAATAAAAATTATTTCTAAGCTTAGCTTAACTGAAAAATTATGAATTATAAATAGAATTATGAATGAAAATGAAAAATGTGTGATATTATCCTTTACTAATCTGCCGCTTTGGTTAAACCGAAAATTTTCAATAAAACTTTAACAGAGAAGCTAGCAGAATAATATAATTTAATTAAACTGAAGCTTAAACTCTAGCTATACCTTTAAAACTATTGCACTATGAAAATGGGCATAAAAGTCATTAAAATATTTATTAAAAACTGTTCTTACAATAATTATACATTTTATTCGAATACATTCATCTGAAATATTAACTAGAATTTCAAAATTCTGACATTATTAACTAATTCCCAATTCCATGTAAACAAAATCCAGACAATTCTCTTATCTTCAACAAAATCACAAAATTAGTGCATTTAGTTCGTAATAATATTTCCAAAATTACCAAAACAAACAAAAAAAAACTAGTTTTATTTTGATGTCATCAACTGATAAGATAAAATCCTCTTTACTGAATCTTTTAAATTTTAAAAGTCCTCAAAATTCTTTGACCCCGATTTATTCTGTTAAAATATGCTTGACTCTTTCCATTAAGCGGATATAAAAATAAATGTTCCTTTTTATTTTTCTTTGTTGTTTCTTCTTTTTTTTTTTTAAATCCTTCCAAAAATTTTACAATGTTTACATGTACATAAAAATTTCTACGTCTTATTAGGTGCGTTAAAAAAAAATCTTGTAGAAGCGATGAATGCTCAAGGATTAAAACACAAACATTAGGATTAAAAAAAAATGTTTTATACATTTATGTGTTAAAAAAAGTGCATACAAAAATGCATTGATAAACAAATAAAATATTGAAATGTCTTTGCATTGTGTCTTGTCTGTGGACCTTTTTCCGCCTGATTTTTTGAGCGCCTCACCATTCATTTATGTAGAAGATTTAAATCTACTTAAGAAAAATACATTTTCTACTCTAAATACATAATATTTAAATCTCATCCTTCACTTCCTTTTTTATTATTTAGTTTGCCAGCTACTACGAGCTAAAAAGATTTCTTTATTTCTTCTTTTTTTATTCAAAATTTAATAAGTACTTAAATGTTAAGTTTTAGGCTATCTTTGTGCATCTGTACAGTAAAAATATTTTTAAAATACGTAAAATATTTTACGGATTTGAAATTATATTTTAAAAAAAAAAATTAAATGCATTTTTTGTGCCATTTATAAACTAAGAGGTTTTGATGAATTTCTTTCATTGCTGGATGGATTGTGATTTAAAGAAAGAACATTTTTTTACTGATTAATTTACTTTTTTTTTTTGGGTTTGTTTTGACCATGTTCAGTGATTTTTACTGATAAGCCTCTAAAACGGATTATAAATATTTTTAGTTTTTTGTACCGTAAAATTATTGAAAATTGACCAGTTTGACTACCAGTATTTAAAGATTTATTCTTAATTTGAAATTAACGAAAATATTTATCGATTTCTGTCTTTATGTTACCAAAATAGTGTCTACATTTTTTAATAGTCAAACAAAAAATATAATTTAAATGAAAATTAATAAAAAAAAATTTAAATATTGTCGATAAAAGTTGTAATCAAAATTTGGTACACACTCGAAAACAGTGCCGGCCGGCTTATATTTAATGAAAAAGAAGCTTAAAATTTATATCAAGTGTCTTTCGTTACGTAAGTTTTGATACCAGGAACTAAAAATACTTCGTTGAAGTCGTAACTTAAAATTTTCATTCTTCAACCTCCATCACATAATCTTAAATGTTTTAATTCTTAAGAATGCTTACGAGAATTGCAACCGAATACATTTTAATAAGGAAGCATATACTAAATGTATAAAAGTGTTAAATATGTTGTGCTTGCGAAGATATAGATGAAGCACATCTCTCTATATAATCACTGTACATATCTGTCTGCAACCGAAAATTTAACTACACCTACAGACATATTATCATTTATTAACTGACTTAATGGAATCAGATTAGGCCGGGAAACCTAATGCAAAACTACAAATTGTTAATCTACAACTTAAGCTCATTTTGATGGCGAATAAAAAATATTTCAAAACTTAGCTTAACACAAACATAAATTAAAAAATCCTGATATTTCGTGAATCCTACCTACTGCCAAAACCATCAACCGAATAAATAAAAGTAGTTAATTGATTTCTTTTTCATGATACTCTATTCCCTCCTTAATCGAGCCTGTTGCTCATAAAATGCCCGAATTTAATAATAATTCCACAATCCGTCTCTGGAATGTAAGCACCTTATATGCAGATAAAACACAAAATTATCAATTACTTACTATCAAAAGTTCAAAAATTTGAATTTATCTTTTTCATAATAAAAAAAAATCCTCCCCCAAAAAATAAACAGAACCCACTTTATCTCAAAAATTAGATTACCGAAATACAACCAACAACAACAAAAATAAGCATTTTAAATTTAAAATTCAATTCAATTCGACACAATTACAAATTTAATAATAATAATAATATATGATATGTAAAATTAACCTAAATTAATATGTTTGGAAAGTGATAAAAAGCCACTTCAGGCGTTAATTTGATCCCCCGAGACGATATTCAAGAGAGCATGACAAAAAAAAAATGTACGACAAAGTCCTGTAAAAAGGCAACTTATAATACACCATGACATAATTTTCTATACTCGTTACAAACAAAAAGGGTAGTTTTTATTAGGGGTGTTTATTTTGAGAGTTACGAAATGGTATTTTTATAGATCTTGATAACAAATTTTAGTTTATGATTGAATTTATTAAATAAATTTGAAGTGGCTTCTTAAATCCTTTTTATTGGATGTAATTTTAGGTTGTTTTTTTTTTATTTAAACTCCGGGGAGTATGATTGTAATATTAATTTGGAATTTATATAAAAAGGAGGAAATATTTTATGTGTATTAACATAACAAGTGCGAAAATTACAACCATAAATCCTGTTAAGCCAATTTTTTTAGAAAAACAGGATATATTTGTGTATATAATAAAGTGTTCATTTAGGGAAATGTATACTTAATTTAGGAAAATTTTGATTATTAAAAAAAAAAAATCTCTTGAGAATTATTTTATTCATTGTTAAATTGAAAATTACGATTAGGTATTCTCCCTCACGAGGAATGCTCTTTTGAAAATATGCTAGTCAAAAGTGATCCCACTTGAAATCAAAAGAAAGAAAGTACAAAATCTTTCCTTTCAAAGGATTAGGTCAGATCTTCATCTATAGAAAACTAAGACACTTTAATAAGCTGGTAAAGTGAAGTCGGCCATTCTGATTTCGTGTCCATAAGGGGAGTGGGATGCGTCGATGTGCTATATGTTGAAAGTAGTATTGACTGAAGTACAACGGGCCCATGTGGCCTGAGTATTACCCACTCCTCACACAAACCAAACCACATCATTATTTAGGTTGTGGCAACGTGGCTTGCCAATTATTATATACAACGAAATGAAATTAAACTGAATTATTAAATAAATTATTTTGAAACTTTTTGATATTTAATTTTGTTAATTTTAGCAAACTAAGAAACAAGTCAGATTAACTTTTCATATAATTTTCATTTCCGTATAATTTTGGCAACATAGTTTTTTCTCTAACTTTTACCGTATCTTATAAATAATTTTTTATTATATTACGCATATTAATTTATTTATATATACTAATCTAATCTGACTGTTACCATCCTTAAATCCTATTACATTTTTCTTGTTATTCATTATTCATTCATTTAATTAAAATAATGACAAAGGCACGTGTTTCTTATGTTGTTATTATGTATAAATTCCATTTAATTTGATGTGACTACAACAAAACATCAGGTAACAAAAACAAATAATAATAAAATTAATTATAACAACAAAAAAAAAATTGAATTTACTATGTCAAGAATAAGATATAAAAATTAAAATAGGGTAACATGATGAGAACCAGCAGTAAAGAGTGAGGCGCCACCACCCTCGGCCAGAAAGTGTGTCGTCATGTTGGCAAAAATGTGATATAACTTATGCTTACCTCCTATGAATTATTTCGAAAAATTTCACCTGATCCGTGATGGATAAACCAATTTTTGTTTTTTTTTTTTGCTGACGGGTAATAAATAAATTATCGATGTGTAAAAATAATGAACTTAAAAAGCCAAAAATTGAAGAAGCATTAAGTGTCGTTATAGTAACACCCTTTTTAAATGAATTATACTTTTAGCGAATAAGTACAAACAAAACTGAAGGATTAAATATAAATTTTGATGGTAAAGAAAGGACTTTTTGTGCAAATTAATTCAATAGTAAGTAATTTAGTTTTGTATAGAAAATATTCCTGTTTAAGGTACCTAGGATATAAGAATAACAATAATTATTTAACTAAAAATATTCCACTGTGTCTTGACGGTGTTAGCTGTGGTTCACATATTATTTAAAACCAAATCTTTAATCTAAATACACTAACAAAACAAGGAAAAACGATCTAAGAATCATTTGGTGATCAGAATCAGAACATAGTAGGAATGAAAAGGTAACGAAAAGTCTGAGATTGGGCTAGTTGTAATTCCCTTCTCATATATACCAAATATGACTCAACGTCGCGATATATCGGATCTACACCGTAGTATTATAAATTATCAATAATTTCTCCCTCATGTAGCCTCACTACAGCGGGAAAATATCCCACCTAACAAAATATTAAATATCCTATTTTTGTAACTGTCCAGGTCAGAGGATGACTAAATATTTGCTCTGCAATATTCTGGACCTGGGACCGAAATTCTTAATCTGATGATGTTCACGTTTTTGATCAACTTAAAATTATGTTCAAGTAAACATTTTGATCCTGACAGTCTGAAAGAGTTAAAATAAATTTATAATGTCCAGTTTTACGCAGCGTCCAGTTTTACTCCATTGAAAAAATGGAAACGAGGATCTGAAAATAGATCTTCACAAAAACATCCTTATTTAGATATTTATCAAAATGTTTACGTATAATATTTGCTTATAACCTTTATCAATTTCATTATTCAGTAATTTTCCAGCATATGTTTTTCATTTTAATTATTTGTGGTACCAAATAGACTGGTGGTTACCCACCAACATAAAAACCAAACAAACTGAAATTACCATAATATTAAAATAATTTTGTTATACCAATACTTTTACTCATCCGAAATGGGTAAAATTCTTTATGAAATTTGTTTATTTTCATTTTTCACTCCCTCCTAACAAAAATTCTGTTTACTTCGTTAATAAATTCACCCTCTCTCTTTCTTAACGTACCATTATCCTTTTTGGTAATATGAGATTTACATTTTGTATATACGTTTTTCAGCAGTTTCTATGGATTTTTATTTTAGTAATTTTTTGGTTTTTATTAATGAGTTATTTGGGTAAAATTGTTCTTTTTTATTCACAGTATACGTAAAACAAGGATAATACCAAAAGATTTGGGAATTTTAATTTTATCTCTAGAGAAAAATATTTTATTTAAATTGAATTTTGGTATTTTATTTGCGGCGGGTTTGTAAATAATTCCAGAAAAACAAGATGAAAAAAAGAAATTATACAATTTTAAAACCCGCCTGATATTATTAAAAGGATCCACCACAATTTTATGTCCTTTCGAATTAAAATTAATTAGTAAACAAAATAAACAATTAATTTATGTATACCAGCATAAAAAATATTTTCCGTAATGTTTAAAATATATAAGTACATATTTAAATAATTTAAATAAAATTCATTGAAATTTACAGATACAGATTTTAACAATAAAAAATATCCAGTAGCTTCTTGAGCTGTCAGCTACCAATATTAAACCCATGTCTAAAAATTTCTTCACAACAAAATAATTGTCTTGGAAATTTTATAGATAAATTTCCAAACCTTCAGGCAATCTTTTTCAAATTTAATTGAAAACCTTTCAATCATAATTAATCCGAAGAAAAAAAAAAGGAATATTTTTAGAAAATTATATAATATAATTTTCAAAACTTTAACTTTCTGTGCGGCCAACTAATTTTTTTTTAAGGATCTTGATTTTTGAGACCATATAGGTCACTCTTTTCAAGCCTGATTAATTTTAAATTGAATCGCCTGTTGGAAAAGTTAAGTAGAAAAAGATGTTCATTTTTTTTTTTGTATTTTGAAATTATTTATTGTTTCTTTTGAAATATCCTTTTTTTTCGTGGTCAGATGCGTATTTTATTTTTCAGTCATTATGGTTCAATGAATCATAAAAGGATTTATTTTTATTTGGTGTATATTCGATGTAAAGGAAAAAATTATCGACATTTTAAATAAATTTTAGATAACTATGTAATTTTGAATTATAAAAATTAAAAACTCTGTAAAAAATCATGAATTCCGAAGTAAATGCTAGAAACAATTAGTACATAATTATATTTTATTTGTATAGAAATTGTTGCTAAAATTGCATCAACAAAGTAGTTTCCTCCAATATTTAAAAAAAAAAATTAACTACAAATTACATAGAGACCTAACTCGACAATACTTTAAGATATTAAAATCATACATGACAGATACTATCGGTATCGATTAAGGTACGGTAAAGATTATTCAGAACTGATAAAAATATATGCATGAGTTGTTCAGGAAAGTATCCGTGATCGTGATCTAATACAAAGATTCCAGAACAAATAGTAATCGCGAAATAAGAATTTTCACCACGACCTATAAAAACGAATTAAACTTGTCACGAAGGAAATCAAGATTTTATACACGCAAGTCTGTAGACGTTGATAATAACATCCTTCGACTACGAAGTACAAAGTCATATAAAGTACGAACATAATTCTTAACCTTACATAACCTTATTAATATAATCAATTCTCCTACACATGCAATCGTTTAGGAGATTGTTTAACTGATTGGTTCTATTAACTTTTAACTGATTGCTTCAAATTAAGCGAGTTGTTTTTAGTAGGTTTGAGTACCAAACTCTTTGAGTCCCTATAATCCTACCGAACAATATATAAAAAAAATCAGGTTTCCAGAAGGATCTTTAGTTTACAGTATATTTTAATATTTCATAAATGTTAATCAATCAAATTTTTCCTTTTAACACTTTTTGAATAAAATATTTTAAATTTTAATAATAGAAAATTCTAAATAAATCGCACGTCTTTGCACATTCTTCATTTGAAAATCAACACCAAACCAAAAACTCCTAATTGTACATAAATTGAAGAAATATTTTAAATTATTCATTTCTAATGAAAAAAATATGTTTGCATAAATCCAACTTATAACAAAATGATCAATCATCACTTTTAATGATTTCCATAAAAAATTAAATATATAATTAAAACATAACTAAAAAATTTTTTCTTATGCATTAGGGAGCGAGACCATAATTCTAACAACTATCCCGAAAATCTACATCTACAAAAAAAAAATTTTGCAAACCTTAAAAGAACAATTTTATAGTTAAGTACGAATCCCTCACATGTTTTTATTTTATATTATCTGAAAATCAAAATGATCATCAAATTATTATTATAGTTTAGATATCGTGACACAAAAATATTTTTATCCTTGTTCTATACCCCCAGGATCAACAAAAGCATCAGTACTTGTTAAGATAACAGAACAGTACGGACTTATAAAACAACAATTATATATATAAAATAGGTACCTAAATTCAAAATGAAATTGGAAAAATAATAATGAAATGAACAAGCATATACAGAAAAATCGCGTTGATGAGAGGAACACACATTTTGAGGTCTCAAATTACATAAAATCAGCACAATACAAAAAAAAAATATGTTTAAATTTTTTATATAATTCTTCTTAAAAGCTGGACCGTTGTTATTTTGCCTGCTATAGAAATTTTTGTAATTGAACTTATTTTTTTTTCATCATAGTTTAATGCTGCTGGCAAATAATGAAAAGACCCTTAGTAAAAATTTTGGCTATTTCTATACATGAAAGCAAAATAATTGAAAATTTGTGGTTTTGATAAATTTAGAATAAATTGAATTTTACCGACGGCATATATGGATGTGTTAACTTCCAGGACGCTTTTTGCAAATTCAGTCCCAGTCCCAGTGCCAAGACTTTTTATGCGCCGCCACCTTGTTTTCAGGAATAATTATAATTACTGCTGAAGATCCTTGAATTTTCTTTGAGGACATGTCGTCATACTTCGTCGACCTGTCATTGATGTGATATTTATGCAAAGCATGTCTTCAAATTATGCTGTTTTTCATGGAAAACGATTTCGGCACATTCCACATTTATATTTATTATATTTGAAGGTAATTTTTTAATTTCTACATATTTCAAGTTAATATATGAACAATTAAAGTGTGTTTAATTAAAAAGAAGAAATATATGAATTATCTTAATATATTATATGTTGTAATTCTTTCTTTCTTTTATAATTTGCCGTATAATTACCTCTTTCACTATAATTGTCTCTATCATGACAAAGCCCCTTCAACCAAATCAAATTCATTGTAAACATTTTCAAGTTATTATAACCATATTGAAAATGTTAACATACTCGATTAGTTTCTGGTTAATATAACTAATATATTTAAAGTTGCATTATATATTTTAATGCAATTTAAAATGCCCATTAAATAACTGATAACATCTCATATGTTTTAAATATTGTCAAATCTTCACCATATTAATATCTTTCATAAAATCCTACAACGAAAATTCGTAACTGATTTCCAAGAATTTAATAAATATTTTATCCCAACGTTGATCACAAACAATAATAATAATATTAATCATTCTAAATTAGAATTTAAACAACATGTCTTCAAATATGACATTTAACATATCTAAATAGCCTCTTCAAAGAGCACAATAAAAATGAAATCTTACTAACACTGATAAGTTGGTTTCAAGAGAATTATCACTATTTGTAGGTACCTACCTCTCCTAAGAAAAAATCTTCATCTTTTCTTTTAATTCCTTCCTTTTTCAATTTCATTTTTTATCCAACCGAGTGTAAATTTCTCTCATAACACAGTGAATAATACACGTGAATTATGGTTAGCAAATTTCAAAATTTATTCTTCGACAATGACTTGAAGAAGCACTGAGAAACATAAAAAAAAATCTCTGTCTTCTTCCTTCATCAGAAACAGAATAAATTCCTTTAGAAATCTACAAAAAAAAAAAAAAAAGAATATGAAAAATTATCGAAACTTCCATAGAAAGAAGATGTTTTTTAATGCATCCAGGTATAAAACATTTACAACAATATATTTTCATCATCACGATCAATGGACGCCTCCTACAATTCATTTTAATGGTTCTTCTCGCAAACAAAAAAAATGAAATTCACATAAAATTTTAAAAATGATGAAAGATTCATTTATATAGTAGTTAACAACATGGTCTATTTTTTTTGTTGTTGCTAACAATTACCAGAAAAGAACTCTTCAGAGCAGGATGAAATTAATTCAACTATATATACACAATAGATATTCGCCATGTCTCTGGTTCAAACCAGTGCGATAGAATATTTAAAGATTCTTCTGAATAGAAAAAAATCATGATTCGATCAATTGAAAAATTTCATGATTTCAGATCTTTTGTTAGTTATTTTGACAATTGGCATGAATAAACTGTAGATGAGGAATATAGTAAAATAAAAATGTTCTTATATAATTTTGGAAACTTTAATGTTGGCTAGAAAGGGCTTATTGGAATTAAGAGCTTCTTAAGTTGTTGTTATACGGAAGATTATTAAATAAAAAATAAACCCACTTCAAAACAATATAACAATAAAATTACAAGTATTTGAAACTTGTTGATCTTTAATGGATGTACGTGTTATATAAAAAAATATTTTCTTAAGGTGTTCAACAAGTTGTTAAAAGAAATTATAAGTACGTGCAGAATTTTAATAGTATTCACTTATCATAAGTAGATTGATTGTCTTGTTAATTGAATTAATGTTTTGAAATAAGTAAAGTGTTATTCCCTAATCGGTTAAAGATTATGATTAATGCTTCAATGAAAGTTTAATAAAAATTAGAAGAAAATTAAGAGTCATAAAACATGCTGAGCACATTATATTGTTCTATTGTTCTTGTTCTAATATTAATAAATTATCAATATTCATAAAGAGGTAACAGTGAGCTAGTCATATCCACAGATAACAGCACAGACAGATAAAATGTTTCGTTAAGAAGATAATATCCTTCGTGACTTGGACCTTATTATTGCACAGTAATAATAAGAAAAATCAATGGAACAAACGTAAGCATTGGAGAGGAGATTTCGTGGGTTGAATCAACAGAAAGGAAAAGGAAGAATCCGTGGTTCGTGGAGTTATTTTACAGTCGATCTATTGTCCGAATAATTAGAAACAGTTATTGTTCGTTAATAGAAAGATCTGTTGAAATAATAAATATTTTAATTTCCTTTTTTATGTTTCCATGGTGAGGGATTGATTCCAAAAAATGCATTAACTGATCTGGTCACAAAAGTATAAAGTTTAAAACACCGCGGACCTTGTATTCTAATCCATATACAGTGTTTTCGTCTAACTTCTAAATTGAAACCTCTAATCGTCTACTCACGATTGTGAAGTTCTAATTTTATAGTTTTCTTTAAAATAAGATTAGTAAATTATATAATTTTCCTTGGCCAATTCTTTTGAACTCTAAAATAATGACAATTTATCTAAAATAATCAATTTTTAAATTATATATTATAATAATTTCATAAATATTTTCTATATTTATAATATTTTCATAAATCTGTAAAACATTTGATACAACATCAAACATTGAAACATTTCTATAAACATCAATCAATGTTTTTCCAATTTTTTTCATGTTTTTTTTTATTTTATTTTATTTTTATGAAAACCATTAAATTAGAATTCCTGCTGGGTTGATGTTGACAAGATGTTGACAGGTGTATTTGAACATTTTATATACAGTAAAATATTTGTTTAACATTTTTGAAAAAAAAAAAAACTTATTTATGTTTTGCAAATAAGTAATAAAAATGAATATTTTTTTTATGTTCAAATGATTACCAGATGATGTTAGAAACTTTAATATCGACGGCTGTACAGGTGTAAAAAAAAATTGTATATAAATTGAAACTTTTTACAGTCATAAATAAATCTATAAATCATAAATTTAATTTAATATGATATTAATATGATTTTATTATATGTTAATTAATTTATTATACATTTAATATCAAATTAAATGAAATCGAACCGAACTAAACATTAGTTTTTATAATGTTTATTAATAAAATCATTGCAAGTTAAACATCAGCTATACTTTAAAACACATTTTTAGCATAGTACAACATTTGTTTAGTCCTAGGTAAACTGGACAGTATTTAAAGTAATACTACTTTATGTAAATTGATCGACGGATATCTAATAAAAAATTAAAATTACGTTTGGTTATCCTCAATAATTGACAACGTAAATACATTCTCCTTAAAAAAGCTAAAACATTGAAGATCTTTTCAATTTACTACTTCCTTAAATTTCAAGCTACTCCTTCCAAGCTAACCATTTTCATCTACCAAAATGTCAATACTATTAATTAAATATTAGCAGCGGTCAATTCTTTCGAAAGGTAAAATTTGCATTACATTTTGAATTGCAAATTTTGATAGTAAAGTGCAAAAGGACATTAATATAAATTCTTTTACTATGAGATGGATTGGTATTCATTTTAAAGGTTTTAATGGCCTTCAAATACTGAACACAATCTGATATCCATCTCTTTCAGTTAAATCAGGTGTTGCTTGAGAAAATACTTATAGAAAGTGGAATAATAAATTCGTAAATGTCCAATGTCAACGAACGTTCCAATTGTTGCGTGTACGTAACTTGCAATAAGACTAACTACCAGATTATATTATAAATTTCGGACCCTTTGGATTTAGTGTTTTATATTGTGCATGGACATGGACGTATTCCATATACAAATATGAGTCACATTCATTTCCATCAACAATCAAAATTCTTATTCAATGTATCACAACATTTTTCCTAATAAGTAATTTTCCATTTCCTTTTTGACAACTTAAATGATCATTCAAATTTATTGATATTTTATGAAATATTTTCAAAAAAATATATTTAAAACTATGATTTTTTATAACAAACCTTGAAGTAATCCAGTGTTGAAAAATTATTATAACTTGGCACATTATACAACATTATAAAATTAAAACATTTAAAACATTTTAACCTTTTGATTTTTGCTTTTTGAAAAGGATTTGCTTAAAAAATTTTAAATCAAAAATATATAAATATATTTAATTAACAAATCCTTTGAAACACACAAAAATTATAAATAAAATTTTCAATATTTTTTTTTCACAAACTGTATTTAAAAATGTTCACTTTATTTTCAATTATATTTATATAAAATATTAAATTAAATTATTAACATTTTATTATCGAAAACATTAAATCATTTTCAACATTTCCATTACTAATTCAAAACTCTGCTAATAACAAAACTGTGAAACTAGGTCATTTATTCGATGACAAAATTGTATAATTTTTATTAATTAAACTATTTAAAAAAAAAACCAGATGTTTTTTTTTCTGATAATAATAATGATAATAATTTGCTGTTTTTTCAATGTTTTATTTCTTTGGTCTAAAAGTATCCAACAAAAACAAACAATTAAAATATTAATCATAAAATTTATGTATATTTGTAAATTAATGATATTTTCAATTAATCATTAAAGTTTTTCATCATCCTAACAAAAATTTATTTAAAAACAAAACAAAAAATACTAAATTAATTGAAAATCGCGCGCCATAACATAAAAAAAAACTGTCACTTCACTTCCGTCGCGCGAATTAAATTAATAATACAAATAATTTTGTTGTTGGTTGTTGTTATATTTTTCAAAATAATAATAAAAAAAAATTATAATTCCGACTGTGGAGGTGCGCGTTTTATTTAACTGACTATGAACTGACAAGCTTACTTACACCCGTGGTGGATTATGTCAGCTTTTCCATCTCATATTAATAATATTTCTGGTGTTAATAAAATTTATTTGATATATGCCAAGTAAATACATAGAAATTGCACAACTACACAGGCCAACAATTACTTTCAGTGTATGTAGAATTTGAATTTGGAAAAGGGGAATTTTTATATACATATTTATATTTTTGTATGAATGTTAGTTTAGTAGTGCAAAAATCGTACAAGTCACAAATACATTAAAATTCAAGTTTTTTGCAAGGGTTTGGAGATGATCATTATTATTCAAATATATAAAAGAGAATTATGTATAAATATTTATGTTAATGTATTTGTGGTTAACATAATATTTTACAGTTATAAACTACCTTTTTTATAATCATATTTAAATCTTCATTTTTATGATATAATTAACATTAAGAAGACTGACAGTTAATTGACATAGAATTTATTTAAAATTTATATAGACTTAAAAGAAATTTATTGAATGAATTTTTTTTTTAAAAAAAAAAAAAGGTCCACTTTAGTTGTAATTAAGAATGATTTTTCCTTTATGGCCTCATTAAAATGGAATTCCAAATTGGGAAAAATATATTAATAATTACTTTACTAAATTCATATATATGGTGGGTGGTGAACCGTGGAGTATATGGAAACGAAATTGAATCAGAAATTACATAATACGCAGAGGGTTATGGAACGTTCTATACATAAAATAAACAGGAGTTAAAGAATACCAAATAAATAAGAAGTTAATCTAAAATAAGAAGACGTAATTATAAAATCAAAAATATTAAAATGGCAATGGGCTAGACATTTTATCTAACATAACTATATGAAATGGATTCCAAGAGATGGTACGAGAAAAATTGGTAGATAAATAAAGCGATGGAGAGATGATTTAGTAAAATTTAGGTAAAATTGGGAGATACTAAAACGAGAACTGTAGAGGTCATTGAGGTAGGCGTATGCCTAACTAAGCATCTGAATTTAATTAAATAACATATTTATTATTAGACTAACAAAAAAGATTTAATTTAAACCATTATCTTGAAATGAAAATTGAATTAAAACTATTTAATATTTATACTAGGGTAAATTAACGTAATAATTATACTAGAGTATAAAAATTGAGATTGACTTAAGTAGAAAATGTAAACTAGAAAATGTTAAACTTTCCATAAACAATACAAAATGTATACAGTGTTTAAGTGAGGTTAGATTAAGGAGGGAGCTTGGAGATATGTTATTATATATCACGAAATATTTCTTTAGATCCATTGTGGTCTCTCTAAGAGGTTTCTAAAACTAAGCTCTAATCCTATCACTTACCCTTATGAAGAGAATAATTCTCCACAAAGATGCTCCAGAGTGTGCTATGCAGTTTCATCCCCACAGCGATCCGAGATGGGTGCCGCGTTTACCAATTCAACAGTGACCAGTACGCAAATATAAATCGTGTTAAACTAGGTAAGAGAAACTTGTTTTTGTTTCGTAGCATAATTAGAATAAAGTAGATTCCTTAAGTATGACAAATTCGTGAAATAGATGATTGCTTGTTCCCTAAAAAGATCACTCTATTTTATTTCTAAAATATTGTGCAAAACTACATTTATATAATAAAAAAAACTTTCTATAAACATTTCAGCGTTAATTTTTGACATTAAATAAATACAATAATTACAATTGACAGTATATTTTAAAACCTTGTCTTTCCGATTTGATAAGTGGTAATAAAGTCATTAGTACAAACTTCATTATTAATAAAATCCTTATTTAATTTCAAAATAGAGTACGAAAGGAGTATTTTCCTAAATACTAACCAAAAATTAGTAAAGAAACTTTCATTAATATTGCAAATTGATTAAAATGGTTTCGTTCTAATAAATAAAACTTTAGTAAAAATAAAAATCCTTAAATATTTCAAAACTTTCTAAGAACCTTTTTGCCCTTATGGCACTTTACTTCAACTCAAAAAAAAAATGTTTGATAATCTGAAAATTATTTCTTCTTCAGCTCAAAAAAACATCTTCTACAATGTTGTTGTATGTCATCAAGTCCATAATCAGGTTCCATCTATCCAGGTTTATGTTTTATACTTTTTTTTATTTTAGATTTTTCTTTCTTTTTTTTTCTACAGGTTCCGTTGTTGTTCCAGTCTACCGGAGGCGATATGGTTAAATATTAACTTAAATTGACATTTGGTCAATCAACTGAAAATTAATTTTTTTTTTTTATAAAATTCAAAACTTTTAACAATTTTTTTATTATGTGTACTTTCAATCTATAAAAATTTTAGTTTTGCAGACAACAAAAGTTTTCGGAAAAAAAAATTATCCTCATGGAGACGACAAACTTCAAAATTTAATAAATAAAATTTCGCCCCATGAAACAATAAAATGTTCAATCAAGTGATAAGAAATTGTCCATAATAATATAGACAATTTTATTTAAAAATACAAAAAATAAGAAAATTAAAGCGGATCAGAAAATTAAATATATAACAAAATTTACAAGGACATTACTTTAAAAATAGAAATATTCTTAAGAAATACTTCAACCAAAATAAATTGTATATTTCAGAAAATGTTAAAAGTTTTGTTTTTTTTTGCAAATATTTTGTATTAAAGTCCTTTATCCTTATTTATTATCGTTGGTATATTTACAATATCGTCACCATAGTAGCAATATTTGAACAACCATTTTGACTGAATTTATTTATTATATATTTTTCTGAAATTAAATTTATACTATGCACAAATACAATCAGGACAAAATATTTACTATATTCATACATTTTAACAATGTCCTTAAAACAAAATTGTATGTGGAGGTGAAAATATTTCAATTGGTTGAAAGTTTCCCCACACAAAATTGAAAAAGTAAAATCATGCGCCCTTTTTAAGTCCTTTATATAAGGGATAAGTTACAACCCCAAAAGAAATTATCGAAAAAAAATTTCCTAGATTTTTCTGAACTAATTAAATTAAAAAAATGTGACGTAAACAATTTTCCGAATATCGTAGGCTTTTATATAGTAAAATTTATAACATTATACAGGATGGTCCGGTTCATGACGCAAATTAAGGAGTGATTTCGTAGTTGATTTCATTACTTCATGGAATCATTCTTTAAACTACGTTCTTACATCCTAAAAAGTTATTTTTATACTTTTTCAATTTCGTTTCTGAACAGTTTTATTATTACCACCTCATGTAATTAAGACGATTTCATACATTTTCGAAGAACCAATTCATAGGAAAAGCAAATTTAAACGAAAATTTTAAGATTGATTTAATAATTCATTCAGGCTGTGTTTACAAATAATAAAAAGCTACAGCCAAACTTATTAAAATTTTATCAAAATTGTCACTGGAGACTTAAAAACATGAAAAACGTGGTTGGGTGGTCAAATTTGGACAATAATTTAATAATTTTAAATTTTAATTTCTTATAATTTTTATTCTTTAAATTTTTTTCATAATTGCCGTCAACGAAACAGGTTGCTATCATCAAATTGTTTTAAATGAATGGACTGTAAGTAAATAATTATCACTTACAATTAAATCTGATTAACGTGATGATAACTAAAATAGCCTCTAGCAAGTATTTCATTCATAAAAATTATATATGTAAAAAAAGAAGTTAATTGTAAAGAATTAATTTTGCAAGGGGCAACTCATTTAATTTAATGGATAAAATTTATTCACATTACATTAATTATCCTAGAAATTATGTTTCGTAAATCCGTTTAGATATTTAAAAATGAAGTTAGCAAATTGTAAATAGCTAAATTTGTTACATTAGTACACAACAGCGATCATTGACAGCTTATTTCCATGATATGTATGACAGTTACTAGGGTAGTTCTCAGTAATAAACAGCTTGCATTGCCTGCAGTCATCGTGTGTACGATTATTGAGGTGGTATAGCATCACAAACAATGCAATGGTGGTACCACTTTTATGCATAACTAACCCTGATTAGGTAGTAAAGTGTTTCATATGAAGTCAAAGAATTTCGTAATTCCAGCAAAGTTGAATAGTTTTCTAGCATTTCAATGACTTTTTTCAGAGTTCGGTAGTACGGTCCTTCTAGAATGAAACTAAAGAAGTTTTAAGTGAATTTAAACATATTTTAAGTTATTATAAGATTTTTTTTAATTGACTAAAACGTGAAGGGGCTAAGACACTCAAAACGATTCATTCCTGGACCATCAAAAAGTAGCATTAACAGAGCTCCTTCAAATGCTATGAAGAAAACCAAAACAATGGTAGGTTTCCTTACATGTTGCTGCAATCTTAAAGAGCATATAATCTTAATATCAGCGGACAACGTGTCTAGAGGACTTCGGCACCTCGAATGTTTTGTTGTAACATAAACCTACCCTACTAAACGACTTTTATTTTAAGCTTGCCAAAAAGCTTTTGGCCTATTCAAATTTTGTTAAACTAGTTCTTCATAGTTTGATGATAGTTGTTGCCCTCCTAGACACTGTTAAATAATAAATTATTTATTAACCCCTTAAAAGATAAATGTAAATAATTTTGTCCTGTTTTATAAAGTCTTTTTTTTTTGTAATTTTTGTCGATCAAAATAAATTTATAAACAATTTTAATACAAATTTTTCAATATAACGATTAATTTTTGATTTTAATTAATTCTGATTCATTTAATAAAGATATTCTTATAGACCACCTATACAATAATGGCTACCAGTTTTATTTTTTGTTAATAAAAAACAAAAAATTTGATAAAAATTTAAATACCTTATCTTAAGAAATAAAAAAACACAACATAAATTAACATAATTTTTGAAACAGATAAAAACAAATATTATTTTAAAAAATATGTAATAAACTCCTTAAAAAACAAAAAATATGAAATATAAAAAATCATATTGAATAATCATAAACTGGATACGAACAACAATAAAGAAAAAGGATATCAAATTTCATTATTTATAATATCAAGGAGTTTAACGCATGCTCGTTGTCCAATTTGTTTATATTATATATAAAAAAAAAATTTTAAAAAAAATAAAAATATTTATTAATAATTAATTTCTGAAAAGCAACTTTATTATTTTCATTGGAATCACATTTTTTTTTTTTGTATATATTTTTCTGTTACTTAAATTAAACATATTTATTTATTTTTTACATATATTTATTTAATAAAATCATAAGTTTTTTATTATGGAAAACCAAAAAAAAAACTGTGTATGACATAAAAATTATGAAATCCTATATCGTCAAAAATTTGTTTATAATTTTAAAAATATATAGAAAAAATTAAATTATTTTTAACTTCTTATAATGTTTTTTTTAGGGGGTAGTTGATTGTCTGTCTGTCTTTATATAAATATTAAAGAATTTGATGAATACGTGAGAAAAAGCTTATCAAATTTAAATATTGAATTACATAATTTATGAAAAACAGTCATTTTTTTTTTAAAAAAATAGGGTGATTTTTATGATTTATTGACAAATAATTTGAAAATTTTCCATATAGCAAAAATATTTTTCAGTTGGTAAACTTCTGTACAGTATTCTGTATCTAATTATCAAATAATGATTTGATGTAAAGATAGAATTATATACCGATAGAGCTACAGGTCATAATCAAAAAGTATGTACAGAAAGAGATAAAAACTCATGTAAAAATTATTAAATTAAGCTTTCTTGCTTGTGGTATTTTACAAAAACTTTTATATGAGTTTTGATCTCTTATTATTTATACGATTTTTGTCATAATCTACTCAGAAACCATTCAAGAAGATTAGGTTTAACTAGTTAAACTTCAATTTGTAGATTGTAGAGGATGAGTGGAAGAGTAGCGAACACTAAAACAGTTTCTATTTTACTGATTACCCTACAGTTTATATTTTACCTACAGCATCACATTGTGAATCAATTTTAACAAATTATAAATGAACCGATTCCATTTTTCTTTTATTTAATTTTTCAGTCATTAAAATAACCAGCGAACGCTCTCCATTCCATGAAATGTAGGACTCAAATAATGCTCAAGTTTAAGCCATATGCATATATATCCTATCACAGTCACCGGCTTCGTTCTTTTTGTATTATTTCCGAAGATAGTTATAGATTTTGATCTGCAATTAGGAAAGGTAATAAAATTGTTCTGTGCAATGTAATTTACTCTTGATTAATTCTAGAGATCCGCTTTAGCAAAATTAGATTGATTATTATTTTTTTGTGAAAAAATACTATTCACATACTGATTTTCTACTAATTACTAATAGTTTCCAGCTTATCGAACTATTTTGGTAGACGATATTTATTTTGATAAAGCAAAATTTTCAATATTAATGTTTGATGTTAAAATCAATTATTAGAAATATTACTTTACATTCATATGAATGATATCAAACATGATTGACCAATAAGATAAGTAAAAGTGCTGTTTAAAGCGTTTTATTTCGTGTATTTAGATTAACCCTAACAAATGCAACAAGCTGAAGTTAATCCTAACAAATGAAACAAGCTAAAAAAATAGAATTATGCTCAACATCGTAATATGTTTAATATTTCTTTTTTAGTTTTGTTGGAAAATAACGATTCAAAATAAATTAAATTTATGGAACACCCAGTTTTTTTTTAAAAAAACTGCGGAAAATTTTTTAAGTAATTGATAATATCAAATTGCTAACAAAATTTTATTTGTAATTTCTATATACAAAAAAAAAAATTATCTATTTTTTACATAAAAAAATGAATCTTTATGCTAATTTAGCTTATTAAAAGAATAAACATAAACAGATAAAAATGCATAAATTCAAAATAAAAATTATTATTTATATTTAAAAATCGAATTTATTATTATTTAAAATTTATATATTTAGTTTATAATTGAATATTTAAAAATAAATATTTATTTAATTACATAAATAACGAAAAAGGACTGGCTGGCGTAGCTAATCAAGAAAAATTATAACTCGGGAATTATTCTCAAAGCAACCTACGCAGCCGCTACAATTTAGAACGTGCGTTTACGCTGTACTAGTACAAGGCAATCTCAAAGTTTCAATAGTGCGTTTGACATATATATGTATGAAATATATGTCAAATATTTATTTATATAGCTTCGACTAAATTTGTCGTATAAATGTTTGATTATTCTTTCACCATTTCCATTTATTTAAGACAGAATCACTTTGATAAAAATCTATAAATTTATTTGTCAAATTTAATTGTCAACGTGCTTTAAAAATTAAAATTATCGAATTTCTGCATTACGTTGTAAGTGTTCACGTTGAGTTTAACTGATCCCATCCAAAAATGATCCAAAAAATAAAATCCGATTATGTAAATTAAAGATATATCAATTTGAAATTTCATATCATCAATATTCGAATGATCTGTAATAGTTTTTTTTATTAAATATAAAAACTTGTTTTCATATATTATTTTAAAAAATTAAAATTTGTCAGTTTTATGGCTTGTTAAAATTTGTTTAAATGTTTTAAATATTTTTATAAATCATTACTTATATCCTTACAAGAATATTCACGAAAATTATAAGTTTATATAGTTTCCCAAGGATAAATTTAGTAGTTAGTTAATATCCCATTTTATAAAATACAATAAAGTCAACTGAGATGGCACTATAAATCTACTACAGTGCAACGATAGTTCTATTGAATTCAAGAAGTCGTGTCCAAGGTGACTAGATCGGGTCAGTGCTTCACATTCGTAGCCGATTAGTCATCGTATTCGCACCTTTTAAATATTATTTGTATGGAGCTAGTCCAATTTTATGTTGATGGTTTTTGTTTAATTGTCAGCATTACGTAATCTGATCGACATAAATATATTTGACACAAAGTCTAAAAATTATATTTATGGCAAAATTTGATATTGATGCTTAATTTAATCTTAAAAAGAATATACTCCATCCATAATGGATATAGAATACAAATTTCTTTAAAAAAAACCAAATTTGTATGAGAGAAATCTACCAATTACCATGGCTGTTACCATACGTTTATTTATACCCGATTTGAACCATATTAACTTAATCACAGATTACCAAATATTCGTCTATCACTAGTTCTGACACTCTAATGTAAACAATTTAAATTATTGAATTACTATTTTGCAAAATTAAATATACGTCATTGAGTATATATTCCACAAATAAGATGTAGTTCATATTACAGGCGCCGTTCTCTAAAATTACTCGTCAAGTTTTTAGCCTTCCTTACATATAATTAATTCTTTCAGCCAATTAAAAATTGAAATCAAAATCCATTATTTTTATCATATAATATTTTTAATTGAATTTTGAGAATCTTCATCAGGAACCCGCCCGCAGTTAAAAATTCTTTATAGGATCACAACTTAACCAAATTTATGATAATTTATATTTTTGTTAATTTTATCTGGTATGTTTACCTTGCTCGGTTTAAATTAGGTCTGTTAAGATTTAAAATTTCTGATTAAAAAGAACCTAAAGTTTTTGGCATAAATGCCGTACAAATATTGTTTGCACGATGACACTAATAAAATTTCTGATTGGAATTTTGTGATAAACCGAAAAAAAATGATAATATTTTTTTCATTTTTCATTTTTTTTTTTAAAGAAACTTTTTATATTCTTTTTATATAATGGAATCCTTAAAAGTGTTTTTAATATATTAAAAATTTATAAATTCAAATCGTAAAACATTTTTAATTACTGGAGCAGATTTAAACATCAGAATAGCGACAGTAATATTCTACTAAATAAAGTTTTCCAGAATCTAAAAAGAGGTTTTTACGGTTTTTTGTGCAACTTTATTATTATTATTATTATTTAAATATATATATATCAAAAAAAAAATATTTGTTATGGATGTGTTACAAATCCGTCTCACAAGTCTAAAATTACACAAAACAATATGATGATGAAAAACCGCAGATTCAGCAAGCGTGTCAACCTGAAAAATATAAAAAATAAATAAAATTATTTTATTAAAAGCAAATTTATTTTATTTTAAGTATATTACCGTAAATGGAAAATTCACTTTGATGACTGTGTTCACTGAATCAGTTTAATCTAAAATAGATACCTAATACTACCGAAGAATAGTAATCGATTTTGAATTACATTCAGCTTCTACTCTACGCAAGACAATACATATTATTTCAGACTGAGAAGTCCAAATTACAATCCAAAGAATTTCTTATTTGCGACTCTCTAAAGCTCTAAACAGAGTGACGTTTTGAAAGGTGCTGGAAGATGTTACCATACAAAAAATACACTAGTTTCCAGCGACGATCATAACTTCAATCTGATCGTGGACTAAGACTGAGAAATTATAATACCCAAGAATTACAATCTAATGAAATTGTTATGGGAAGATGTATAATTGTTGATTGGTTTACTTTTATCAAAGCTTCTCTAGAACAGAGAAGCTACACTGTCCACAGAATTAATTTTGGAAGAGGTAATTTTTTATTGGATTCCTTACCTAATACTATTAATAATAGCATCTCAATATCCAATTTATCTATCGAAAATATCGAAAAAGGAATTTTATATTGCGATAAATTTTTCGGAATGAATTTGCCCAAAATCTAAACAGTAGTTTACTTTTCTACGACTTTAATTAATTATTATTATATTTATTTAATTTTAATATTATTTTTATTAAAATAAAATAAAGATTTTTCAATCTAATATGTTGGCAGCCAATCATCACAAAGTTTGACAAATTTATATGAAATTTATTTATTTATTTTTAAAGTTTCATTTTAAACTATGTGGTTTTTATTCACCTCAAATAATATCTATAATTATTGAGCTTTCTTTTTTAAATGTCTATATATTTTTTGATTGTACTATTGAATCCGTAATGCTGAAAAATAAATTAAATTAGTATATATAGAAAAATTGATAGAGTAAATCTTAAAAATGTAATTCGACCATTTTTATATTTCTTTCAAATACTTTTAGTAAAGAGTTTCTAAATCTGAATTTTAAAAGCTTATAATGTACCAAGGATTCAGGGTATATGTAGCTTATAAATTACAAGGAAAATTTTGGTTAGGATCGATCAGAGATTATTAGCTTTCGAATAAACTTAATTTTAATTTTCTATATCCATTCTAGATATTAAAATAGTCGATAACATACCAAGGGACAAGTGGACGTTTAGAGACTATAGACGAATAAAATGAAATCTTTAGGTACAAAATTGATTAAAAATAAATAATTATATCATCACAATTTCATCATCATGCTTGGCTCTGTAGTTCTAGGTAAAATGTTGCTTCCTCAACTACCACTACGACCTATCACCTTCAGCTTAAAATTTTGGTTCCTTAAGATATTCAAATCCTCTTCGAACTTGATCTATTCCTGTTATTTTCGACCGTCTTCCTGTTTCTCGTGTTCATCATCGTTGATAGTTTTAGGGAGCTTATTAGCAGGCATGCAAGCTACATAATCTGCACATCTAAGACGTTGCGTTTTAGTGTAGCTAATCAATCATATTATGTTTATTGTTTAGCTGTTCAAGATCAGCATTTACTCGGATTTCATAATCTTCGAGATTATTTAGTTTAGGACCATAAATTTTTGTTAAAATTTTTCTTTTTATATTTTTTATATTATATCAATGAAAAAGAGAAATTAAATAAATCGAAATTTATACATTAAACATTGAATTAATTACAAATTATGTTAAAAAATCTTTTTTGTAAAAAAAAATCATTTTCATATACAAATTTTCTAATTCATTTCCGACATCAATTACAATTCTTTATACTAACTAGTAAAACTTTGTTAAAAATAAATGTAAATTAATCTCAATTCAATAATTTAATATAATATAAAATTACAAAATATATAAATAATTTACAAGTTTAGTATATAAATTTTATTCAATCGATGTATAATTTCAAGTGCGATCATTATTAATTACCCAATGTCACCATTTATAATACCATATATAAAATAACATTAAACAATTTTGTTTCAATTATAATTTTATTTCCAAAAATCTCAGAAAAGACACCAACTAATAAAAAAAAAAAACATCTCGTAAGTCGAACAAAAATAATGTTGCTTTATTAAAAACATATATAAATAATAAAATGACCATTTAAACAAAACGTCGTTAAGATTATGTTAAAAATTCAATGTTTTAAAAACATAAAACAAAAAAAAAAACACCCAAGATTCGAAAAACAACATAACTAAAATTAAAAAAATTTCTTATAATGTATATACAGTCAACAAATTATCGAGTCCCAATAAATATTCGTGTACAGGGTCTCTAACTACACCTTGTTATACATGATTCTTATCTTTGGTCAGAAGTTCAACATTTTGTATATGAACAACCAAAAATAAATAAATTTTGTGTAAATGCAGAACAAGATAATGTTAATTTTATGTAGCTGGATAAAATGTCAGTGACGTCTTGATGATAGTTTACAGAGGCAAGTAATAGTATAAATAAAAATTGTTAAGGCCTTTATGAAAATGTGACAGAGCGTTCTATTCATTTTCGAGAATGGAGAACTGTCCAATTTAGAGAATGGAATTCTTAGAGATTAGGATTGACAATCGATGAATTACTTAATAAAAGGATTTCTTAGCTTTCGAGCGAGAGACACAGCTTTCAGAGAGTTTCTGAGATTTTTCGGTAGCTTTAGATATGGCCCTACCATAAATTCCAAATGGATAGACACACAAAACAAATTAGAAACTCAGTACTTCAGTTTTACAGCCTGTAGTTACTAAAGGCACATGGCGCAAAAGCAATTTATTTTCAGTTCCTCAGAATCCTACTTGAACGCAACATAAAGGAATGCAGAAAAAGTTAAAATATATTTAAAAGTTAAAAAATGGTCAATTTCTGCACTGCTTTTTATTTTATTAAAATTGTATTCTGAATACGGAAATTTTAGGTACGGGTTCAACTCTAGACCGAGGCATGAATGTAGCTCTAAGTTAACTCAGCTTTAAATGAGTACCAGTAATAAAATTTTCAATGTGAAATTGTGATTTGTAGACACTATAAAAAAACTTACGGTTCGGAATCCATATAAAATTTCAATAAAATATGACATAACCTCTTTGAGGAGGCCAAGGCTAGATTTAGAATGTAAATGCCATTGTAATGAAATAAAAAAGAAAAAACTAGATATGTAATTAAATAGAAAACTGGTAACTCTTTACGAAATTTGCTTATATATTACTTTCCACCAACAAATTTTCTTTCATTTACATAATATACTTCATTAGGCCTACTTAACTCCTCCTAATAACTGAATACAATTAAAAAAATTAATTTTATCATCTTACCGTCAATGTTAACGTCTCAATCATGATACGTCTCTGGAATTGTTATACGAAATTATCGAATCCCAATAATCATTTTAACAAATTTGCTAAAGATAAAGAAAATTCCATACAGAAATTCCATTAGGGCGCTTCAAACTAATAATAATACTTACTAAATATTTCCAGGTGATCACAACATGAATAAAACATTCATGTAAATATTATTTATAAATTTATTTTTCTTACTATAGCATTTAAATTAGATACAAAATAGCTTAGAAATTCCCCAAAAAAAAATTTGTCATCTGTCTTTTTAATATTCCAAAACTAGAAACGATATAATAATAAAAATTGAAATATTAAAATGTCCATAACACAAAAGATTATTATACCAATTTAAAAACTAAATTTCAAATTATTTCAAATTTTATTGAAATGTTTCTTTAGTTTGTTTTACTAAGAAAATCTCCCCAGTTCTAGCAAACAGAATACTAGGCTAGAACGTAGAAGAGTTAATAATAAATTTCCAAAAATAGTACCAATAATAATTTGGATAAACAAACAAACAATAAAAATGTTACCATCAATTAACACGACAATCGGGAAATATATAGAGGTCATTATATCTCACCATGGGTACCACATTTATTACGGTGACAATATTTATTAATTTTTTTTTTTAATAGTATGCTGGAGGTTAACAAATTTTTAGGCTTACTTCACTCACAGGTAATAAAAAAACGAAAAATTCTTTTATATCTTGACAATATCTGATGTAATATTAAAAAAATAAATAAAAAAAAATACAAAATCTTATAATTCAGCCAAAATATTATGGAATATTGGTCTGTCTCTGAACCATAATAACAAGGCATGTCGTCGATCGTTTGTTGTACAGACATTGAGGCGCGATTTTTATCTTTATAATCTTGGTGTGATGATCACTAAAAATCAGAAAGAAAAAGACAAAATATAAATAAAAATATAAATTTAATTTATTATAATAATGAAAATTTAAGAATGCCACCTTAGTGTTTAGTGTTGGTTCTTGTAGGGTCATTTATTAGATCGAAAATATTAAAATTGTTTAAATAAAATAAAGTTTTGTTGAGTTGGTTTTATTGGAATTGAAAATTGTTTTGGGTTACTTCTTTAAGTATAATGGAAAATAGTGAGTTAATTATAAGAGTAGCACTAACAGAAATGAAGGACATAAATGTACCTACGATATCAGGTGAATATTAGACATTTACCTCCCAATCGTACACTTAATCAACTCATACAAGTGTTAGTAAAGACACATAGAGCAGTTAATTTTGATGTAATAGATACAAATTTGACCAGAATTCCAGTCAGGTCGGGAATAATTTTCATTATTCCATCATTTCAGGATTGGTAGACTCCATATTAGTATTATATCACAGTCACAGTAGACCTGTCAGTTTCTCCAATCTGATTCTAGATAACTTGATTTTCTTATCTCTTACTTTCTCATCCAGGCTGGATAGAACTTGTAATAACGTGGATAAATTTAGATATCTAATCTCATAATGCCAATTCAATTGAAATTTTGGCAAATTAATAAAAATGTTGTTAACAAACCCTGTAGTTTTTCTATATAAAAACCAAATTTAAATTTATATTTATTCTTTTTGTCACCTTCGTATCCACCTGGTCATATAGTTGGAAACTGTTAAGCAAGTTAAACTTAAATGGTTTTTTATTTATTTTTTAAAACAACAAATAAATTTATTAAAATATGAATTTTTATAATAATTCTGACTCATAAATACAACAGAAATTATTTCTTCAAGACTTCATAGCTGGAAAAACATTTTAGTTTCTACATCTGAACAATTTCTCGTATAGAATTTAGAGGTAACCATTATTTAGACTTAGAGGTAATCTCTACTTTGACAGTTCGAATGGAAGAAGTATGGAAAAAATTTAGGATTCAACAGATTTGTTAAAGAAAGACCTTGCTTAATTGGGTTAAAAGGAGTGCAATCTTTTGATAAGGAGGAGTTATAAATAAGGGTATATAGAATATATAATAGACCCACCGTGGCTGCAGTGATTTATAACACTAGTACCAAACTAGACCCTATCTAATGTAATCATTAAACAGTACCGATTTGCGCCAACCTGACTGAGTAATGTCTTTTTGACGATGGATCTAAAAGAATGCCCAGATACGAATGTACAGCAAGATGTCGATCATATGCTCTGTGACTGTCCAGGGCTAAGTAATCCAGCGCAGATCCCCCTTATAACTAACTATCACAAATATATTCCACTGTTAACTGTTTTGTACTCAAGCTGCACACACTTTCTTATATTTTTACATTCATATTTTCCTGTTGGTATGACCACCACTTATATAATTATCAAAAGATAATGATTTCATAAAAAGAGTTATCTCTCCGTCACCAATTTTCTACACCACAGGAGATTTATATCCAGAATTTCCCAGTATAACGGCCGGATAGAAAATTTATTATATTTGTATTTGGTGGTAAACATAAATCACATCCAATAAAATTAATACGTTTTTTCTGTATACTTTTTTGTAGGTTATATTAAAATATTTTTTTTTTAATGAATTTTAATGTTTTTATAGCTTTTTTATTTTTATTTTATGTATTTACAATATTTCCCTAAAATTAATTCTTTTTTTTTTTTTAACCTTTTAACAGTCTTTGATTTATTGATCTGTTAGCGCCATGTGAATTATTTTGAAATTCAATTTTTTTTGGAATAATTATGTTATTTATCTTTATTTATATAGATTTGAATGAATTTCTGGATTCTGATTGTAAAAACTCAATCATTTTTCGTAAATATATAACAAATTAAAATTATTTGTAAATCCGTATCAAAGTGAAAATCAATCAAAGTGGAAATTGATATAGTAGTAATTCGAAAAAAGCACAGAAACTGACAAAACCACGAAGTTGTAGGTTTTAGGTATTAGTCTCAATATCCTAACCCAAATAGCTAGAACTATCTGTGGCCTGAATACTACGTTCTATCATTTATAATAAGACTAACGTTCATTTAAAATAATTCATAATAAGTAATCGCTACAGTAAGTTATTTATTTAAAATTACACGGTGTCTCTTTAGAAAAAATTCTACAAGATTTAGTTTTCCGCAAAGGATTCTGTTGAGGTTCAGGCTGTAACACAAAAAATGTCTAGCAATGCTGCTCTGTTATTTTCAAAATAATATTTGTAGGTTCTCTAACACTCCCAAAGGTTAAGCTATGAAGAACTATGAACCATCATAAATTATTACCACGAGATATGGGATTCTTAGGAAGTATACTATGAAGGTTAGGTCTTACTCCATTCTCCAGTTGTCTTGCGTGTATGAATTAGGAGGAGACAATGTAACATTTGTTATGCCACTGCCCTTCACTGATTGAAGCCCGTCAAAATGATTTCATTCATTAAAAAAGTGGAATGTGTGACAATCCTGTGACAATTATTTCGATTAGTGGGTACAACGGACTCATTAATATTAAGCCAACGTACATGGAAGTATCGTAATTCCTACTCCACTATATAAATTATTCAGATATCCACAATTGATCTTTTCATTTCGCAGTGTTGATTAGCAGCAAAAGTTAGAATGTAAATTGTTGTATCATCAAAACTTATTTTGGTCTTTATGAAAAATTACCAGCATAAATTTAAAACAGAAATATTTCTTTAAAAAAAAATAATAATCAGAGGTGTCATAAAAACCATTAATTAATGTTAATTTTATTTTTCTTCCAAATTAAATAAAAATCAAAAGAAATTTATTAAAACTGTCAAAAATTTACAAAAAAAAAAAAAAACGTAACCAAAACGACCAAAAGATTAACCAAAAAATTTCTTTATGGATATCAAATGGCATAGCATTCACAACAACAAAAATTATGATTATCCATTAAAGATAAAATTTTAGTTTTTATAAAAATATTTTTTTTTTTTTATGATTTTTTATTTTGTTTTCAAAAACTTAATTTATATAAATATAAAAATATTTTTGTTGATATTAAAACAAAAAATAATTATAATAAAATATCAAAATTTATCATTTATTGATTTGGAAATTAAAATTTTTCTCATGGCAATTTTTTGGTAATTTTTCACACCTTTACAAAAAATAATAAAATGTAAAAAAATGAAAATTCAAATTTATGAATATTGAAATTTTGCGATATAAAAAATTTAAATAAGTTAATTAATTGTTGGCAAATAAAAAAAAATCTTTAATATTTCTTTAACATTTTACTCAATCAATTATGGCGACAAAGATTTATAGTCAGAATTTTCTGGGTCCTAGATCACTGCGACAACGACCGAAATCAAAAAGATAGTAACAATGCGAAATAAATGGCTATAGACCAAAAAGCCTGTAACGTCATGAGCGATGATGGAGAATTATTTAGGAACGATTAAATATAGAGTGTATATAAGAGCACCTTCTATACCAATTCCCGGAGTATTCTGGGAGAGGCCTACTACCCATCCCTGAAAGAGATCTCGAATTGGAGCACCAGGCAACACCTCAATTTTGCTGCAATTACAACATCCTTCGACTTACTAGATAATTCCTCGACATATACTCAGAGTTATCCATAAAAGTGGTACCGCTATGGACCCAGTGTGGTCTATGCGAGGTTCTGCCGCCACTATAACCTAACCTTATCTAAAGCATTCAGGAAAATGAGTCTTTTGCGTTCAGGATTCAGACTATTACGGCTCAGTGTCATCAAACTAAAACAATTAGTAATTTGTGTAATAGATCGAAGCAAATCTGTCCATGAAGAGGACGACTTATCTCCTTTACCATGTCTCAATGGATGATCGTAGAAATGTTTACGATTAAATAATTAATTAAAATCATTAAAATAGAAAGTAAGTAAAAATTCAAACTTTAGTATGAATTATTAATGAAATGATTTTCCTATTTTATTTAATCTTAATCAAAATGGACAATTAAGGGAAAAAAAACAGTACTTGAAATTTATGTCAATTTTTTTTTTTATCTTACATAATTCTTTTTTATGGAGAAACAAACAAAAAAACTTCAATCCACCAAAAATTTAGTCGTAATTCCTTTTGGTTCAAGTAAAAGTCCATGTCAAATAATCATCACTATACCACCAGGGTGTAATTTGAAACGAGGAAGTTTCCCTGAATAGTTGTGTAACAAAAAAAATGATTATATACTAAAATGTTCTTGTCTGGCTACCAAAAATATTGAAAATTTTAATGAAGTTTAATGAAAAAATAAAAAATAATATTATTAACATTTCATTAAACAATTAAATTAAAGGAGTTTGAATAAAAACAACAATATTTGTTAAGAGTAAACACAGGATATATGAGCCATCAGGCGAAATTATTCAATATATCCTTATTTGTCAAGGTGGCATCTATACCACCATTTACATATATAAAATTTATACAAGGTTTTACAAAGGTTATGAGAAAAGTCATTGTACTTGGAGGGGGGATTGCAAGAGTTAAAAAATTTGAAAATAATTTCTTTGTTTGAAGAGTTTGAAGGAAGTGGTTTCGATATTTAAAATATTGTGGAAATTAAGAAGCCATTAAAATTATTTAAAATGACCTGAAAAATTATGTATGTAATTCAGAAAATAATGTATTTTAATTAGATTGAGGGACACACTGTAAACTGTAAGGGTTTATTATCGAAATTCTGGAAAAATTATTAACAGAGAGTAAAATGATATAATAGTGCCATCATCAACGTCAACGACGGATACCTTAAATTTTAAATTAAATTGTGCTCGTTGAAAGAAACTTTGGAAAGTTGCCTTTCCTTATTTTTTGTGAAGTGGTAACTTCTTAATTTAAAACAAGTGTTCTACTACACTTAGCAACGTAAAAAAATACGTGTTTATGTCAAAATCGTATTTCGGAGTTAATAGTTAAATGGCTTGGCAGTTAATATTCACAACCACAACTCACTATTGAGACTTTATACCTGCGTTAACACACGTTCTAACAGTTGCACCTGCGCAAATTACATCGTCATCGAGACTAACTCCCGTGCTAAAGTATTTTAATAAACTCTAAAATTAATTCATGATCTACATTCATTCGGACAGCAGATCATCTAAAATTAAACCAAATCAAATCCAAATTAGTATGGAATTGTCATCAAATTTTTATCACTTTAACTCTTTTATATAATTTTCTTGGATATCCGGAATATTAAAAGTAATAAGCCATCTGACATACTAGCTAAAAAAACAGCATTTATAGAGGGCTGAAATGTGTTCAATCTACATCACTATGTTACAATAGGCGCTCACAGGCCACGCTTACTGGGAATATTGAAAACCAGCTCATTATATTTTAATCTAATATAAATAATCAAATTTCAATCAATTGGAAAACTAAAATTGTCATACAAAAAGTAATAGTCAAATATAATATTTAACAAAAATAACTTTTAACATTTCAATATTCTTATTTATACTAAACACTCATACAGTTTGACTCCATTAGATCCTTCTATATTATAAAAATCAAGAAATTTTATTTGTTGTTACTTTTCCTTTCCGAAAAACTAAAAAACAACAAAAACACTTATGTGATGGAAAATATAAAAGATCAACAAAAATCGAGAGTGCATTTAAATGCAGTATATTAGCGGCATATCCTTATTTTAAAACAATCCAGGAGCAATATCCTTAATATAGTAAAACTTTGCAGATGTTGGCAAATATTTAAACATTATCAAGTACCATCATTATCGTCATCAGTCAATTTTCCCATAATAATCAGAATAGCATTATTAAAAAAAGGAAATGTTTGAAGAGAATGGAAATGTAAATAAAATTATATTTATGTAGTGATAGGAAATATGGGGTTCCAGTTATAGTTTCTAAATATAAATATAGAAATTAATTAAATTATTCAAATAAAATTTATGTTAATCTAATTAATAATAGTTTAGATTCAGGCACTGTTTTTTGTTTCATTATTTTCTTTAATGCCTTCAATTTACTCTCATTGATCTATTCGTTATTTTCATTGACAATCTTTTTATTATATCCCTTGATACCAAGAAATTTTTCCTTTCTAACATCTGAGGATTTCCATTATTGAAATTCTTGATTATTTGTTAATAATCCACTATCTTTCCAAACTGAAATCGTTCCCACAAATCACGAGGATAAGTATTTGTTCAAATAGCCATTCCATCTTAAAATACTTGGCTAGTATCTTAAATATTTGTAAAACTAATACCGTAAAGCTACTTTGGTCATTTGGTCCTTGTATGATCGAAGGTAAACCATTCTGGGATATTTCTAACCATAAAAAATTCAATTTAATTTTGAAAATGAACAAGGCAATTGCCAGATTTGATAATAAACAGCAAATAGGACATGTAATTCTTACGAAGATTAGTACTTACTCCATCCTCCACTTATCGAGTATGTTTGTCGAAGGAGGATACAATGAAATATGTGTTGTGACATTGGCCCTCAATCCAACATAAATGATTTTGAAATTTTGGTAGTTTCTTGAAGAGTTGGGAATACTCAAGCCAGCCCAAGTAATTTCATTGATCAAAGAAATGGGATGGATCAACACGTTATAGTAATGATGCAGCATTCGACTTGACGGTACAATTGGCTCGATATTATGTGGTCTACGTAAGTCGCAAGATTTCCACTTCTTTCCAACCAACTAACGAAATTAGTTTTTCAACAAAAAAACCTTCGCCATTTTTATAGGAACTTTCTGGGCACTATAAGTGTAAGTCGTCCTAATATATAAAACTGAATGGAAATTACGAAGTATTGAAAATTAACAAAATTATTTTGCTTTCCCAGCAATAATACTTTTCATCAGTAAAAGTAAAAGTATAATATGACTGACAGTCCGATAAAATTAACAATTTAATATGCAATTTTTCACTTCAGCTTTCGTATTCATTCAAAATAAACTATTTCCCATATTGAATTGAATTCATAAAAAATCTAAATATTTTATGTCATTTAATCTTCAAATTTATATTAAAACTATAAACAAACGAATTTAAAATAAAATACATCTAACAAATATCTTTATTTCCAAAATATAATTAACCATTTCCAAAATATATTTTTAAAGAAGTTTACCTTTTTATGCACTCTACATTAATAAATCTTTACAAGTCACAAGATTTTTTTTTAGTTCTTTAAAAAAATATATACATTTAATTTTCCATGAATTTCCCCCTTCTCTTAAATATTATTACTAATTACTTTCTAATAACATAAATTAACTTATGCCACAAACGATAACTAGAGGAAGTAAAACACAATCCAAATTTTAATATCCTAGTCCTCCGCATTAACTTCAAAAACTATACAAATCAGAAATTCCTTTAATGGCACAAAAAAAAACTCTTAATATGAGACTCCCATGAGACTCTGTCTAAAAAAAAATCAAGAAATATTTTTTTTATGTCTCGAGGGGTCCATCTACATAAAAAAAAAGACTATAGAATATCAAATTTTCTTAAAAATTAATATACCCAGAATTACAAATTTAGAATTACAAAAATTTTTATAAGTTTTTTATTCTCTATCAAGTTTTTTATAATTGGCTATTTTAATACCAATTGTATATAAAATTTCTTTAGCATCAATATTTTGTCCTTCTTGAGTAACACCAACAATTCGTCCACATTCTCTAATAAAATATTCCAATTCTTTATTATTATTACTTGATGATGATGATTTTGGCTGTCGTGATAAGTTCTTCTCTTTACTTGATGCCAAACATTTACTAGTCAATTGAGCAATTTGTGTACGAGGTGAACTATAAATATTAAAAATTAATTAAATTAAATTAAATCTAATTTAAATTTTGCTGAATACCTAAGAGCTTCATCCAAATCAAATAATTCTAATGGTGGTGGTGGTGGTTCACTAAAAATTGGTGGAAATACCTATAAATAAATTATAAATGAAAATTAATGAAATATTCATTTAAATTATAAATTTTATTAGTGTTGGTTAGTAAAAATCAAGGCTCTGGAGAGTCTGAACTCATACCAAATTAAATCAAGACTTCTATGGGAATGTCTTCAAGCCTTAATTACCTTAGAGAGGAGGAAACGGGGTAACATTATCCTGAATTCCAGCCCATGTAGGATTCGAAGGAAACAAACAATCGGATCTTTTGGCGAAACAGGGGGTAGGTGAGTCATTCAGAAGACCAGAACCGTTCTGCAGAGTATCACAATATTACCTGAAGTTAACTGAGGAAACTGTGCGATCACAACAAACTATTGGATTAGGAGAGTTAGGTATGAGACATTCTTTTTCGTAATTCACAAGTGATTTTGATTTCCCGTAAATAATTTTTTGTAATTTTCGTGGAGTTTTAGTAAATTTTTATCATTGATTATTTATAATAATTTCATCTTCAATTTATATATTAATAAATTAATTTAACTTGAAAAATATTAAATATATATACTTAAAATAAATTATAAATATATAAATTATATTCCACTTACCGCAAGTTGTAATGGTGGTAATGGTATCTCAAATTGTGGTTTAATTATTTTTAATGGTTCATATTTAACATTTAATTGCTCATATGCATCAATAACATCACGTAATAAATCATTACTTAATGAATATAAATTCATATCAAACATTTTCTTAAAATCAGCTGGTATTTCACTGGCTGCTGATTCAACTAAACATGGTTTTGGTTGTTCAGCTATAAATGCAATATCTGATACAATTTTATTATCATTTATCTGTCAATAAAAATAAAAATTTTAATAAATGAATAATAATATTCAGATTAAAACCAGACCTCAACATCATTAAAATCTAAATGTGTAAATTTAATATCATCATTTGATAATAAATTTAATATATATTCTAATATTATTTCATTAGTTTTATCATTTATATATTTATCCTGAAACATATGACCCGAACCAATTGTTATAATTTTACCATATTTCTCATTACAATAATAACCAGCTAATGGCCGATTAAATGGATATACAACTGGTCCAGTTGTTAATAATATATTAGATGGTTCTGATATATTTAATGTTGCACCATATGGATATTGAAAATGAATTTTATATTTTTCATCTGTAAATTCATAATCAATTTTTTCAATTTTTTCATTTAATAAATAATGCCACATTGATTCACAAACAACACCACCGCCAATTATGCACTCTTTAGGATGGAAATTTTTATAATAATGTGGACGTACTACGGTATCTATAATAAAGAAAATGTAAATCTACAATATTTGTAATTAGAATTTTTTTCAATTAACACTTTCGCGGAACACCTGTTGCATATTTTTCCAGATCCTTTCTGCAATTGCAGATTGCAGTGATTTTAAAGTTAGTGGAATAATAGTTCAATTATATTTCTACATTATCGATCTGATTACTGAAGAAAACAAGTATTGTGACAAGAGTATTATTCATCATCAGTTAGAATGAGTTGTCTCCGTGCTACAACAAATACTTTACTACAAGTTTTAAAATTTTATTTGGAAGTTATTTATAACGTAAGTAACGCAGCACAACAATTAAAACTTGCTGGTAACGCCGTAATAGGCAGTCTCAAACTTTCAAAAGTGCGTTTATAGTTCCAACTAGTTTTATTGTATAATATTTTGTATTCTTTTCTTCAAACTACGAAATAATTATTAGTTGTTGTTATAAATTCTAATTATCCAATTTGGTTAACTGGCCCATACATTTTACATTTCCTGATTTCTTTTTTGACGCACGTTGAATTTATTTCTACAGCTAAATATAACATAACATAAAAAAAATTTACGGCACAGAGTAACCGCGAAAGTGTTAAGTAAAAATGTTATATTAACCATTATTTATAAACATTCCAAATTCTTCTAAAAAGAAATTAATATTTGTATTAAATTCATTTTCACCACCTTCACCAAGCATTACAATTAATTTTCCGCCTTTTTCAATATATTCCTTTAAAAAAGATTTTGATGACTTTAATTTAAACTTGATAAATAATAATTTTACTAAACTTACTTTTAACACTCTAAATTCATCTTCTGTAAATTTATCCTGTGGACCAGCAATTATGAAAATATTAATTTTTAATAACATTTCTTTTGTCAATTCAGTGTCATTCCTAAAAATATTATAAATTTTAATATATTCGTTTAACTTTGTAATTATTTCAACTAAACTGTTCAATTTTCCAATTATTTTTTAATTTTCTATGCAAAGTTTTGTAATTATCTGATAATTGAAATAATTCATTTTTCGATATATCAAATGATATTACTCCTTTTTGAATCATGTTTTAATAATAATTGCACTTTTATTTTATACAGAATAACAGAATAATTTTTTTTAAAAGAATATTAATTTGTAATTAATTTTTAAAATCATTTTCAATTTGTTTTGAACAACCACCGTTTCTATTGACAACGGTTTGACATTTTTTTTCATACTAGTGCCATCTAGCACTCAACATGTAAAACAGTCGTAATTGGAAAATATTTTTGAATTGGAAAGTATCCTGTATATAAATTTTTAAAATGCCCAAAATACCAAAAATTGGCCACACTGATTTATAACTCCTTTCTGACAACACTAAAAATTATAAAAAAAAAAGTGTTAAAAAGTTAAAAAAATCGACAAACTAGCAAGGCTGGCCACCTTTACTGTCAAAAACCTAAAAATATATTGAAACGAAAAAAAAGATTCTGTTGAGAATTTTTATTTAATAATTTTAGCATAATAAAAAATGGCTTCATTGTGCGGTCGTATTGCATTAAGATCAGCTTGCCGAAATGTGACATATACTCCAGTAAGATTTTGCAAATGTAAGTTAACAAAATATTTATTTGATAATTTTTCGGAGGTACTACAAAAAAGAAATGTGTATTGTGAAGAAGCAAGTTTCTTCGAAGTTACGTAACCTACATTTTTCATATAAAAAGGTGATATTTTCAAGGAAATCCAATAAAAATGTTATAATTACTTTATAAATAAATTAGTTTAAATATTAAATTATAAAGGAATAAGATTTTTATGTGGTTAATATAACTGCAAAGTAAATTTTACTGTCTCGAAAAAGAAATATTTCTCTACCTCAGAAAAATTATTTTAATTTTGCCCCATTACAAATTAGAAATTTTTTTTTGTTTACATTTAACATAAAATTAAGAAAAATTACAAATTATCTAATTTTTATTAATTTAACTGAAAAAAAATATTAAATCTCTTTCATATTCATTTCTAACCTAATTTTGGCAATTTTATGACATTTATCCACTTTGCGTTTATTGTTTATGTAATAAGAATCACTACTATTTTATATTACTACTCATGCTCATCAATTACACATTATATAAATATAATTCAGGCAGCCTTACAATTTACAATAAAATCAAAAAATTCATTTATATCATGTAAAGTAAAAACTGGTATTCTTTACCATCGGATATTATCCCCATTGATTAATTTTCAATCTCCAAAATTGTTTTAATTTGTATTTTTTCGCCTCACCCTTCCCAAGTTAAAACATTAATTAATAAATAAAGGGTCAACCACCCTATACTAAGAGTTTATAAAACAAAACAAAATATATAATTTTAAAAATATCTTTAATTTTTTCTAGTAATGAATGATCCACTAGAACATGCCACCGGTATTGAAAAACGTGAATTATTGGCAAAGAAAGCTGGTAATGAAAATCCATTTGACATGAAAGTTTTTAAACGTGGTGCTGGTACCAAAGATAAACCAAATGAAATTCCATCAGCTTTTGATGCCCGTCTTGTTGGTTGTATTTGTAAGTTTTTAATATATATATTTCTATATTTTTTTTCAATTTTAATTTAAATTTTTTTTTATTGTTTTAAAGGCGAAGAAGACCAAGTATTTGTTCAATGGATGTGGTTATCAAAAGGAACACCAAAACGTTGTGAATGTGGTCACTGGTTTAATTTAGTTGAAAAGGCACCAGTATAAATAAATGATTAATTTTTATGTTTTCCCCCCATTTAATAGAACGAGTTTAAAAAATAATAAAAAAATATAAAAATTAAAACAACAAAAAATGTGAATGAATTATATAAATAATTTTTAGTTAAGTATATAAGCAAAAACAAACTAAAATTCATACTTTAATTAAATTTTCTGTTGATTATTTGGAAATAATTATTATATGACACTTAAAAATGTTCCTTGTAATAAAGCATCACCATATAAATTAACAGAATTAATTACAATTTCCAGTCAGAATATTATTAGTGTTCAAAAGATAACAAAAATGGAAAATAGAATGTTGCAATTAATTTTTTTTTTGCTGCATTGCTTCTGCCTATTATTATTATAAATTATACTTGTTAAATAAATAGAGTTTACTTAAAATAATCAAGGTATAATTAAAGATATAATAAACACATATATAGAAGTAAAAAAATTATTGAATAGTTGAACATTTTCAAAATTCTGAGATGAGTCAATTTTCCTTCAAAATTAAAATATTTAAACTTGTTCCCTATTTGATGAGAATTGTGTTTGTAATATATTAAATTGGTAAACAAGAATAATTAATTATTTAATTAATATTATGGGTAACACTAACAGATAAGGATTGATAAGATTTGAATGACAGTAAAGTATAGTGATGATAATGTAATTTTAAATTTACGAATTTTACAAATAATGTAGTTTAAATCGACAAATATTTGTTTTTCTAGATTCAAGTAGTAAACCGCAAATGACTTTACAAGGGCATAACTATAAAGCGGAGTACCTACATATTGATTTTATGAAAAAAGTATTATTTGAGATGAGAAGATATATTTCACATTAAAGTATTGATCATTAGATTAAAAAAAAAAGAAATTATATTGATATATAATTTAATCTTATATATTGGTGTATAATTTAATTATAAAGAATTGGTTTTATTTAAACCATTAATATTTGGGTCTTCCCGACGTAATGTATGTAAACACCTGAGACCTGATGTTTGCATTGGAATTTGGAATATGGAATGGGAATTTTAAAAAAATACCAGCAAACTAACGACTTAATTTCGTAACTCTTACTACATTCCATCCAAACAATCCGATACTTTATAATATAATTTAATTTTTAAATATGGAAGTACTATACAAAAATATTAAACATTTTTTTGACAAGAACCAATGTGACTGTTGCACATTTTTTTTTTCTGTAGTATTTCGATTCTACTTTTGCAAATAATATATACACATCTGTAATTTTGTGCTGTGCTATTCATTTAAATTATTTGTATATTATATATATATATAGTCCTACTATTGCAAAATTATAATGTAGTTTCGGTAACTATAACTCCAGCGCAAAAGATGTAGCGTAGATCTATGTGGAATTTGTTTCAAAAAATATTGAAATTAAATATGGATAATTTGGATTTTCCTAATATAAAAAGATTTTCATAATTATATTCTGAATGAATTTATCTGCGGTTGTTTGACGGAAAGAATATTGTAAGTTTAATAATATTTTAAGTTGTGTTGTTGTAACAAGAAATATTAGATTAAGTACATAGAATATTTGTTAAACGAAATTAAATATGTTTGTTGGTAGAAGTAAGAAATATAGAAATTATTATCAATAGATTTTTCTATTTGACTTTTCTCTAACTCTTAAGCTACTAATGTGCTTCACACGAAAAATAAAGATGCTGTATTGCATCCCAGGACTGTATTGTATGTGTAGTCCAATTACAAATTTCCTAATAAATCTACTACGTCATTATATCTACCTTTTTAATAAAGATCACGGCAACTCTACTCAATTCGCATCATAAATGTCATTAAAGTATATTTTTTTTCTCACCTTCACACAAACACCAGAAGTTTTCTATCTACTCTACTAGTTTCTAGTTGGAAAAAATTGAACGACGCGATGTGAAAAAATTATAATTATTTGTAATAATGTGAATATTTTTGTGGTGTCTATAAAAATTATTAAATAAATCGTATTGAAAATATGTGAAATAAGAAATACAAATTTCTATTAATTTGTCGCTTGTCGGATTATAAAAACATAAAAACTGCTCAAAAAATAGATAAAGAAAATATCATCAATATTGTCTAAAAATAAAAAATAAAAAGTTAACAAAAGGTGAGCTTAAAAATAAACAACAACAACAAAAAGTATACTAATCTGAAAAATGTATCTTTTATGCCTTTGTCGTGTGCTAAATTTTTCTACAACTTTCTATAAATGATTAAAATTGCAAAAAATTCGACAAAACTCGAATTTTTTTAGCTAAAAATTCATAATACATTATTATATTTCATAAGAATATATAATAAAAATAATTTTTGTGATGTCAATTTAATTTAAAATATGACTTTCTTATTGTCTTTGTGTGGTCATATGTCTCTTAATTGGATAGGTGACGGTGATGGTTTTCTATGTTATTTAAATATTCAATTTAAATTATATATAAAAGAGTAATTTTATTTAATAATAATGTCGTCGTTTCGATGAGCAACTACCAAAAAAAAAAAAAAACACGAAACATAAAAAAAATATTTTAAGTGCACAAGCACCTAAAATGATACCGACAAGAACACCACCACAATATACTTTGATTTGGATTGGAAAGTGTAGTTTTTCCTTCTAAACGTCACCGTAATGCTTACACTCTTTTATAAACAGAGAAATATTGTGGCTGTTCAGAATAAAATGTATAAATAAACTTTAAAATATAAAGTAATAATAAATCGTTGGATATAATACATAAAAAACAATTTAAATTTTTGATTCACACATTTTCTGATTATTGTTGTTAGTTGAAAGTTAAGTCTGTCAATTAAATTGATGGACTTGCACAGCAGATTGCTTTATTGTTAAATATATAAATAATATTTTCAATTATTTAATAGAAATATGTAAATTTATGCCACAATTTTTATATATTTGTATGAATTTGTTAATGTAGAAAATTATGTTTACAAATGCAAAAGAATTAAAATTGTTGGATGAATTGATAATTGTATTTAAATTACGTATTGTATTATATCTAAGGATTTGTTGTCCTTTATACATTTTTTGCGACGTAAATTAAATTGGGAAACTGGAAAATATTTAGTATATGTTATGTATATAGGTTTTATATACTCATATATAAGATAAAAATTATACAAGGTATAATGTATGATTTAAACGTGTTTCATTGAAATATAAACACAAATTTGGGATAATTACTAAGAATTTAATTAATTATTAAGTATTATTATATTAATTGTATTGTATTAATTATTTACTCCTAAGGGAATTAAATTAAAATTATTCGTAGAATTTATTTTGTTGATCACACAACATTATTAATTTCATTGCATAATTTGTATAATTAATTTAAAATCACAACTCACGAAAAACACCAAAAGAATGTTAGTGACCTTTTAACTTAGAAATGTCATCTTCTTTTTACTTAATACTTAATTTACAATCTAAGGACTTCAATTAGCGGGTGACATCGTAGGCAGTAGTAGTGTTCTATAACTGCGAACAACGATGCAGGTGGTAATTTCGTAATTCACGTACTTGTGGTTGTTATTCATACTGTGCAGTGTATATTAATATTGTACATAATTATTGGAGGTTACATAAGATACAAAACACATATAATAATAATAATGGGAAATCCATTACTTAAACTTCAGATAGAAGAATTTAAATTTACTTTTTGTTATACTATGTTTTAGTACATGATATATTTATTAAGCATTTGTGTTCAATATTTGTTTTCGGTGAAGGAAACCTCAGAGTTCAATCCATTATGAATAGTAATTTTTTTCGTAGTATACTCGTATATGTTGAGAAAGTACAAGAAATCAAGCTTAAATATAAAGATTCTCCTGTTTTTTTGTTATATTTGCTTTCAAACATTATGTAATATTTAAATAATATTTCTTTTCCTTGATCCAAGCAAATCATTAGTTTCGAAGTTATGAAATGGAAGACCCACTATCTTGTCAATAGGAAAGTCATGTTTGTTTCAGTACTGATGTGGGTAAAATTCTCAATTACTAATTACTATTAAATAGATATTTTGACGTTTCTCTTCCGATTTATTAATAAAATTAAATGATCCTGAGCTACATTACCCAAATATATATTCCAAAAGCCTATAAATTTTATTTTAAAATGAATATTTAATATAATTTACATTATTAACTGGTTTGAAAATTATATGACTAATAAAATTGATTATTTACATATCGTAAATAAGATTAATGACTTGATTTATTTTTTAATACCGTTCAAAATAGACAGTATATAATATAAAAAAGCTATAAAGTCCAAGCTTTAGGAAATATAATTTTATGGCTGAACTTTAAACTATAACTTGTCTTTGATTCTACTGTCTGCTGAATCATATATAATTTTTTTTTTTAATTTTTTTAGCATATGATTTAATTCTCGAGTTTATATATTATTAAGTTATATATTAAATTAATTAAAGTATATGATTAAAAATTATATATTTCAATATTCCTCGAAACAATTTAAATAATGACTATATTTACCTAATACGTGGATAGAACGTACTTATTATAAATATTTTAAATTGGCAATTAAAAAATATTTTTATAAATAAAATTCATATGACACCACCATAAGTGACATTTTTATATAATAAATAAATAAGTAGGTAGAATATTAAATTTAAATTGAGCAATGATTTAAATAATGCAAATCGAAAATATTAAAAGAAATGTGAAGAAATGTTTTAAGTACAATTAAATGAAAATGACAGTGAAAAGTTTTAAAAAAATAAATATTAAATAATGAAAATTATTGTTTTTTGTATAATCAGAGTTGGACCCTTCATATCAGGCAGGACTCTGGCAATATTCTGATCAACACATAAAATAAGCTGATAAATCGGTTAAGTGATAATGACATGTAAAATCGGACATTGCACGTCAATGGCTGGTAACAAAGACTTCTTAATTGTAATAAGAGAATGATATTATGATGAAAGAAGTAAGGCTGTTATTTAATGCAAAGTTTAAGAATATTTTATTTTGTCATAACTTTCACGGTGATTGTTCATGCCGAGTCCCAAACGTGATTAACAGATTACATATTTGTATATAATTATTAAATACATTTTTTGTCCAAATTACTTATATATAATTTTTCATATCAGAATCGAAATTTAATTTTTTAGTTTTACCATTTTTGGTAAGTTTATTGTCCTGCTGACATGAACTAAAAAAATGCAAAAAAAAATAATAAAATTCACAAATTTCAATTTTTATTATTGTTTTTTACTGACCTATGAATTTATTTTCACAATGCGACAATTTTTTTGTATTTCAATTCAAAAAAAATTGGTAAAAACCAATTTGTTTAATTCAAAAATATGAAAATGTATATATACATAAATAAAAATGTTTTTAAATCGATTTTCTGTCTGCAATGTCATTAGCATATTTTCCGGGATGGTATAATCAAATTAATATGCACTGCATAATATATATTTCAATATTAAAAATTAAATTTATAGATTTCAATATCAGTACAAACAAATATTAGTTCAGATCAATATATAATTTATATAATTAAATTAAAAGCTTATGAAACGTTTTTGAAATTATAAATCGTAAGTATAAAAATATTGAAATTGATCTTGAAACTATTAAACTTAATTATTTATATCAAAAGTTTAATTAATTTCGATTGAATTTCCCTTTATTCACATTTCTCTTATCTAATAATTTTCCTTTTACTTACTTTCTGTTTCCGTAAAATTTCTATAAAAATTAAACAAATTTTTAAAGTTTCTTTAAAAATTCGCGTTTATGCAAACTTGTATTGGAAATTAATGATGCAATTTTACAAATAACTACTTTTTTTTTTTGGAAAGTATTCGATTATCTAATTTTAATAAGCATTTAGTTATGTAAACCAGTAACAGTTAACCAGTAAATAATAAGCCAGTATTCCGACATAAACTTTTTGAGAAACACAAAATTCCATTTATGTTACAAGATTTCTGTGTTGATCTGTATAGCAGTATGATAAAAAATAGTTGTTGGTTCGAGTACGGCTCCCTAGACAGTCTGTCCAGTATCGCTGTAACATCTTTTTGATATCACACATTCTCGTGAACCGTAGCATGTATAAGGATTTTAGATCCATCTCTTGACGTTAAGGAAATGTACAGGAAATTTATTTTTCGTTATGACACAATGACTTGTACGGAATGAGGAACGAAGCGACATGCTCGTTAATCGTCCAATGCCTTGTATACACAGATGTAGCTCTAGCTCTAGCTATGTCTACGCGATATTGTGTTTTTCGCGTACACCGTCAAGCAAATTGGTATTTATCAAACTAAATTATCACAAAAATTATTGTAGCTGTCTTCCCTTCTTTTGGAAACATTACAAAAATTTACAGTCAGCTAATTGCAACAGAATTTCAAAAATATTCCTCTAGCTTGGCGCTATTTATTCGTTTTCGTTTGTATGTGTTTTAATGAAACATTTTATTTATGAAAATTTTGTAATTATGAGGTAATAAAGAGCAGAAATTTAAATAGCGACAGCCTTATTTCATTTTTAATCCACTAGATGACACTACTAGTTAATATTTAGTATATTTTTAATAAAACTATAAACAAATGTTAAAGTTAACTGTCAGTACTAAAAAAGAGTCTATATAAGTATATGAAATTATTGAATTGTAGACATAAAGGTGTGATCGTGACTGGTTTTTTTTTAAATTATTTTTCTTGTCTATTTTGATTTCGCAGATTCGAAAATCAAATTTAACTCATGGTTAATAAAAATATACTTAAGGTTATATTTTAACAGCTGCAAATTAAATTTTTCGGTTTTGTTTATAATATAGAAAGAGTACAAAACTTTTGATTATTTAAATATATTTTATTTATAAATATAAATTTAAAAATATAAACTGGTTTTAAACAAGTTTTCTTTTTAAAAAAAATATTTGCTTAAAAAAATGTTAACCATAAAGGTAATTTAATGGTTCAAGCATAATTTATATGAACAGCTGGTTATATACAAATTAAAGTACTAATAATAAATTTAATCAAAGAATTTATTTGGTTAATATAATAAAGTCTAGACGACATTCAATATTTTGAAAATTATTAGATTATTCTAAAATCGATTTAACTATTAATGTTACTTATATTAAAACTCTACTAAATTAATATTTTAGAAACAATTTCATTTAAATTTAATTTTCAAATAATATCACACAATTTGAAACAAATTTCTGTGAATTGTGAATAATTAATTTTAAGATTTTTTCATTCTTCAATTCAAATAATGATCTCACCCACTTTTTTTTAATTTCAAATTTCTTTATAAAAATTATTTGTAGCTTAGTTTACAAAATTTTCATTTATACTTAACAACAATTTTTATTATTATTTATTGTCCCACAAATCACAATTTAAACAATTGTGACGACATAAAAGCAAAAACGAGAGCAGTTTGAAAACTTTTGAAAGCGAAAACTAAAGAAATGATTTTATGGGTTAAAAATTACTTTATTTTAAAATAAAACTATGTAAATCCATACTAAGTCCAACGTTTTTCTAATAATAAATATTTGTATCAAACTTTATAAAATAACCATTTAACCAGAGTTAGCAGAATTACCGCGAGCATATTTGCCAATTCAGGCAACATTCCAGCTGGAGTTAAATCTTATCTTAATCCGAACATAAATGCTCAGAAAAACTTAATAAAAATGCATTGAAAATTGTAATAAAACTCGACAGCTCGAGCTCCAAAAAAATGTCGGGTTTTACTTTAATTATTCCTTAATTTTTGTATCCAATTGCTTGTATAATATTTTGAGGTAATTGTTTTACCTTTATGAAGATTATCGATTAACTAAATTTCTTTTAAATCTCAAAAAACTGATGCAATTACCTTCACTGCACTTGCAATTTTGAACCACCATCTTCTAACCATTGCTTTGATTGTTGTTTTGTTTTTGGTGTTGTATAGTAATGGATCTAAGTTACAAATCAATCGGTTTTATTCTTATTAAAACCTTTTAAACACGCTTGAGAAATTCGTATTCGAACAGTTAAAAATGAAGGCGGAAATTCCTTTAATACTTTTATAATCATCGCAAGAATTTCTGTTGTTGATAAACCTTCTAAAACAAAGACAACGAAAGTATTCTATTTTTGCATTTTAAAAAAATTAACTTGAAATCACAGTCACAGATCTACAGCAAATAAATTGACGGATTTAAAGGAAATTTAGCTTCTGATTTCTGATATGTAAATATTAATAGAGATAGAAATCACGACTGGATTTTCAAAAGTTTTCAAACTACTCTCGTACATTTTAAAAACATGATGTGAATTCAAAGCAATAATTAACAAAATAACTCACATAATTAAAATAGAAGTGAATTTGTTTCGAAGACAATTGAAAATAAAACTTTGTATATTTTATCACTATTTTCTATGAAATTTCGGTCTAATTTAAAAAACAAAAAAAGTAAAATTTGACATAAAACGTAATTTTTTCGAACTTTACTGTGCTGAGACTCGAAAAATTGAATAAATTTAGTAAAAATTGTTTTAATTGTAATGCATCCTGGTACAGATTATCAATTATTGACAAAATTTAAATGCAGAAAATGTCGATGAGTTCAATTTAGTTATTTTGTATTTAAGAACTTCAGTTTTACTTGAAAAAAATGTGTCACATTATTATAAGTGAGTTCATTATCAAACGTCAAGCCTTCTTAATCAAATTTCCTTAATCTGCTTATTTTAAAGGATATCATTTAAGGTTGGGTTTCTACCTATTTATTTATCTGACTGTAAGACGTGATCCTTTAAGCCGATCATATATATCTAATTATTTTCATTTTTCGAAACTATTTTCCGGCTTACGGTTAGATTCAGCATTCATACATCCACTACATCCTTCCACCGCAAATTGGATCGCTCTAGTCTCTTAATTTCAAATGTGTAAATACATTTTAAAAATCTCAATACCTCATTTTTAAATTTTTACATTATTTTAAAGTATTTATTGAGCAAAATTTCGTTTTTTATGTTATTTTTTGTATATTTACTTTTCAGAGCATAAAATTTATATCATTTTGAAAAAAAGGGACTGAATTAATGTGTAAGCATTACATTTTCATTTCGATCAATTTAAATTAATTTACAATTTTAACATAATAACAATTTATCTTCTGCTTTTTTTGACCTTGTTATTTTTGTTACTATATTTAATAAGCCTACCATCAAAAATAAAATTAAATAAATTGGAATTTATTTCATAAATTTTATGAAATTGATTTACCAAAAATAAAAGTGTGTCAGCATAGTTTTAAAAATTATGTTTTGTGATGAAATATTAAAAAAAAATCGCATGCAAAAATGTTAATTTTGAAAATAAATAACAAAATTAACAGAAAAATTAATATTTATTCAAAAATTAACACTTAACCATATTTAGTTTAACATTTTCCATATTCAAATGTAAGCAATTGACCTCCCGGCATGTCAAATATCATAGGCTATTGGCCTAGTTAACGCAACGTTATAATATTCTTTTTGGACTTTATACTAGTTTAAGCATAAATGAAAAATTTAGGAGATGTATTAATTGTAAATTATTTAAGACCAATGTCGTTGTTTCCGGTCAGGAATCCAACACTTGTTCGCTGTGTAACTTGTCAGTTTTCCGAACTATACAATCAGTAGCTTAAATAAAATATATTAAACTTTTTATGCACACATCGTCATTAAACAAAACTCGTTCATTTCATATTATCTGACAAAAAACTTGACTTTCCAAATTGTAATAAAAATTGTAGACACGTTTATTACTCATTTCGTTCTGAAGTTATCATGTTCACATACATCTTATATCTAACAAAAATAGCTTCAAAAAACTTGAAAACATGAAAATCTGTGAAAAGGGAATGTCAATTGTCAACTGATAATAATATTTTATATTTACCTTCCTACCTTCAGCCTCGAAATTCGGAAAGTAAATAAAATGAAAATATTAGTTTTAAGCACCACTTGTCAATATTGGCAATCATGCCAATAAGTCAATCTATTTTTAATTTAGCTTATTTTACTCTAAACTTTGGTAACATAAAAAGAGAATACACTAAAAAAAAACATCATAAAATGTTAAATATAAATATTAACATATTTTGGTTGTCGTGCCTAAACAAATATTCAGAATAGACGACAGTAAAAGTGTGTCCATCAAAATTCATTCATTAATATTGATTAAACAAAATAATGCGATACTCTGTGTCTGCCTTAACTTCTGAATTCAAGTCTCAAGTTCATTTCAAATATATTCAAATCATAATCAAATATTATTTTTCTAGTTTTATTGGTTCTTTTTTTACGGGGACGCAAAAAGAATCCAAAAATAAACAAAAAACTTTAATCAAACGAAATATATAAAGAAAAAAATTAATGAACCAATAATTTTTTTTATATTTATTTTAGTAAACAATTTAATTTAAAAGTTTAAATATATTTTAGAAATATTGCGTTGAGCAATTTTACCGAAAACAAAAAATGATTTTACCGAAAAAATTTAATATTTTTTAGGTTATATGAAAAAAATGCCGAATATTTTCTGATTTGCTCAGTTGTTTTATACTTTTTAGTATCAATTTGTAGAGTTTTGAATTTGAGATATTTAAGTCTAATACTTGAAACCAAAGTTTACGATTCGTAAACGACAAATATTTCTACAAAACATCGTAAACGTATCTTCTAGAAGTACGAGAGAGTTATTGGTCACATGATAATTTGACTAGGCTACTTATCTATTTTGTGACTAGACGTGTAGTCTGTAGTGTAATTCGATATTATTCCGCTTTGGTAAATCGTTAAAAAAAAATTTTAGTCAATCTTTTTGGGAATCTATTTCGGTGAATTATTTAGGAATTTTTCTTTTTTGTTGAATCATTTATGACACACTTTTTTAAGAATTTTGTTTATAAATTTCATAATAAAGAAAAATTGTATAAAGAAAGTTTTCATTTAAAATATTTATTTTATTTAACATTTATTTTCTTATGTTTCTTTAATATTATGTAAAGGACACTGTTGACATTGTACATAAATCACATTTTTGATTAACAAATCACATATTATAAAAGCTATTAATATATTTATATATTTTAATTTCTTCATTGGCTGGAAATATTGAATACTTACAGACATAATGACATGCCTTGGTCACAGAAATCCATATTTTCAGTTGAGAATTAAATTTTGAATTTGCCCATAAAACATTTTTGTGATTCTACCTAAATAGATGAAAAGATCTTATATTTGTTTTAGTGAAACTTCACTTTAAATATCGATAATAAATCATGACTTTAATAAGTAATCAGTGTTCAATAAGAGTACCGCCATTTTGCAATACTGATGTGATCAATTTTAATGCACTGGGTACAACACCGACTAATGAATGATATTTCAATTTCTGGTCACTATCACCGCATGGAACTCAAAATCCTTGGAACGTTTCCAACTCATCGATTACAAACAATTTAAGATTGACATTTATATTTAGTTTAATAATAATTTATTTTTATTCAATTTTTTAATATACTAATTTGAATTTCTTGGAACATAAACTTTAATATTAATAACAAAAAATTACAAAATTGAAAATATTATGAATCACAAACAATAACAAAATTTGAGCACAATTTATTCAGGTCGCATCATTTTATAAAATATTTAATATTTTTCTTCGTTTCGATAATGATATCAGTTAAATTCTATAATTTGTTCAATTGATATTTTTGCAAAACATTTATTGTTCTAATTTAAATTAATCTAATCTTTTATTTTTGATAATCGTAATTTTTAGATTAATGGTTCAATGAAGCTCGACTGAAGTTAATTTTTAAATACGTCGTCCGTTGAAAGTTGAAATCAATTGAACTAATGCGTGTCGTGTCCGTCGTGACTTTGCTCACTTTCATATATTTCTATACATTTCAACTTTTGTTTGTTATTTGATTCCGTCGCATCGAACTTGTTTGAGCGGTTAATGAGTTCAATTCTAAATTTTCTATAAAACCAAATTGGACACCAAGTCGCTATAGAAAAAAGGATTATCATAGATTATTATGAAAATCTCTGGTTTTAAGATTTATCAGAACTTAGAACATGCCAAATGTATTGAACTGCCAAATGTATTGTATTATTATATATTTTCTTACGGAAATTCCAGTTACCAGCCAACTAGCATCTAATCCCACAATTATCTTAAAATCAATTAAAAGTCTTCAATTTATTTAGAATTGATTATCATTACGTGAAAATATTTAAAAAGTTGACAAATAATCAATAATTTCTTTACATTATCATCAATTTTTTTAAAAAAATACTTTAGATAGACAAATTTAATACATAAATCATTATTTTTTTCAATTTTAATGTTTGTTTATTTATAATTTTGTTTGTCAATTTTTTTATTTTTAAATGTATTATTATATATTTTTCAACACAATTTTACGGAAAAAAATGACCCACAAACAAAATTTTATACAGGGTGGCCAAAACTTTACAATTGATATCGGCAGTAATTTTCATTTAAAAGTTTATGCATTTAGTTAGTTACTTATAGAAATGGAGTATCATCCGCTCTACCAGGTGACAACTAACACTAGGCCACTAAAAAAGAATTACTAAACTCCTCTTTATTTCAACCATTTAGTTCCCCGCACACGAAACTAAGAATGTTTAATAGCGAGGTCTCGAGATATATAATTCCCAAACTTTATAAGCCCGCTTCTGCTGAGACTTGAGCAGTTGTTTTACATAAATGCAGGAAAATGTATTGGATTGCGGGACCTATTAAAATTAAATACGATGATCTTCAAATGAATCAAATTCTTGCATTGACGTAAAAAAGTACTCATTTTGTCAAACTAAGATACAGGAGTCACTACAAGGACACCCTATATATATTTTTCCATTAATAAAATTCTGTTTTTCACAATAAATATTGTTTTGGCAACATAACAAAAAAAAAACACTACAAATAAAATTATCTAAAATGTATTTGAACATTTTCATAAAAAGAAAATCTGTGCTCCTACCTCCTACCTGTCGGAAAATTTATTTAAATTGTGAAATAAGTTTTCTATGGATGAATATTTTTTGTAATTTATTTAAGTATTTTTAGAATAAATTTAAAATTTTTATGGACCACTAAACTATAATGAGTGAAAATTGAAATTATATAAAAAGAAAATTATGAAAATTTTAAGAAATATTGACGTCTTTTTTCTCTCTTATTTTCTATATAATAAATTAGCCCAAATAGCCCAAAAATTTCGTACTTTCAGGTCGTCCATAAATAACTTTAATTCAAATATGTAGAAATGCACTAATCCCTAAACTGCTGGATAGTAATGGTCCAAGTAGTATTTAGGAACCTATTGCTTCGTCAATTGATCTATAGTTTGTACCAGTTCTATCCCAAAAACTTAAATTTGTTCGTGTCCCCATCTTAACCGGTAATTAACGTGAAATCGTAAAACTAGTACACAAAAGCTTTAGGTTGTGCTTAGTGCCTTACCACTAAATGATGGGATTTGAATAAAGTTATTGTCTGAAATTTGTCATACCGCTGGATATCTGATGTTTCATATTTACCAATTTGAATGTGTTATTTTCAATTATTGTCGATATCATTTTAAAATTGCCACTGGAAATCCTTAAATAATAATTTAATGACAACTTCAGGTGCTTATAAATAAAGAATAAGGAATTTTAAAAATATATTTAAATTTTATTTAATTAAATAAAATTTAAATATATTGTAACGTGCTATTTAAATTTATTTAACAAACTATAGAAAATAAATTCCAGAATATTGAAATAATTAAAGTCAATGATTTTTGCTGAAAAACATAGAAATTAATGTTAGGTTATAGTAAAAGTTTAAAAAAAAAAATGTAAAAGTCATTAACATTTGTAGTTTTTGTCTGTTTTCTTTGTGAATTTTGGTAGATTCAGTTTTATTTTTATAAGTCGGAAATTAAACGACGCCCCCATGTTATTTTTGTGGGATGAGTAAACTTAATTTGGGTCACATCTTGTTTATTTTGAAATATTTTATTAGTTAAATATAACTTTTAATATTATAAAATCAACTGTGTTAATTGTTTAATAATATTTAAATATTATTTGGGTTTATTAATCAAATAATTAATAAAGAAATTCTTACATAACTCGAACATTAATGAAATTAATATCTAATTTTATTTAATTTATATTTTACCACAATTTTTTTAAAAACATTCGAATTTTAAGTATAAATATCAATGGGAGATAACCAAAGTATGTTAAGTGACATTCTACAGAAACAAACTGATATAATCGATTATCCGTAATTTTAAAATCTATAATTTTAGAAAGTCCATTTCTTAATAGTAAATTGGACCTTTTGTCTACTCTGAAACTATATTTTCGTTTTCGTGTCTATTATTTCGAATGGCCAATACATTCAATTGTGAACCTGTCAAATGTGTTATTAAATATTTTTTGGAAACTATCAAAATTTTAGATTAAGCTGGTAGATTTTTACTCTCTTAAATAAATTATACATCTTAACTTAATACATATTTCAAAAGTAAATTCAATATTATTGAAAAAAAGCATTAAAAGCAGTTTATCTGTCATTCTGGCAAGTATCTATCAAAATTTGGATCCTATTTCAAGATTTACGCTCCACACATTTTGGAATGAAGTACATAATACGTTACGTTGTCGTTTTTTCGGTGTTCACCTGTCGGTTTTTACAATATACATTACACACCACGTAAACAATATTTGAATTAAAATATTGAAATTAAAACTGTCAAATGTCGGTAATATTAAAATTTTCGTTCAAACTATCAAATTTTAATTTAACGTTTCAAAATTTATTGTCAATTATTAATCTGGTTGATTGGCTGGGTCGATTGGAGAGCCCTAGACTGACTGTCCAGGACTACAAGTAGCGATCTAGCACCGTTTTGCTATACCACACATTCTCGTGAACGATAAATATACGATTTTCTAGACCGTTTTAGTAGTTCGATCAGTTTTCGTTAAAATGATAGTTGACAAAAGAGCAATGCCTGGCTGGGCCCATGCAAATTAAGTGCTAAATTGTCTCTTTTGGAATCCATACAGCTGCAACACGTTTGCTTAAATGGTGATTTTTTTACGTAATTTTAATTTTCGCGTACGGCCTTCTCATTATTAATCTGACTTGGCCCATTCTTCCTCTCTAACATTGAATATAAATTAAATTATTTTAAAAGTTTCAGATTTACGAGTTTTTTTTTTATAAAATATTTATGCGTGTTTGGAAAATAAAACTACAATTTTTTCAAACTTTCGAAATAAAAACTGATTTATTTAATTATTTATATAAAATTGTAAAATTATTATATATTTTTATATAATTAACTAATATTTTTTTTAAATTGTGTATATTTTTTATATAAATGTCTCATTTTTTTTATCTTCAAAACTTTTATTATATTCTAGATTTGTGTTGATTGATTGATTGATTCATCGTTAAAATAAAAACGTTACAAGCAAAAATTATAAAATATATAAATATAATCAAAATTGTTTTAATATCCTTTGAGCTAAAAAATGTTTAGCTCAAATTGATTGTGAGTATATTAACTATTTATGATAAGAAAAACTCAAATTCAATTATAATAAAATTATTAATTTTTGATTTCGTTTAAATATTGCGAAATATTTTTCATTTTGTTTGTTTATTTATTCAATTTTTTTATTGATTCTCTGATTTGAATATTTTGTTCTGATTTATTATATGGAATTTTTTTGATTATCACTAAATAATTTCATCTAATTTACATTTGAGTTGAATAATTTTAATGCTAATTTTGTAAATATATTTAAACGATATACGATAATTTATAATTAACATTATTCTAATGAATTTTGTAAATTGAAAATTATTTAAATTAATATTAATTAAATATATATACTAAATAAATGTAATTTTAATGAAGTAATTTTTGTTTTGGTCTTTGCATGATTGTTTTTAAATTAATTGAATGATTAAAAATTTGATATTTTTTGCTAGTAGAATTTCATAACTTTTTATATATTAATTATGCCCAAAATTGAAAATTGTGTTTATAAAAATATATATCGAAGAAAATCAATAAAATAGAGGAAAATTTGCTAGAAATTTCTATACGCAACTAATAACTTTTATATTAGTTACTTATCTATCAGTGGGGTCTAATGCGAGTGTGCAATGTAGGAAATGCATTTTATATAACTATGAGTGAAAGTTACAAAGTTATAATATTCTAAAATCATTTATAGTACTCTTAATTATGATGAATTGTTAACCAACTCCAGATTAGTTGGTTTAAGTGGTGAACTTCAGAGAGACGTCTAGGTCTTCAAGTAGCGCTTTAGCACCGTTTTGCTACCACACATTTTCGTGAACACTATCATGCATGAAGTTTATTTAATATCCATCTAGAGAGGCGTTAAGGAAATGTACGGTTTCCGTTGGCCATTTACTGGCTATTGTAAATCGTATAACACGTTAAGCATAACTCGTATATAAAAGTTTTTGTATGGAAGCAAATTTGGAAATTAAATCTCGCACAAGCAAATACGCGTATACATTCCATAAAATGGAATTTTGTATTTTAAAAAGCTTTTATGGTTCTAGGTTGCGAGATTTAAGTGTGGGCTACATAGTTTCGATCGGTTCAGTTTTGATTCGTTCAGTAAAGTTCAAATTTGACGTCTTCATATATTTTGTATGGGAAATCGATTAAGTGGACACATAGGTCGAATCGAATAAATTTGGAACGATCGGAATTTTGCGAATTCAAACTGAAGGAAATCTCAAGAGGAATGAAATTCGACAGTTTAAAAAAGAAAAATAATATGTGATTTAATTGATTGCAATAGATAGAATGTGTTCAGTCTACTTAACCAGTCCAATCGAATCGAAACTGAACTGAAAACTATGTATCCCAGCCTTTAATCTTGAAATCTTGATATTAAATCCAGCAATAAAAACTCTTATATGAATTTTGGTCTCATCCTGGTCCTGTCTAGCGCTGAGCTCTTGCGAATAAAGTGCATAAATCAGAAGAAATTAAATTTGCAGGACAATTTCTAACATGCCCACCGAACATGCCTTTTAAGATGTATAATTCCTATAAATCCTTTATTATTTCCAATTGCGGATTTCTCTGTTTTCCCATTTATCTTATTACGACTTAAATTAAAATTGATTACTTGCTATTTTTTCGCAACCTCCTGCGATAAATTATCAAATGGCGTCACTGGCACTTAATTATCAACAAAATTTATAAAAAAATATGTTAATCAAAAATCTTGTTATCAAAAATTTTATTTATAACTTTCTTATTATCTTAACTTTGAATTTAAAATTAAAATTTATTATAATTTATAATTTTATCATATAAAGTAAAATTTTTATACAAAATATATTTTCATTCTTTAGTTTAAATATAAATTTAAGTTGAGTTCAATGTCAAAAAAAAAAGGTTGTTTTTTATTATAATTATTATTATTATTTTCATATATAGTAAAAATTTAAATATTTATGATAATTTTATAGTTTTTTTGTAATAATATCGCATGTTATTTAAAATTTATTTAACATAATAATTATAAATTATATATGAAAGTAAATTTAAAGTTTATAAATTTGTGTTATTATAGAAAACAAACTTTTATAATTTTATTATTGACATTATATAAATGACAAAACAGTGGCAATAATGGCAGGTAAATGAACTTTTTAATGATATGTAAATAAATGGAAAAACTTGTAAGTTATGAAACAAATTAGCAGGAGAAAACTATAATTTTAGATAAACTGGAAATAATTTTACAATATAGAATTATTTAATTGTGTGAACTAATGATACTAATAACTTGAATTTAATGGATCTGTTTATACGACCACACAGCAGGTAAATCATGTTGGTCCATTTTATCAATATGTGATAAATGGAATTCCGGTTACTGTACCAGTTTATTCACTAAGATTAGAATCATATCAGTGAGGTCAGTCCATTCTCTTCAGAACCATCGAAGTTAGGTTATGCTTAACCCGGGAGTTAGTCTCAACGGAAGTTACACCGTACTAGGCAGTCTGAAAGTTTCAATAGTGCGTTTGACATATGTAAAATTTTAATGTTTAAACTAAAATTAACATCTTTGTAATAAAATAGTTGCAAATAAGAAGAATAATTGAATTAAATTCGAGAAATATTTGTTTTAATGCTAGATCACACACATATTTTCGGATTGTATGGAAGTGTTTTTAAAGCAATTCTTTCAATTCATAAGAATAACTCTTCCGGTTCCGGTATTTAAAATCCTTTTAACATTTTTAGAGAACAAATATTGAAATGACATGCAATCAATCCAGAAATTCGATTGACTAAGTTAATATTTTAAAAATTATGTTATTATATCACTAATTTTTTACATTAATTTTTCTTTAAACGACAACATAATTATTACTTTGATAAAAATCTGTCAAATTTAGTTTTCAACGCGCGTAATTACATATCAAATTTCTGCAGTGCGTTATGATTATGAATGTTCGCTTTGAATTTAATTGCTCCCATTTATTTTTTAGTTGATGATTTATATTTTTTGACGGGCATTGAACTACGTCTGTGTTACTTGCATTGAGACTAACTGGGTTATAAGTTTTAATACTATGCTTCCCGTCACCTTCACCAGATGTTTATTTTATTATCAATTCAATATATATAAAAAAAGAATAATTAATAATAATTGAATACATTTTCCCATAATTATATTTTCAAGTGAGTTTTATGATGATAATTCTCTAGAAACTAAATATTTTCAATATTTTTTCATTAATTTTATACAATATTTTATAAAACAAAGAATTATTTTCAATCTTTATCAGACATTACTTCTTTGAACCCTGAACACAATTGATTAGTGTAATAAATTTAATATTTTTAAATAATATTAATTTATTTTATTATTCAAAGTCTAGTTATAATTATATGTAATCCGAAATGTAAAAGAAAAAGTATGCAAATTTTTAAAATAATACAAAATTAATTAAGTAACTTTAAAATGACTCTAACTTTACACCTTTCTAATCACGTTATAGCTTTGTACGTTATTAAGAACAATAACTGCAGCTCAAACTACAACAGCGAGTGCACCCAGTTTTAAATTAATTAAAATTCATGGCGAATAAAACTTTAGCTTTCGGGCTTAACAATTTTCAAACATTCGACACTGTTCAGTTAAGTGGTTTTAATAGATGATTTAATCATATTTGATATATAAATTATAATTATTGTTAATTTTATTGTTAATTCAAAATAAATTAACCTTGAAAATATTAATTAATGAAATTTAAAGTTAAATTTTTTAACCCTTCATGGACGAAATATTATTTATTCTGTTCTTGAAATTGTTTAAATTACATTTGAAAATTATATTATAACTTCTTATATTAAATACTAAATATACTAAATTTCAATCAAAATAATTTGAATTAGTTTTCAAGGTAAAATGTTCCCCTAAAAATTGTAATTTTATGATTTGTTAGTTTAATATATTTAATTTTTTGCTATAAAATAGCCAATTTCAAATAATCGTCACAGCCCATGATTTTTAATGGAATAAATTGTACATATATAAATAGACATCTTGATTAAATTAGAAGTTAACCTTTTTTTTAAAAAAAAAGTTTAATCTACAAAATATCAACTATTTAAAAATGCTATTACGCCAGTGTTATTACCATGAAATTTCCTTTTTCGGTATTGATAGTAGATTTAAAATTTGTATTTTTTGTATATGAAAGACTATTGAAAAAATACTCGTATTAACAGTATTTATAGTAGGAAATATTGAATTAATTAAAAAAATTGTTGAAGGATCAAATAAACTCTATAAAAAAAAACCAATAGATGTCGCTGTAATGCTGTACACAATACCAACAGCGGTAATGAAATTCATAACTTCATAGAAATGGGGATAATTAATGTGTATTATTTATTATTCACTTTACAACCGATTTTACAGTTAATACGTTAATTACAGATTACTTTAATTACCAATTAAGATTTAATCAATGAACCAAAGTTAATTAAAACTTAGAGTTTCACGACCATAATAATTATTTAATAGTAAACAAATACGACTTTTTCATTCTATTTAATTCAAATTCATAGAATTTATTATTAATTATTTTGAATCTGTGATTAAATATTTAAACCCCCAAATTAATGATGGTCACGAAATTATTAGATTTAAATATACCATGTGAAGTTAAATTTGTGTTAATCACTGTTTTAAAATATACTTATATCAGAAATTCGTAAGAATCTTAAATATAGAGCCTTCACTTACTGAGTGCTTGTGTTACTGCTACATTATAATTTATAAAATTTTCATTATAACAAAAAAATTAAATAAATTTTATGTTGGCCATCAAATGAAATTGTAAGGGTGCAGGGTATTATCGCCCGACGAATTATCTCCTGATATTGACATTTTAATATTTTGTCATTTTTCAAATCTTTTATATATACATTTTTAATGTACACTGTAATTTATATGCTGTTAACACTGTACACTGTAATTTATATGCGAAATTTATCATTTCTGATTTCACGACGTTAAATTTATATGAAAATTTCACTTAACTCGAGCTACTTGTTAAGCTTAAACTTTTTATATATTAATTTCCTGGCTGATTATCATAAAAAAATAAAATAAAAAATAAACAAAATGAGCTGGAGCTGAATTTGTCGCGAATTAATCTTTTTAACAAAAACTAACTTATCAGATCAATAAATGTTAATGACCTGTTAAAATATTCAAATGTTAAAATTATAGTTGCGCTTAAATAAATTAGATTTTTGTGGTTATATAAAAATTAATTAAACTTGGATTTTATAAGTTAAATTTATGAATGACTTTAAAAAAAAAATTATGTTTTTATAGTTGCTAAGTTTTTTATTACTTAATTTCAAATGTGATAATTAAATTTGTATTTCTAAATTTTGTATTTGTTTATTATTTGTTCAAATAGTTCATTCCTATCTACATTATGGCCTACATCTATTCGTTGTATGTAGACCAAAATTTCGAAAATTTGGTAGTTAATTAACTCCCAATTTGTCTGAATAGAACTTTCGTGTATGTATTCTTATAAACTTAAAGCATATTCAGACCCTGCGTTATATGAATGAACTGTATTTTTTATAATAGCTCTTTATTTTCGATTAAACTAATTTACTTTGTTATTGTGACAAAATTGGCTTATCTATTAAAAAAAAAAATCTTATCAATCAGAAAATTGCATGCTTATTTACTAATACAAATCACCCCGTTTTGATTGTAACCAGGTCGAATTTATTGTCTTCAACTATAGTTTTAACAAGGCAATTGATAATCAATTTAAAACAAAGAAATTGTTATTCTGATTTTACATTAACTTTATTAGAATTACTTATCCAATGTATTTTGAAAATTGAAATTAATGATTAAATATTGGTTAATTAACATAAAGGATAATAAATGCACACGCTGCTTCTCCCATATTACTGAACCATATCCGTTTTTTAAACGAATCTTGGCATTTGAAATTTTTGTGATTCATTTCAGCGCCTCCTAATGATTACCAATTAACTTGAACCATCTTTTATTGCAGCCTAAATCGAATTTAATTTTACCACCTAGACAAAAAAATTGAACTTTGTTGCCGAATATTCTGAACATTATTTGTTGAAATTTTTACAATTTTAGACCATTATAAAAAAAACCTAAATAATGCACATACACATAGCCTAAATGAGTATTTCCTCATTCAGGAAGAAATCAATATAAATGGTATTCTATGAAACCTGGTGGGCTATACAAGCTCCTGGACCGTCAATCCAACTTATATTTGTATTTGAGTTTGTTGTGTATTCAAAATACGAAGAATTGACAAGTTCAACAATAAATTTTATCTTTGAACTTTAAAGATTTAAGTAAAATATAAAAATCCAGTAATTTCTAATTATACATTTGTACAAAAATTTCCATTTCACGTTCGTTTTTTACTGATTGCTAAATATAAACCGCGACAAATTTCAAGATTACCAAAATCTTTTTATTTTTAATTTTTTCGTATTTATATTATTAATTTTATTGCGTAGTTCTGCTTTTATATTAATTTATTATCAAAATAGGCCCCCGTCAAAGTAATTAAAATAAAGCCCTATATCAACTTTTGTTGCTGTTTAGAAAAAATACTACTAAATTTTGCTGGTGTTACACAAAATTTCGGGAGTTTCGTTCGTTCATTCTAAAATTAAATTTATAAAGTTTATATTCTTTGCAAACACTTCAAAATTTACATTTGATTTGGTATTACAACATTAATATCAACATAAAAAAAGCCCTGTGGCTCAAAAATATTATAAAGCTGCCGATACATTCTACAACCTGGTTGATGCTTGTGTTAAACGTGTTATAAATTTTATACTATTTTAATAAACACATATCCAATTCGCCCAGTTTTTCCTGGGCACCAAAAGGTTACCAGACTAGAAACCGTCCGGTTTAGGTTCTTCGCATCGTTCCCTTGAAGATGTCTTCATAATTTAATTATCCTACACTATCCGTTTCTTCAGGATAATTTGATGTGTCCCAAAAATATCTCTAATAAAAGTTGGGTGGCAAATATAATTTAATATTAAACGAATAAAAACGAATTCTTGGACGTAAAACGTCATTTTAGTTGCTTTCAATTACACCATACACTATACAACTAAAAGCCTCGTCAATCGGTTGGTTGTAAAACTTTTCATGTCTCAAATTGTTATATGAAAAATTGAATCAAAATACAAACAAATTTAATTTTTATTGGAATATCGCATACAAAACTGTCTAATTTTGACATTCCACTGATGGAATGAACAGTACAACCGATTGATATTATGTGAAAGGACTTTTCAATCATCAACCAACTCGCCCACATAAATTAAAATATTTTAATATTTTTCTTTAACCGATTTGTCAACCGTCAAAATGTAAACACGTTGATTAAACATGTTTGTATACTGTATGGGTAACATAAAATATTTTATTGAATTTGTCATGCGCAAAAAGATTATAATATTTTTTAATCATAAATATTTTCAATTGGTGCTGCTTATCGTTCACTAGCATTTTTAGTTTTTACACGCTCTCAATTTAAATATGTTTTTATATATTTTATATTTATTTACTTTACAATTTTTATTATTTGTTGTTTTGTATATTTCTATAGCCAAAATGTAATAAATTTTTGAGTTTTTGTAATCGGGTTGGCGGGCTCCCCTTCCAAAAAAATAATTTCCGCTGTTTTTTAATATAGTATTTGAAAATAGTATTTTTTTTTAGGTTCTTTAAAAAATGCTTAGTATAATTTTATATTTTGTCTAGGTCATATTACAATAAAGTTCTCTACTAATTTTAATAAATATAAATTATTTAAATATTAAAATTAAAATATTGTTCATTTTTATTTTGGTTGATCATTTTTAATTAAAATAATTTTGTTTTGATATTTTTGGAATGATGTTTGTTAATTACTTTAAAAATGGTAATAATTTAATTTGTTCTGCATGAATTGTTTTTATAGTAAATTTTATTAATATTAAAATATATTTCGAATTATTAAAAACATTTTTTTTTCATATTTTCCAGATATTTTCCAAATAGAATGTTACCTGATTTTCATACATTAATGAGGTGTTCCTCGAATATATTAAAATCTGCCCCTCCTGGCATTGTTACTAATAATAATAACAATGATAACACCGCTGCATGTTCAGGTAGGGGCGATTGTTTAAATGGTACATGCTTATGTGAAATAAGATATAGCGGTGATGAATGTTCTGGTTTTAATTTACCTTATCATGCTGGTATCTCAACAGTATTTTATTTTGTTGCATTAATATCATTGATACAATTATTAATATGTATTGTTGCTGAATATCAACGTTTAAAACAACCAGCTGTTTTACGAGCATGCCGAATAACAACACAAAAATTATTATATTTTGTTGTATTTATAGCTGCGGCACTAAGAGGTGCATATTTTACAACACCAGTAAGTTTTTTTTTTTTTTATTTTTTAGGATTGAATTTTGTATAAATTAAATGGTTTTTTTTTGCTCTGTTTTCTTAGGAGGCTCTACAACCCGGCTGGGCAGCAACACTTATGTCAGCTTATTATCCATTATTAATGACTTGCTCATCATTGGTTGTATGCCTTTGGGCAGAAGTAAGTAAATTATTTATTAAATTTTTATTAAAATCAAAAGTGAACCGTAGATTTTCAAATAAATTAACAAATATTGAAATTTATTTGGAACGGAATTTAGATGTATACGAAAATTGTAGAAAATTCAAATGTCGCTAATAATTTTCTACTTTTTCTGTAAGTCATGTACGCGTGGGAGTCCCCTCCTTTCGAAAGGACAGACTTACTTTTTCAAATTTCGTCGTCTTTGCGGACTTAGTCATATTATACCAAATTTTGAGAAAACTGTATTGAAACTGGAGAGTAATTATGTGACATATTGAAATTTTTAAAATAATATCGGATCTTCGTTCTTAAAATCGATAATAATTATGGGAAAAATGTTTGGATACGACCGGAAGATTTTTTTTTAAATGACTTCAGTATAATAGAAAGAGGTTTGATTTTTTTTTAAATCAACTGGAAAAATAAATTAATATGTTATCGTAAAGGACAAATAATATCAAAAAAAAAAGGATCCTTGAAAAACAATTTTAATATTCATATTCATATTTTTGAAGTTTACCAGTGTCAGCAGCTTTTGGACAAATTTTTAAAAAAAATATTCAAAATTTTATAAGTGTCCTTCTGAAGCATTTTCAAAAATTGGTAATCCTGGTATATCCTATTACTGCATGCACTACTAGTGTCTAAACACATGTGCATTCTAGTCTAGCATTTGTTTAATTTAACAAAAAGTATTTTATGAAATAAATTATGATCATTCGGAATTCGGAGTAAAGCTATATTATCTTACGCTATTTTAAATTTCCGTCAATGGACATAAGTTTAGCGGATTTGTTTATCACATGGATATTACACCAATTTAAGCGTCGTAAAGCTCAACTTTTTCGTTTCCAATCTATTACTGCTTAAACTTATGAATAATAGATTAATTTGTAGGAACCTTAATTCTTAATTCCAACCACTTAAACCACTTTTTTTATTTTTCAAATCAGTGTACGTTGTTCGTTACTATGTTGACTTTTATATATTCCTCTATATTTTTGTTGACATTTGCATCCGTTGCATCCGTCGCGTCGGACTGACTTGTTAAATGGCAAGGGAACGATATTTCTTTGATAGAAATTGACACTTTTAAATAAAAAAAATGAACTCTAATAAGTGAAACTTGAATTTCCTGTCTCAAAATTATAAATTTACTAGTTTCATTTTATTTATTTTTTTGTTAGTCTCGCCATAATTGAACTAATCAAATTTTACGCCTCAAGTTATGAAAATAATTATTTTAATTGCTTTTTAAGATTATAATTATTAGGTCGGGAAATTTAAAAAAAAATCGTTTTTAATATTGTTCAAAATATTTTCTGAATTTCTTCCAAATAATGAAATATTTTATATTTTTAATTTCTCAACAGGAAATTATATTTAATTTTACTAAATTTAATAGTTTTATTAAACCTTACGTAAATTGTAGTCGTTTAGTGTGTAGATAATAATAATTTATCGCGTTAATACAAGGCTGATTAAAATCGAAAAGATTAATTTAAATTTAAATTCCATGTTTGTTTGTTTTTAAATATAATCAAAGGCCTAGAGTAGCATTAAATAATTGTAGATTGTACGACCAGCTGTTTCCTAATTTAAAAATAGATTATTTATTTGGTCATTGTCAGCCGCCAATTAATTCAAAATAAATTAACGATTCAATTAATAAATAATTAAAACTATGAATTGTTACATGTGGAATTTATATTATTAGTGTCATTTTCATATAATGATATGACACTATTATGACTAAAAAGTATGTTTTTTTTTTAATTTGTAATGAATTAATTTAACCATTTGTAATTCAATATTTGTAGGAAATGTTTATGTAAGTTTTGAATGTTGTAAAAGTTGGAAAATATATTTGCCCCATGAATTATAAGAATTGGGATTATAATTTTTGAAACATTTTGTTACCCGAATTAGTTGAAACTCGTTTTCATCATTTTCTAACCAGTAAATCAGCTGCCTCACTTCATGCAATAGTGATATGTCCTGGCACCCAAATGAGTGTTATACAGCTCGAGTTCGTTAGTAATATTCCATATTAGTTTTGATTAGATCATGTTGGTTTTCAAGGCGCTATATTATTTTTTGTTGTTTTGTCTGATCGACAGTTCCATTGCATTGATTACAGCCTGAAAAGCTAAGTAATTCCTATGCTAAATTTAAACTTTCGATAAAATGTGATTTAACTATCCAAATTTTTAGTTCTTTGACCATTAAACATTCCTCCAAATTTCACAAATAATCATTCCAATACAATTTTCGAATCATTAATAGAAATAAAATATTTATAAATTATAGTAAAATTTTGTCATTCATTGTCAAGGACATTTCGGAATATTAAATAAATATATAGAAATTTGGAAGGAAATGGGAGAGGATTATGTCCTTAACTAATGAAAATAATAAATAGTTAACATAAATTGTATTTGTATTAAAGTACTTTATAAATTAATTCTTAAATATAATAAATAAAATTTGTTAAATGAATGATAAAATACTTTTAGGCACTATAAAAAAATATTAAAGTCTGAAATAATAATAAATAAATATATACATAATGTAATTTTGTAGAAAATTATATAAAACAAAACATTTTTTAATATCAATTTAAATTCGTCATTTTAGTTTTACGTTTATTTACATTTATATTAAATTTATAGTGCCTAAAAGTATGCAAATAAATTATATATTTCTATTTTAACAGAAGTTTGTAATTTATTACAAATTCTAATAGCTTTATAAATTTAAATTACTGGTTATTATTGAGAGGAATAATTATGATACTCTATAAAGTTTAATTTATATGCAAAAGTTTTAAAAGAAGCTAAACAACAACCAACAGCATTTCGTTAAATTTATCTGCTCAATTAATCTTAAATTTACTTAAAAAAATAGATTTTTACTAATTTCAAATACGTCTTTATTTATTAATACTCTAATACAGAGTCTAATACAAATACAACAGTGTTGTAAATCAATCATTTGGAAAAAAAAGATATGAGACATTAATTAACATTTTTTCCAAGCATTTTGTTTCACCCCACTTTAAATGTGCCAGACAATTCAGAATTGTATAGAAAAGTTAGCTTAAGAGTTTTTGCTTTCATTTGTTTTCATATATTCTTCAGTACAAGTTCTGTTCATAAAACATTATAAAAAGTAAATTAGAAATAAATAATTACGAATTACAAAAGCTAATAAAACTATATAATAAAAAATTCAAATATTTATTTGGAACTTAGTGTTAAAGTTTGGTAAGATTTAAATAGAATTTGTTTACAAACTGACTGTAAATAAAAAAATGCTAAGAGCTTAAATTTTAAAAATATTATTGTAGCTAATTAGCTTATATCTTTCAACTTTAGTGTGACTCAGTTATAATTATGTCAATTATGTTGTTAAATTGTTAAATTGTAGTTACTACATAATTGATAGAAACGTGTACATAATTGACTTGAATATTATACATATTTATATACTAAATTAGTCGTACAAATTAACATCTCAGATACAAAGTATGAACTTAAACGTCCCTAACGAAAAATTTGATTTTATAACTGTCAAATTTAAATTATGTATGAGCAATTTCATGTCAAATTGTTGATGCATATTTTTTGGGTTAATAATAATAGTACATCCGAAATATTAAATATTGGAAGCGATCAAGAATTTAGACACTGCTAAGCTTATGCAGCCAGAAAAAAAATGGAAAAGTAGCCTTTTGCATAAATGCATAAATTTTGACAAGTTATCATTGACACTAAATATAGTATATTTTAATCTATACTATAAACAATTATACTATATTATAAACAATTTAATTACTTACTCTTCATCATCATTACCAACCATCGAGGAAATATATACTCTCGAAATATTAAAAAAAAAAATCAGAATTAAAAATTTTGCAGTCCCTTTTTCCCACTGCAGTAACTGCAAAGACTGCGTTAGTATTCTGAAATTAAATCCGACATTTCTAAATTAATGACCAAGACCAACTGACTGCGAAAACTACGCATACGCAACGGTTGGATAAATTATTGAATGGGCATACAAAATGGTTGTTCCCTTCAACAGGATCTGTAAATGAAGCAGTCTAAGTCTAATTTATCCAAGCTTGTTAACGCAATTTGCTAAAAAATGATTACGCATATATTTAATAGTTTTATGATTACTTTAATTTTAACCTTTGATAAAAGCATTTAAAATTTATTTTAATAAAAATGTTTTCAATAGTTTTTATGCTAAATTAAAAGTTTTTGTAAATCTTTCGTAATTCATTTATTCATAACATAACATTACAAATAATTAAATTAATACAAACAATAATAAAAATAATTTCTTCCAGTTTTATTTGTTAATTTTTTTAGATGTTTTCTTTAGTTTATTTTTGTTACTTGATTTTATGCTAATTTTTAATATTTCCGCTTAAGTTTTTTTTAGCTATCTAATATTTATTGTCAATATTTCAGAAGAAAATAAAAGATAGTTTCATATTTTCTCTTCATATATTTCCGAGTATTATTTAAAAATAATTCTTGTTCAAACATTTTAAAAAAATTTAATTTAGGAATTTGTATTTCATTTTTAGGAATTAAATTGACAATAATTTTTTGATAATAAAATCAAAACGATTTTTTACTGATACTTAAATAGGGTTGCTATTTCAGGGTAACTAGTATCCGATTAAATTTTGCAAATTTTAGCTATGCGAATACCCGTACATTTTTATCGGGATATTTAAATACTTTTAACTATTTCATATCTTGAAACTTTTTGATGAAGGAAGTTGTAAAACAACAGCCTTTAAGAAAATTAAATAAATTGTCAGATAGATTTTCTGAACACTTTTCGCTTTTCTTGCATATAAAATATAGATGGCTTCACAGCTGTTCTTAGACAAATCTTTTTTAAGTGTTTTCTCGTAATCACTAAAATAAAATATGTTTGAAATCTGTTCGTTTAGAAAAGGTTTATCAAGCGTTATTGACAATAAAGCCGAGTGAAAGAGTATTTTTTTGTTGCTGGTTTTAAAATGACTAAAGTTCGCAATAGAATGTTGCCTAAATTGTTGAACGTAATAGTATTTGAAATACTAATTTTTATAAAATAAATAATTCATAATTCTAATTCTAATAATTACTTATTAATTCTAATAATTAATAATTATGAATATGAATCAATTTATGAATATGCATCAATGTACAATTTTTTTTTTTTATTATTTTTTATAAAATAAATTTGTTTTTTTTTTTATTCAAAGAAATATAATTTGTTACTAAAAAAGTAAAAAAAAAAACTTTGTATAGTTTGTATTTTATAATTAATTTTTAAATTTGAATTCCCGCATTTACCCGGAAACTTGTTATAACTTAAATCGGGTACCTAATACTTAAATATTTAATAAATTTTAAGAAAATCCATTTTATTAAAAAACGTGATATGAGATTGACGGGCAATCTTTAATTGGTAATTTGGTAATTCAATTAAATTTAAGTTTCTAGCCCTTCTGTAGAATAAGACTGACGGACAAACGTACTACATACAAATGAGCATCCTACAAAAAAGTATCAAACCAATTAAAGGAAAAATAACATAAGTATTTTATCTCTTTCTAACATACTGAGAATTGTATATTAAAATAATTTGTTTATGAAACCTTATCATTCCAGTGTTGTCATTCTTTAAATCAAAAAAATAATAGAAAATTTACATGTCACTAAGAAGAACTTGCAAGACGTCGAGGTTTTATTCTAGGAAAAACTTCCTAACCAGATCTGAAAGATATCTCGAACTGCAGTAGCTTTTATCTTTTAAAATCGTCAATGGTTTGTAAAATTTCTTAAAAGTTTATATAATTAGGTCTTTAACTATAGCTGTATAGCTAATATATCAATTAATTAAAAATTGCATAATTTAAGAGCAGTTAAAAAATAAAATAATGTCGTTACTAATTCAGAAAATATGACAGCTCTTCCTCTTAAAGTTCCATAATCCATTATGTATGTTGGTTATCATAATTTTTGACGTTAAATTTGGTTATCATAATTTTTGACGTCAATACTATTAATTAAAATACAATTTCTGATCAATTGCTTGCTTGCATCTTTCACCACCGTTTGTACCTAATTATTTAATACTGCTTACATTTTCTAATGACTTGTTGTCTAGTATAAATCTACGAGTCATGACTCATAAGTTAGGGGATTAAGGCCTAGTTTTTATTTTCATAAATATTTTCTAATTAAACTAGAATTACGTCTTTATTTTTTCAGAGTTTTCAAATTATTCTCTGCAAATTAGAGACTTATTTACTAAAAATTATGTAATATTAAACCTATTAAAATATTTAATTTAAATTTAAAATGTTTACTGCCAAAAATGCAATAATATTTTTTATTATACTAATTTCGTAAAGATTAGATAAAAAATGTTCATAATATTTACATCCTAGTAAATTTTGAAACTAAGTGCATGTGTACTTAGAAATACAAATAAAATAATTTTATCAGTTGACAGTTGACACAAATTATTTTTCACTTAGGTACGAAGATAATAAAAATTCATTTAGTCAGAATTTATTGGATATTTTTCGTTAGTGTTTCAATTAAAGTTGATAAAAAATATTCTGTTTGATGTAAATAAAAAATTAGAAATTGTTTCGATATTAAATTGTAAATTATTATTGAAGTCTTGTTCAAATCATTTGATTTTAGTGTTTTAAATCTGTTAGTATGAGTCCATTAATAAATATTTTATGGATAATGTAATGGTCACAATATCCAGAGCTTAGATACAATACAGGACATAAAAAGTGTTTCCAATAAATTTTAATTATGTTTGAAAAAATTCATGAGGTTATTCCCTTAATATATCCTCGCTGGTCCTCTGTCCAGCTGTCCATTGTTTGTGTTATCATTACTTTAATTTATAAAACGTTATGTAATTTAATTTTGATAAATAGCGCTAATTCATTACGGTGATTCGATTTAGCGTTACATATTGAATAACGTTTTGAAACTTTGCATATTATTAATCAATTTATTATAAGAGAACTTTACTATCCAGCAATGAAAGATTTCTTGAATAGCAGTACCAGAAAACTCCTCAAGATTGCTGGAATTACGAAATCCTTCGACTTGCTAGATGGACTCAGTATGGTCTATGCATTAAATGCCGCCACTATAACATATAACCTAATCAATTTGTCGTCCAAAACTATAAATTATTCAAACTATAATAACAATTCGCTTTATATACATATAGGTTTGCTAAAGAAAACTATAACCGTAGCTTGTGGTTGATATCTTAATAGTATTTGTCAATCAAAAAAACTAACAATTGATCATTGACTTGAATAAAACCGATATGCTCAATTGATATTTTACCAATTATTTCAAAGCGAATTGTTCTTTCATGCAAAAATTAGCTAGCCAAGCAGAAAATAATTTGAATTTCTGCGTTTATACAATTACGACAGACTTTTAAGTTTGTGTTTAATAAATTTGTGATTTTTAGTTTTTCGTACGTTCTGTGAATGTTTTTTTTTTCTGTTTCGTGGTGGTATGCTGCATTAGGATCCGGATTCATTAACTGACCGAAAAATCGATATCCGTCTAAGTTGATTAAGCTTTAAATGAGTAGCAGTAATCTACAGTATGTAATTGTAATTTTAAGCCTGAGAAAAATGGTAATAGTTGACCATTCGCAAGCAACAAATGTACATAAAAGCCATTAGCTTGTTTCAATTAAAATGTTTCCTTTACTATAAAGAAACTTATGATTTCGAATTCACATAAAAGTATTAGATGAATTGTAATAAAATATCACGAAACCTCTATCATTAAGGCCCTATGCAAGGGTTGACTCCATTTGTTGAGAACCTATTTCTTATACTAGACAACAAGTATTTCTTATCTATACTTTTAAGTTCTTAACTAATGGCCACATTTGGTCAATTATTTGTTCCTTTCAGAGCAATTTGCGCCATAAAACATGATAATTTTGGAAATTAATGTAAAATATGAATTTCTAATTGATATTAACCAAGGTCATATTTGACAGATATAACAAGAATATTTATATTTTAATATTATGTTTGTAAACAAACAAAAAAATACAATTTTAAAATATTATTTTAAGCATCTTATTTATTTAATTTATTGTTTTGATTCCAACAAAAATAAATATCTAAATAACCACTTTATATCTGTCAAATATGTTAATTAACTCTCCAAAAATTCTTTAAGAATATTTGATTTAAATTGAAAATTATAGGGTTTTGAAGTGTTGTCTCTAATATTAATATTTCTCTACATGTACATAATGATAAAAATTGAATAAATAAGTAGACAGAATATGAATCTATTAATTTTTTTGAAAATAAATACTTAAGTTTTTAAATTCACAATTTATGCTAATAAATTGTCGATTCGTCAAGTTCATCAATGTCCTACAAACTTTTTCAAATTGCTGTTTAACTCTATAGTGAAATTATTCGTAGCTTTGGAAAAGCTTAAATATATTTTAAAAGGCAGACGGAAATAAAAGAAATTGTAAAATAGTTAACCCCCTTTGCGGAGGCGATGTCCGAAAGTATTTTTATGTAATCAATTCTTGACAGGTGTACATTTTTAAACATTATCAGTACGATATAAATAAACAAATAAAAATTTAGCATTTTAATATCTGGTATTCTTGCAGAAATATTTAGGAACTGTTAAAAATATTAAAGCTGTTTTAATTTCCTTACTTGTTTATTATGTAAATAAATATTAATGGAAATTTTTAAATTCAGTTCTTCTTTAATTTTCTTAAATAATTGACTTTTAATTCAGTAATTTATTATTTTAAAAAACAATATTATTTGGAAACTCTTAAATTATTATTAAAATATTAAAATGTTAATATTTTAATAATAATTTAAGAAAATATAAGTTAAAATTCTTGTTATCTGTCATTTTATTTGAAAATCATTCAAATTTACAGATTGTGTTATAATAAACTCCAAGATTTTATGTAAATTTTCAGTAATTTCTGACTATTTTTCATCATTTCTACATCTTTAGATCTAACATCTTTCTGACGTTTCGTCACTAGATATCTCTGAAATTATTTGCGTTTCTGCGCCATAGAAATTTGGTTAAGATTATGTTGGATGGGACTCAAGACAGATTTGCGATTATGAATTGGAAGAGTAATAAAACAGCATAAATATTTGTTAATATTAGCACACCTCTACTGATTCATAATCTTCTCAGTAGATTTTACTACGGACCACATTGAACCTTATCAAAGTCACGAAATTTATTAAAAGATCTAACCGCCTTGATGAAAATGACAGGATAGGATAGACAGTTAACTAAATTATGGTAAAATTTAATATTCAAAATTAAACCTAAAAGCTACGTAAAGCTTCGAACGTAAAACCGCTTGAATACATCGGATTATTAGACTCGTTTATCTATATAAAATTAATATTAATTAATATTTAATAATAAATTTTTCTGTTTTTCTCTTTATAGATATTTCATTTACGTGATATACGTTGGGAAAAATCACAATTTCTATCAAAAAGTTTTCTTGGATTTTTGGCATTTAATTTATTTCTTTATAGTTTATTTGGTGCTGAAGTATTTACATCATTAATATTAAATACTGAAGATCATCAAGCATATGCTCATATATTTAATGGCTGTTATGCAGCTTTATTGCTCATAATTGTAATATTTTTCTTAATTTATGGTGTGGAAGTTTTCTTTAAATTACGTGGTGGTTTTATATATGATCAAAATGGCAAACTATTAGGACCTGGTGATACGCTTGTCAATGCATCACAATTACATCAATCCAGATTTGGTCTGTTGAGTCAAGCAATTATGTTAATTATAATTGTTGGATTTTTAACATCAGAAACATTAGGTGATTTTTGGAAAAAAAAGTAAGTATATAATTTTAATATAATAAATTTTATTTTAATTTGAATTTAAACTTCAACTTAAACTTAAAAAGTCTTTAATGAATCATAGAGCTATTTATGTATAAATTTTATGTTTAGATTTATTTGTTATTCATTTTTAAGAATGGTTTTTGCATGATTTATGCTATTAGCAAGCTTTTATTTTTAATTGTGAAGCCTATAACTAGTGATAACCTGTTAATTTGATTGTTGTTTTGTCCTATTTTTAATTTCCATTTTTTTCTTTTAATTTTTTCAATTTCCAATGGCTTGAATAACCTTAACAATGGAGGGAAGTAGTTCCATTCTTTTCGGAACTGTGAACTCCTCTGTGAATGGTAGCCAGTTTATTCAAACTTTAATGTTTTGATTCATTGAATTAATTATATATTTATTATATTTAACTGCTTCTATTAAGCAGTTATATAAAATTACTTACTTTTGTTTGTTTTCGGTGATGGAAACATCGGACCTTAATCCACTGTGGAGAGTAAATTTTTTCTCAGCATGTGGAGAAAGTTGAAGAATCCAAGCTTAAAGTTTAAAGATATTATATTTTTATTGTGTTCTTTTCTTTTGTAAATATATTTAACAAATAATCAGTTTCTTTCTTAAGCACCATTTTCTTGGCACCATTTTTTTATAAAATACTCGATTTCGATTACTAATTTAATTTATATTTTCAGAGTTCCAGTTTATTCACGTAATTGGCACGATATTGTCTTCCGTATTGCTGAAATTGGTGTAACATTGTGGTTTCCTTGTTGTTTATGGAATTCTATGGCACCAGAACAATTATGGATATTAAATCCAAGAAAATTATTAAGTCGACAAATTGATCCAAGTATACCAACAACATCACATGATACAAAAAATTTATCACCAGAAGAAGGACAATCGTTCTTAACGAAAAAAGACTGTTGGATATGTTATGATACTGATAAACCTGATCCATTAATACAACCATGTAAATGTACTGGTGATGTTAGTTCTGTGCATCATGAATGTTTAAGACGATGGTTAGTAGAAAGTTGCAGCACATCAGATGTAATATTATCATGTAAAGTATGTGGATCACCATATGAAATTGAAAGAACAAGAAAGTAAGTTTTATGAGAATTTTTTTGTTTGTATTATGTAGTAGATTAGACATTAGAGTATTGATAGATGGTTATAAAGGGCAGAATCTGTGAAGGGTTCATGAACTCAAACCAGATTTAAGACACATTTTGTCCCAGAAAACACTTCATACAGACTAGGGTACTATTTAGAACCAGATTTATCAAATCTATAAGAATAATTTAATTTAAACTACAAATTTAATTACGAAATGTACAATTAACGAAACCCCTCAAACAAGACGGATTCAAATATGGAAAAAAAGTTTAATTGTATAGGAATATATGAAAGTAAGCAAAGTCGCGCCGGACGCAATTCACAAAAGTTCAATCGATTTCAACTTTCGACAGCCAAAATTTTGAATTCAAATACATTTCTTTACAAATTTTTAATTAATTTTCTTTAAATATACCAAAATTTATTTAAACTATTTATTAAAAATTCAACATTGTTTTACTGGATTTAATTTTTTAATTCAATTTTTTTTTTAAATATATTTTCAGATTGGATTGGGAAAAAGGTTTTAATATACAACATTGGTCAAAAACAGTTATTTTGGTTACATTAATGTGTATAACTGGTGCATGTGCATGGGTTGTAATACAATTATATAGTGATCCATTAATACGAATATTAACAATTGGTACTGGTGTATTAATTGGTTATGTTTGTGTTAAATTATTGGGTGAAAATACAGTAGTGGCATATCAAAGAGCCAAAGTCAGTTCAATTAATATTGTTACAAATATCGATGCAACACAAAAACTTCATACAATTTGTGAAGATGTTGGATGCAAATAAAATATTATTATTATTATTATTATATATAATTAATTAAACTTGCTAATTTAATTATTCTTCATTTACAAACAACAACAAAAAAAATTAATTTTAAGCATAATTATGTATAAATTATAAATTTTATGTTTTTTTTTTTTCATTTATAACAAATAATATTTATAAACAATAATAAATAAGAGAAAATTAATTATAAGATATATTTAACAAAAAAAAAAAGAAGAAAATTCAATTATTACATTTAAAATACTTATGCCCAATTTCACAATGCAAGCTAAAAATCTTAACTACCACCAAAACATAAGCGCGTTTTTGATCGCAATACAAACAAAAAATATGTTTTAAACTTAGCTAAAACGAGCTAAACCGAAAAATATAAATTATTTGGAATTATAAATAGAATTATGTATGAAAATAAATCAGCTTTAATTGCTTTTATTTAGTTCTTCTGAATATTAAAGTATTTTTAATATTAAAATAATAAATAGCTTATTTCGTTTGCTGTATTCTATTTAAATTTTGACACTCTACTCATGTATCTTCACATAAACATTAACTCTACTTCAGTTTAATATCATTTTCACTAAATTTTTACTAAACTCTCTGACTAAGACTTAAAAGCTTGTATACTTGTGAAACTGTGGACATAAAACTTTCATCAAAAAAAAAATTCAAACTTATGATGTTTTGTAAAAATATTTAAATTCAAGAATTCTTTCTAATAAGTTTAAAAAAAAATCTGTAATATTTGACGAAAATTTTTTTAAATGAATAATTGAAAAAGAAAGAAATTATTATTTTTTTCAAAATTAAAGTACAAATTTTTTGCTAAACAATGAAAATCGATTAATTTTTAATATTTTCCAATTGTCAAAATTTAGTAAAATTCTGAAGTACAAAAAAAATATATATAAATATATTTATTGTTAGAATAATTGTGTACTCAAAATTATTATATTAAAAAAAAAAATAAACTTTTGTCTAATATATTGCCCATTAGTAAATCTAATTTTTTACATAATTTCAGCTTCAGAAATTTAAAATATAAATATATTTTATATTGGCCATATAAGAAATTTATAAATTTTCTATATTTAAGGCAATTTTTAGAACATATAACTTAAGTAAATCATTATAACTATAAAGTATTTATTGGAAATTAACTTGCTTTTAAAAAAAAAAAAAATGTGTCAAAAATTTAACCTCTTTCATGTCACTTGCTAATTTAATTCATAAATTATCGATTTCCTGAATATCAATCATAAATCACATCATATTTCATTAAAATATAAGCTTAAAATATGTACTACAAATTCGTACAAGGTAAAAATTGAAATTCATAATTCCCATTAGTTTTATGTTTCGGATATTTTCATAATTAAACTTATTCTACAGAAATTATTTTCATATTTTATAACCAAAATTTATTAATTGCTTTTTCATCTGTTTTACCACTTTCTAAATTTCCAAATTTTTTTAAATCTATCGAAATAATTTAACGATGTTTAAATTCGAACCGAGCAAAGCGATTCCCTTGACTTTTTGCATTAACAAAATAATTATTACATGAATATTTTTATAAATAATTTCATTAGTTTTTTTTTTTCTATTTTTTTTTTTAACAAAACGTAATAACAACAAAATAAGGAAGTAATAAATTTTTACTTTTTGTAAATGTGATATTAATAGATTTTTAGTGTATATTTTTGTTGATTGATTATAAAACAACAAATTTTAAAAGAATTTAATTTTATAATTTCTTTTTCATTTAAAATTATTTTTTTTTTTTTTTTTTTTAAATGGAATTGTCGATGTGTAAACAATATCAAAATGAACAAAAAAAAAATAGTATTTAAAACAAATTGCAATAAAAACAAAATATAATTTTAATAATAATAAAAGTTTTTGTTTTTGTATGAATTTTATTAATTTTATTTATTTAGATTTAGATTTTAACAAACATAAAAAAAAAGACAGAATATTTTTAATGTAAAAAATAAATAATCACAAATTAAATATTTAAACAGAAAGTATAGAAAATCATAAAATTAAATCTTGTTTTTTAATAATTAAAAGCAATAAAAACTTATGAAATATTACCAATTATGAATTGAATTTAATTATGTATTATTTAATTTATTTATATATTAAATATAAATAAAATATAGAATTGATAAATCTTAGGGAAAAATATTCACTTTTTTCCCAGTATTTAAGATTTATGTAGTAGTTGTTCAAGTTGTTTTATATTATATTGAAGATAATATGAACTGTCATAAAAGTTAGTATGAACTGTATTTTAATTGAATAATGTGTAAAAGCGAGTTTGTTAAAACAAAATAATACAAATTTGAAGAAAATTATTTTACACATAAAAGAATCTGTAATTTTCAAATATATATTGCCAAAAAGAATATATAGAATGATAACAAAACTCATATAAAAGTCTTTATTGTAGGATCTAGTATCAATATTTTAAATCCCACAATCCACAAGCAAAGTTTTTTCTAATACAACGCATAAATTACTTGTCAGCCCTCGAATAACACGGCACTTGAATTACACGAAGTCTTGACTAACACGGTAAAAAAATGCGACAACTCTCAAGTAACGCGGCGATAATTTGCGATAACCCTTGAATTACACTTTATATTTTTAGGAATTTCCCGAAAAACATAGTTAACACGTTTAAATAACACGACCCAAATATCTGAATAAGTATAAATTCGAAGTCTCGAATAACACGGTTTTGAATAACACGGTACCAATTAACAAGGGCTGGTAGTATGTGAATTTGGTTTTATGGAAGTATGGTATGTGAAAAAAATGCTTTTTATATAAGTTTTGATCTCTTCCTATATATCCTTTTTGATATTGATCAGTTACAATTACAAGGTATCTCAAATATACAATTTTACAATATTTCAGTTCGTCCTTACCATTCAAAGTAAATAATGAAATAATATATTTTATTTAAAATGATTAGTGACGTTACGGACTGAATATTAAATATATTTAAATAATTCAATGTTTAACTGTCTTGAGAAACTACAGATTACAAGAATAATAATAAAATATTTGTAATAATATAGATTGCAAACATTTTGATATTTTAAATATGTATAACAAAATAATATAACTGACATTATTCAGTAATTGAAAAACATGTCAATAATTGATTTTCTATTTTAATCTTTTAATTGTTTATATTTTACTTTAAAATCATTTTTTTATAAAAATTCACAAGAAAATATATTAATATTAATTTTATTTAATTTTGAAATCTTGAATTGGTTTTTTTAAATTTATATTAGTTATTGAAGATATTATGACTAAAAAAAATATATAAATAAATAATTAGACTCGTTATAAATATGCATCCAAATTATTTGTGTATTATAATAAGAATTATAATTTTTTACACATTATCCAAATATAAGCCAAATATTTAAAATGAAAAATAAGGACTAATTAATAATATAAATATCAACGTTGCAATATTTAAAATATAAATAAAACACATTATATACACAAAAACTGAGTATTAATAATATACAAAATAAAAATAATTTATAATATTAAAAAAATTAATTTTAAACGAAAATAAAATTAAAATGTAGCAAAGAAAAAAACGTAATTTCACAATTTATACGATTTTAAAATAAAATATGGAAAAAATAATCAATAAATAAATAAATAATGTTTAATCTTACAATAAAAATAATATTTTAATTGCATTAATTTTAGATTTATGAATTAAGTTTTACTTACTGTGCGATTGCTTTGTTTTTTTTTTTGAATATCATTTATTATGTGTTAAACAGAATTGAGAATTTTGTTTAAAATTCTAATTATTATATTTTATTCGGCACAGAATAAATGGTGTTTTCAACAAAAAAAAAAACATTAAAGAAGATTTTATTTATAATAATAAGATCTGGAAAATTATGAATTAAAACCAGAGAAACTATATAAAAAGTCAATATTTTAAAAAGATGAAATATTATTAAATAAACAATTTTAAAAACGAAATTTTTGCTGTGTATTATTATTTCAAATTTATATAGAGATTTGGAATGGAATGGAATTGAAAGTAAAATTAAATTATTATTTAATGTGGAAAACAAAAAAAAATTAAATTTTTGCTCATTGGGTATATAACGGAAGTACTGACATCTATTAGAAAAAAATCAAATTGTACATTCAGAAAAGTATCACGACGATTGGTTTAACCAACGATTCTCTCGATCTAGACCGAATATTTAGATTGCTTGCCAATCCTGAATTCCTACAACTGCAATATTATAAAACTCGATCAAAAAGTAGCATAAATAACAGTTTTGAGGCACATGAGACAGGTACAATATGACATACAAATTTTTCATCTCACATTCGTTATCACACCTTCTAAAGATAAAATGACACAAAACCTCGGTTCGTAGAAATCTAGCCTTGTGAGCGATCCCCAAGTAAACCGTGCTTTTACAAACCCGCGAGTATTCCATAGTGATAATTCGCTTATCGCTTTGGGCTTGGGATCACTTCAAATTATTTATGGTTTTCCCTGTATCACAAGCCAACAAAAACAAGCAATGCTTAAGAATAACAATTATTTTACAATATTTAGCTTGTATGTATTTATTTTTCTTATTTAATTTGACAATTGCGCTATTTAATTTAATATTGAGATAGCTAACTCAAATGACATGAAGGAAGTAGTATCGTTCTCTTTAGAACTAATAAAATCCGAAGCAAATGCTAAACTATTGATTCAGTAATTGTACAATTATTGATTCATATTTTTCAATCGGTAATTAGTAAAAAAAAATGTATATTAACTGTTTTTGCTTGGACATCTATTTGTTAACTATTATTTTATGGTTCTAAGTCTACTGCTGGTTGTTAAGCATTAATAATTAACCTGTAGGTATGCCTATGTGTCCTGATTTCTCAGCACATGTAAAGAAAGGTGCGTTGAGTAGAGATCGAGCCAAAGACATTTTAATGTATACATTACATTGTTTTTGTACAAGGTTCACTCAGAAACTTTTAATTGATACAATTGCTAATCTGACCCTAAAAATTATTAGTTTTTATACACATATGAAATAAGCTTTGTTGGTACATATTCATGGTTTTTTGTGGATCTATACAGATTAATAAAATATAGCAAAAGGCATTAGATAATTAGATAAATTCTACATAAATGGATTAATTCTATAATTCAAATTGAAGAAAATTTGCTAACATATTTTTGAACATTCAACCAAATTAAACATATAAAGCGAATTGAGCGTATATCTCACTTTTCAAACTGACACATATGCCATCTATTGATACTTTTTGGAAATATAACATATCGATGTTTTCCCAATTTTGACATCGATATTTTTAAATATATCGACAAAATTACCCAATTTTCGCATTTTAATTTTTTGTTCATCAAATTTCATTTTTATTTTCAATCATTTCATTTTTCATTCATTCAGCTTTTGACATTTCATTGAAAGTGATCGCTGAAAAAAGAAGCCAAAAGAGGAAAAAAATTTAAGTTACAAAAAAAGAATAAAAATTGATTTAACTTAAAAATTTTCATATTTTTTTTGGATGTTCTTGATTGAATAATCATGCAATTTGTGTTAAATAATAATCAAAATAATAAAAATTTAATTCAATTTAATGAAAATATTAATTTCGAATGTGCTATACTACCAAGTGCTACTGTTCATAAATATCAAAATACTTTTCATATCAAACAAAAACTGAGAAATAATAATAAAAAAGTGAAAAATTCTATAAATCTTATATCACCGTCTTGATTTCGGACAAAATATAAAAAAAAATTAATTTTAATATAATTATTTTAGAAAATTTTTTTGGAAAACATCAAACAACAAAAAAAAACTATAAAAAGTAAAATTTGAGAGTAATTTTTTTTTTTAGAAGAATTTCAATAAAAGAATAAATATAAAATTTTAATTTTTGGTTCCTGCTGCTGGTGAATTTTAACCTAAAAAAAAAATACGAAAAAAAGTCATTTAATTTTTTTTTTTTATTTTTTATATTAACGTGTGACCTCGTGTTTCACACAATTTTTTTTAAAAAAAGTTTTTATTGAACTAATAAAAAGAATCTTTGTATTTTTGCAAGAAAAAAATTTAAATTCGAAAAAAATAATTTATTTTTTGTCTCAACAAAAAGGAATTCCGAAATTAAAAATGCCGAAAAAAAATAATAATCATCGAAAAGGAAAAGGTGAGTTTATGTTCATAGATACAAAATACATACATAACAGACCAACACTATCTTATAATGGGTGTGATTGTGTGTGAAGGTCGTGTGTAAAAAAAAGTTATGTAAAAATAAAAATTGTGAAAAATCTTGAAAATTGTTTCAAGGAAATCATAAATTCGATTTTTATATTTTTAGTTATTATAGAGACAGACACAAAGAAGATTTTTCATTTTTCCGTTAACCCATAATTTTATATCCATATCAATTGAAGGAATCTGGTCTGGATTGGGGTGTAGTAAATTGTACAAGCGAAATATCGGAATATCACTCTGCAAACACGTGTTCTAAAAAAAAATTATAATGTAGAATTTATTAATAGGCATAAAAATATCATAATCATCTGGGAGAGACAGGAAATTAAAAGAGAAAAACTGGATTTTTGTAGTATTATAGAAAATGATGCTTAGATAAAAAATTCCCGCGTATTTTTATAGTTTAATATAACAAACATCCAGCCCAGACTAGACGTTAACGTTAATAATTGCATTTGTAATAATTATAACAAAGATAAAACTGTAGGAAAACTAAAAAAAAAAAATATTATTTCGAAAATATATTTGAAGGTTAATAATTAAAATTTTATTTTAACTGTAAATTAAATTACAGGTATAATGAGTAATGCTTATATAAATTTTGAAATTGATTTTCAAATCATGATCTATATTTATATATAATTTTGCAATTCCCAGCAGGAAAACTTTTCAAAATGTCAAAAAGATGAAAATCTGATTGATCTGTCAAAGAAATCGAAGATTTAATTTTGCTAATAACTTCATAAAATGGCGTTATAATCTTGGAAAATCATATATAGATCTAAACTATTAGTGTGCACATCCTATTTTGTTCTATAATGAATCACAGAATTGTGAAGATAAAAAATCCTTAAATTCAAAATTAAAATAATGAAATATTTTCCTTTAACCGCGTATTACAAAATAATAATATAAAAAACAACGTATCCAATTATAATTTTAATAACGTCACATTATTCGCATTATATTTTCTTCAAGGATTCAACTACGTCCTCGATTTCGACGCAACATTAAATTAATTTCTCTAACTCCTACATTAAATTTAACAAAAAAAAAAGTTATACCTACTTAATATATTTCCATGTCGTAGATCGTAGTTGACTACGTAGAATCTTTTGGAATTAAATGTTATATATAATGATAAATTCTCTTGAAAATACCAATTTGATTTAAAAATTTGAATCAGATAAAATTGGTATTTTTTGTATTTGTCGTAATTCGCCTTAACTGATTCCATATTATCATTAATTCTTATTATTATTATTATTGCTAGTTATATGAAAAATCTGAAAGATCATCTAATATCTAATCAGAAAAAAACAAATGCTAATCGCATTTAAATTGTTACAACCATAATTAATAGTAACCATTGACTGACACGTGTACAAAATCAATATTTCCATTGAAAATTCGTGCTTTTTATATTCTCTATATCAGATCTAGTATTTGTCATAAATAATTAATTACATAAAAAGTTACAATTAATTTTTTTTTGATTTTATTTAAGTATTTCATTAAAAAGAATCACAAATTCATAATTTTTACACACGGAAACAGTCAAAAATAATACTTGAAACTATTTGTTAGTTTCGCAGGGGCAATAAAATGGTACCATTAATAAATTAAATACCTAATAATTTTTATATACACATATAATAACATCATAAAATATTAAATGGACAGAATTCAATTAGCAAATTTATATTAAAAATTATTTATAATAAAATTATAAATGAGTCATTTGCCAGTAGTTAATTAAATAAAATGTTGAAATTATTAACAATGTGCGAATATAGTAGAAGAGTAGAGTTTATAATAAATAAAGAATTTCATCAAATTATTTAATTTTATTTAATTAATTTTTGTTATTGTGACAAATATTTGTTTTGTTATTATTTGTTTATGTTTTTCAATTTAATTTTTATATATTTTATTTCACAATATTATATTAAACTGATTGGAATATTTTGGGCAATAAATATTTAGTATTTTAAACAAATTTTAGTCGACCTTTGATCATATATATTGTCGACGTATATTTTGAAAATTAATTATAAAAAATGAATAGCGGCTATCCACGAAGAATGAATATAATTAATATAAGAAGATAATTTCTAGTTTAATTACGATATAATAATATGATATTTAAATATTTATTTGAATAATAGACAATGGCGGAAGTAAAAAAAAAGTTTATTATTATAGAATATAGAAGCCATTTAAAATTACGTGCACTTTTTTGGTCAAATTAACCAAGCCGTGTCAATTTAATTTAAACGATACATTGTTATTTAAAAATATTGGGATTTAATAAATATTCAAGAACGGTCGAGTTTTTTATTTAAATAAAATTCTTGGAACATTTCTAAAAATATCTAGACATATTTAATAATTTTTTTCTAATATTTTTGAATGAACGATTTGATTTTTTTCTTGTGCCTACGCACATTCATTCATTAATATTTCAATCGAAAATATACCTATTTTAATTTTCGAATTAATCAGCTCGTGTCCGTCAAAATGCTAAATTTTGAATATATTTAAATTATTTTGTAATTTAGTGTAATATTACACGGACAGCAAACACATTTTTCTATGAATCTAATCTATTTTGCTAGACTGTTTGATCTGGTTCTACCATTACGAAAAAATGTATATTTTGTTAACTACACAATTGCGGTTTTCTGAAAGTCTGGTAATTTAGCCTCGTAGTTTTTTTTGTTATTTAATCGTATAGTAATGACACAATCCATGGAATCGATATTGTCTCGTTTATTTCTCATCGTTATTTATTACTATTGTGGTTGAATCCCCCTGTCAATAGCGGTTGGATAATCCACAGTGTTACCATCATTAAAACTTAAATTATGTGATTATGTTTTTCTGAAATTTTGGTTCCATTATTATTCAAAGTCTTAACACTTTTTTTATGAAAAAACTTAAATTTTTCATAAATTTTCAAACAATTTAGCATTTCTAATAAAAATCTATCGAATTGAAAATTGCGTAGTACAATTTTATATATAAAATGAAAAATACAAATTTTTCTAATATCAATTCCAATTGTTATCAGTTTCACGTGAACAAAAATGTTATATAAACAAATTAGATGATAATTTATTCAAACATTTTCATTATAATTTTGATAGATTAAATATAAAAAAGAAATTTATCTTATCTAATTCTATAAAATTTATTTATATATTACTATAAATAAATCAAAATTTAAAGTATATTAGGGAAATATTTAGCGATAATATATACAAATTATAAAAACAGCAAAAATTGATAAAATCAAAAGTTGGAACAGATTAGATTTTTTAAATTGACAAATTTAACTTAAATTATTCATATATTTTTAAATGGATTATTGAAATAATCATTATAGATTAATTTTAAATCACTACGAAAATTCTAATCTAATATTTGAAATTCTTATCATATTGTAATAGTGTAAATTGCACTTTATCCTATTATATTTAACTTTTCAGATAAATATTGAAATTTAGAAAATGATAATTTGTATATATAAAAACACATGTTTTAAAATTGAAATTTATGGATACATAAACGATTTACTATTGATTTTTATTGCTTTATTTTATAACCTCTAATTACATATTTCGACAAATCTGCCACAAAACTTCCAAAAGTGTGAAAAAATGTTCACACTTATAAAAGGTTCGAAATATTTTTTAATATTCTTAAGTTTCAACTCTAAGAAGAGTCCGGCAGGAGACGTGACATTTAATTAACTGGAAACAAATGATTTTCATCTAAAAGGCAGTTAGATACTCAAACCAACGTCATTCGAATATTTAAAATATCTCTCATATTTTTGTCCTCCAAATCCAAACTTGAAATTGCCAAAATAGTTTTTTTTCTGTTTTGAATAATTTTTACATCTGTTCTTGCGTTTTTGGTGAATGGAAGTTGTCAGAATGAAATAAGGGAGCTATTTGAAAGAAGTTCAAGAAATTGACTCGAAATTTATTCTCACATTTTGCTTAACATACTTTGATTTTGCTGTTTGCAGTTTGCAGCTAAATAATTATAACCTCGATGGCTGGTTTCTAGCAAATATTATACAACACGACTGCGACCATATGGCTTGGCTGAGATAGTGCTTTAGATTAATCTCGTAGTGTTCAGTAATTGTACCATATCTTCAGTAATGTTCAGTTGTTCAGTAATTGATTCGTATCTGCCAAGTGTATCGCGAACACTGAACTTGCAGATGAAGTGTGCTATTGTTTCTTTATCATTCTTTTCGGAATCATTGGTTGAATGGGATGCGTAATCTGGCTCAATATTCATCAAATGACCAGTGAGTACCCCGATTTTCATCTGGATAATGACCCTCCATAAAAGCTTTAATAGATTTATGTTTTCTTTCTGTATAGTACGAGAGTACTACTACAATGTTTTCTTGGTCGTACGGTACGTGTTAATACGTGTAAATCCACCTTAACTTAATAACTATTACTACACCAGTCTCACAATAATGAAATAATATAATTTCAATAAATATTTTTATTATTTCATAAATAATCTAAATAAAATTCTAAATATATACTAGACATTTTCAAGGTTATCTATCATACATTGTTGCCATTTCTGATTATTTGTATACAATATTTTACTTTAGAAACATTCTATAAAATTTTCAGAGAATTTATTATAAAATAAAATATAATAAATTATAATAAAATTTGCTGAGAAATTGAAAAAAAAAAATTCTTATAGTTTTTTCAAGCTTTTCCTATTTACTACAACAATTTTTTAATTATTTATTGTAAAATTTTCATATCCGTATTTTTATTAAATTTTACCTAGTTATTTTTTTTATGATTCTGTTATTTGTTTTCATTTTATTTTCATTTTATTTTTTTATGTTTATGTTTCGTGTTTAACATACAATTCTTGAGATATAGTCAGGCAACATTGACTGACAATAAAGTCCGGTTTTTTTTTTGTGTATATAAACTAAAAATCCATTTAACTTCTTAAAAATACTAAACAGATTAGATTTCTTTATGACCGATTTCACAGTGAGATCTCAAGATTAACTAAACTGATTGTATATGTTAAGTCTGCAACTTAAGCTCACTTCTCAATCAAAATTAGTCATAAGTTTAGCTTAACCAGAAAATGTGAATTATTGTGAATGATAATTCAAAATAATATTAATTGTGAACTATAAAAATAATTTGAAATTCGAATTTATGTGTTCGTGTGCGTGTATATTTTATTTTTTGTGTCTATATTAATTTATAATATGGAGGAAAATAAACGTTGCATTAATTTTTGCTTTTTTCTAATAACTTGTACATTACACATGAATTTACTTCCTATTTGTGTGTAATAATAAAGTGTCAAAAGTGAAATTTGAGCTCTAAACCTCACTTTAAGGAAAGCTTATCTTCAAGCTTGCACTGAGAAACCAGAAAATAAGTTAAACCGAAGTTTAGGTTCTGGCAAAGACTTCAGCTCTCAATGTGAAATTCACCATTAGTCTTTTGATAAAAATTTAATATCTTGTTTTTTTTTTATGATAATTTCTCATAATATGTTGTTTTTTAAACGCTTGTGGCCTTAATAAGTTTGTTAAATTGATTATTATATTATCAAATTTTAATTAAATTGATTATTGTACATTTTATACCTCCAAAACTATGAAGGTATAGCAACATATAATAACTTGACAGCTCCATTTTTTTAACAGTTTTTCAAATTTTGAGATACCATAAAACCTTTTCGAAATACACCTGTGAATACGATAGCGTCTAGACCTAGACGAAACAAAGAAATCACGCCAGTGTAAAGGAATTAAATCGGCCAAAGTGAAATTGTGGTTTGCTTGGTACGATGGTTGGGATTAAAGGTGAGGACATTTCGTGATTCCATTCAAACGCTACATCATTATTACAACAACGCGTTGACCCATCCAACTTATTTAATGAATTAAATAACTTAGGACGGCTTCAGTTTACCTGTGTCTTTCAGATTTTCTATATAAAGAAACACCAAATTCTCTAAATCTTTTATATTTGACTTGTTATAACAAATCTTTCATTGTCTTCTCCTCCGTACACGCACGACAAGAAGTGTAGGATAGAGAAAGTTTTAATCTCAATGCATGCTTCCTATGAATCGTGGAACGGTAATGGTACTATTGATTCGTGGAACGCTAATGGTAATCATATGAAGAATTTTGCAGTTATGAAAAATAATTTGATATAAGTTTTTTTTAACAAAAATATATTTTTAAAAATATAGAAAATGACCTACAAAAAGTCAATAACAAGAATTTTTGTTATATATTAAAATTTGGCATTGCATTTTTGTATAGTATTTAATTTATTTTCAAACATATTTTACTTTTCGAACTTGTAATTTAAAATATGATTGGATGTTCAGTCTTCATTTTATAATTGTTTCTAGAGATGTAATTCGTTCAGTTTCGAGCTCATTATTGAATTGTCGCTATAAATTGTATGATTCTTCCTATATGAAGTTAGTTTCCGTGAGTTCATTTACTAGAATAGAAACAGTAAGTTTTAAGTGGCATTAGCATATTACATGGCTTCATAGTGCAATCAATATTTCAAAGTAAATTTCAACAATTCGATTCAATGAAAAATAATATTGATTTTCGTAAATTCGTTAAAATTGTCATTAGTCCTTTAAATATGATTTATTATTACTAATTGGAAGTTAGTTATATTACTCAAAAGAAAGGAAACGTCGGCGGTAGGGTTCAAATGGTCCTTGTGGCCTAGATACGTGTATGTTCTTGCTGTTTCCCCTCAATTCAAACCAATTGAAAGTTATGAACGTTTAATTACATAGTTAAAGAAAAAGCAATTAAGGAAGGAAAACACAAAACAAAGAGAAGAAAAAACAGAAATATGAAAAACAATAAATTAATTTAATACGAGTCAATAGTGGAAGTGGAAGTTTAGTTAATAGATGAAAATAAAACAATGTAAAATGTTAATAAATGTAATAAAACTACACACAAACAAATTATTATATTTTTCTGAATTTTTAATTATAATTTTATTTTTTATTTTGTGTTATTATTAGCCTAGTTTAGTTTTAATTAAAATAGTACAAACTCTGTACACGAAGTGTCCAACGGAAGTTAAAGTAAACAGATATTTTAAGTAAAGGTTATATGAGAAATGCAATTTAATTTAATTTAATAATAAAAAGATATCTTATTAAAGGTTATCTTATTTTCGTTAAATATTTCCGCATAATTTCGTTATATCCGTTTAATTTTGTTTGAAATTCAATTTCGCCAGCCGTTTTTGATGATAGTTTTCTAAAACTTTCGAAATGATTTAGTCATTGAATTAAATGTTTAAAAATTTCATTAGTTAAACCAAATTCAATGTAAATTTACGATAAACAGTGGAAGTAAAAGTCTCAACTCTCAACCTCATGCAATTGATTTCTTTTAATTCACAAGTTTCATTTCAAGGATAAACATTCAAAACTTTCGTAAAAAACTACCCTAAAACGTGTTAGCACCGTTTTGCTACCACTATCGTAACCTCATGTCTTAGTTACGATAATTACTTTAGATCCACCTCGTGGCATTCAGAAACTGTACTATGTATATCTGTAGGTAGCTTAGCGGTTACGTTATAGGGTCTTTGAATTTGTACTTGCTCCTGGCACTTACAAGTAAATTGTTATAGTTTCTCTCTCATTATGTTATCCTCAACTACTTGAATGATCGGTAGAATGGGATATAAGTCTGGCCGAATGTTTACCAAATTTTGAATATCATTTAAACATTTAAAGGAATGCTCATATAAATAAATCTGAACATAAATCAAAGAAATTTTAAAAACAATAATTTCCATAATATTTATCATTATCATAATATTATATCACGAAATTGTCTCGGTGACCGAATTAATTTCCTTCTACACCCATTTACTATTTTTGGTATTTAGGTCTTGCACTTTACTTTCATTTTTTTTTTTTTTTAAATATAGTTTTAAAGTTTAAAATTTTATTTTTTCTTGGAATAATTTTTTTTTTCTTTATTTTTTTTTTATTTGATTAGATAATTTTTCATTTTTAAACACCACACGAGCATATGATTAATTTTATTTAAAAAAATCGTCGCCTGAATAAATCTTGTACCATGTCCATGTTTCCATATTTTTGGATTAAACATAATTTGTGATTATGGGTATTAAAACCAAGTTTTTAATCTATAAATCCCTCAATTTAGCTACCACAAACCGGGTATAATAATGAATTTGATTTTTGTTCCAAGTCTATTTAAAAATTACTTAATATTGGTTTGACTTATTCTAAGTTACTTTATTATTTCCAGTTTTGTTTGTTTCTGAAATAAAGATCTTTCCCCAATTATTTTCCAATATTTTGGTAATTTTTGATATTTGTAGTTAGACTTGTTTCAGTATTGTTTTAACTTCTTTGTTTAATATATTTTATTTTGTAGTGTATACCTCCGAAATTAAAAGTTGTAAAAAATTATTCTGAAGATTTCCGTCCAATTTTTGTAACTTAAAATTTAATATTTATACTTTCTTAAATACTCCAAATTATGAAACTTATGTTACAAACCAGTATTCAGACGACGATATACAAGAGATAGAGAAATACAATATTTACAGCTGATATTTTCTGAATGTAATTGTTAATTTACGTATACATATATATAATTTTAGTATCTATATACATATATGTATAATTTTTTGCTTTAGAAAGTCTTGAGGTCGTCGAGTTATATTATAAATTCAAACCGATTAGGTAACGTGCTTTATTTATATTTCGTGGCAGAAAATATTTCTTATAATTATACGATAATTTTATTATTAACTATATTTTTTTTAATACGGGAAAATACCATGAAAAATAATTTAGATAAGATTTTAGAAAAAGAAAATGATTTTCTTTGTTTTCAGAGGAAATAAATTTATATAAATTAAGAATTTTCAATAAATTCTTAAAAATTTAACAAGAAATATCTATTTAAATTTAGTGGATTCAGAATATTTCATTTGTCATTTTGTCTGCAATTTTGTAATAAATTTAATTAATTTTTTTTAATTTATCATTAAATTTTAAATTAGGAATATTCTTAGAAGTGCTTGGCTTTACTTATGCTATCTATATGAAATATTATGAAATATTTCTATTATCGAAAAACACTGTAATTGTGATTAAAAATCATCGAGTATCTTCTTATCCTTATCAATCTCGGATACAAACTTCATCTTCCCACCAAGAAAATTGAGACTTTTGACTATTCTTAAGCTTGATTTTTTGCACTTGCTCATATGTTGAAAACATGATTGAAAACAAGCTATTAAATAAAAAAAAATATTTAATTATTAGGAAAAAATTAAAATTAAAATAATGTTACTGCCCGATGTCACTTGAGTAATTCAAGGCATAAGAAATTGAAAATAATTAATTTCTTTTAAACTAAAATATAGTTCTAAAAATATAACAGAAAATGTTTCGCTAAGGAAAAACAGAAATAATAATTCCAAAGTCAAATATTTTTGTATCCAATATGAAAATATGATGTCAAGATTTTTTTTTTTTTTGAAAATTCTCTAGAATAGAGGCAGAAATATCCTTCAAATTCAAAGTAAAACAATTTTTAAAAGGATAGTTCACTGACACAGCAGGAGCAGACATTCAAAATATTCTGTAAATCCGAATTAGCTATTTATAATAATAAATAAGCATATTTCGTAAAATGTCATTTCATCATAAAAATAGTTTTCTTTTTTATGATATTTCTCAATTTTTTATGAATAAAATATCATATTTCCACAAAACAAAATAAATAAAATCATTAATAAAGAAAATGTGTTGTTCAAGCAAAAACATTTTATTGATTTTAAATTGCAAATATATTTAAATTCAAATATAAAAAAAATTATTTTATAAAATAATTATAAATTTATATATTTGGTTTTTTTAATATTTGCAATTTTAAAATAATTATACAATTTTGTTTTTGACTTATATATCGGCAAAACTGTTCGATGATTTTGTCATTCATTATAAAATTATTTTTTTTATCAAGGTCTTTTAAATATTTAGACACATTCGTTCGTACAATAAAAATATATCTGGCAGCAATTAATTTTTTTTTATAGGTTAGAACAGCTTGATCGAAACTTTAATTGTATTTTTTCTTAACAGCTGATTAAATATTGTATGGTTGGCAATTTGTATTATCAAAATATTTTCCAAATTAAGTATTTGCTTTTTTAATATATAAATAAATAGCTTCGTTTGATTAACTTTCGCGTAGTGAGTAAACTTTAAATTTGCGTGTTTTGTTATTGTTTAAATAAGTATAAACGTGGCTTGGGGAAACAACAATAAATAAAATGATTTGTCATCATTTTTACATTTTATTGAATTATAATTTTGTTATTCTTATAGAATATAATTTAATAAGAATTTATTGTATTCTGTTTTGCAATAACTCTACAGACTAAATCGAGCGTTGGCCTCTCTTTAGAGAGGTTTCATGACATTGTATTCAATTTGGTCCTACTAATTTTATATGGATTTCGAATCATTTTTTAACATCGGATAGGAACACGGTAGTTCAACTTCGAAGAAAATAAGAAAATGGTTTATAAAATTGACGTTATTTCCGATTTCAATTTCAGGGAGCGCTAGTGTCGTTTTTAGTGTCATTTTAGCAATTTTTTTATCAATTTTATATTTGAGGTTATGTTTATGATTACAAACATTTAAAATTAAAAACGTTTGTGTGTTTGTATTGTGATATGTTTTGATATTTGATCAGTGTTTAGCGTGTTTAAAAAATATATTTGTGAATTTGTGAATTTAAACACTATCTCTAAATTTATAAATTATAGTATAAAACTACTTATACATAATTATTGTTATGGTCTGAACAGGAAACTTTGCGGTTCCTCCAGGATGCAGCTACCAACTGATGACCCAATACAAAAAAAGCCTTCAAGTACTATCAAAAAAATTTTTGTAAAAAAAGGAAAATAAATAAAATAAAAAATTTGCTATAAATTATTTTCTTTATTTATTTTTATTTATAATTTTATAATTAAAAAAAAAAAAAAAAAAGGGTTATGGGCATTATGGGAGAAAAAAAAAATAAAAGAATAGGGTTGGGAGTGAAAAAAATAATAATAGGGTCATGAAAAATTTAGTTCCCATTTCAATTTCTATGTAAGAGTGGCGCTGTTATTTTTATTTGAGAGTTGGCGATCTATTAAGTATATATTATCTATGGATAGGAATAGTTTTATGAAAGGTTTGATAATGTAAAGCTGGTTTAAACTATCTGCAACAATTCAATTATGCTTTGTCAATAAATGGCGTTGTAGTAAGAGTTCTATCAAAACTATATAATAATATAAATCGCACGTACATTACAATTTGAATGCCGCCTTTACTAAATATAATAAGGCTACAATAAATACCTGCGAGTTGTTGTATATACACTTTTATAAGTAAATTTGATTTCTTATATTTATAATCAGATAATGGTGACGTAAAGCTGTCCGCTAGACGATATCAAAACTGATATTGATGAAAATACTCGACTTTAGAATAATAATAAAAAGTAGGATAAAATGTCTGACATATGTTACAATATCATCCGAATGAAACTTCTGCTTATGCGGTCTTTTTAGACACATTTGGGCTATCTGCTACCGCATATTCGTCGATTCGACAAGTAAATTCAAACAAATTTCAATTCAAAAGCTTAAATATGTAGTTGATCTACCAAGATTTTCGACCATTAATTCGTGGGCCTATATAAAATACTATCATACATACTATGGTAAATCATACTGGTGTGGGCGTTGACTCGATAAAGGTCAACGATTTAGAGAACTTTGATTTTAGAGATATTATTATATTTAATTCCATTCATATAATAAGTAAAACAAATTTTGTTTTTGTATGTTTTTTTAAATATATATTTAAATTTTGTGAATCATTCCAATGTTTTTAATACTTTTTGCCAAAATTTGCTTTTAGTCTTCTTTGTCTTATAAAGGAATATTACAGCATTTACATTACATATACGCAGCACTGAATCTTCTTTATTTGCGACTATACTCTTCTCATTTCAAACAAAAACTACTCAGTATGCTGTTGAGTCAAAAGTTCAATTCATTTCACCTTCATTTCTTTAACACTAAACTTTTCTATTTATATATGCTTTTTAAAAAACTTTTCTATTTAATTATTTATATATGATTTTTGAAAATTTCTTTTCAATTTTGAAATTTCAACGTAAATTGTAAATTTTCTATTCGACAATAGTCAGTCTGAACGTTTTGTGTTGTGGTACCTTTGTCGGTGCGCAGCGAAATTAGAAATAGAGATGACTTTGCGTCGAAATGCAGTCAGAATTCCATGTACTAATTGATTACCCGAGTGTTAATCTCAAGGCAAGTTAAGCAGACGCAACAAATTGAACGTGCATTAAAGTCATAAATATTTGGTTTTCTTTCACAATTTCAATTAATTTTTCTACAAATGAAGACATAAATTAAAAAAATTTCAACTTTATTCTTGTCAAATTTAGTTAGTTGTCAACGTGCGTTGGAAATTCAAATTATTGAATTTCTGCGTTGCGTTGTTAATGTTCGCGTTGAGTTTAATTACTCCTGTACATTTTATATTGGTAAATTTTTATTAAGACACACGTTGAACCGCATCTGCTTTACTTACGTTAAGACTATTTGGGGTTTTGCATATAAAACCATGTGTTCTAATTGTTTTAGCTAATTTGCATGCACAATTGTATGAACATGAATTTCAGTCATTAAGAATTCAACAACGTAAATTGTCTTTCTTTACCGTATGACTAAATTATTGGTGAAAATTTGATTAACACCACAAAAAATCACTACAAATAAAATGATGAAACTCAAATACGCAATCTTTGCTTTCTTCGAAATAAATTTTTGTGTAGGCTTTTATTTTTTATAACCAACCACTTGTTACGAAATTGGCACTGAAAAGCATATTTAAAAAATAAATTATACGAGTACCAAATTTTTCTATTCTACCCACTATTAGAATTTTAATTAGATTTTATGTAATTTTTATTCATATATTTTTATTTTTAATATAATTATTTCGAGGGTGGTTGTTTTTTTTTTTTGAAAAAGGAAAATGATTTTTTACCTGTCATAAAAATTAATATCAAATTACAATTTAAATTGGGGGGATCCTGAAAATTTGGTAGTTTGTTTTCCTTTGTTAATTTAACTTACCTGAACTTGCGAAATTCCAATTAGCTGATGACTTAATTTTGTCATGAAGTAAATTTTAATAAATTATTCATGGCTTTCATTATTTAAGTTTATTATAGTAAATTTATATTTCTTTAAAAATTATTTGTCAATCCACTTATTATTAATTCGAACTAATACATAAAGTTTTTATTGCTGTTATAAAGAAATCATGTGTAAAATTTTATGCAAAATAGAAATCATAAAATATTCCAATTAGCTGATGAGTCATTTCTGTTTTAATTCCATCCATTTCCATTTTATATAAACTGGATTCTCTGCTACAGGCCATGCGCTATCTTTCTTCAGAATTCTATTTATTTACAATAAAAGCAACCCCGTAACTATGTCGATTTGAAAGAGGTGAAGAAGCTCGCGTCTTGAATATTCATAATGCCCATAAAATATTTTAAGATATATGAACTTGTAACTGAAATTATATAGGAGGTTGATCAAAGTGATTCTACATATCAAATTGTATCGTTCCGTAAAATTATTCTTACTTTCTATCTTTAATGTTAATGGCATCAAAAGTTAAACTCAAAAATAAATAATTAAAATAGAAATTATATGATTTTTATTTATAGTTTTTAAAATTTTACAATTATTGCCAAATACACAGAACTATTTTACCAAGAAATGTGTCGACAATGACAAAATTCACAGTCTAGTAAAATTATGTAATAAATATTCAACTTTTTTTTTTTTGTACAAATTATTATAATAAATTTGTTTCTGTTGTCACGATTTATTGTTTTTAACCATAATTAGATTTTGATTTTTAATGATGCATTGTGACTTTAACGTGATTTACTTATTTACAAGATTATTTTAAATTCACACATTTATGTTTCATGGAAATAATTTAAATCCAGAGTGGAAAGTTTACTTATAAATAATTTATTGCCATTAGGATAGAAGGAAAATAAAATCTCTTATCAGATAAATAAATTTGTTTATTTATTAACGTATTGGAAGAAAATTCAGATAAAATAGTATTTTTATTACTAAGTAAGGAAATCCCAAATATTTTATAGACACATTTGCATGATTTTAATAATAAATTATACATAAATAATATAAACTTTATTAACATCTTTTATTTTTCTATATTACAGGTCGTGGTAGCGATTCTAATTCCGAAGATGAATCACTTAATGATAACCAAAGTATATATTCATTTCAATCAGAAAATGCAACATCAACAGAAGAATCTGATGAATTGGCACAAAATGAACGTTACGAAGAAAAATTTATGCAAGCATTAGAAAATGCTACAGAAAAATCAGCTCAAACACGTGCCCAATCTATACAAACATTATGTGAAATATTAATGCATCGTTATATGCCCGATTTTGTTGAAGAACGTAAAATAACATTAATTGATATTATTGAAAAATCAATACGTCGTGGCAAAGGTGCTGAACAAGTATGGGGAGCACGTTTAGCACCATTATTAGTTATACAATTAGGTGGTGAACAAAGTATATCAAAAGGTTTAAATCAATTTTTATTAACAACAATGCAAGATAGATCTGTACCATTTGATGCTAGAGCAAAATGTTGTGCTGCATTGGGTTTATTAAATTTTTTGGGTGGCGATGATATTGGTGATTTATTAACATTAATGCAATTTTTTGAAAATATATTTAGTGGAAGCTATTTACGTGATGAAAAAACACCAATATCTATTAATGCTGATGCTGGTGCATTACATGCTGAAGCATTAACAGCATGGGCATTATTATTAACATTAATACCATCTGGTGATTTTGTAAATTTATTAAATAATGGTCAGCAAATGTTACCGTAAGTTTAAACGAATTAAATAAAAATTTTGTATTTAAAATTAATTAATTTTATTTATTGTAGATCTATTAAGAAATTATCTGGTTTATTACAATCAGCACATTTAGATGTACGTATAGCAGCTGGTGAAACAATTGCATTAATATTAGAAAGTGGTCGTTCACATGATGAAGATTTTCTTGAAGATTGTTTACCGGAATTAATTGATGCTGCTAAAAATTTGGCTACCGATTCACATAAATATCGTGCCAAACGTGATCGTAAAACCCAAAGAGCTACATTTAGAGATCTATTAAGATATTTAGAAGTAAAATATATTAAATTAAAAATATTTAAAGAAAAAATTATTAAAATATTTATTATTATTTTTTTTATAGGAGGATATTTCGCCTGAAATTACAATACGTTTTGGTACCGAAACTTTAGTTTTGGATACATGGACTATTCATCATCAATATACAGCATTATGTGCTATTACTGGTCCAGGTATGACATCACATTTAAAAGAAAATGATTTTATTCGTGATGTATTACAATTGGGTGCTAAAGTTGTACAAAATCAAATTGGCAAAGGAACAAAACAAACAAAATTGGAAAGAGTAAGTATAAAATTAAACCAAATTCATTTAATTATATTTAATATTAATCATATTTTTTTTTTCAGCACTTATTAAATGCTGCTGCATTTAAAGCACGTACAATAACACGTGGAAAAAATCGTGATAAACGATCAGCTGTTTTTAATTAAAATATACATTTTCGCACTACCATATTATATTCAAATTTTTTTATATGGAAAAAAAATTAAAAATCGATAAATTTTTAGGTTATCTTTTACGTTTTACAAGAGAAAAAAATTTAATACATTTTTACGTTTAAAAAATTATTTCGCGCTCGTTTTTTTGAAAAATATAAATATAAAAAATAATTAATTAGTTTTTAAAATCTAATTTATTGTAGCAAAAAAAAATAAAATATTTTTTTTTTTGTAGAATCTTAAGAAGTTGTTGACTGTGAATTATTATTTTTTATGATTTTTCATAATATTATAAGATTTTAAACGTAATGTGTTCGCCACTTCTTCTATTATATTGTAACTCTTTTTTATATTTTTTATTCAAAATATTTTTGTTGCTGTATTAAAAAAAAAATTAAATTAACTTTAAAACAAATTTAAAAATTGATATTTCAAAACATTTTCTTTTTAAATTTATTTTATTGTTAATTGATATATTAAATCAAAATCAATTTATATACATAAATTTTTGTTATTTTGTTCTGTAATTATACAGTGCTTTTATTATGGATTTTAGTTTTTCAGCTATATAACATTTTTCTTTTTTTGAAAATGAATTTTATGATTTTAAAAAATATGAAGAATTCTTATTAAAATTTATTTACTATAATTAAGAAATTTTTTTGAAAAATAATGATAAAATATTCAATTTAAAATATCTTACAAAATTAATAGAAAATGTAAAAAAAAAATATATATATAACAATTAAAATAGTCAAAATATATTTACAATAATTGTAGGTTATAAAAACCTCTTAAAAAAAATTATGTTTTTATTTAATTTATACTCACTAATTATATACACTTGTCCTCAATACTTGTTTTAGTTATAATGTTAAGCAAATTTGTTGATTTTGATCCCATGGCAATATTCATCTTAGATAGTTGTTGTGTTTAATGATATAAACAACTTTTCCCTCGAGGTATCCAATACAGAATGTATGATGTTTTCAATCTGCTTTTTAGCTGGAATAGTTAATAGATGCTCTTCGTCTTGCGGCTGGTTAAAAGAACATATGCTGTCTAGGATCTAAACTAGTAGTGGCCGCTTTAAGAGTTCTTTATTAACTAATCCATAATTCATACTATAATTAATACTTAATAATATAATCTTATGATAAGAGGGTGAGAGTATTTTATTTACAATATTCTAGATCGCCCACTTAACGATGGTGTTATAAAATTTATCTACATTATTATAAATTTTATGTCATTATTTTGCTCTTATTTTTCTTTGTTTTCTAGAAACGTTTTGATGTCTTTTAAGTCTTATGTCGTATGGTTAGTTTTGTTGTTGTACCAAATATATTTGTTCCTTTTTTAGCTAGTTGGTATGGCTTTTTAATTTCCTGCTATATTAATGAAGTTTTGGATAGTTAAACAAATAAAAATTACATCCAATTCCGCGTTTAACAGATACCTAACAGTCGTACAGACGACAAATACACATGGTTCGAAACGTAATCCGTTGCATTTCACAAGTATCTCAATGCTCAAAAATAATTAATCGGATTATTTTCTTCAGAAGAAAAAAATTAAGATTGGGCTAGATACTGGTAGCCTAACCATTCACTTTCACTTTTATTTTTTTTTGATTTTATAATCGCCGGTATCCATTTATCTCAACGCGCTGGTTGATATTATAATAACATTTGTAATAAACATGTAAATGGTATAAGCAACAACAAAAGAAAAATGAAAGGCAATTAAATTATGGATTATATTCTTGTAAAATAAAAAAATCATATAACTATAATAATAATCAATCAATATATTTACTTTATTAAATAAAAAAAATATATAATACATTTTCTACCTAAACTACATTGCTAAACAATATTAATAATTTTTTAAGTTCAATTTATCAATTATTTCCTCAGCTATTGATTCCCCATCACGATTTTCATTCAAAACTTCTAAATCCCATTCTTTTACATCATCTAAATCACATTCTGATTGTACATCATCAATACCACTTTGAAATTTCCATCCTCGTGTTATTCTTTCATTTTCAGAACATACAATTCTAATAGTTTTTATTTTATTACCAAAAATTTCTCGAAAATATTTTATGTCATTTTTTCGTCTAATATCACTAACGGTAATAATATTTGTACTACCTTAAAATATTCAATACGTTATTTTTTGACCACGAATATAATAAATTCATTATTTTGTTTATTTTTTTACAATTTTTAATAGCTTCCCTACAAAAATATCCATAATCTTCGGAACGAATTTGATCACTCCAAATAATCATATCTTTACGATATTTCTCTTTGTATGGTCCATCACTTAATAATTCATTTAAATCTAAATTTAATTTTTTTGCCCATTCAGTTTTTATTGGTTCTGATATTCTTATAATTTGTGATTTTTGTGGTCCAAATCTAAAAGAAATTCTAATTTAAAATTTTATTATCTAGTGTGTGTAGGTATAGTTTAATATTAAAAATATATATGTACTTACTTCTCATTCAATTTTTCACATATAAAATCTTTTCCAGACTTTCTCTTACCACTGAATAGTAGAACTAATTTAATGTTGTCCATATTTTAAATATATATTTAAAAAAAAAATTATTTAACTTATTGCTGGTTATTAGGAAAGCTTTTGCTAATTTTTATTATAGTTAATTGTTTTTTTTTTTTAAATTATCTTAAAAACACTTTATTTATTATTGTGTTTATTTAAAATTGAATGAAATTAATAGAATTAATATGGAAGGAAATAAAGTAGAGTAGTAAGAGTAGTAGTAGAAGAGTAGAATAGTTTGACATTAGCAGAAGACAGATTGTCGAGAGCTGGCAACGATGATCGATTTAAACTTGTAAAAATATCGATTTTTATAAGAAATATCGATAATTGTATATGGTAATCACGTAACTTTGTTTGCAACGCGCTTGATTATTTTATATGTATAGGTAAATAAAATAAAATTACACCCAGTCCCCTAGAAGCTAGATTCTTTGGCCAGGAAATTCTACTTCTACCGCGGTTTCTCCTTTTCAATTGTTTTACCCTGTAGAGTCAGCTGCAGAAGATTGTATACTTTGTTTCGCAGGTGTCCTAAGTATTTTAGTTTCTACTTTTTACAATATAAAATAATTGTTATCGCTGTTGATTCGTCTAATTACGCACGGCTAGCGTTGGGAGGAGTGCACACGATAACGATAAAAAATACCAGGATATCTATTTAACATTTGCGTCAGGCAATGCGGCATGGAACTCTCATTCGATTGGGTTTGGGTATTCTTCAAGTGAGAAGTTACAATAAATTTAATATTGGTTATGGTATAATTGTTTAACGGATATCACCAAACAGTATCAGTGCTACAATTTTAATGACATTTCGTGATACTAGTAAGTATTTGAAGACGCAAAGTGACATCCCACCTCATTAAAAAAGCTTAATGCATTGAATATAGACTACCTGATCCATGTATACCAAACACTTTGTATATATTACTTTTCGATTGATTAATATATAATATACAGAACAGATTTATAATATACAGGGTGTTTATTGATAAAATTCATAAATTTAATTTTGTATATCGATATATTTTTGACTTTCTAATTTCTAAAATAATTATAAGCAATAATTTTTTTTGAGTATAGTTTGCCATTACGATGCCTTCATTTAATAAAGTTTACATTTTCGATTAAATTTGTTTTAAATAAATGTATTAAATTTCTTGTTACTATACCAATCCGCCTTCCGCCATTATTCGCCACATTTCAAAAATGCAGCCAGCCAAATCCAAATTAATATTTTGAAAATAGGAAATTTTAACATTTTCAAGAAACTCAAAATTAATATCATCAAAATAATTAAAGAATTATGAATTTGAATTGTACTATATGTGGTGATTTTTTTAAATCTACAGATGATGTCAATATTACACCATGTGGTCATATGTTTCATAATACATGCAGTCGTCCATGGTTTAAAAAAAAACAATCTTGTCCAAAGTGTCGTAATAAATGCTGTACAAAAGCAATACATAAAGTTAACTTTACCCGAGCAAACAACAATGTTAATATGAATATGAATATGGATATGGATAACAGTTCACTAGATGATATGGGATCCGTCATGTTATCGAAAATGTTAAACGAATTAAAAAAAACTAAATGTGATGTTAATGAGCTGCGGATTGATCATAGACAACATATGAAAATGTTAATGAGTTTGAGGAATGATGTTGAAGAATGTAAATGTTTAATACACAAATTTAAAGAACAATTTAAAATTTTAAATCAATACTCAGATATTATTAAAGAACAACAAGGTCAAATGAAAGAATTAAGACTTCAAATAGATCATCTTTCAAAACCGAATGATAATACTAATGATAATAAAACTAATGTCAAAGTACAGCATTCAGGTGTATCAGCAGATGTTAATGATAAGGGCTTTAATTTCGGAGTAAAAAAATAAGTAATAAAAAAATCTTATCTTATGCAATCCACTTTTATGAATGAATGGTTTTTTTTCCTGGTCATAATTTCAATAAAGTTTTACTATTAGGAAAAATTTTAATACTTGACATATTTTGGATCAACAGGAAATGGTTTTATAAGTTATTTTACTTTATTTCTTAAAAAAAAAGATTTAGGATTTTTTCCAATCGATATTATTGGCAATTGATTTTAATAAGAATAAAAATAATTATAACCACAGCTTAGTTTCAACTTTTTTTCCACTATGATGATTCAGCTAAGGAAACGTTTGCGACTATATCATATTCACTTATTTTTTAAATTCGTTAATGACGGTTCTTGTTTTAGGCGTCCAAGGTTTCTCGATCCATTATTTGTCTGGTTATTAAATTGAATCCATTGGTATCGTCATTTGTGTATTTTGGAGATTTTTGGCACTTACTTGTATTGAACTTGAGCTGTGTTGGATATTCTTAATTTTGTCTATTTATTATTGAAGTCAGTCTATATTTCCATTTTCCAATACGTCAAATATGAAACACGAAGTAAGTTTAAGAAATTAGAATTTTAAGTGGAATAGTAATTTAAGTCTATCTCAACTAACCGATTTACTGCCGTCGTGGCCCGTGGGATGCCACAGAATGGCATGGTATTGGTGAATGTTTGCTCTGGTCCTTTTCTTACAAGTGAGTCCGCTAGCTCATTACCTTCAATGCCCGAATGTCCTGGCACCCAAATAAGTGTGGCTCCGAGTTCGCTAGTATTATAAGAGCTTGAAGGCAATCACAGATAAGTTTGGATCGAATGGTGTATGCATTTAAAGACATGACAGAATCTTGATTTGGTCGCGATATTTGATATTTGAATTGGTCGCGATATTTTCTTCTGATGTTTTCACGATTGCATAGTTCAATGGCATAGATTTCTGTTTGGAAGACGGTGGAGTATTCGTCCAGGCTAGCATGCATGTGAGATTTTGGAGTGTTGCCTTGAACTTCATGGTCAAAAAATTGAATTTACGAAAAATTAACTTTTTTTCTGAGTGTTTTCGAGGAGTACGAAAATGTAATAAAAAAGTATACGAGTATGCGGAACATTGAAATCGGATAACATAGTACTTGTTATCCGATTTCAATGAAATTTTGTCCACTGGTTGGATTCGTGATTACGCATGTAATCACGAATCCAACCAGTGGACAAATAATTAATTATAATTATAATCCGATTCCAATGAAATTTGGTACACATATTAGTTTTGTAATCTAGTTAGTGCTTATAAAATTTATCGTCGGCAATTTCAGTTGGTCACTATCAAAATTTCAAATTCTATAAAATAAATTGTAATTGTAGGTGTCTTAGGAGGAGATGTGAAAATTTGAATAAAGTTCTGTTTCTTACAAACATACTTTTAATTGCAAAAAACTGTTCAAAACCTAACTACGAGTTATCTGCTATGTCTAATTAGCAGCTTTTTTTCTCAGCATATATATGAGACTAATGAATAAATCAAACTTAAAGGATGTAGTGAAGTTCTCATTTTATTGGTCGGGAAGATGGAAGTTGTCTCCGAGATTGAAAAAAATTAGATACTCGATTACTAATTTAATTGACATGCTGATTTTTTTTTTTTAATTTATGAAAATTAAATTATTTTTTTTATTTTTTCTGAGTAGGTATATTTTTCCATTACGATGACATAGCTTCATGAATTTTCGTTTAAATTTTAGTTGGTTTTATTGATTAAATTTTTCGTTCACCCATCCTTAAAAAATCATCACATTTCAAATATGAGGTCAAATTAATATTAACAAAAAAAAAAAAAAAATTGTAACATTTCAAGAAACTTAAAATTAACATCATCAAAATAAATAAAGAAATATGAATATGAATTGTACGATATGTGGTGAATTTTTTGTATCTTCAGATGATGTCTATATAACACCATGTGGTCATATGTTCCATAATACATGCAGTCGCATATGGTTCAAAAGAAAACAATCCTGTCCACAATGTAATAATAAATGCCGTTCAAATTCAATACATAAAGTTTGCTTTACACGACCAAACAATAATATGAGTAGGAATATGAATATGGGCATGGGAATGGGTATGGGCATGGGTATGGGTATGGAGAGTGATATGAATATGGATAGGGATAACAGTTCAATAGAAGATATTGGATCCGTTGTATTAACGAAAGTTTTAAAACAATTAAAAAAAACTAAATGTGATATTAATGAGCTGCGAATTGATCATAGACAATGTATGAAAATGTTAATGGGTTTGAGGAATGATCTTGAAGAATGTAAGTGTTTAATACACAAATTTAATGAACAATTTAAAATGATTAAAGAACAACAAGGTCAAATGAAAGAACTTCATATAGATAATCATTCAAAACCAAATGATAATACTAATGATAATAAAACTAATGTCAAAGTACAGCATTCAGGTGTATCAGCAGATGTTAATGATAAGGGCTTTAATTTCGGAGTAAAAAAATAAGTAATAAAAAAATCTTATCTTATGCAATCCACTTTTATGAATGAATGGTTTTTTTTCCTGGTCATAATTTCAATAAAGTTTTACTATTAGGAAAAATTTTAATACTTGACATATTTTGGATCAACAGGAAATGCTATTTTTATAATTTATTTTACTTTATTTCTTAAAAATAAATTAACATTTAGGATTTTTTGTAATCAATATTATTCGCAATCCTTTGTAATAAGAATAAAAATAATTATAACCACAGCTTAGTCGTTTTTTCAACTTTTTTCCACTAGGACCATTCAGGTAAGGAAACAATTGCTACTTATGTCATATTCACTTATTTTTTAAATTCGTTTACAACGGTTCTTATTTTAGTTGTACAAGATTTCTTGTTCCATTATTTGTGTGGTTATTAAATTTGATCTATTTGGCCGTCATTTTGTTCATTTACTTTTGAAGATATTTCCTTTTTCGAATAATTCTAATATGAAACACGAGGTAAGCTTTAAGAAAGTAGAATTATAAGTGAATTAGTAAATTAAGTCTATATGAGCTAACTGAATTATGTTAATCACATAATCTATAAGTATGAATTTGAAAAAAAAAAAACGGATTGCAGGATTTAGTAACCGAAACCTTATAGAATTCTTTTGTTCTTCTTTTAATGAAACGCATGATTTTTGTTTGCCTTAGAAATTATTGTTTATGATATTCTAATTCCTGTCACTGTAAATCCTTTATTTCATCTAAATATTACGGGATTTTGAAAGAACGCCCACCAAATAAACCTATTTTGTGTATAATTGTTTGAATATATTTTTAAGTTAATGGGTTTCATAAGAACCATCTTATCTTGACAGAAATGCCAATCTATTACGTTCTTCCATTTTTACTTATCCTGGGATCCACTTGGAATTTTCTCGATTCTTTCAACTTATCTCGTTATATAGGCAGTCTCAAATACACTGATATGAAAAATATTTTAGAAAAATCGGGAAATAACAGCTAATGTGTGTGTACCAAGTTATTGGAGACACTAGTATATCTGTTTTGATCTTCGAACTGATGAGTCTTAAAATGCCGTTTTTTAAAATACAACTTCATTTTACAGAATCGCGGCCATTTCTAGAATCGACTGCGAAGTAAATAATACTTAGTACCGTAAAGTTTAATTTCAGTTACAGCTAACTTCGACTTAAACATCATTAAAAAAACCAATGAGTTTTCTATGGTATTCTCATTCTGTAATTGTTATAAATATATACAATACTTAGCAATTAGCTGGTTGGATTCGTGATTACGCATGTGTCTATCTAGGTAGATATCAGTAATTTTATGGGGTCCATGCTAAAACTTTCGGTTAATATTTAATATGTTCTAGATCTAGATCATATAGTAATTAATTATTAATTATTATCCGATTCCAATGAAATCTAGTTGGTCGTTCGCCACTATCAAAATTTCAAATTCTATAAAATAAATTGTAATTGTAGGTGTCTTAGGAGGAGATGTGAAAATTTGAATAAAGTTCTGTTTCTTACAAACATACTTTTAATTGCAAAAAACTGTTCAAAACCTAACTAAGAGTTATCTGCTATCTCTAATTAGCAGCTTTTTTTCTCAGCATATATGAGACCAATGAAATGAATCAAACTTAAAGGATGTAGTGAAGTTCTCATTTTATTGGTCGGGAAGATGGAACTTGCCTCCGAGATTGAAAAAATTAGATACTCGATTACTAATTTAATTGACATGCTGATTTTTTTTTTTAAATTTATGAAAATTAAATTATTTTTTTTATTTTTTCTGAGTAGGTATATTTTTCCATTACGATGACATAGCTTCATGAATTTTCGTTTAAATTTTAGTTGGTTTTATTGATTAAATTTTTCGTTCACCCATCCTTAAAAAATCATCACATTTCAAATATGAGGTCAAATTAATATTAACAAAAAAAAAAAAAAAATTGTAACATTTCAAGAAACTTAAAATTAACATCATCGAAATAAATAAAGAAATATGAATATGAATTGTACGATATGTGGTGAATTTTTTGTATCTACAGATGATGTCCATATAACACCATGTGGTCATATGTTCCATAATACATGCAGTCGCATATGGTTCAAAAGAAAACAATCCTGTCCACAATGTAATAATAAATGCCGTTCAAATTCAATACATAAAGTTTGCTTTACACGACCAAACAATAATATGAGTAGGAATATGAATATGGATATGGGCATGGGAATGGGCATGGGTATGGGTATGGATATGGAGAGTGATATGAATATGGATCGGGATAGGGATAACAGTTCAATAGAAGATATTGGATCCGTTGTATTATCGAAAATCTTAAAACATTTAAAAAAATGTAAATGTGATATTAATGACTTGAAAATTGATCATAAACAATATATGAAATTGATAGTTAGTATGAAGTGTGAAGTTGATGAATGTAAATGTATAATACAAAAATTCAAAGAACAATTTAAAATTATAAATTATTACTCAGATATTGTTAAAGACCAACAAAATCAAATGAAAGATTTAAGAAGTCAATTAGATCAACTTTCTAAACCATCAAATAATAAAAAAGCTGAAATCGATGTCCAGCCATCAGCAATATCAGCAAGTTATAGTGATAAGAATAACTTTAAAGCAAAAGTAAAAAAATAAGTATCAGAAAAGAATCTTATAATATGCAATCCACTTACGTGAATAGTTTTTTTCTCCTTCGGACATAATTCCATTAAAGTTTAACTAGCAGAAGAAATATTTTGGATCTACAAGAAATGCAATTTTTAAAATTTACACTTTACTTTATAACTTAAAAAAAATTTAGGTTTTTTTAGCAATCGATATTATTGGCAATTACTTTCAATAAGAATAAAAATAATTATAACCACAACTAAGTTGTTTTTTTGAACTTTATTTTCCACTGTAACTATTCATCTAAGGGAACATATATATGGAGAATCTGGTTAAATCTGTAATCATACTCTAATCTGTGACCATGTCATATTCACTTATTTCTTAATTTCATCAATGACCTTTCTTGATTCTATAGACGTCCAAAGTTTATCTTTTCTTTATTTGTCTGCGGTTATTGAATTTGTGAGTTTTTGGATTGTACGATCGATCCAGCTTTATCGTCATTTTCGTATATTTTAGAGAATTTTTTGGCTCTTTGCTTGTAACGTTGTTGGATATTTTTATTGCTCAGAAAACTCTGCCGCAATAATTGTAGAGATTTGTTGACAAATACTTGGATTTTCTCAATATCTTCTTTTATAATTTCATCACCAACTACGATAACCACTGATTTTACATAGGAGTTTAATATTTTTAACTTAATTTATATTGAATATATGATAAATAATGATCATGAAGTAAATATTTTTATATTTTCTGAGTAAACTTTGCTATTACGATGACTTCACTTCATTTAATTTGAGTTTACATTTTCGTTTTAGTGTTTTATTGATTTTATTCAATTCAAATGTAATAATTTTTTTCATTACTATATATACATCTACCTTCCATCAAAATTCACCACATTTCAAAAAATGCAGTCAAACTAATTTTTTTCAAAAAAGCTCAAAATTAAAGAATTGAATTAATTTTTCATATTTCATATCATCAAAATCAAAAAAATCAAAATATGAATGTGAATTGTATTGTATGTGGTGAATTTATAGTATCTACAGATGATGTCAATATAACACCATGTGGTCATATGTTTCATTATGCATGTATTCATACATGGCTTAAAAGAAAACAAGCTTGTCCACAGTGCCATACTAAATGCTGTGAAAAAACAACACATAAAGTTTATTTTAACCGACCAAACAGCAATATTAATATGAATATGGATAGGGATAGCAGTTCAATAGATGATATTGGAAACGTTATATTAACGAAAATCATAAAAGAATTAAAAAAATCCAAATGCGTTGTTAATGAAGTAAAAGCTGATCAAAAACAATATATGAAAATGTTAATTGGTTTGAAGAATGAAGTTAGTGAATCTAAATGTTTAATGCAAAAATTCAAAGAACAATTTAAAATAATAAATTGTGTCTTAGATATGGTAAAAGATCAACAAGAGGAAATAAAAGTTATAAGAACTCTTGTTGATCGTCTTTGTAGGCTAAATGAGAATGATTTAAAACGGAAATCATCAGATTTAAAATTAAGTGATCACAGGTTTCCTCGATATCCGTCATTTTATCGAAAATAAGAATATCACCCGAAATAAGTAAGAATATAATAATGATAAGAATAACTTTCGATTACACATTAAAAAAAAAGTATAAAAAAAAAAAGAAATTTATCTTATAAAATCCACTTTTGTTAATTCGATTAAAGTTTAAGTTTTACTATAAGAAATATTTTGATTCAATTTTTTATAATTTACATTATTTCTTAAAAATAAATCAACATTTAGGATCCAATCGTTATTATTTATTGGCAATTCCATCTAATAAGAGTAAACATATTTTAACTACAGCTTAATTGTTTTTTGAACTTTTTTTCACTTTAAAACATATGGGGCCTCTTTGTAAATATGCCATCATACAACATACTCTATTTTTCGACCATATCATACCCACTTATTTCATGATTTCGTCAATGATTATTCTTCCACATGTGTATTTTTGCCCTATCAAGAGTAAAGTTGGGCTAGGTTTAGGTTACAGCTTATAATTATTCGTCACTAATCAAGGTCGTACTATTGATGAAACAATACAGCAGATTTAGTGATATCGGCAGTGACAACATTGTCTTCAAGGTGTCGAAGTCATCTAGACATCGATGCCACATAGTATGTGTTGCGCCCGTTTGCCCTCGTGTTAGCAAAACATTTACACCCTGATTCGCTGATAAACTTTTCATTTGAAGAAACTTTGTTGGTCGCTTTCTTCATGGTCCTGTAATGGATAGCTTCGAATGTCTTAGCCCTTCACACATGTTTCAGTTTACTTCACTAGATTTTGCAGTTTTTCCTTGTGTAGCGTGTTGAAGTAGAAACTCGAGACACCACGAGACAACCACAATGATTCTAGGCATTGTCTTAATTTATTATTCAATAATTGGGATTCAAATCCCATCATTAACAGTTATCCTGTTAATACTTAAACTCAAGCTTAACTGAATCGATTCTATAGCTTAAAATTAAGCTCACACTCTTGTTATCTCAATCAAAATTATCCCAGTTGAGCTTTTTATTTGCAATATATTTTTTTCTGAGTATACTTTGCTATTACAATGACATTACGCTTATATATTTCAGTTTTAGTTTATATTTTGGTTTAATTTATTTAAGTTGATTAAATTTTCCTTTTTACGGATCCGTTCGTACCTTCCATCAAAATTCACCACATTTAAATATGCGATCAAATTAATATTTTCAAACAAGCAATTTTTATAACACAAAATTAATAATTTAACTAAATTTTTGTTAAATTTATAAAACAAAAAAAGAAAAAAGAAAATGGATTTGATTTGTACTATATGTGGTGATTTTTTTAAACCTACAGATGATGTCCATATAACACCATGTGGTCATATGTTTCATAATACATGTATTCATACATGGTTTAAAAGATCAAAATCTTGTCCACATTGTCGTAACAAATGCTCTTTAAAATCTGTACATAAAGTTTTCTTTAATACAGCAAATACTATGGATATTAATTCAATAGATATTGGATCCCTTGAAAGCAAATTAAATATCACTAAATTACAAAGTTCTATTAATAAATATCAATTAAAAAAATCTAATAATGATATTAATGATCTGAAAACTAATCAAAAAAAATATATGAATATTATAATAGGTTTGAAAAAAGAAATTAATGATAGTAATTCTTTAATAAAAAGATATAAAGAACAATTTAAAATATTTAACCATTACTCAAATATGGTTAAAGAACAAGAAGATCAAATATCAGATTTAAAAAAACTTATAGACTTTATTTATAAAGCAAATAATAATAATAATAATATGAAACCAGCAATAGAATAAGATATCGAATAATATATTAACAAGTTATTTCTTTCTTCACCCTGAAAAATTTCATTACAATGTGTACAGGCATGACACCTAATTATTTTAAAAACACCAAATATTTTGGATCTGTAGAAATATTTCAAATTTTTTAAAATAATAATATGAATATGTATAAACTTACTTAAATAAATAAATACTTTTTGATTATTACTTCTAATAAAAATACAAATTATTATAATCAAATATATCCATCCAGCATTCACAATTTCTTCACCAGCACGGATAGATCTTCTAACTCCACTAAAGGAATCCACAATTTCAAAATATCTGTGGTTGTGGTAAAGTATTTGCCACAAGTGTGTCATGTCGAACCACGAAAATTTATATTCTTTTTAGCTTAAAATATTAACATTTTAGTTATTTAATATTATTATAATATTTTAGATAGTTCGATTTTCGATTATCTTTTTATATACCAAAAAAAATATCTCATTGTCACAATTACAAATATATATATTTAGACCACTATCAGTTTTTGCTACCATATATCACAAGGTACACTTGTCAATAGCATTTGAGGATAAACCGAAATCAATAGAGTCAAACTAACTATTGAACTCAAGGAATATACCATTCAATAAAGATCTTTGACCGTAATTAATTTGAATGGATAGATAAGAAAAAACTTGGAATACCGCAGAATTAATCTGGGAACACGAAATGGTTATAAGTAATAGAAACATGTTACAAAATAAAAATAATTTGGCAACAATTCTTCGATCTTCCAGACTGACCATATCGATGAGTTTCAATCTGCTCTTATAGCATGTAAGATTTGAAACATCCCCAGGATAGATTTCTTGGAGTAAATCATAAAAACCATTTTTGAACAACCTCAATATTATGTAATTCTGTTAGAATAATATGGGGCCCATATAATATATGCACTCTAGGTACGTATAATTGGTTAATTATAAAAGGATTTGAAAATTCAGAAAAATAACGATTAACTATTAAACCATTTCTCAACTGAAAGCAAATTTATGTTAAAATAAATATATATGAAAATATATACTACAATCATTGTATTTCTATTTCTTATAGTAGTGACACGGTATATTGTAACTTACGAATGTAGATGACGCCACAATGTTCTTTTTGAAAAATTGGAAAAGTATATCTTTCAGAATGAAAAATAATAATATTTTTTTAATGCCATTGTATTTCTATTCATTCTGCAAGATTGTATTTCTTTCTACTCATATTTCTTTTTCATTCTGAAAGATTTTATTTTTCCAATTTTTCAAAAAGAACACTGTGGCGTCATCTACATTCGTAAGTTACAATATACCATGTCACTTCACTACTATAAGAAATAGAAATACAATGCTACAACTCATCAGCTATATACTATATTAGCTTTTAGATGAAACAAATATGTTAATATTTCTTTTATTATAACCTCTATTTGATAATTTTATTAATTAAAACTATCATTAAATATTTATTTATTCGTTTCAATAAAATATACTTTATTTATTATTTTTTTCAAATATATATTTATTAATTAGAACTTTGCTTTTTCAATCAATTTAATATAATAAAATTTAGCATTTAGGACAAATTTGGCTTAACGACAAACAAATTAGTTTCGTCTTTCGTTTATCAAAATTTCATTACTAAATATCGATGTACAAATTATAACAACACATCCCTAACCTAACAATAAAAAAAAACTGCGGCCATACAAAATGCTGTCAAAGTCAAATTAACAACTATTCTTCTTTTTCTTTTGAAACTACTGAATTGGCGGGCTATGTTACAAAAAGACTAAAAAACCAAAAATATAATAATAAAATAAACGTAGATAAAATAGAATTAAAAAGGTTTGTTCATAATTACAAAATAAAAAATTAATATATTATAATTTATTTATTAATAATTTAGTTGAAGAAAAAAAATATGAATTTAAGTTGTGTAATATGTGGAGAATTATTTACTTCAACTTCTGATGTTCATATAACACCATGCGGACATATGTACCACACTGCATGTATTCTGCAATGGTTCCAAAGATCAAAAACATGTCCACAGTGTCGTAGTAAATGTATACTAAAATCTATTACTAAAGTATTTTTCAACATAGCAAATTTAGACACAAGTCAAATTGATATTGGTTCGCTACAACAAGAATTAGATAATAATATTCTAAAAAATAATGAAACTGTAAAAGAATTAGAAAATTCGAAAAAAGAAATTGAAAATTTGAAAAAAATGCAGAAAAATTGCATGAAAACAATATCCGGTTTAGAAAAAAAAGTTCAAGGTAGTCAATTTTTAATACAGTCGTATAATGAACAATTTAAAATTTTCAAAAGCAATTCAACTATAGTTGATGAACAAAGAAAAGAAATTAAAGATTTGAAACATAAAATTGAAATGATGAGTACAGTTGATACAATATTAACATCAACAACAGCTGAGGTTGAAAAATTAGTTAAAACATGTAATAATAAAGAAAGTTTAGCAACTTGGGTAGTTACATTAAAACGTGAATTACGTGCATGTGAAAATAAACGTACAGATTTAAGGAATACATTAAAAGTTGTACAAAATACAGTTAGTAAGGATAATGTAACTAAAAAATTATTATTAGAAAGAGTATCTGAATTAGAAAGTGAAAATTATCATATAAATTTTAAGTTAAAAGAATTAATAGGTTCTAATGGTGGTAGTTCCTCTGAATTCCTGTTAGCAAAAGATGATAATAAACCACAAATTCTTAATAGTCCAACAAATGGTACAACTAATATGAAACGTATTAATTTAAATACAATTAAAACACAATCAACTAGTACTAGTAGTAACAAGAATTCACCATCTTTAATATTGAAAAATTTAAAAACAATTGAAGAATCAACATCGCCATATTTAAATATAAAATCAAGTAGTATTGGATTAGCACCTTTATTAAACATCGGTGATAGAATTCGTCAAAATCCTGGTATTAATAAAGATGACAATCTATCTGAATTTGGCGGCAGTAGTAGTAGTAGTAGTAGTAGTGGTAACAGTAAAGGTACATTAAAAAAAAGTAATAGTGATCTAAGTGATAAATTCACAATATTTAAAAAACCACGTCTTTTAACATCAGGATCAAATAATACTATATTAAAAAATCAAAATATGGTTTTTAATGGATTTGGTGGCTCAGAAAGAAAATTAGATGAAAATTATACATTGAATATTAAAAAAAATGCTAATTTAAGTAATCGTATATTAAAAAATAGTACTGTTAAGAGAAATGAAGCATATATTCTGCATAAAGATTAGGAACAGAAAAATTTGTTAGTTATTAAAAAAATTATTGTTATTAGATTATTTTTGAATCATTTATATATATTTCCAATAAATTTGTTCGTTTAATATTTAATTAAATTGATTTTATTTTATTTTTTAACTCGGATATTGACCAGATTTAAAGTTTTATTGAACATTTTAAACCTAAATCTAACACAAAAAAAAGATAACTGAACTTTATAAATCAATATAATTATACTACTTTTTAAAATTGATTATAATTAATTCTTAAAAAAAATAAGTTTTAATTAATGCTTGATAATTTCTTGGTATTCTAGATCACCGAGTTCCCAGTTTTTACTGACTTAATTTTAATATAGAAGAATTTTGATGGAAAATTGTATAAATAGGAATACATTTCTTTTATTTTTTTATAGAAATTAAATTATTTAATATTGATTGTTGGATCATCAATAGCATGTTTACGATTACATGTAAATGATATTGTAATTGCAAATCTTTCACCATTTTTCACTTTTTCAACATAATGTAAATTCTCTGAACCAGATGTAAATACAATAAGGCGACCTTTTTTTGGTTCTACTAATGATTTACTTTGATTTTTAGCCTCAATACTACCATCGACAAAAATAAAACGTCCACCATTAAAATCAATTCCATAATCAGTTAAATATACAAGTGATGTATAATGAAATGATTCATAAGTGTCCTAAAATAAATAAATTTATATAATATTAAAATAATTTATAAATATTGCAAAACAAACTTTATCAATATGATGATGCCAATATTCATCATGTACCGTTTTAGCAGTTACATTATTTATTCTTGAAAAAAACGTTGGATGTGTTAAATATAGTTCGTGTTTATTAATATTAAATTTTTCAGCAATTTGTTCCATAATTTTTACTTTAATATTCTTTAAATATAATACAATAACAAAAATTCATTAATTATTTGTATTAATTGATTTGTCATAAAAGAAATTAAATAAATTTACTTCATAAACTGTTTTGTGTTGATATTCAAATATATTTTGAGCTTCTGGAATGTTATAAATATTAATAAATTTTTCACCGTGTGATAATGCTCCAGAATGTAAATCCTAAAATTGAATTTATACCAAAAGTTTTGGTAATATTAATAAAATCTTTAATAAAAATTAGTTTTTCAATACCAAAATTGATGCACCTCCAGATGAACCACCGAATGACATACCTTTTTTGGCCATATCTAACAAAATTTCGGCATCTAAATTATTAACAATATCATCAGTAACAAATCTTCCACATATTTTTGGAATACAATTTGGATATTGATTTATTTCACTTTGATATGATGCTGAACATTCAAATTTTTGAGTTCGTATTGGAATGTTTTCAGTTTTCAAAGCAAAACGATATTCTTTCTCCTTTTTGGGATAGTAATATAAAATTATTATAAATGAAATAATTAATACTGAACGTGTCCATAATCGATGAGAAGAATCACCTAATACTTTCGCAGATAATCTAAAAATATTCAATAAATAAGTTTTTGTGTTTAAAATTTATTGTTACCTTGCATCCTTCTTTTTGACATCTTCTACTTCCGCAACTTCAACTGGTTTTGATGATGTTGATGGAATTTTATCAACATGTTTTCGATGTTTCAATTTATTATCCGAGTTTTTCATAACTGCTTTTAAATTTAATTTTTTTAATTGGAATGGAAATCAAATATTATCATTTATTGATATTGAAAAGTAAATTTTCATGTGTTGTGTACGTTTACGTAGTGTAAGGTAAATAAAATATAATGTAAATGTAAACATTAATCAAAAAACAGTTGTGTATACACATATCGACACCTCAGTTGGATTTTGTTCCATAGACCATTTTTGTAAAAATCAAATAAGGAAAATTGTTTCTGTACAAAATGGTGTGTTGGTCTTTTATATGATCAATGGTAAATCAACTACCTACCACAAAAAGAAATGTATAATATTTCGCCATATAAATTAAAAAAAAAATAATAATATTGAAATTGAACAAATTCAACTGAGGTGACGAATTTAATGTGGTGTCATAATATCAGCTGGGATTTTGACAGCTATCAATAAGTTTTTTTATCTGACGGACGAAATATGATAATTTCACAAATTTTCCTCCTCCACTCTATAGTTCCACAAATATTTTGTTTACAACTAAAAAATATATAAGCTATTTGAAACAGGAGAATTTACTTATCACTTTTTTGGCTAATAAGTAATAAATAATAAATTTAAATGACGGATAATAGTGTAAATATAGAAAATTGATATTAAATATTGCCATAAATATATAATCAATAAATTAATATAACTTTATTGTCAGGATACTGAAAATGAAAGTACTGAAGAAGATGAAATTGAACCAAAATTTAAATATGTACGGATAGCAAATGATTTACAAACGATATTAAACAAAGATATAGTTACTTGTGCAGCAGTCCATCCACGGGTATGATTCATCATTTTAAAAAATAAATAAAACTAATATAATATCATTTTTAATAGTTTTTAATATTTGGAACATTTTTTGGAAGAGTATATTTATTAGATCATCAAGGTAATTTTGTTAAATCATTTTTAAATCAAGAGGCACAATTCTCCCATTCGGTAGCAGTCAATCATATATCAATTGATAATAAAGGTGAATATGTTGCTACTTGTTCAGATGATGGAAAAGTAAGTTTATTAAAAAAAAAGCTTATATAAATAGCTTAAAATTTATATATATATATATATTAAAGGTTTTTATAACAGGACTATATAGTGATGAAAACAATGAAAAATTAATTTTAGGAAAAGCAGTAAAATCAGTTGCCTTAGATCCTGATTTGAAAACAGGATCAGGGAAAAAATTTATAGTTGGTGAGTTTTAAAATTTAATGAAATTGTTTGCAACAAAGTATTGATTTTTTCCATCAAATTATTTGTGTACAGGTGACGATAATCTGACTTTATATGAGAAAACCTTTTTAAAAAATTCTAAAACTACGGTATTAAGTAAAGCTGATAATAGTTATGTATCAGCAATAGCTTGGAATAATCAATTTATTGCTTGGGCATGTAATTTTGGTGTGCGTGTTTACGATCTTAATGAAAAATGTTCATTAGGATTAATGAAATGGGAAGAACCAAAAAAGTAAGAAAACTATATACATATATACTTAAATAATTTTTACCAAAAACAATATATTGTTTATATCTCTGTACAAAGTGCAAAATTAGAAAATTTTCGATGTAATTTAAAATGGTCAAATGCTACAACACTTTTAATTGGGTGGGTGGATACAATACGAATTTGTGTCATCAGAAAACGTAATTCTATTGAAGTTTCAAATAGATATTTACCAGGATTTATTGTTGACCCAAGTAATATATAATAAATCATAATATAAATTTTATATTTTTTAAATAAAATATAATTTTATTAGTTTCAACATTCCAAACGAGTTTTTTTGTATGTGGCTTAGCACCACTTGAAACAAATCAACTTGTTGTTTTAGGTTATCCAAAAGAACGTGATGAACAAAATAATAATAAAGCATTACGACCAATACTTTGTGTTTTACAATATAAAACTAGTGATTATGAAGAAATTTGTACCGATAGTTTATCATTAAGAGGGTTAGTAAATTAATAGCAAAATCGTGTAAAATAAACATAATTTTTTTTCTATTTCTAACATACATATAATATATATATCTAGATATCAAGAGTATAAGGCCAATGATTATTATTTAGATTGTATTATTGAAGAAAATCGATATTTTATTGTTGCACCAAAAGATATTGTTGTTGCTAGTCTTTATGAAACAGATGATCGAATACAATGGTTAATTGAACATCGGTAAGTAGACTTATTTTAATTTATTAATTTTATGACTTAATATATTGTTATTAATATTAACATTTGAAAAAAAGATGAAATAATTAACGTAATAAATTCAAGAAAATACCAAATGTAATTGACCTAATTTGTTGACTCAAAATCACTAAAACACTATTACAACCTAAAAAATTAGTATATTTTAATGTAATGCAAGGAACAATATAAATGTATATTTTGATGTATAGATTTGCATTTGTATGTATATAATTTATATAAATTTTAGTGTTTTAAAAATCACTAAAAATTTGCTCTCATATTGATAAAATCTCCACATATGCCATCGGGTTTATTTAGCCTAAATGTGGGAAAATGCTTTTGAGAGCCTGTAACGAATATCAGAAATTCACTCTTGCCCGAAATCAAATTTTTAAAGCTTTTCAGTCCTTATCAGTTTTATTATTTTATGTTTTGAGTGCCTGAACAGTTTGCACATTTTTATTAAATATTCAGTAATAAATATACAATATAAATAATAATACTTTATTTTTCTTATAACAATCGACTTAAATTACATTTTTATTCTTAGTTCTTAAATCATGTATAATTAGATAGAACTCTCCACCATCACTCCACCGATACATGTCAATTTCGTTACGCTCTACACCTCATTTAAACATGTCTTTAATTATTTTAATAACATTTTCTTAAAATTAGTAATTTTAAATAAAATTATTTTTATTTTACTATTATTAATTTGTCAGTCTTTCCAAAATAAAAATAATAAATTCCAAACAGAAAACTTTGAGGAGAGCTAAGAAGAAATCTATTAAACTTTGGTAATTTATTTGGCCAATTAACTAAAGTTTAATTAATAATTGTTTAGAAAAATATTCTTTCCATTTTATGCTGATTATATTATATTTTAGCTGGATTAATACAACATTTATCTGGTGTTTTTTGCCAATCATAAAAATATTCTAATGGTCGTCTCATTGATTTTTCATTGTCACCTTCAAATGTACATAATTTATTATCATATAAATCTTTCATTTGTTTTATTGAACGTTTATGTAATACGAAATGATGTTTTTTACATTTTCTTGGCATAAAACCAGTATCAAATCTAACATCATGTCGACGGTGTATATTTTTTAATGGACCTAACCATGCACCCATTGAAACATCTTCACTAATATATGTATTTAAGATTTTTGAATTTATTGTAATATATTCAGCAATATTTCTACTTATTATATAACCACCACCTAATGCATATGGTCCATAACGTTGACATAAATTATAATGTGTTTCATGCCATTGTCCTTGTGTTTTAATATTAGCATAACCATTAAAATAACCCCAATATAAATCTGGTAATGGATTATCATTATATTCTTGTTCTGATTTTCTCCTTAATTTTGTATCATATGAAATTAATTCATTTTTTAATATATCTAATTTAACATATGTATCATCATCAGTTTTAAATAAATAATTATAATTATATTGTTGTGTTAATTTTTCAATAGACATCAATAATTTTAATGTTAAATTTGTATATGAATCTTGTAAATTTTCTAATAATAATAAATCATTATTTTTTGATTGTTCTTGTCGTAACTCTAATAGAATTGATGGATTTAAACCTTTAGTTCCAATTGCAAAACCTGTAAATATTATAAATAATAATTAGAATATATATATTTGTATTGTATAATAATATAAAATTATATTAACTTACAATATTTTGTACGATAATTTGTTGGGATATTAATACCATTTTCTTGATTTTCTAACCAATCATAATATAATTTTAATGAATTACTTTGTTCAGTAATAGAATCTTGTTCTAAAAAACCATCTTTATCATATTCTGGTATATAAATAAAATCTTCTGGATAATATGAAGAAGATGCTAATGATGATTGTGCTGCTGATGATAATGGTTTTTTATATTTTAACCATGTATTACGTATTATATCACGTCTCTCAAAATAACTTGGTGCTGTTAAAATTAATACCATAAGAAATATATCCCTGGGATCATTTGTATTACTATATTGTAATTTATATTTAGATATATGACATTTTTCAATATTATTTAATGTTTTTGATAAAAAACAACCAAAGAAAAATGCAAACATTGCACTAAATAATGTTACTAAATTATTCATTCGTCGCATTTTTTTACTATTTTTTTGTACTTAACTATTGAAACTTAATTATTATTAAATATTTTTAATGACAAATCAATATTTTTTTTTTAATATTTTTAATAATTAACTACAGCGGTGATAGAGAGTTATTAAATGTGAATTTGATGGATGTTATCTGTTCTCTTCCTTACATCTCTACTATCTCTACTATATAATTTACACATCAAGTACAAGTACAGTAGTTGCTATAGGGTGGGTCTGTCAAAAAATAATGTATAGGTGTCATGACAGTAAAAATATGTTGCGATAGTGCTAAAAATATTATAAAAGACAAATGTTAAGCGCCCCATACACGCTCAAACATGTTGTACAACAGATCAACCATGCAGATTTGATCGTGTGTGGTCATGTTTGATAGTGTGACTCACTGTTTGTCAAGCCGTTTCACTAAAATTAAACTAATTTAACATATGTATCATCATATGTTAAAGACGGTAAGAGTGACATGTTAGACCGTATGTAATGTAGATGTTTGTTATTTTTTTTGCTTTGAATTCTAATTATTAATTGAAGTTTGATAACATGTTGGGCAAATGTGTGGAGAAAAAGATATGTTGGACTACATATGTGCTACACCAAATTCGGACAACATCACAATATGTTTGATCGTGTATGGGCTACTTTAAGTGTCAAACGAAAATCAACACTACGCATATGCAACTAATGTTAAAGGAATTTTATACAGGGTGTCTACATTTGGGATGCTAAATTTTTAAGAGTTGATTTTGATTCCTTGATTTAAAAATAAATAGTTTGGGCAGGTTCTATTTGGAAAACCCACCGAAACTGATCTACAGGTACAGAGTGTCTTAAAAGTCTATCAGAATAGTACCTACATAGAAATATAATAAATAATATCTTATAAAATATTAAAGCGAGACCAATGAGCTAGTTTAATATGTAATTTACGATTAACATTAATATATTTGAGTAACACCGTTGTTTCTTCCGCCTTGTCATTTCCGAATTATTGACCTTCAAAGTCAAATTTTATATAAAATTATATTTATTTCAAAAAATTTAGTAATACCGTATAATAAAAAGAATTTTAAAATATATCAATAAATTTAAAAATATGATTTTCAGCAAATTCGAAGATGCCTTGGAAATCTTATCGATCCATCAGGGTGGAAAATATTCAGTTATAGCTGTGTCAAGGTATATTATAATCATTTTCAATATTATTTTTTTATATCAGTTATTATAATTTAATCATTATTATTTTACTAGACTTTATGTTGATCATTTATTATCTATTAAAAAATACGATGATGCTGCTAAACTTTGTCTACGGGTATTGGGTAGTAATAAAACATTGTGGGAAGAAGAAGTTTATAAATTTGTTAAAGTTCAACAGTTACGTTCTGTTAGTCCATATTTACCACGAACAAATGATTGTAAATTAGTACCACAAATATATGAAATGGTTCTTTTTGAATATTTAAAAATGGATGCTAAGGTTTTTATAGCTAAACTTTATATTCAATTTAATTTAATTCTTTTTTTAATAAAAACTAATTATTTTTTATTTAGGGATTTTTAAATTTAATTAAAGAATGGCAACCGACTTTATATAATACAACAGCTGTTATTAATGCAATTCATGATCATTTTAGTAAAAAATCTGCTAATGAATTATTAGAATCACTTGCCATATTATATTCGCATGAGAAAAAATATGATAATGCACTGACCATGTATTTAAAGTAAGTTTAAAACGTTTCTCTCTAAAGAGTAATTAAATTTAAATAAAATAAATAATAATATAAATTTGAAATTTTAGATTACAAAATAAAGATGTTTTTGAATTAATTCGTGTACATGATTTATATAATGTTATTCATCAAATGATAATACCATTAATTGAACTTGATTCTGAAAAAGCAATTGCAATGTTATTAGAAAAAAATAAAATTCCACCAGAAATGATTGTCCAACAATTAGAACAAAGACAAGAATATATGTATTGGGTAAAATATAAATTATTATTAAATATATTATTTTAAAAATCTTTAAATTTATTTATCATTTTATTAATATTAAATTTCAGTATTTAGATGCTCTTGATAAAGTTGATAACAGTGGTAAATTTCATTGGAAATTAGTTAATTTATATGCAAAATTTGAACGAACAAAATTATTATCATTTTTACGACGATCAAATAGTTATCCCATACAAGAAGCCCTTGATATATGTAAACGTGAACTGTTTTATCCAGAAATGGTTTATTTATTAGGACGAATGGGAAATACCACAGAAGCTCTTAATATAATTATTCATAAAGTGAGAAAAATAACATATATTATTTCTATTTTCAGTAAATATTTATAATTTTAAATATTTTTTAGCTAGAAGATATACAAATGGCTATAGATTTTTGTAAAGAACATGACGATTCAGATTTATGGAATGATTTAATTAATGAATCATTAGAAAAGCCTGAAATAATGACAAAACTTTTAGATGGAATTGTTGGTAAATATATTAATAATAATATATAGTTTATATTTATGTTTTTACATTTACTGTATTTATTTTATACAGGTTACGTAAATCCAGAATCTTTAGTAAATAAAATTAAATTGGGACAAGATATTCCCGGATTAAAAAAATCATTAATTAAAATGCTTTCTGATTATAGTTTACAAGTAAGTTTTTTTTTTAAATATTTGAATTAAATATATATAATAAAAAACTAATAATATAATATTATTATTTTAGGTTGCAATACAAGATGGTTGCAATAAGATTCTAGTAACAGATTATTTTAATTTACATGAAAAATTAATACAAAATCATAGACGTGCATTGTATATTTCAAATGAAATGTCATGTGAATTATGTCGTGGAGATATTATTGTTAAAGATTCTCAAAAAATTGATATTATTGTATTTAATTGTCATCATTTTTTCCATGATCATTGTTTACCGAAGAATATTGATTTTTGTTCAGTGTGTAATTCAAAAAAATAATTATATTCATAACTTAATGTATATATATATATATATAAGAATATTAATGCAAGTTTTTCTATTTCATGCAAATTTTTTTACACCATTAATATAATTTTTTATCTATAACGAAATTTTAATTTTAAACGAAATATATTAGTGTTTCTTAGCTAAAAATTATTATATAAAATATAAAATAAATTCATAAATTGCATTTTTAATTACATTTTTTAATATAGAAACATGCTACTGAAGTTTTTGGTCTGTGAATGAATTTACTTATTTGAATTAAAAGAGTTTCTGATGTTTCGGCTGTTTGAGAAATACACTCAATAAACTTGATTTAATATTGAACCGTTGTAATGTAATCATAAGAAAATATTTTATTGAATTGGTTAACTGTGAAGTTGACAACAAATTTGAAACTTTAAGTGTTTACATTATCATAAAACATTTCATTTATTTTTAATTTTTAAAATTAGACTTTTGTCTGCTTTCATATATTTCTATACATTTCAATTCTTTTTGCGGACATTCCAAAAATTTAAACTCAACGGCACAGACTTTTTCAACGGTGAGACTATCGTCAGGGTGAATTACATTAATTTTACAAAGCTGTCAAATTTCATTCACATTTGTTTTAGTTTGGATTCGTAACAGTTCAATCAATCGAACGATTCGATTACAATCGTAATGTGCGAATTGGAATCAAGTGAAAAGGAGAATCTCAACCTTTATTGTATGTCATGAACATTGAAATTGAACATTAAGAAATATTAAAATAATAACAATATTTTAAAATCTTATTTAATTATTGATTTTTGTATTTATAATAATTAATAGAAAAAAAGTTCCGACCCTGGTATACAAATTACCAGTTCTGAAAAGATCCATACGACATTAACTCAGTTTCGATTACAATTGAATGTAATAATTAAAATTATCATTTTACTATGTCAAGTTATTCGATCAAATTTCACAAATCACAAAATATATACAATTTTGTAACTAAAAATTGCGTAACTAAAAAATTCGTAACTAATTATTGCACCTTTAGATTATTTGACTCTGGCAGCACCGAATTTAAATATTAACTCATCGGGTAAGAAATTTTTTAGTGTTTATGGGGTAATTGTTTTTTGATGAAGTTTCGTTTCAAGTTTCCATTTTTTATTTCGATTTCCAATCCAATTCCAACAAAAATATTGTATTGGAAATTGGACATTTAATATTTATATGTCGATATGACCAAATGTTCGGTCATGGAAGATTTTTTTTTTAAAATAAATATTTTTATATCTATAAACATTAATTAAATTAAAATTTATATAAAAATCGTGTTTGTTTTTTTTTACACATTTTTTATTCTAATTAAAAATACTCGAGTTTAAATGAAAAAAAAAGTAAAATTTTTGTATATTTATAAAATTGAATTTTAGATAGAAAAAAAAATTAATATCTTGTGTCTTTTGTGTATCTATATCTAAATTCTATCTAAAAAAAAGCAGGGCTTTTTTCTGTAAAAAAAAAAGAAGATTTCATACACAAAGTGTTAAATTTTTTTTTTTTTTTAATTTTATGAATAAAGTGAAACTTTTTTTATATTAAAAAATTGTGAAAAATTAAATATTTGTGTTTTATACAACTTACAATTATATAAAAATTGTATAAATTATTTTGCAATTTGGATTAAAATAAAAAGATTTCAAGAAAAAATGAATTTGAAAATGTTGACGATAATAATACTACAACAACATTGAAGGTACGACATTTTTTTGTAAACAACTGGATTTTTTTTTTCCTGGCTTTGAAAAGTCTATATAATATAATACATAAAAAGAAAATATGTTTTCATAAAATATGTTTTTATTTTTAAATTTATGTTTATATATATATAAATTTTGTAATTTATAAAAGTCTTAACAACAACCATTTATTGTCTTACAGTCAGTGTATTAAATTTATTTTTGTATAATTGCCAATTAGGTTAATTAAAAAATAAAAAAAATTAAATGTGGGATGGTTAATTGCAAAAATGATAAAACTACAGAATATGTTTAATATTATTTAACATAAAAATTATGTATTAAATATTAAGAGTTTTTATTTTAAATTTTATTGATTAGAATATTCATTTTTAAATGTTTATATTATTGTAATTTTCTCAGATTCTCATAACACTACATAAATCAAGGTGGCGGCTTGATTTTTATAATGATAAATTGTAGAATAATTCAAAAATGAATTAATATATCATAAAAATTACACTATATTTTATAAAAAGAAATATTGATTGAATAATCTTTATAAAATGTAAACTTTTACCTGGTAAAAGAATCTTGTACCAGTCATACAGTGCTATCCCTATATATATATATATCATTACAGTATAACAATTGATTATTGAGAAACACCTTTGTATGAAGATTTTCTCTCAACAGACGTCAAATTTGTTCATCCATGTCGTTGAATTCAACTGATTATAAACAAAAAATAAAATTTATCACAATTGGAAATAGGACTTAGTCCTATTTAATTATTATTTAAACATTAGGAGTGTAATTTTTAAATTTCAATACATAGGTTAGGTACTCGTATAGTAATTTAAGAATTAACCATAATGTGTGCACATAACCTCAATATAAGTTATGCTGTGATGCATTAGGACTCAGGGTCAATTCACAAAGCCAGACATTGATATGTCTGTCACGAAACCTCTATCATTGAGGCTCTAATTCTCCCAAGTGGAGCGAACACGAAACGTACATAGTTTCTTTACTCATTCCAAAATATTTATTGAAATTTCTCGAAATAAAAGAATCAAAAGGATTTTAAAAAAATGTATGACTAAGAAAAATATTCAAAAAAATATAATGATATCATTTTCCTTTGTATCTCTTTAGGGATTTTTCTATTTTATACATATATATTTTATACTTATGAAATGTGTATATAAATATATTTCAGATGTTATCCTACTGGATACTACTACTTACTATATAGTTGGATTTTCCTAGTAACCTAAAGTTTTGTGTATATTTTTTTTTATAAGGATTCGAATATATACAAACTTACTATAGTTAATCTTTTCATTTATATTTATTATTTTTGGTGCTAAGTATACCAAATTTAAGATTACAGTCCTTTTAGTATATTAGATAATAAATTAATAATTTGGGTCCACAATTCCAAATTGTGTCATTGTTCATTGTTGTATATTATTTATCAACTGGGAATAATAGTTTTCTTTATGTTGCGAAATCTTTAAATAAATATTTGGTATATCAGTAAATAATTTAAAGACATTGAATTTGGGCGGTTTATATTTTTCATGTCAATAAAATAGATTTTAAAGGTTATAATAAAGAAATAATAATTATACGACTTATAATTTTCTAAATGTGTCTAATTTGTTAAGGAACTCAAATGTATTTTAGTATCCTAACTTTACTATGTTTCTATTCGCAAAATACAAAATATTTGAAGAACTTAAGGCTCCTCTTGTTTGTCTTGTCGCTAATTCTCCGAATATGATCAGGGCTATAAACTTCAAATCAAAAGTCATTCGAAAATTAAAGTATCGCCACAGATTTTAATCCCCGAATCTTTTGTACTTTATTTACGGTCAATTATAAGAAGGTTACGGTCAATTTATAAGAAGTAAAATGTTGTTGTCAACAATCCATTAACATTTCGAATGATTCTTGATTTTCTTATATTATAAAGAAATTTTATTAAATTAATCTTTATATCGTAATTGATTATCCACATCAATCATTTAAAAGCCAAATTAAATAATTCTGTATTTTTTATTAACCCAAAATTTACGCTACTAAAGAGCTACTGTGGTGGAATGAAATGTAGTTTTTTTTGTTCAGTTCAAGTTAGATATATTCAAAATATTATTATGTTTACCAATTTTTTTTTTTCATAATCAAAATGTACACATTTACTTAATAACCAAAAGAACATCACTACAAAATTTCGAGTATGCGTATTGTATTAAATCACCCTCTATAAATAGGAATTGGTCAAAATTTTGTAAACAAAAATATGACTTCAAACCAGAGGGACACCGAAATAAATATTAAGAGTTAACTATTTACTACTATACTTGCTACTACTATTTATGAAAATCGAATTTAATTTTTATAGTTATGAAAATGATTATGAAGTATTGTGATGTGATGGAGACAAAGTAAAAAAAATATTTTTCTCTCAAATCAATTTTTCTTCGTGTAAAAAGGGTGGAAATTCAAAAGATGTAAAAATATGAATATAGTTGTTATTAGATTTGAATGAATTTTGGAACACAGCTTTGGATTGTGTTCATCTTGTTTTATAATTTTTATTTTTAAGTGGGAAGCTTCAGTGTGTTCCATGGTATTACTTCCGAATATATTTGATATGTTCTAGCACATCGGCTTTATCCCGATTTTAATAAAATTTGGCACACATGTTAGTTTTGTGATCTAGTTATTGTCCGTTTTAGTGTGCCCCTATCAAAATTACTGAATTATAATATAAAAACCATTCTATATACCTCAAGTCTTAAGAGATATGATTCCTAAAATTGAATTCCGTTGCTATTTCACAAAATAAGTACTTTTATAACTACGAGTTATCTGATCCCCCTAGATTAGATTAGCAGGTTTTTAGTTGAAAATAGTTTGCCCTATTTTATTGTTTTGAAAATTTTCTATTAGAACACTGTACTAAAAAATGCTTTAAAAGATTTATTAACCTATAAAAATAAATATAAATATTTTTATAAAATTTTTGGAAGGTATTTCCTTTCTGGTGAAGTTATAATTTTAAATGTTTGATTTATATAACTTTTATATCCTACTTAAAGTATTAAAGTTAGGTAAAAAATGCCAATCCTTTTTTATTTTTGTTATTTTTTTTATATATACTTATTTAAAATATAATGTTATATCTATATACGTAATTTATACAATTTCCTGCTGTTCATTTAAATTTGAAATATATATATATATTACCTTATTTATTGTATACCATCTACGTATTTATGATTTGTTGCTAATTAACGAAAACAATTGACCGAATTTACCAATTGTAACTACTTATCGAATAACTGATTTCTCTCTAGTGGTTTGCAATATATGTTAACCGAAGGTACAAATTAAAAGCTCAATAAGTAATTGTGTCAATAGATATATAAATTTGAAATAGAATGATAAAAACTATTATAATATGTGTAGAAAAACGTTCTAGGGCATTTTTAAACACAAAAAGTTCAAGATAATTTTGAAAATGAAGGAGGCAGCGGCTAGATTATATACGAGACTGTCACGGGACGCGATTCTTAGGAAACATGCAAATGGAATGTTTGGTTTGTCGATTTTAAAGGATTAGAGGGATATTTTCCACCGCGCACTGGAGCCTTTTTGAAAGACCCCTTGTAATCTACAGATGATTAACTTTTTCATCATTGTTTGTACCCATGTCATATTAAATGCCTGCTTCTTTCAAGTTGTACAGGAAGAAATTTTCCAAAATCCGGAATCTTCTTTGTTATCTGATCTCCCTTAGCACAGTGGCACAGTAGAGACTCCACTGACTGGCAGTTTAGGAAATTTGGTAATTTTTTCTAAAAACCTTGAATACGGGAGTAAATTAAAGACGATCAAAGTGATTTTATTTATAAAAGAAGTGGAATCGGTCGCATCATTGTGTTTATAATGTAGCATTCGCCTAAAGGGTACAACGGGCTTACTAATATGTGACCTACACACCTAGGATTGTCGAAAATCCAACTCCTTTAAAACCAACTAAGCAAATAAAATATTGCACTTTATTTAACTACATATGTTTTTATTTAAATTGCCCATCGATTAATTCTGCATTATGTCAAATATTCATTCGTTCAGTTATGAATTTGATCAATCGTGCATTCGGTCAAAAGTTTTCGCTCAATTAGCCGGATAATCGTATTTATAATACGTATAATATTTAACGTAAAAAATGATATCAGTTTTTATATATATAAATGTAATGTCCATAAAATAAATATATCATGACATGGAAAGTTAGTCAACAACAGCAAAAAAATTTCCTGATAAATAATATTTTACTTTACATATTTTTTAACCTCCCCTTTCTATTTAATTTTCACATTTTTTTTTTAATATGTTAAAATTTAACACTCTTTGTTGGTTTAAGTAAATTAAATTAAATATAAAAATTGCTACCGGATTCCCCTTTCTAAGGAAATATTTTTATATATTATTTTGAAGTATGGAATTTAGTATTATAATATAAAATGAAAATTTATATTTTATTCGTATATTTAACATTATTTTGTTTATCGTAAAAAATAGTTATAATATTACTAATATTTTATACTTTGGATCAATTAATTAATTTTTTTAAAAAAAATAAAAAGGTGTGTATAAAATAATTGATAAAAATATATAATTTGATACAATTTTAAAATTAAAATTCGTTTCAGATTAAAAATTGATTTTAATATGGTTTGAAATTTAATTTGCCGCCAAGAAAAAGTTGTATATAAATATTGGAAATTGATAATTTGCCAGAAAACATAAAACATTTATTTCTCGCTATTTAGTTAAGTGCACACGAGTTATAAATTTTCATCATTTTTGGTTGTTTATATAGTTTATTATTATTATTCTGAAGTGTAACCTCAAAAAGCACATATACAAACAATTGAACTGTCATCGGACCAGGTGTGTAGGGGTTCTGTCAACATGATGGGAGACATACTATGTGTCTGTGAGGCATTGGTGCCCGGACGACTTCGTAGGCTATGCTGTCGCTATGGTTGTATGAGAATTGTCTGTGGCCTACTCTTACTCTGAACCTAACCTAACCTTATTATAATGTAAATAAGTTACACGGTATAGTTTTACTTAATATAATTAATAGTTTTCCAGTTTTTATTAAAAATATTTCGTTAATTTTTTTTATCTCTATAATTTCTCCTGCGTATTTTCGTTGTGAAAGATTCAATACATGTTAAGTATAGATCAAAATAGAGTTTTTTTTTATTCATCTATAAGGTCATATATGAATAGACGCAATTAAATAGTCTTATTTTGATATTGTTGCGGAATCTAACAATACTTAGGCTGTAGCGCAGTAGAAGAAGTACAGAATTGTGGTCACTTACACATTTGTGAAATCCAATATAAAAGATCTAATCTAAGAAAAAGTATAACATTTTTACTATACACTTTAATTTGTCACACCCAAATGTGCTGGCGATAACTTTACAAAAAGTGAAGGTGTAAAATGAAACTGTAGGAGCATTTTTTTTTATTTGTTCTGCTCTACTGCCCTTATTCAAATGAAATTTCTTTCATATTTAAAATCTGAATTACCTTTTTTATATACTTAGTCCAGTCCAGAACATAATAAATATAAAAAAAATTGAAGATATTAAAAAAAAATTAATATTTTTTATTTAAATTTTATATAACTAATCTTGAAATGTTTTACATGTGCATTTACGATATGAGTGCAGCTTTTCCTTGTTCTAATTCACAAATTTCCAGCTGCTGAAACCTTATCAAAAATTTACCAATAAATTTTAGTATATATATAAAGGGTGAACATGAAATGTCTGAGCATTGCTACTACGGTATTGGAAGTGAATCAAGCATTCTGACCAAAAAAATTGTATTGGAAATTTTTTGGAAGTTGAGTTTCTTTGTAGTTGGTTTAAAGGGCATGTAATTACAAATCTAATGACATATGAATCATACATCACGATTGATCCATTTTGAAACTATGAAGCATAATATGTTTCTCCTTTTTTTAACAGTTCAAATTACAAATCTAATTTAGCTTTTCATTGATTTTGGTTAAAATACTACTTAATGTATTATATACTTATGTCCAATTTCACAGTGAGAGCCGATTGTCTAAAGCTTAAGCTGCAAGTTAAGCCTACTTAGTTGGTCTCTCAATTAAAAAATTTAGCTAAGCTATACCAAAAAATGTTAATTATGATTATTGTGAATGATACAATGAAACAATGATGACAATGAAACATCTGTCAATCAAAATTATTGCGACATTCCAATTTCTGATAATAATTTTCTGAGAATAATAATCATTTTAGTATTTTCTAATAACTTTAAAATGTATTTAAAAAAAATTATATTTGAGTGTGTAAACTAAGTTTAAAAGTGAAACTTAAATTCTACCCATAGCTTAAGTTAAACCTCACTTTAAGGAAGGCATATCTTTAAGCATCTCTTTAGCCACTCATTTGAAAATCGAGCATTAGAAACAAATTCACTAAAACTCCTTTTAGACTATATCAATATTATTTCAATTATATAATTAATTAGTGAAGAATTTTAAATTTTCTAACTAGATACCGCCAGTTTCAAGTTTCAACAAATTAATCATCAAGGTCAAATTAATTTATAAAAAAAATTACTTTGCTATTATTATTATAGTTATAGTCCAAGTATACAAATTGTCTGACTAAAATTGTATCGCTTCTTCAGCTAGTTTGTACCCAAAACTAATTTTTTTTTATTTTAAATTCTCATGATTAATTTTCCACTTGAAATTCGTAAATTGTTATTCATTTGTATAATAATTTTGGATATTTTTTTTTTTTGTATATTTTAACATACAAATGTGTTAAAGTTTATTATCTCAAGTGTTTTGTTTCGTTTTTCTATTTTATATTTTCAATTTGTTCACTTTATAAATATATATAAAAAAAAAAAAATTCTTATATAAGATTCTTTTAAATAAGTTTTTTTGTTGTGAGCATTCAATTGAACCCAAACACCTCATTCAATAAATATAAAAATTAACAAAGTTGTTAAATAATGTATTACTTTTGTAATGAAATACATCAATACTATATAATGTAATTCAAATTTAATTAGTTACAAATGCATTACACATTACTTTATGGCAAATATTCTATAAGATTAACCACGATCAATTTGCTATCGTTTAATGATACATAAAACTATGTGTTCAACGCAGTTCTAAAGACTATTTCCTCACACACACGCAGGGTTCAAAATTAGTCTGGGATTGTCTAGAAAATCTTAAAATCCTGGCCAAATGGAACAAAGTAACCTTAATGTGGGTGCCATGACATACAGGTATTAAAGGAACCGAAGAGACACATTGTCTTGCAAAAACTGGTTCAAGCACAAAACTCATTCGACCAATAGTTACATTTATTTTGTAGATTTGCTATCGTAGTTACCAAACGACGTAGAAATCAGTAATCTTTTATAGGCCGTTGTAAACGGCATTTATAATTACCAATATAATAGCATATTAAACCATATTTTTCCATTGTAATGCATTACATTTAACAACTCTGAAAAATTAAAATGATTAATTTAAAAATAAAATAAAGAAACCAAATATAAATTAAGATTATCAACGAGCCGACGATATTTCAAGTAAAAATACAGAAGCGAATGGAAATTATTAAAAACTTGTTTTTCATTTTTATTTTAAACGAAATATAAACTTGAATTTTGCACATATCATGAATGCCCTTTCAATAAAAAATTCAAGTTTTCACTTTCTTTTCACGAAACCAAAAAAAATAAACATTAACAATTTTACAAGCATTAGCAACAAAAAAAAGGTAATTTTCAACGCGCGCTTCAATTATGTACAAGTATAGTTTGTTTATTTGCGTAACTATGAACTACTTAAAGCTCAAATCTGGTTGCTTTTTTTATGTATTAAATAATCATCATCACCAGCTGAACAAATGAGCATGCAAAAAAAAAAAGGTTACACTTTAACAATGGAAGAAGCGTTTTGTAAATAATTTTTTTTTTGTAATAATGAATTATCCAAATTTAATGTGAGAATAATTATGAATAGGGTAAATAAATAAATTACAGTCATCATCTTGTCTAGAAGCATAGAAAAAGCGACGGTGTAACGTAACTGAGTAAATATTTCAATCGTTTACAAATATACAAAGAAAATTATTATGCCAGACTTTTTATGCTATTTGAACGCTATGCAAAGCTGCGCAGAAATTGCCCAAATTTTAACTTTTAAAGTATTTTCTTCTTAACTTTGTATGACAGCATTGTGAATGGAAATATTGTTTTCTTACATTTTAACTATTTTTGCGGCTGGCAAATTTTTTATATTTGATATTACAACCCTCTTTGTGACATATGACCTAAAATTTAATTGTGAAAAGACAGAATGATAATAAGTTTTCTAATGTACTTACACTTGATGCCGTCATTGTGGTAAAACCAACATTTTTTTTGTTAGATTAAAATTTGTTTATATAAAGGTGAATAATAAAAAACATTATTAAAATATAAGAAAATTTATAAGTTAATGTTTACCTCTAGTCTAAAGCGTTTATTATAATCACGGTCTAATACACAACGTTTACGCTTACTTGGTGTTATAAGTAGTTTACTAACTTTATTAAATTATATATTAAAGAAGGAAAACATTCAATATCGAAATTCGTGAGCTAAAAAAACTTGAGTTTTTTGCAAAATTTATGTTGTTTATAATTTGATTAATATAAAATGGATAGAATTAGGTTTAAATATTTTATGATTGAAAACAATGCTGAGTTAAGTTATTATTTCGATCAATCATTTCTTTAATAAAAGTAATACAGGTTTATAATATAATAGAATTTTTATGCTATATACCCCAGTAGACAGACAGTAAATTTTAATGTCTATCACATTTTTCACACAATTTGAATAATAAATTCTGATTCTTTATTTTATTAAATTCCGGGTCAAATGAAACTATTTATAATTTTCGAGAAATTTTAGGTTATTTCAATTGAATTTAGATTAAATTAAGATCATAATTCATCCACAGTATGCAGAGTGGTTGGAATTATATTCTATTGCGTTTATATTAATATAGATTCCTCAATTTTGGTTTGGTTTGTGCTTGGAGTTGATATAGGCCACCGCGTACCGAAGCCGCTTAAACACATCGTATCTTAATAGGAGATTAACCCAATGCCACTTAAGACATTGACAAAACTTGGACCAATGCAAATAAAAAAAAATCCTCCTAGGAAAAAAGGGCAAATAATTCAGAGATGTGGGGGTGTTCGGAACGGTACCAAATTCACTGAGCATACAGTTTCAAAGGATATGGGTAGTAATTATACGTGGCTGCAGAGAGTATGAAACAACATCTACCAATTGAACAAAATAAAAACATGAGGTCTGGTCGTTGGTTTGGTGTGTGTAAACAGGAAATTAACTCAACCAGCTTCATTTGAATGCTACGTAATGTGGTTCAATGGACCGATAGATTTTAAGCAATGCAAAGCTGCAAGTCTGGCATACGTCTTCACATCGCTGCGCAGTTTACATAACACAAATTCCGTGCATTAATTTCAGAAGAGTTACATAGTGAGCATTATAGTTCTAAATGTCATATAACCTTTTCCATATGACCTAATGAATTGAACTTTTGGAATTATAATATTCATTCATAAATTCAATAAAAGTTTCTTATTTAAATATAATATAAAATAATATGAAAAAATATTAAAATTAAAATATATTTATATTTTAAAACAATTTAATATTAAAAAATGTTTTTTTTTATAAGAATTTTACGTAAGTAAAATTGTCTTTTCCGAGTAACATAAATAAAAAATTTCTAGAAATAAAATATATTAAAGTAAAATAAATTTTCTATTCAGTCAATAAACCCAGAAAAATTAAAAAAAAAATATTATGTTTCGCTCTGTTGAATAGAAAAAAGTATAAATTTTATTTCTTCTAAGTTTTTTTTTTTTTTTATATACATAATATTTAAAAACACACACGATTTTCTACATTATGTGTACATATGTTTTAACATATCTTTGTATATATAATACATAATTATAATGAAAATAAAATAATATCTTATAGAATTCCGATTTGCCAACTTCAAGAAGGAAGTACATTGTCCCGCGCACATAAATATCTAAATCTTGTTATAAAAAATTGTTTTTTTTTTTTTTCTTATATTTTTTTCTAATTCAGTTATTTAAATATTATATTTTAATTCATGCTTTATGGTAAAAGTATTATTTTATAAATATTTAAATCTTTAAGTTGTACATGGTAAGGTCCATAACTTTTTGATCTGAAGGTGAATTATAGAATTTTTATTTAAAATATGTTTTATTCAGAAACATAACTTTATATACAATTTCTTGTTAAATCGACTTTAAAGATAACACTAAGTATTTAAGGTCTACAACTAATGGACGACAGCAGTTCGAGCTAAGATAAATAAATTTTAACGTGATCGGCATAACTCTCCACGAAATGGCTGATAAATCTCGATCTAAAACATATAATTGTAAGGATATATGACCGATACACAGCTTTAGGTCGCGAAATCTAAAATCAAAATATTAAATTTAGCAAAGCCAACGAAATTTGAATAGAAAATATCATCACCAGTTGGCGCGTATCAAATCTTCATTAAAATATTATCGCGAATTTATCGTGCCGGGCCAGTGAATATGATATTTTATTAAATAAAATAAAAATAATATTTCGTCATCAATTATTGTCACTTTTCTTATGACTTTTTTCAACGTGCCATTTTATTTTGTAGCTTTAAAATTTATATTAGATCGAACTGTGTATATCGGCAATTGGATTTCGCGATTTAAATTTTACATAATATGGAAAATTTATTTTATCATGTGCTGCGTATCGGCTATAATTTCCCACTTGCAACCATTATTAACCTTTTTCGAATCTTATTAATAAAGTTCTGATTGATTTATCCGTTTTAGAATATATTCTCAAACTTTTCCGGGTAATTGCTTCATAGCAGAATTTACTTTCAAAAATATTGGACCTTAGTCTGTTTTCAAATATCTATAGAAACATGTTATTTAATATATTCATTATTTTATCTTCGATGTGTATGCAAACAAACGCATTTTTTCAGTAATGAATATGTTAGATACAGGGTGTTCCTCAAATATTATATATTAATAGTACGCCGAAATGTTTGTGGTAGTATTGTGGAAAAATAGACACTTCTTCCGTTGTACGCAGTTCTTATAGTCATTCTTCAGTTATGGACTACAATACTAAATCGAATTTTTTGGAAGACAAAATTGAAAAACAGCTTTAGCCGAAATATGGGTTACGATGAGTTATGATATAATTGTTTTCTCAAAATATTAACACAAACACCGCGACATCTTCAATTCTTTATTACAGAAACACCCTGTAAATATATAGAATTATACATTAAGTATATATATCTTAAATAACAAAAAAGATTGAATATTTAAATTGTGAGTTTCTGTCTTAAAAGATATTACATTTTATTTTATCAAATATTGTTTTTAATCGTAAATATTTAAATATTTTTACATATTCATTTTTAAAATATTGAAATTAACAATTTTTTGGGTTAAAGATAAGATAAAGTTTAATAAGAAAATTTGTTAAATTTCTTAAATTGTTCTGAATTTCGTTTTATAAAATACATGCATTTTAAATGGTTAAAAAATATACTACACAATTTCCTTAGCGGGCAACAATTGCGGTCAAGGTTTTTTTTTGACAAATATGATTTCCATCAGCTCATGTTTAAAGTAGTTTGATTAACAGCATAAATTAAAGGCCACATCATAAAATCATTCAGTTTGTTTGTTATGTCACGATTTTCGTTCCCAAAAATTAATCAAATTTTGAATTAAAAGATCAATGTTTTTGTAACAAATTGTTAATTAAAACAAAATAAAAAAATGTGATTGATTATTATCGAGATTGATATTTAATTTGGGAGTTTTTTTTATTTAATATTGTGACATTTAGAAATCGTGTAAAATTTTTGGGAAAAAAATTATATGTAAAAAGGCCTGAATTTAATGGTAGAGAAATAAATAGATGGATTTATAGAGAAATAAATGAAGTATTGGCAATAGAAAAAAAATACTTCGGGTTTTAATATAATACTCGAACTATTGCAAATCTTTACCCCAATTTTATATTAAAATATCATGCAGAATTATAATTATTTCAGACAAATGACAATTTGCTATTCTTTTCACTCTTATTTAATTCCCATAGAAAAAATAAGTATTCACAAAGCGAACAACTGATTAACTCATTAAAATCTGCCACCGAATACTATAAACGTTACTTTACATTACTTTGCTGCTTAATGCTATTATATGATTTGCACGCTTTTCTACTTTAAAAATGGGAATTTCGTCTGCAAATAATGTTAATTCAAATAATTTTAATTCACATCTTATTGTGATTTCACTTTACTAATTAGGTGTCACTGTCTATACCGGTATTAGCGATAAAATATTATATCTGGTTAAGTGACAGGTCTACGATTTTGATAATGCGGAATCATGAAAGTACCTAGGTGTCGTAGCCGTAACCGGTTTCCTACTAGCGCCTCGTATTCACATAATATATATTCTCTAGTTCTATGCATACGTCAGCCTTATTAAAAAACCTGATTGAGCTAGTCAGAAACCAAAGAAACTGAAAACTGGTACCAGTCAATTGAAGGATTATTCATAGCATGATGGATTTTTAATCTTACTGCAGTGATTGCTGAAGAGGATAACAAAACAGTGATGGTTTTATGCTATGGTGGTTTTAATTATAATTCGGAACAATCTACATTCTTCAATTGATGAGGTTGTACCATGGTACAATATACGTCTAAGTTGTATAGACATGCGTGGTTCTATTTAATTCAATTCATTCTTCAATATATTTCCTAATAATGATGTCCCTTTATTAATTTAACATTTTAAATAACTGGTCAAGATATAATTTGATATTTTTAAAACCTTTTAAAGTTAATTTCTATCCTCGGCTCAAACGAATACGTTGTAATGCCGGTTAAGTAAGTAATTAAGTTTTGCAGTTAATTATAAATTGCCATAAAAAATTACATTGAATACAAAATCCAAAAAATTATGATAAAATTTCAATATAATTTCATAATTATAGTCAATCCATAGTTGTACATTTTACATGACAACACTTTGATAATCATTAATTACTGATCATAAATTAATGTAATTCAAAAAATATTGATAAAAAATACTGCAACTTTTTTTACTTTCTTTATATTATAAGTACTTAATTAATTTTCTACAGTTTAATTTCATCCAATTTATTTAATATACTTTACTTAATAACAATTATCTAGTAATTAAAATTGTTAATCATTAACATTAAAATGTTGTATAGTTTTTTTTTAATCAGATGTTAATTTATCTGCTCATAAAATATTGTAATATCTTTTACTATAAATTTTGAGTTCAACATTAGAAAGTTTAGTTAAAATCATTACAAAATTGTATAAAATAAAAAACACGTTAAAAAGTTAATAAAAATTGTATCTTAGAGTTCATTGCTGAAGAAAAACCTGATTCTCTAATATAGTTAAATATTACTTGAATTGTAATGCATTTAAAATAATCTTTTTAAGTTTTTAACTAAGATTTTTATATTCATAAAATTATTACAATAATATTAAATTATACAAAATGTGATTGTAAAGATTATAAATTTGTTATGGTTAATATTTAGTACGATGCTCTACAATTAAATAAATTGCAAAAGAATTGAAATTATTAAATTAGAAACGCAGTGGGAAGTCATTTTACTATTGAATTGACGTAACAAATTATAATTTTATATAGCTATAAAATCAAAATATTTATTCCTTATGTTAGTTTCCTCCAATTTCCTATGCAAAAATTTGCTTTCAAAAATCTCATTTTAACTGGAATTTAATTCAGTCTCTTCAGACATGACCTGATGTTGTTTAATCGTTCATTCTTTTGACGTGACCTAATAAACACCAAATAATTGAAATAATTAAATTCGTTAGGGAAACAACGGGTGCAATCAAGTATAATAGAATAAGTTATTTTTGAAATAAATAAAATAAATGGATACCACCGATGAGCCAAAATGACCTAGATCTTTTCTTATACCGCCAGTTTATATCGCATATAATTCACGGTTAGCAAAGGTTGGCAATTTTATACTATGATTTTAGTTAGAATTTATTATACAATCGAGCTATATTTTACCAATTCGTTTGGTGATTACGATGATTTTTACTATAAGTATACTTTCTTTTTTAAATATAGAAGTTTAAAGAAGTCAATAAATAATCATTTATTTAACAATCATTTATAATAATTTATTTTCAATTTTTTTTTTGTTGAAAAGTAGAAATATACAAGAAAAATAGAAATTTACAATTTTTTATGTATTATAATGTAATAAAGAAAATTGTTTAATCCTCTGGAGATTTTTTTTTTGCTTTATTGACGACCTCCTTTTAGAATTTTCCATTCAGGAAGAATGATGATAACATTTTTACTTTAGAATTTTACTAGCACAAAATGTTTAGGTTATTGGCACACAGTCTGTGTTGCCATTTATGATTTATATCGAGTTTTTAATGTATGAATTTGTATGGAAATAATATAATTTTATAGCTTATCAGAAATTCTAAAGTAAGGCCCGTCTTATAATTTTGATATATTGATTTTTATGACATGCTAATTTATATTGCACTGGAAAACACCTGAACCCAGTTTATTTATTTTGCTTTTGTGATGATGATAATAATGATAATTGCTTGACAATGACAAAATTTCCACAAGAGAACACGTGTTTCTATTTAAATGCAATTTCGGATCTTGATTAAATTACATAAGGTAGCTCTTTATTTGTCTTTTTTAAAATGGATGAACGACATTTAGAATTTATAAATACTTTTTTTTAGCATATACCGAAAGAAAGTCGTTGACAAGAAAAACACATCATTAGTTTTCATTGCATCTTTTATAAGATTAAAACAAAAAAATTATTAATAATTAAATATGGCATTATCATCATTTTTAATGGTAAAAATAATTCAGAAAAAATCAGATTACCACGTTCTCTCAGAACTAATTAGCTAAAAAATTATATTATTGGACAACCCGCTTAACCAGATCCTGAGAAATACCGGGGCAACGATATAGAAAAATATATGGAAGGAGGATAAATTAATAAAAAATTAAGTCTGGCTGGGTGGGTATGGGTATAGTAGTCTCGCTCTTTACTTCGACATACTGTCAAACTTTATAATTTAGTAATAAGAGACGGACTAGGTTTTCCTCTTCACCTGGCCTTGCTCAATTACAATTAGTAAAGACTTAATATCAGATTTTTATTATACAAAAAATTGAAGGACCTACAATCTTTAATTAAAAAAATATTAAATGGCGTATATAGCTTTTCAGAACTTGGCCGGCTTTATGATTTTGACAATTTGGCGAGCTAAAGAATGATTTTTTTTTTTTTTTTTGCTTGTTAAAACACTTGAAAAATACTGTTTTTTTTTTTACTTTAGAAAGAGAAGTAAAACTTATACTCTTCCCATATTACATAATAAAATAATTATTTCTAATTCTTTGTAGCCGGGTATCGATATCGAGGTAACACGAATTTAGGTATAATTACTAGAAATAGTTTTGTAAACGATACTCAAGATTGTATTTCCCTCTATTTTCACATTTTATGTACATTTTATAAGATTAAAACATAAAAAATATTTATAATTAAATATAAATATAAATAAATAATAATTATAATTATTTATTACATTTTCAGAAAATAAAAGGAAAAGTGAACTGAAATAACCAAAAAATATAAAATGGTAAATATTTATAATAAAAAGTTAATGAAATAAAAAATATAAATATTAAATTATTAATTAATTTCGAGGAAAATTAAAAATATTTTAAAATCAATTTATAAATTATTTGTTTAGCTTTCACAAGAAAAAATTTATTTATTTCAAAATAATTAAATATAAAATTATACCGACATGAAAAATAGTTGAACAAAAAATAAAATAAAATAAAATCATAGAATTCATGTAATTTTAGTCCACTGCAATTGACGACTATTTTTTTCCAATAACGTATACAGAATGTAAATGTACTAAATATAAATTTCTATGTAGGTAGGTAGATTGGCTACAACGATGGATTTGTATTATTTTATAAATGTACTGATTTTTCTAGAAAAACCAGTTAAACGACGTCAGTAGAGAAGTCTATAATAAAATGTTATGTCCAGTGTTTATTTGTATAAAAAATTGAACTAGACTAAAAAGGTCTGTACGTTTAATAGTTCAAATTAATAATACGTGAAACCAAATATCAATACTCATACAATCTTAATACAGTAGCCAATATTATTAACATGGTAACAACTCAGTGTCGTAACTACGATTTTTTCGCTCTAAGTTCTAAGTGTATGTACTTAAATTATTTAAAAGATTTTTTAAATTTTTTGAACCCCTCAATCCAAATTGTGCATATATTGCACAGTTGCCACATTTTGCATCATCTCCCGTCCCCTAATGGTCTGAGGCATTATTTAGATACAACCAAAGCAAATATTTAATTTTCGTCCTTCTTGAGCTACTGAATCTTAAAATTAACTGAAAATCATCTGGTGACTGACTATCTTTACAGGTTGTTTGAAATATATTCAGCAACTTTTTTTTAAAAATCGGTAAATTACTTCTTTAGGTACAAAGCTATCTCACGTGATGATGTTTATTTAACCACGTACCCGAGATATTGAATTCCATAATTTTGCACTCTTAAAACTGACCCCTTTTATTATTTCCATACATTAAAAACACTGATTTTTCATAATATTTACACTAGAGTATTTGCTACATTTGCTTATATGTTACGCACCGCCACTGGTACTGTACATATATCGTTTCTATACCACAAATTTGTGTGACCAAAAAAACAAAACAGGTCAATTTATTTTCCAATAATTTCGTAACCAAAAGTAGTTTTTTTATACAAATTAAAAATTATACATTTTTTCCTATTAAATTTTATCGAAAATTATTTTTGGTAATCAATAAATTCCGATTAAATTTAAATTGGATTTACTAAAATATAAAATTCGATTCGAAACTATCGTGTAGATATGCGGAAAAACCCCTAAAACTATGATGATTCATAAAATTTCTTTAATATTAAATTACTTTCTATACGCATACTCCATTGAAAATAATTAAAAATTTCATAGAAAAAGAAATGAATTTATATTTAAAAGAATTGAAATTGTAATAAATTTATGAAAATTATTAGAAACATAAATTTATGTATATATAGAAAATATTTTTTTTAAATATAGATTTATAAATAGATTATTACCAGACCCTGAAAATAATTCTTTAATGACCTTGAATATTATAATTTTATGACCATTACCAATATTATTTAGTTTGTGGTTTATGTATATAAAACTGTAGGTGGTGGTTATGAGGATAAAAATATGTAATTGTTGTCTATGTAATTGTTTAATGGACCAGAAGTTCCAAATTTGATAGTGTAATTAATAATTTTATAGATTTATTTTTATTGGCTGATCATTTCTATGAAATTATAGCATTTTCATAATCAAGAGTAGAAATAATGAGATACCATTAATTATTCTTAAATAGTTGACTTCTGAAATTTTAAAATATTTACAAAAGAAAAGTATATATTAGTTTTGAGTAAATAAAATTTTATGAAAATCTCTGATATAACATCAAAGATTATGGTTTGATGGCACCTTATGACTCAATGTCGATTCTAGTTTGAAATGCGTTACATGCGGGCAAAATATTAGTTTGTTTTGTTAGAGGATTTTTACACGTCCCTTTATCTCAAGTTGTAAACTTTTTTAAATGGTTATGTACTTAAAACTGTTCATGACTCAAGTTGTAAAGCTGTTTACAATTATAGGTAGTATTTTCAAAGTAAAAATACTCAAAGTAAATTGGCCCAGTACATTATCAAAGTAGTATCGTAGTAAATATTAATCTTATAAAGTATCAAGGATTAGGGGACCAAAAACTTGGTGTATCAACTACAAACTTTTCGTTTTCAAATCCTAAAGCTGCTTGTAATTTGTTAATTTGATTGTTTTGCGACTCTGTAACTACAATTTAAATTTTTCATTAGCGAATATTTTTACTTGTAGACAGCTGCTAGTACTTGTCATATTTTTAGAACTACATACTTAAGTTTAAATTCTAATGGCTTGTATAAACTGATGGCGACTTACTTTTCAGAACTCTGAATTCTTGTGTAGGTCGTGGGCTCTTGGATCAACCTTTAATGTTATATGTTTTTTTAATTATTATATTTTTATTTAACTGCTTGTATTAAGCAGTTAGTGTCTAATTAACATTTGTTTGTTTTCGGTGATGGTTACATCAGAACTTAATCCATTGCGGATATTAAAATTATTTCTCAGCATGTGAGAAAGTGCAAGAAATCAACCTTAAGGATAACAGATACTTTCCTTAATTATATGTTCCATCTAACATAGCCTTACAAACAATTTCTCTCCTTATATTTGATTTCGCTGATCCAATCAAATTAATAATTCTCTATCCCCAGGTATTCATTTTCTTGGTAACTGAAGGATGGAGCTAGTGTTCTAGTTAGATTGTTGAGGATTAGAGATACTCTATTTATAACATAAAATTAATTCTAATCTAATTAAATATTATTCTGAAAATGCGGATAGAAATGTAGGACAAATATAAGAATATATCATTTAATAATCAAGTTTTTCATGATCTAAATCTAATTCATGTAGTACACTTTTTTTATGTTAGTTAGTTAGTCTACTTTTAACTTTAAAGGAATGTTGTTTTCTATAATACATAGAAAAACTTTTCTCTAATAGAAGTTTTTTAACATTAATTTTATATAAAAAATATCATCGTATTTTATCTTAATTCCAATTAATTTTTAAGATATTTTCAATATAGTTAGAATGAAAAAAATACCAAAACCACAACGGAAAAATATAAGAAAATGCGTGTTTATTTCATGTTTGCATGTTATTTTCTAATTGAATAATAAATTTATATGCTTATAAATTAATTTTTGATTAATATAATCACGATATAAAAATAAAATTAGTTAGATATGAATTTATTTTTTATATATATTTTATAGTTATCATAATTTGTTTAAATAAACGAGCTCACAATTAATAAATTAACATTTTTAGTATTTAACAGTTCACAGATTATTTGTATTAATAAGTTTAAATTAATATTTATTATTATATTTGGAATTTTTATTATATTAATTCTTATTTTCGCATTAAATTATATTAAAATAAATATTTAATTATAATTTTAAAGAGGTGTAAAATTACTTAAGTGTTTAATGAGAAATGAAAATATACCATAAACAATTTTTAAGGCCAACACTGTACTTTAATTGTTTGATTTATAGAGGAGAGCGGAACCGCTAGGGGTTCATGAGTATTACAGTCGATACAAGTATGTCGACCGAAACAGTGAATTGGTTTTCAACTCAAACCTCTACTTCATATAGTTCGTTCACGCAGTAATCGTATTGCGATCGTCTCCGCATCTTCTACTCTACATCATGCTTTTAATAACAAAGAGGATCTGATCTTGCAGTTATTTTTTGGTGACTACTTTGTTGGGCACTCCCAATAACCTTTTTGTTCTCTTACCTTTGTTAGCGTTGGATGTGAGTATAATCAATCCATTGCTTAAGGTCTGTCTTTATAGGGATTTTATCTGTGGTTAAAGCCACCACCAGTTCAATATAATATAGTGATTTCGTTACTTATTTAGTTTAAACGAATATGAATTCCACCCTTTCAAAAATTGTCAAAATGTACAGGAACAGGAAACGTCAAAACATGAAATTTTGTCAAAATAGGCTCACATTCTTCCTGAAAATACCTTCATTTCTTCAAAATTCGGATAGTAAAAATATTTTCGATTATATTTTTATTGTTGAATAATTAATTAGGTATTTTTTTTTTAAATAAAATTATAATATTTTATATATGGTAATAAATAATTAATCATCAAACATTTTTTTTTGTCGGTGTTATTAATTATATATTTGTAATTAATTAAGATTGTTAGATGTTAAAATTGATGTTTTTGTTTTGTGGGAAGTTTTTTGACCCCCAGAAGGTACAAAATTTCGAATACTAATTTTATATTACGTATTGGCATCGATAATAAGTTGAATCGCAAAATGTTATTTTCATTTTATCATTTGATGTTTTGATAACTTTGTATTTGTATATACAACTATTTGATAGATGTTTTAAAATTCAATTTAGATAAATTATATTATCGTTAACTTATACAATTAAGACATGAAAAGATTTTAGATCTAATTAACAAAACTTACCGGCATCTAAGTTACAAACAAGAGGATGATATGTGGAACAAGATTTTGCCGCATAGATTAAGTATATAGATTGTGATGTAAGACTTGTAACGAAATGATACTAGAGATTAAGTCTTAATAAATGTGTAATAGTTACCATACCAGTTTGTTATTGTACAGGATGTGTCAATTTTTTTTTATTCCCATCTATATTGCATCTTCCACAAAATAGAGTGTATAGTTTCAAATAAAAGCTGTTGATGAATTTAGTTGAAAAGACTTCCAAAATTTCTCAGACTGGGTGATAATACTGATTGAATTATTAATTATTATAGGGTCGTTAAGGTCAAGATACAAACCCGCCATTCTAAACCTTGGCTAAAGAAATTTATTAGATTATATCCACGCTTCTTTTTAAGTCCACAATCTTCCTGAAGGCTATACCCTTTATTTCCAGAGGACTTAGAAATACCTTACCTAGGTGTTTTAGCCTTTTTCGCTTAGTCATCCTAACAGATCCGACAGTCTCTGTTGTCAGACTTTCAGTTGATAACTTAAAGGGCGGTGATCAATGAACATACTAGTTATTATTGTGCGTAACTCGGTTTTGCTAAGTGTGGAGCACTTCTTTAATTCTCCTTTTTGAGAAATCTAGGAACCGTTTCCCTTGACGTATGTCTGGTAATGTATATTGATAAATGTGATTATTGACTTACCGATGAGTTCGTTGTGCTGTTCCTTCCAACATTAAAGAAATAGCAAAATGATTTCTGATGGGCTGCCATTTTCTAATAAATATCAAATTCTAAACAGTTTCATCACCCTTTTTTTTATAATATAAAAGTGTGTGACATAAATTTTATTTTCTATACGATATTATTTCATAATTAAATTCCGCAAATTTATTTTATAACTTGTTGAGAAAAATTGACCTGAATATTAATTTTTTCAAAATGTATAAAAGAAAATCTTTTTTTTATATCCCTCACAATTTACGATAACTTTTATGCTTTTGTATATATATCTAAATTATTGTAGAGATAGTGTAGTGATGGTGACCACTTTATATATTTATTTTATATATTTTTCAATTTATATTTATAGAAAAAAATTACAAAATAAAAAACCTCAAGCAACTATTTCTTAAGGTTGGTTATTTTCATGCCATGCCCATCTTTTCTTCGCATATCTTTTCTATACATAACTTTCTGCTCTAAATATCGAAAACATTTTCTTGTTTATCTTTTTTTTGCTATTTAGAGTAAGCTGTAGGCCTGTAGGGCTAAGAGCAGAATGAAAATTCTTTTGTCATCTAAGTACAAAATAACAACAAAAAATTTTAATTCTTTACTTAAAACTCTGATGGTATTTTTTATCTTATAGATTTTTTTACTGTTTTTTTTTATGTTGTCATATCGTCGGCTGCATTGCTATGTGTCCAATTTATCAAAAATTCAATATTGCTGGAAATGATTTTTTTTAGTTTATGGTAAATTTATGTTATCAGGTTATCACACATGACAAAAAATTTAATAAAAATCTGCATTTCCTAAAAATGGCAACCACTTTTGGTCAGTTTCGATTCGTTCAGTAAAGTTCAAAATTTGACGTCTTCATATATTCTGTATGTGAAATCGCTTAAGTGGACACAGAGGTCGAATCGAAAGAGTTTGGAACGATTGGAATTTTATGAACCCAAACTGAAGGAAATCTCAAAATAATACGTATGTAATTAAATCGATTGCAATAGAGAGCTTTGTATTGTATTCAGTCTACTTAACAAGTCGAATCGAATCGAATCGAATCGAAAATGAACTGAACTGATAAAAACTATATATATATCCCAGCCTTTACTTTAAAAAAATTAAGATTCCTTAAATACTCGAAAATAGTAGAATCAATTAAAATGTTAAAACTGATAAAAATAGTCGATTGAACAAGTAGAAATGCAGCTGACGATATATAATAGTTTGACTGATGATGATGATAAGAATCACTTTGAGACGATTAACAAAGCAAACTACAACAAAAAAACGAAATTTTATTTATAAAGTATAAAAATGTTAAAAAATCTTTGGAATTTTCAGCATCTTTAAATTTTTGTTCATTTCATACTAAAATAGATTCTAAAATGATTAAAAAAAATTTCAAATGCGAAATTGTTGATAATAAAAACAAGAATAAAAAAAAATTTAATTTTATAAAATTTGTAAACGCAAAATAAAATTTTTTTATTTGTTTAAATTTTTGATGAAAATAAATATTATTGACTTAAATTGTTTTTGATGATTTCAAGGAAATATTAATTTATGAAATTAAAAATTGCAATGTGACATAACGATTTTTTTGCAGATTGTCTGTTAAATTTATGTTCTTCTTTTTTTTGTTATCAAGACACTTGCATAAACCAATTTTTGCAGATGGGATGTTAAAAAGACACTGACATCCGTTTAAATTGGAAATTATCATTTAAAATTTTAACATTTTCCATTGGGACTTTTATAATGATTAATTTAATGATTTTTTGATGGATTTGTTGTGGAAATTATATTATAAAAGACATTTTAACTGAGTTAGTATCTAGTATACTAGTATGGATTATGGTTAAATCTTATTCTTCTGTTTCTTATCGCTTATTCCCTGGATCTAGATGGTCTAGCTCTAGATCTAAAAAACTTTTAATAAATGACATTCGAAATCTAAAATTTCCAGTTGTTCCCTGAATCATTGGTACTTTATAAGATTAATATTTTCTTTACTTTAATCACTGTTGGCAAATTGAATGTTATTTTGATAATGAATACTTAAAATTGAAGAACTCAGAAGTTTAACAGCCAGTAAAATAATTCTCTACAAACTTTTGTAAACCCAATTGGAAATAAACTATATAATTTAATATGCACGCACAACCTTTTTAGATCACGATGTGGGGGGAGACCTAACGAATATATTACCTAAAGTAAAGAAAATGATGATTAGAATCACTTTTTTTTACAGAAAAAATATATATTTAATTAAGCTTGATTTATAACACACGCGCAAGACACTTAAAAAAGTTAAGAATATTAAGAAACTTAAATGTTAATATGTACGAAATGGAATCGGAATCTTTATAAGATGCGTACGGATGTTATGAACTTTTTCAAAGTGTTGTACCGATAAATAATTTTATTTATTGTATCTGAAGTATTTTTTTTTATTTCTTTCTTTTACAGAAGCTTATCTCCATCAATTGAATTAGGGGCTATACGCTATATGATCTTAAGCAGGAATTGTTCCCTGCTTAAGATCATATAGCCCTATTCTAAATTATATTATTAAATATCACTATTTTATTAGCTTCAGGTGCAACAGTTACATGAGCATATCATGGTTTAGTAGAAAAAAATCATTCACAAGCTTCTCAACGTTTTGTTAACTTATGTCGTGTAGAGTGAAATTTTTAAATTAAAAATTGTTTTCAACAAGAAGCGTAATTTGCTATTTGACAGGTTATTTTGTTTCCATTCCTTATGTTTGTTATAACACATCCTATAGGCTATAGGGTATAATGTTTTTAACATTCTTAAATTTCTTAACTTTCTTGAACTTCCGAGGATTTTGCTTGCTAGCGTGTGCTATAAATCAGGTATTATATTCTTCATTAAATTTATTTGTCATGAAATGATTTAAAATCCCAATTCAGTTGAATATTTTAAATTAAATACATCACATTTTAAACCTCATATGTACATAAATCTAAAAATAATTTAATTTACCTTTTTAGCAACGCTAATATTTTGTATAATCATACAAAAAATTGTGACAGTAAATTTTAAAGAAAAAAGTCAACATTAAAACATTTTTATGTTAAACAAACAAAAACTTTTAAATATATTTTATATATTTTATTTAAATATATTATAAACGTATATAGAATATTTATCTTGTTTAAATAATTTCATGCTCCCGTCCTCCTACTTATCTTATCAACAATTTTATGTAACTATGTCATTAAACATCATAAATATTTTTTTTTATACGTGTTAAGCCCAACATTAAAAATATGTGTACCTATTTATATGCTATTAGCATTCCACCAATACTAAATCCGCTATATTTATACTAAATTTACTTTAGGTCACGGTTCTAGATTTTAATTTCAATAGCAGAAATACGTTTTTTTTTTTATTTTGATATTCTGTTTATTTATTGGTTTTACAGTAAAGTTGTAATAAATATTTTTGCAGTTAAAAATACTTTTTAATAGTTTTGTATAATTAAAAAATTTGTTATAATGGTAATAATTAGTTTGTATATAATAATAATCATTAATTACATTGTAATGTTAAGAATCCATTTATGAATTTCACCGATTAACATAATCAAATACAGAAGCTTTAAGGCTCAATTATAATGTGAACCCAAACCGATAGCGGTAGCCAATACATAACGAAACCGAACATAATGCTATCATTTATGCTGGCGGAAGAAAATTGTAGATTAATAAATTTTATCTGCATTGTAAAATAAGAATTTTTGGTATTAGTTACATTAGAAATTGGAAAATCATCCAAAGTGTTCATAAGTTTACGAGGTGTTTCAAAAATTTGTAAAACTTAAAATGTGGGCTACATAATTTCGATCGGTTCAGTTTCAATTCGTTCAAATTTAACGTCTTCATATATTTTGTATGGGAAAACGATTAAGTGGACACATACATAGGTCAAATCGGAACAAATCGAATCGAAAAAGTTTGTAGCGATTGGAATTTTACGAATCCAAACTGAAGGTAATCTCAAGAGTATAATGAAATTAGACAGTTTTAAAAAACAAAAACAAAATAATATGTAATTGCAATCGTTAGCTATGTGTTCAGTATACTTAACTGAAATCGAAACGAAACTGAGCTGATAGAAACTATGTAGTCCAGCCTTAAATAAAGTTTTGATTAAAATTTAACAATATTTTGCCATCCACATTAGAACATAGTCAAAAGATATTTAAAAATATTTGACTCGATGTATTTAAATGCTCTGGCGGTTAATATTCGAACATTTTTCAATCTCGTCGTAAATCTTTCTTGGCGGTGGGTACGAGCATTGTGTTTGCTTTCATTGATTTCCCTATGGTAAACATTTTTCGAAGCTAAAGCTATCCGTTTGCGTTCATATTAAACTTGTACCTTTAATTGCTTCTTTAGCTTGAACCTGTTTACGTATTTAACTGTAGAGTGACTAATTAAAAATATATTATTTATTTATTGCTTACAGAAAACCTAATCATCATCATGTAAATTTTGAAGGAATTACAGAAGTCTATATATACATCACAAAATATATAATACATAATTGCCAAACATGTTGAAAATGATAGAATTTAAATATTTTGCATTTGCAAATAATAATAATAAAAAATATTGTTTTATAACTTGGAATTAAAAACATAAAAACATAAATTTGCATTTGATAATATTTTATTTATATCCAGAGATATGACAGAAAAAATACGATCAATAAATATTAGCGGTAGTAGTGGTATATCAGCACCAACATTAATATCTGGATCATTATTATCATCATCATCACCATCATCATCAATAATTAGTAGCGGTTGTGGTGCATTACCATCAACAGTAATTGCAACTGGCAGTGGTGGTAGTATAATTAATGTTCTGTCGAGTAATATAAATATTAATAATACAAATATAATCAGTAATAATAATGATAATATACATAATGATATTGATATATTGGGTGGATATAATGATTTAAATACAAGTGGTGGTGAATTGCATCATTTTATTATGAATACATCACAAATATCAACAACATCAAATGATTCAATTGCAGCAACTATAAAACCAAATATAAATTTAACAACACATAATATTGTTGCAGGGGTAAGTGAATTTATTTATAATTTATTGTATCATGATATATTTTTGGGGAAATTTTAAAATTATTATATTTAAGTCTGTTGGCGATGAGTGATGTATAAAAAATTGAATTTCAAGATTTATTAAGAAATTATTTATTTTTAATTTAAAGACAATTTTTTTCGTTTTTCTTCGTTTTTTTTATAAAACAGTTCTCAGTTCTATAGTATGAACGATCGATCCACCGAAGAAACTGTTGTTGATTCCAATCTGTATGAATCTGATCGACTTCTTTCCTGGATCGGTAAACCTTAGTGTTCCCATGGATGGCTTATGTCGCTGTACAAATGAAACTATATAACTCACTCGCACTTCTAGTAGTGTGTGACTACGATAAATTTACGAGCGTCAGGTTCAGATACTTGACTTACTTAGAACTTGACTTACTGAATGATCTGCCCTTTCATCACTAACTCTGTGAAGAATTGTTCTCTTCATAATTTTTTTGATATGATTAGTGCGCTAAGCTTTTGAAACTTGACATAAGCACCACATTGGATCCATCAAGACCTAACAGGTCGTGGAACTGATCAATGGCGATTTCTGTATATAATTTTCAAATTTATATATAATAGTCATCATATCTTAAATATACTTACTCCGTACCTAAGGGCTACTTTTCATAATAATACTTGTAACTGTGATCTTAATATCTAAAAATATAATAATTTATATTCTATGGTCTCTTCATATTAGACCATTATTAACATTAATATCCTCAATAATTAGGTCACATTTTACTTGTACTGGAATGGAATAAAATAAGTTGGTAAAACTAAAAATTCGTATAATTTCTTTCTTCTTAATTGGAAAGTATCATAATTATTTAAATTTGAAACTATCATTCGATATTCAGCCAACTTTATATGACTTTAAAAAGAATATTTTCTTATAAATATTTCTGTATTTGAGAACTTAATCTTTATAAAATGATTGATTATTTCTAATTTTTTTTACAAAATGATATTAAAAACATTCTAATTTGCTGTTTATTCAAATTAAAATATTTTATAACTTGTTAAATTCTTCATCTTTTGAAACAGATTTAAATTATTTTCTTCTTTTAATACTATATAAAATTTCCAAATTGATTTTTGTTTGTATATTTTGTATATGGTATCATATTAAGAAGACATTTATGTTAGATATATTTCTACAACAAAGCATATCTAATTTTATTTACCATACCATATTTTATTATATATTTGTTTCCATAAACAAAATAAGTAAATTTCTTTTTATTTTTACTTAAATTTTAATAAAATATATAATAAATCATTGTCAAAATTATTAAAATTATAAAAGGAAAAATGTTAGAAAACTAAAATTCACGTAGTGATAATTATTAACAAAAGAAATATTTTTATATTTAGTTTCGCTTTTTGCACCTTCTTTGGTGCACAATATTTTTTTAAGTCCATCTCCTAATTAATTTTCGAATTATTTTGCTTTCTTTATTTGAGTTTGACTGCTAGCTAGCCAAGTCTGTTATTAATAAATTTGCGATTTTTACGTAACTCAAGTCCACAGAAATATGAAAGGATAAATGTAAGGATTGGGGTGTTTTTATGACCTACAGATGAAACATGAGTTTCTCAGCTAAAATTGAAACTAACTGCGGTATTGCCAAAAGATTAATTCCTTTTCACTCAGATTTACATAGTACGAACAATAACCGGGTTAGTTAATGTAAATTATAACCTGAAAAAGCATCGACATAAAATTGTACTATACTTTCAAATAAAGTATTCGAAGGACTAGCTCTCGATCCAGAGTTCGTCATTTTGGACACTGTTTTCTAGATCCAGTGAAACTGTCGTCGTACCCACTCATAAACCTATTGTACTTTTTTGTTGCCTTGGTAAGGAGGGGGTTTTGGCTTTAAGGTATGTCATATTATCAGATGGGCCTATAGTCGCTATAATGATTGTGTACACCGGTACCTACCTAAAACTAATTTTAATTTAATCTAAATGTGTAAAGGGAACTGAAGATTTTTTAGAATTTTTTTTGTCTTTTAGACAATTTAGGCCAAATCAAAATTCGTTCATTTAAGGCATAATTTTAATAATGTGATTTTGAAGCAGTCTTGCTAATGAATATCGCCGTTCATTGTCCACTTCTTATCAATAAAAGATCGTCATAGCTCATTGTCAATAACTTTCCAATGAATACATTTATTAAACCACAAGTTTTACAAAATTCTTTTTAACTTTTATCAAACCCTCATCTTTTGTGTTAATTTTTTTAGCACATAATCGTTAATTTTAGTAAAGGTAATAATATTTTTATTTTTTTCAAAATTTAATTTAAACTATCATTGATTTTTATCATTTCGCCAGCATAATTGGGAAAGTACACATTTTATTTTATTTTTTTACACCTTATAATTTCAAAAAAATAAAACTACATTTTTACCTAACACCGAAAAAAGGTTACTCACCTAAAAACAACATTGCGCAAAGTGCACTGCTTTTTAAAAAAATATTTCTTCCCAGATTGGAACGAACAATTTCAAAATGATATCATCGGAAAAGGTTTTGAATTTATTTAACATTTTTTTGCTTTTTTTAATTAAATTGAAATCAATTTAAAATTTTATTTTAATATTCATACAGCGTAGATGATATTATATTAATTGGAAAATTTTTAGTTATAGTAAAATTTTTGTAAGATTGATTATTGTCAAGTAATGTAAATTCTTCTATGATTGGTGAGAGTTTTAATTTGATTTGATTGATATACGAGTTCAATTAAAACATTTTTATTTTAGAATTTTATAGAAAGTAAAAATCAAGTATGAAATTTGGATATGGTTTAGTAAAATGTTGAATCAAATAATATTGAATGATATCATAAGTACTAAAGTTAGCGATCTGTGTCGCTGTGGCGACGACACAAAAGAAGCTACAATCGAATTTTTGGGGTGTACTGTTGACAGTTCGCACTATCCGTGTGTAGGGTTAGGGTACTACTTGAAAATTTATCGACACTAGCGAAAATCAACCTTTATGAAAAAGAAAAATAGACTAATTATTAAAGAATACAGAATTTTTGGTAGTTTGTTGGGAATTCGGGATGCCAAGGATGATGGTATTCTCAGTAATGAAATATTAGCTGTCATTTTCAAAATTTCGAAGCTGCTACTTCCGAAATTGTAGAATTTTCTGAAATTTATTAACAATTTATCAAACCGAGTGATTTCATATTAATTTTGCAGCTATAAACGTAACGTAAAATAGTTTTTAGATAATGGTTTCAACCAAATTAGGATAACAGAAACGCCTAAATTGATAATTGACGATTTGTCGAACCTTAATTTACGTATACCAAGCATTTGAATGAGTTTTAGTAACTTTGATAAGGAAAATCTTATAATTCAAAAGGCAAATATTTTGGCTGGCATTGTGAAATAATAATTAATCTTTACGATCTTGTAATGGTTGAAATATAAATTAATTGAAAACTTTCTTTTTTAATTAGCCCTGATTTACATAATCCTTTCCTTAAAATTTAGCTGTTATTTATAAAAATTTATATTTTTATACTCTTGGGTCCAAATATATTCAATATTTTACCTTAAAATTAAAGTTAAAAATTTAGTTTCAATTATTTTATTTGAATTATATGTAAATTCAGTTTACAAAGTAAGACAAATCGAATTTTATGTGATTTGCATTAATTTTCTTTTTATTCTTTCTATATTTTGTGGGTGAATAATTTATTCATTTAATTGAAATCATTTACATAAATTATTTCTTTTTTTGTTTTTATTTTAATTAAATGATTAAGTATTTAAGAATGTGGTCAATTAATTTTTACAAAATAAAAATAAAAATATAATAATCACAAATAATGAGTTTTTTTTCGTTTCTTAAGTAATCAATTTACTTATAATTATTTTATGAAATTGAATTTACAAAAATAATATTAAGTTTATTGTAATAATATTAAAAACTTCAGACGGAAGTTTTAAAAATTATTCATTTGAATAATTATATTTTCAAAACATTTGTTTTGCACGGAAATCAGTATATTTTAATTAATAAAGTAATTATTATACACACTACACTGTAACAATTATTTCAATATTTTATAATGAATTAGTATACAAAATTGTTTGCTTTAATAATATACTAATTTTTTTTAAGAAACCAAGAAGTTCTTAATGTGCCGGTGGTTGCTAACCACTAATTAATCTATGTGTCTATGTGCACTGAGCTTAATGGATTGATGATAGTGAACAATTTTCTCAGCATGTAGAGAAAATGTCTTAAGAGTTAGCTTATAATCATATTTATATTTCTACTTGCTCTCACTAATCCATTGGCTCTTATTTAACCGTTTTAGATACGAAACCGTCTGTTTTGGATTAGAAAACTAATTATAATTACTAATGTGAGCATTTAATCCGTCCATCTGTCGAAACAATTTAAACAGATTCAAAATTTTAGAAACGTGGCTATCTATTTAAATTTGCTCATAAGTTTGTTTTGAATTATTTAGAAACGGAGATTACTGATGAAAATTTAATAAAATTTTGAAAAATCGAGTCATTTGTCTTTTTTTAAACGAAATGGTAGCGGATATTTAGTAAAACTAATTAGACTCCATACAAGAAATATGAAGCAAATAATAGGATTATTCTATTTCACACGGTTACAATTAAAATTGCGTAATTTTTCTAATGCTGATTATTAATTAAGAGTTGTTTTTCTGGAAAACCTTACATTTCTGGAGAAAAGGGAGAATAAACTCATTTATCTTAAGTTAAATGTGCAAGTTCATTTGTACCGGTGGATTGATTATAGTGGAGTCGTGAATTTATATGATAGTAAAGATCGAAGATTGGTTTAATATAGTTCAAATTTGCTTTGTATATTCAATCAGATTTGGAATTTAGAAATATTGCAGTAAATTTCTAGCTAATATAATTAACCGGTAACATCATTATTCCTTGTCAACCATATTTATGCAATCCTATTGTTTGTAGCCAGTTATTTAGACATTCCCATACTTGTTCAGATCCAAAAATGTTTATCATTTCGAAATGTGTTGAGCAACCGGTCAGTCCTCAACAACACGAAACATCTCGATTCATTTCTGATTTCCTAACAAACTACCAAAAATTCTGCAATCGGTTTTCGTAAAATTAATACTGTAATGCCTCCTCTACTATGTTAGCAAATTGCTTTAAAAAATTTCATTTGGATTGTGAGAAAAATAATTACATATAAATTATTACTCTTATATATTATTGCATACCCTTAGGCGATAGATATTCAATACATTTTTAAATCTTATAAATACTTGCAGTAAATGATTTTTAAAATATTGTAATAAAATATAAAGCACATTTGTCCCAATTTTATGTAAATATATTACATATATCATAAATTTTGAAATATATTACAAAATAAAGTAGAACAAATACTTAACTTTTTTTTGTTGAAAACAAATTTCCTAGATTTTTATTTTTATGCACATTAATTCAATTCCATATTTACCACAAAATATCAAACTACATAAATAATTTCAAAGCAATTGAAACAAGCAATATAAAATATTCGTATGCTGTGTAGAGTAGATAGATATCCTTGAATATTTGACCTACATTTGGTGTACAATCTCATAAAATAATAAAAAAAACAACATAAATAAAAAGGAAAATTTTCAATTTAAATAAAATATAATTGATTAAAAACAATAAATAAATATTTAAGGATTTTGGTAATAATGGAATAAAAATATTGTGTAGGTTTAAACATTAAAATGAAAATAATATCTATAATGTTGCGAAATCATTAAAATTTCTATATTTTTTTTACAGAGTTCATCATGTCGTTTCCCAAAATTAGAAGAATGTGCACATTTTCATTATGAACGTGTCCAATTGGGTCCATTATCTGTACGATTAGCTGATGATAAAAGTGAATATTTAAATAATACAAGTATTGCATCACAATCAATAAGTGGTGATGTTATATCATCATCATTTAATAATACATCAATTACAAATACATCACGTTTATTATTTATACCATCAACTTGTTGGTTTATAATTAAAGTAATACCAAGTCGATCCGATACATTTTTTATACGTCGATCATATGATAATTTACAAATGTTAGATGAAATGTTGCATCGTTGTGTTTATGATCGTAAAATAAGTGTTTTAAAAGATTTATCACAGTTAGATTTAAAAAATGAAGATGATGTTGAATATGCTGTTGCCAAATATTTAGAAAGATTTTCAAAAATTGCTTCCGATTCATTAACATGTGGTACAATATTAACATGGTTTCAATTAGATAATAAAGGTAGACGTCTTCCTTTAGCTGATGGTGATACAATGCGTAGTATAAATACACCAGCAGTTGGTGCTGCATATGGTGTTAGAAGGTATTAATAATATTTTGATTTTTTTTACAATTTCTATAATATTATTTTATTTTTTTAGATATGTAGCACAAGCATGTGATGAAATATCTATTGAAGTTGGTGATATGATATCTGTTATTGATATGCCAAGTCCAGCTGAATCAATATGGTGGCGTGGTAAAAAATCACATTTACAAAAAAGTCATTATGAAGTTGGTTTTTTTCCACAAAGTTGTGTTGCAACAATTGGTGATAAAGTACCACGATATTTTCCATTACCAGCACCATTAGTTGGCCAATTAGATGTATCACCAACAAAACCAGTTTTACGTAAACATGGTAAATTAATAGCATTCTTTCGTAGTTTTATATTATCTCGACCATCTCGGCGACGTTTAAAACAAAGTGGAATTTATCGTGAACGTGTATTTTCATGTGATTTAAGTGAACATTTATTAAATAGTGGCCAAGAAATACCAATGGTATTAAAATGTTGTGCTGAATTTATTGAAGAAAATGGTATTGTTGATGGTATTTATCGTTTATCTGGTATAACATCAAATATACAAAAATTACGTCGGGCATTTGATGAAGAACGTATTCCAGATTTAATACATCCAGAGATACGACAAGATATACATGCAGTTAGTTCATTATTAAAAATGTATTTTCGTGAATTACCAAATCCGTTATGTACGTATCAATTATATGATAATTTTGTTGAGGCTATACAAATGAAAAGTGATTCAAATGAACGTTTAAGGCTGATGAAAGAGACTGTATTAAAATTACCACCACCACATTACAGGTTAAATTTTAATGTGTTATTTCCCATATTAATTTTATCTTAACATTTTTTCTTTTTTTTACAGGACACTAAAATATTTATCAATGCATTTAAGTAAAATAGCACGTCATTCAGCTAATACTGGTATGACTGATAAAAATTTAGCTATTGTTTGGGCACCAAATTTATTACGTAGCCCAGCATTAGAATCTGGTGGTGTAGCTGCATTACGTGGTGTTGGTGTACAAGCTGTTGTTACCGAATATTTAATACGTAATTGTGATTTAATATTTGATCGTATGGATGATTTTAATAATAGATATTCATCAAATGATCAAAAAATGGATTCATTAACAGATTGTGAAAGTTTATTAGTTGAACAACGGGAACATGATCAATCATTAACATTAATGGAACGACCAAAAAGTTTAAGTGTTGGTGGTGCAAAATTAATTAGTTTAGAAGAAGCACAAGAACGTCATTCACGTTTAGATAATTTTGATATAAATAATAAATCAATGCCAATTAATGCACCACCAAATATTAATAATGTTAGTTCATATATTGAAGTTGGTGGTGGACCATCTAGTCTACCAGATAAATATCATACTGTTTTACCAGTACCAAGAAGTTGGCAAAAACGTAAAACACATTCATGGAAATCATTGTTTACACGAAATGCAACAAGAAATTCAACTAGTAATAATGATATAAAAACTTTAATAGTTTCATTACCAATACAACAAAATAATGATGGTACGGCTATAATAGATAATGAATCAACAATTTCTGATTCAAGAATTAAATTTTCTGATAAAACAACTATTATTGGTGGTACTGGTAATATGAGAAATGATGTTGCTGATGGTATTTGTCAAAGACGATCTGTTGATGATAATCAACATGATGATAAAACTAATAAATCAATTGATTTATTTGATATTGGTAAACCAATGGATATTTGTGTTCGATCAAATTCAATTGATAGTTTACGTACAGCTGGACATTCACGTTCTGTTTCACATGATTCATATTTTGATTTATTGCAATCACCATTAAGAGGTGTTGCAACAATATGCCCGTCACGTGAATATTCTGAATTAGGTATAAATTTTGATCGTGAAGAACCTGAAATGCGTATATTTTCAGAAAGTGAAAGTTTAGTTAGTAGTCCAAAAGTAATTGGTAAAGAAAATGTACCACCTTGTCGTCGTATATTAAGAGCACGGCCTGAAGAATTTTCTAGTACTGCAAATAGTGTTAATCCAAGCCCAAAAAAACAACCACGTTTAAATTTATTATCGCCTAATGGTAGTTCTGTTGTTGGGGGTTGCGGTGTTGGTAGTGAAACAAAATTACCACAAATTTGGGATGAAACATTATTGGGTACAGATGAAAGTAGTTGTTGTAAACGATATAAATTAGAAGATCAATTATCTGATATACAATTTATTGATTGTAGTACACCAGAACATGCAACTATTTTAAATACAAATTCAAATACAGTTTATACTAGCGTACAAATACATAATCCACCAACAACAACAGCTACAATCACAAATAATAATTTATTGGCATCGAATAGTAATACTAATTTAAATAATGATATCGACCAAAACAACGATAAAAATTCACAAATTATACGTGAAAATACAACATTTGAATCAATTTTTGAAAATAAAGATAAAAATTTAGAAAATTCACATATTGTTACACGTTATAGTTATCCAATTATACAATTGGGTAGTAAACGTAAAGATAATGATGCTGCATTAAAAGAAAGATTTAGTTATCCAGGATCGGCAAGTAATGGTAAAAATGTTTGTCGAATACCATCATTGTTGCCATCAGATAATAAAATGAATATTTCAGATGAAGAGAAAAAAATTGAATCTGTTGAACCGCAGTCAAGGTAAATAAATTTATTTTAATGATTTTATAATTTGTTTTAAAATATTTTATTTTTTATTTTTAGAAAAAAGACAATCGATCCATCTAAAGCCAAAAATCGTTATAGTTACTGTGAACCAGCTGCACTTTTAAGTAATAAAAATCCAACAATAAATTATATATTTCGTAGTACATCAGCGGATATTGGTAAAGAGAAAAATGAAATGGAAATATCAAAATTAAGTATTGCTACACCATCATCACCAATGCAAAGTCCACGATATTCTTTATTAGTTGGTGAAACAAGTTCAGAAAATAGTAGTGCCGTAAATACACCAATTTATGAAATGGATCCAATTTATGAAATTGGTAATAGGAAAAATTCTACACAAAATATTACAATGGAAAAATTAAATATACGTAATAATATTTTAGATGCCAAAGATTTTGACTATAGAACGTCAAATTTAGAAGATAGCTGTAATAATGTAAGTTTTTTTTTGTTGTAAATTCATAAGTTTTACTTCTAATTGTTTAATATTCTTTAAATTATTTGAAGACTGGAATTCAGTCCTAAAATTTATTAAAATCATCGAAAAATTATTTATTTCTACGGAAAATCGTCTTTATATTACCATATTTTATGATTTAATTTTAATATGTTTTATTTTGTTATTTCTAGTCACTAAATAACCCATCAGATAAACGAGATATTACGGCTCTAAAACGTGAACTATCATTAGATCTAAATAGTGGTGGTGATATTTGTGCTGGTAATAGCTCTAAAATGTCTGTAGATCTAACAGATGCATCATTATCATCAAATAATAAACATATTATTAATATACCACCATCACCATCAAATAATTCAAATTTTACAGATAATACTAGTCAATCAATAACACCAAGTGAATTTGGTTATCAACATTTAAATCGGCAATCATATGCTATTTCATCAGAAAATTCACCAAATCTAGATTCATATGATAATTTCGAAAATACATTTTATAATTATGACAATACAACAACATCAACAAAATCATCATCATCAATAATCCCAAATACAATGACAACAAATCCATTATCACCAATATCATGTAAAGGAAATAGTGGTAAAGCTTCAAGTCCAATTAAAGCAACAATTAGTATTACATATAATATAAAATCACCAATAAAAAAAAAGAATTTCATAGATGAAGATGAAGAATTATTATGTTCACCAACAACAAATATACCAACAACACCAAAACAAATTGATTATGATGAAAATTATATTAAATATAATAAAGATAATCAAAAACAACAACAACAAACAATATTAACAAAACCACTTTTAGAAACTAGTTTTGATGAAAATATGATTTATGAACAAGTGAAATTTTTTAGAAGTTCTGTATCTGAAGTTAATCAAATGTTAAATAATGATAATAATGATAATTTATCATCACCGTCATCGTCATCAATTCAACAACAACTACAACAAGATGACAATAATATTGATGATTTTGATTTGGATAAAATTAATAAAAAACAAATTGTTCCTCAATTAATAGATAGAGATTGTTTAAAAGAAGTAAATAGTAATTCAATAATTGTATCATCATCAGATGATATAAATTCAAAATTAAATCAATTTAATATTAATAATGATGATATATTAATGTCCGATAATATTGATAGTTTAGAAGATGATCAAAATTTATCATTATATGAAAATGTTGAAATGCGTAAACCACCAACAGTTTATGAAAATATTGATATTAATTCAATGAAAAAATCTAAAGAATTTCAATTAAAATGCATTGTATTAGAAAATGATGACAATGATGAAGATTTTGATGATGATGATGATGATAGTAGTAAAAAATTAGAAGATTCTTTAGAAACAGTTGACAATAATGATATTTTATTAAAAAATAATGATATAATTGAAGGATCACCACGTAGATCACCATCTAATTTTAGTGTTAAACAATTGGCAACGAAATTTGAAAAATCACCAGTAGAACAAAATCAACCATTTGATTTTACATCTGGTATACGTAAGAAATTAGAAACAGCAACAGCAAATACATTAATAATTACAAATTCAATAAATCGTGAAAGTGCACCTTGTTATATACGTGCAAAAAATCACACTAATAAACAACAACAATTAAATAAATCTGGTCAAATAACACGTAGTTTAGATGAAAATGCTTTTATACGGGAATTTGGTCAGAAACGTTTTGAAGATATTACAAAAAGTGTACAACAAATTGAAAAAATGGATGATACATCATCATCAGCATGTATTCGACGAAAATCATTGCAAGAATTTACAAGACCAAAAAGTTTAAATCCACCAAAACGTTTACCAGGTATGCCATTAACAGCAAGTAGTGGTGATCCTTCTAGTACAGAAAATTATCGTATAAATAATGAAAAATCAAAATTAAAATTAGATTTGGAAAAAGTTGAAGAAATTTCTTCAAATCATCATAATAATAAAAGTGGTGATAATATTAAAATTACACCAACTACAGAAAATCGAATTTGTTTAATACAAAATAATGTTGAATTATTACGACAATTTTCATCATCCGATGATGATCGTAATTCATTAAATTCATCAACAAGTAGTATGAAAGTATTAAGTGGTGTTAAATTAGATCGTGAACGTATTGAACGTATTAAAGAAGAACGACGTCATCAGTTAAGTGAAAAATATCGTACAGAATCATTTAAATCAAAATCAAAAACTGAATTACGTGAATTTATTAAAGATGATAAATTTCAATCATCTGAATCATTACGGATTAAATCAAAATCACGTGGTGATATTCGAACAATGCAAAAAGAAATTGATAATTTAAAAAGTACCGATATAATGCAATTTTCAAATCGAATACGTCGAATAAGTGATGAAAAAAATCAAAATAATTGTTCTACTGAACCTGTTGTAATCACATCAATAATTAGCGGTGGTGGTGGTAATGTTTTAATTGATGATTTTCAAATGAAATCAACACCAACAACAACAATCAGTGCCATTGGGCCAACAAAATTTGAAAGAAAATCAATTGATTTTGTTACTAGAGAAAGAGAATTAGCTGATAAAAAACCAAATATTACAAGAAGTAGTATTAGTTCAACGTAAGTTTTATTTATATATTTTTATTATGATTATTTGGCGGTCTCGTTTAAATTTATTTAATTAATATTTGTATATATTTTTCTTTATTTTATTTTTTAGGAGAGAAAAAATATCACCACAGTTTTCTATAAGAGATGTTACAGCAATGTTTGAATCACGATCACAAAATCAATAAATAACTTTGAAACAATATTGAAGGAAGATTTAAAAGAGGCAAAAAATAAACTAAATTTGTATATGCACAATAATCATATTATATGAGCCTTATTTTTTGGAAAAAATCCAAAAAAATAAAATAAAAAATAAAGTGGTGAATTTGGATTCTTGAAAATGTTTAAAATATTTGTAATTTGTTTCTTCATAAACAAAGTTTTTAATATATATATATTCTTATATTACAATTATTATTTTTTGTGTTGTTCTTGTATTAATCTTTTGATTTTCTTTTTTTGTTTTTTATTTATTATTGAATCTTTATTCATTTATTAAGTATTAGTTATAAAAAATGTTGAAATACACAATAAAAATTTAAATTTTACCAATTTCTTAATAACTTTACTTTAAATCTATCTCTATATATAAAATGTAATTATTAATTATAAAAATATGTTTTTTTTTTTTTGTATATTATTCCCGCATTTACTCCTAGATACATCAAACATATAAATATAAAAAAAAAATTGCATTATTAGTATTTGTATTTAAACATAACATATAATAAATAAATTCAAAATTTTAAATCAAATATTTAATAACGAATCTTTATATTTAAAAGAAAGAAAGATTTAAGAACTATAGAAATTTTAAATTTAAATACTATTACCCAACAATAACAGAGTATAAAATTTGTCACTTTTTTGTCTTAATTATTCAAATCTTAATCTTAATTTAGGTAATTAATTTTCTTATATAAAATAAAATTTATATATTATATAAACTTTTTAAAATTTAAATTAAAATATTTTTTTTTGCTATATAAAAAAAAATTATAAATAATATACTTGAAAAAATTTACTAAAAATCTAAATTAAAAATATTTATACAAAAAATTAGCTTGTAGTTATTATCTAATTTTTGTGTTCAATTATTAATGTTTTGTTAATTTTTTATTTTAAAGTGCAATTTTACATAATGGAATTTATTTTGTACAACAAGCATTTCAGAAACTGGTTCGACATTTTAAAAATTAACTTTCAATGTAAGTCAAAATTTCTAAATTAGGATAAACCGCAACTTTCTTAATGTTTTAGAACATTTTATAAAGATGTTTTTAATTTTTTTATTTAAAATATTTCTTATTACTCCTTTTAAATACAATATCGAACGAATGTTTCAAGTGATACATGAGAAACATAAATTTATGCTTGATAAATTCAAAAATTGGTTGTATTTTAAGTAAAATGTTAATTTCCCTGTTGGTTTTTTTTTTTGGGATATTTCAATTTAGATTGGTTTTTTTCATGATCTAATATTTATGATTATGAAAAGCTGAAAACGGATTGATTTTAAATTTTTAAAAATTTAAATTACAATTTTTGAATTTGGTAATAAGGAAAATAATAAATGGCAGCCATTTTACGAGAATAAAAACTTTGTACTGTCAATTTATATTTTCACACTATGAGCAATACAAAAACTTATAAAAAGTGTTTTACTATAAATTTCATTATGTGGAGGTACTTTATAACATATTTTTTATGTTTATGGAATAATTACAATTGCAATTCAATACTAAATATTATTTTATTTAATTTTATGTTAAAAAAAATGCAATCAACTGTAGAATTGATAACAAAAACAAAAAAAAAAATTGAAAAATTAAATTATATACTGTTTTTTTTTCGTTATTTATTTTTATGATTGTAAAGGAATTGAGCTTAACGATTAAGAGTTTAAAGATATTTGGCAATCGTGATCGTAAATAAATTTAAATCACAGAATTTAAATCACAAATTAAGTTTTTTATCTTTTTTATTTATTAGAGTTAAGCGCGACTTTGATATGATAAGTTAATGAATTTGGCTTGAAAGTATTTTTTACATTTTTCTTTAATTATTTAATATTTTTTATTAGATTATCAATCTTTATTTTCACGTATTTTACAAAAGTTATCGTAAAATGCAATTTAATTTTCTTTTAATTGCTTTTGGGCATTTTTGTTGATATTTAAAAAAAAAAAATTTCAATTTAATTTTAAGAAAAACACCAATAAATTTACTAGAAATATATTTGAATCTTTAGTAGATTGAAGGATTGAAGTTAAATTATTTTTACTAATTTATGCAAAGATATTTTGAAATAATATTTTTGTATATTTTTTTTAAAATACAAATTATAAGTTAAAACAGCTTCAATATTAATATTAGATATTGTTCATTTTAAAATAATATAAAAAACAAAATACGAAATTGTCGTTTAAAAAGTAATAATAATTTGATATTGCTAGATTGCTAAGCGAGTGTTACAAAATTTATATATATGAAAAAATATAAAACCATTTTTGATATTTTAAAATTGATATTTTTTAAATTAATAATGAACATAAAAAAAGCAAATAATAATTTTAAGTGTGCGTGTGTTTAAAGTGCTTGCTAAATCGCCTTAGAAATTATTTTTATTATTTTCATTTATTTTTTGGATGATTCTATTTTCGTATATTTTTATTTTCTTTTTTTTAGTTAGATAAATTCAATTAAATTAAAATTATATTTATATATACATAAAATTTAAAACATTTAAAAAAATTTGTAAATCTCATTTTTATTAAATAATTAATTATTTAAAATTGATTTATATAATATGAAAATTTTTTTTTTTAGGCACAATTATGAGATTATTAGTTTTCATAATAATATTTAAATATTAATAAACAAAAAATGTTTAATTTTTTTTATATATTATACTTAATATTTTTATTATTTTTGTATTTTTTAATAAATATGTTTTTGTTTATAATTATTATTTGCAAATTGGCAAAACAAAAAATTATTATATTATAATATTAAATAAATAAAAGAAAAATAATATACATTACTTTTTATAAACATAGAACATAGTTTTTGAATTTCATTTCGAATAAGAATTTATAAGATTAATGAGGAAATTATAAAAGAATGTGGACTACTCACTACTTAAACTATACTTGATAATTGGTAAGTAAAATTTTAAAATTTCCTAAAATAATGTACTTGAAATTAATAATTTTATTATTTATTAATGTGCCAATTTAAGTGCAAAATATCCTCTTTTCAGGTGAGTACTTGTATACTACCAACTTTCTATGATATCTAATTGAAATATATTACAGATTAAATATAAAAATTATTAATTATACTTAAATAAGTTGAAATAAATCGATTTACTTGCACTAGTATTACAACTCACCTAATATTGTGGAAATAGAAATAATTCTAACTTAAGTTTATTGTCAGATGATTGAGTTATTATAATACATACAAATTTAAGATTTGTCCTTATTTCTAACTCTTTTCAGTTTCGATTATTCTATGATGAATTAGCATAGTTCCAATAATTTGCTATAGAATTAAATATAATTTATAAATAATTGGGAGTGTGGTTATCTATTCTAACTCGATATTTATCTGGTGAAAATAAAATTATTGATTGTTGACCTAATTTGCAAAATAGATAAAAAAATCTTTTATATTGAAATTAATTTTGATATAATATTTGAGTTAATTTTACTTTCTTATGGAATAGTAGTAACTTTAGTAAATTACAAACGAAATATACTTTTCAGTCATAAGTTATTATATAAATCTGACAGATTTTCTCTTATGTTTGAGTTCTTCAAAATTATTCACTCAAAAACAATTCAGTTTAGTAAATATGTATTCAAACTTTAATTAGAATAGTATAGACCGGGGCAATCGAATTACTTTACAAGTGATTGCTTTAATCAGCTACTACAATTTAGAGCATTTACATATTTTTCTTCGACTATTCAACTGAAATTCAATATGTATTACTAAAGATTCTAATTAATTTTGTTAATTTCTGAAAAAAAAAAACAATTTTCAATTAAATCCCTTTCTTTTAGCAATCAGGATATAATATAAAAAATAATTCTTGGAAAATAAAACTTGGAGAGGGATGCAAATATGAAAATTGATATGTTTGTAATAAATTCTTTTATCGTAAATTTATATCAAATCGCTTTAGTCAAAGTCAGATTTTGTAACTAAAATATTAATTTTCCTGTATATATTACTAAAAAAATCGTATAAACTAAATTTATATAAAAGAAACTTTCATTAGAAATTTACCGCCGCGGCCCGCAGTAAAACATATAATCTGACTTCAATTATTGCGCCTCCACCACATATAAAACAGTGTAATTTTTTTTTAATTAAAAATACAAAGGATAAATGAATATTTAAAATAAAGTACTTAAACTTCACTTTTTATGTCATGACACTAAGTCCTTATAAAAAATCTTTGTGTCCTCTTAATATTTATATGAACAAAAACAAAAAAAAATATTTTGTTAAGAGTTCACGCATAAGGACAGGATGACAGCAATTTATACTAAAAGATCTTGTATTTATTTCTACATATACAACACAACAAAAATCCTTAATACATCACCAACAATAAATAATAATAATGAAGAGGATATTATATAACAAAAAACGACTGTAAAGGATAATAAATAACAAGGCTAACAATATTTTTTATTTGATAAATCGTCTATGTGATTGTTTAAGTAAGTATTTTTGTGTTTGTAAAGTGAATATTCTTCCTTGTTCATCATTGTCGTCGCTAAATATAACTTTATAATATTATAAATATATATAGCAGATTAAAGGACAACAAAAAATAAAAATAAATATGATGTCTTCCAATTAGTATACATCAACTTAATGTCACTTTTGTAGTATATATTTTACTCTCTGAGCTATAATTGTTCCAAATTTGATATAATACGATGAGGTATTATGACCTAGGAAAAAGGAAATGTTTAGTTCCGGTACAAAATTATAATGTAGGTTGATTTTAAAAGTAGAATACAATTTTAGAAATTTTACAATTATACTTATAATAAATTATAAATGGTTTTGATGTTTAATGAGATGTAATAATTAAAATATTATAATTAGAATTTAATTAAAATATAATTAGAATTTAATTAAACGCAGGAATGATGCCAGTCATCAACTGAGATTTTAAATGATGATTAGTTGAATTGCTTTTATTTTACATTTCAAGATCTATCCAGTCATTCTAGTTTTGGCTTCGCAGTTGATTGGAATATTGGACCATATCCTAATATAATGAGAACTTACGACAGAAAGATGTGTGCATAAAATCTTTGATGCATTTATTTCTAATGAGATGTGGAGATAGTAATGAAATGAAATTACGAGTAGCACAAGATTTATGACGAAGAGTATTACATTTATTTGAATTTCCTTTGTTGAATTATGGAGGGTAACATCGTTTTCCCCAGTCTTCCCTTGTTGGGATCTGGATGTTGAAATATTTATTATTTTAATGATACTCCATAGTCTGTATGGAGTCCTCCATAATTCAAGCGGTATCTCTATAATGCATATATATCTAATGCATATATATCTAAGGACACTAGGCTCACGAAGTCTTAGTGCCGCCTTTACCACATAACTTTAAACCATATCTCTTATCGTATTGGGTCATTATAACTTACAGCTAATTCGAAATTTTTTATGAGTATTTTTAAATTTAGTAATTTTAAAATTTTATGTAGAATAATAAATTATGAATTTTTAATGTTAAAATTATATCATTTTTCTTCCGTGCGTCTAGATCAAATATAGCCTAATCTGTTTAGTTGATCTTTACGAAAACTAATGTTATATAAGCAGTTGAAAGATCTGTTATTGTAAAGATCTATAGAATTCTTACACTGCAATACAGTTTCTTATAAAAGTACGTTAAATTTATGCCACCTAAAGCATGTAAATTCAAATTTAAAATGATTTAGATGATGTAACAAGTAAATATATTCAAAATTTATTCAAACTGATCTGATTCGAATTTAAATATAAATTTTTATGGTTTTTTACCAACAATAAATATTAACAATAAATTTCTATATTCTTACATTTATCCTAAATAAAAAAAATAATTATAGAAAGCAATTTAAAACCGCACACTCCTTTAAAATAGTCCTTTTTCCACTACAGTAGTGCTTGGCATATTCTGCAAACCCAAAAAACAGAACGAACAATAAATAATGAAAGAGGATTAGAGTCAATTTACAGAACAATTAGTCATAAACGACGTTCAATTCTTCCCAAATATTCTCTTTTTTTTATTATCAAAACAAAAAGTTAAGGGATTAGTAATTACTTCAATTTAGCTTTACTATTTTGACTGACATTAAGTTGATTAACTTCTTTTTATACATTTACAGTATATAGGTAATAATTTTTTATGGAATATTTATAAAAAAAATATATAATATATTTCATTTTTAATAATAACAAACAAACTTTTTATATACATTCTTTTTTTTATGCAATATTAAAAATTAAATTAACCAAACATACGTTCTTAAAAAAAAACACAACAAATATTATTGATTGTATCACAAAACATAAAATCCTAGAAATTCTACACCTTTTATAAATTTGAAATAATCTACAGGGTGGCATATATTAAACATCTAACAAGAATATCAATATAATGGGTAAATGAAATTAAAAAATCTAGAATTATAACCCAGTTAGTCTCAATACAAGCAATGCAGACGCGGTTCTACGTGCGTCAATAAAATTAAACCAATACAAAATTTATGGGAGCAGTTAAACTTAACCCCGAAAATTCACAATGCAACGCAGAACGTCGATAATATCATTTTCCAACGCACGTTGAGAACGTTGACAACTAAATTTGAAATTTTTATCATACTAGGTAATTATATTTTCGTCTGAAGAAAAATGAATTGAAATGGTGAAACAAAAATCTAGTTGCAACATTTCCATTGAAGATGAAAATTTAATATCCCTTTTAGTTCTTACTTTTTTATATTTATGCAAGCTCCAATCTTTTCTGATTTTGGTTCGTAAAATCAGATATTCCTTAATGGAATTAATTTTACAAATAATTTCATCCAAATACGAAGAAGAATAATTATGTTAATCGAATGGAATATCTTGCACTTATAATAATCTTGCACTCTTGCACTTATAATCAGATGTTCAGTCCTTACTTAGCATCAGTTGTACGTATATGATGTTTCATTTAGGATAAGGAAATCTTATATTCTGTATAAACCGCCTGACATAGCAGATGGGAGTTCAAATCCTTGAGAACTCCCATCTGCTATGTCAGGCGGTTTATAGTTGCTAACAAGTCCTTTTTCTGGTTAAAACTTTACTTCAACTTTAAATTGAACATTTCGGGATTGAAATGGTATCGAAACTATCGGTATTTGCTTGTAAAAAGTATTAGTCTTATTAAATACATTTTCCGTATCATCAAAATCGGATCTTAAAAAATTGTGATTTGGAAGTTATTTACATTTAAAGTGCATATATCTACCATAAATTATTTACTATATCGTCTCCTATTATTCTATATCAACTCTAATGTTCTACCCTGTACCAGAAAATATGAACGTGTGCTTTTCCACAAAACAATCATTTCGAAATTATGTTTAAAACATTAGGGATAATAACTAACCTGAAGGACTCTATAGGTTATATTTTGATATAGTTATAGTAATAATCTTAATAAATATGTTACTTGTACGAATTCCATACCCTGAAATTAGATTTCGTCTATAACAAAACATTTTTGTACGATATAATTCTGAAAATGTTTTGACAAAAATCACAAACTAGAAAATGAATGATTTAATAGAGGGTTGGACGATTTAATAAAAATACCAACAATGTCACTTAAAATCATAACGTAATTTGTAGTTACAGTATAAACGAATTTTATAAAAATAAATTGAAGGCAATTTTTTCTATATCTATACTCCAATCACAGATCTAATTTTACCCCTTATTACTTTTGATTATCTCAAACAAAAAAAAAGGGTAAATTACATTAAAGTGTAGCAATGAAATAAAATTAAATTCTTATTGCAATCAATTATACCAATAAATACATAAAAGTACTAGGTTTATGGGTCCTTAATTATTGGCCTTTTATATAATTTAATAGTGTATAGTTGTTGAAATAATGTTAAGTGGGAGGAATTTGAAATATTTTCCTTTTTTTTTTTGTTTGGGATGAAAGGATATTAATATTTAATTATCTACGATAATAATTTAGTTAGTTATAGAATATTTTATATGTATAAATTATTTATAAAATCTTGATTAAATATAATTATTTTTATTAGATTTTATAAGCATTTTGGAAATATAATTTACTTTGGATATAGTAGATAAATGATAAATAAATTATATCTATAATTCGGAAATTTATATAAATGCATTTTGAATTTTAATATTAAGAAATTACTCTCCATTGATGAAACAGTATAAAACTCTCCCTGAAACCGTGGTAAAATATTTAAAAAAAAAAAAAAAAATCTGCTGGGATCGGAGCATAAAATAAATTTATCTAAAGGATTAAAAGCTTTTCTAGTGGTTAGATTTGTAAACCGCATAGGAATCGACCACTGGAGAATAAAATATGTTGTTTAAAACGAACCTACAAGTGAACATCGAAAAAACTACAATGTAAAATGTAACGTATTCCATACTGAACGGAAAACCGGATTGTAAGGTTTAACGTCTGGGTTTTCAATTCGTATATAAATACTGTAAATATATAATTTCTTTGCCATTGACGTGACTTAACTGTTTTAAACTATTAAGTTGCGTCTCTAAAGTAATAGGTTCCTTTCTATTCTAATATTAAAAAATAGTAGATTATTAACCAATTATGATATAAATATGGATGAATTGAAGGAGTAATATGACCAAGCAAGTAATAATCATGAATAAGACCCGGAACTTCTTAACAACTAAAGTTCCAGGATGAATAACAATACTTTACTAATAATCTCGAAATATTACTGCTAACATCTATGTAAGTTGTGGCCTTTTAATTCATGTTTAATAATAAGTTTGATTCTTAAGTCCCCATTTTCTTGGCAACGGAAAGCTGGAGATTGCGTTAAGGTTAATTAGGATTAGATATTAGATTAGTAATTTACTAGCCAATTCTGGTATTCTGTGTAATAATATCTGTAAAATGCACAGATATTATAATTTTGTAATCCCTTGAAATATATGCAACTATTGTATTTGGATGGATGGTTTAATAAATAGACAAAAATGAGCCTGCAGGCGATAAATACTATCAGAAATAGTTGACTGAATTAGTCGCTCTTATCCGACTGGACCCTATAGTTATAAAACATTTAATTTTTGAAGCTTATTAGTTTGATTTATAAAGCTTAATACAACTTAAATTCTTATGATTCATTCGTGTAAATAACCCTTTTAATAAATAATTAAAACTCGGCTAAAAAATAAAGAAAATTTAGGTGTTAGATGAAAGTCTTCAGAACATATCTGCAATATTACATTTTTTTTAAAATTTAGTTTTAAATAAAGTATAAATAAATGTTCCATTTTTAACTAATTCATCAACCATTTTACAGGAAGAATTTTACTACCTCAACCTTTAAAAAGGAAAGATTAATTTATCATTTCTGCTATTTTAAAAAAATTATCTAATTAATATTGGATCAATAGATTTTATTATTTCGTAATTAGATTAATGAAAAATTTACCCTTTTTCTTTAATTTACACCTGGTATATATAAAAATCAGCATGATCTCTAAAAGTGTCATCAATATTACAAATAAAATGAACTTTCAAATTAAACCAATATTTTTAAAAATAAATATTATAAATTTAATCATCTTTTATTATAAAAAATAAAAATAATATTAAAAAATCTTTTACACTTTATACACCAATTTTCTGAACAAAACAAAAATAGCATCCTTTATCCTTTTTTTATTATTATTGTAAAACATAAAAAGCTAAAGCCAACAGCACATCTTTTATCTTACAGATTTTTCATAGAATTACATTAATTTACCACCTAAAAAGAAATGTCCCTTTTTAATATTCCATGTTGTACATCCTTTTTTTTTTGTTACACCTTTTTAAAAAAGATTTTATTTTATATAAACATGATTTTGTTTTCATAAATATGTAATATCATAAAAAGAGGGCTATATGTATATTAAAACTCTGCTGGTTTTCTCACTTAATCTGATTTTGATGAAAAAGTTTTTCATGATTTTTTCTGAGAACTGAAAAATTATTTATATATATTTTTAGTGTATTTCATCGTCCCTTTTTTTGCAGGATATTTACAAGAAGAGAAGTCAAACGAACAAGTTCAGATCTGATTATTCTATACCCATAATTGATATCACGTGTCCTATCTCTGACATCAAAATTAAATATATGGTTTATTAATACTTCAATTCAAATGTTTATTTATATATAGAGAAGCTATAATAAATAATTATTCATCATAAAATTATGCAAAAATATTACGATTGATTTATGGTGACATATAGAAAACTGTAAATAAAGTTACAGGCAGATTCAAAGTTTGGACATTTCGGGTAGTCAAATATTTGTTTAATGGATGTCGTTAAAATTGGAAGCCATAAATTCATTTTTACTTATTTTTATTTCTATCACCAGCCAAAAATTGCTCCGTGACTCATAGTATGCAAAGAATATGGGATAAAGAGGCTTCCACTTAGATTTTATCATATAGAGCATTTTAGTTGGTTTGGTGGGTTTAAGTGGAAAGTCCCATATAAACTGATGGCGACCCTAATTAGCGTGTTTGTTACCACTCCCCACCTGGATAGGCTAAGAAAGATAGTGAATTTAGAACCACATTACGGCTTTTAGAAACCGTACGATATCTGCAGGTATTTTAGTAGGTAGATCGATAAAGTAATTTTCATTTCAATGTATCATTTCTGGCCTTGGCCGGAACTGGGCACTTACAGGTGAAGTTGGTTATAGTTTCTTTTTAATTCTGTATTTTATTTAATTTTCTTTGCTATATACTGGAATTCTTTCTAGCAATTATTTTAAATGAAATGTCAGATTAGATCGGCTAATAAAACCTTGTTTTGGTAATTTTTTTGGATCTTTTTGAATTATTTGATAGATTAAAGTCGCATTCGATCAGCTAAATATTTTCTATTAACGATATAGTGTAGTGTAGACTCTACCATTTATTATGCAGAAGATATGATTATGGATCAAGAAGAGTCTTCCTTTTATATGGTATCCTAATTTCTTTGGATTCATTCTGCTGATGTGAAACAGAGAAGATTACAGAAATAATAATTTCATTTTTTTAATATTTGAGGTCAGCTAAATTGTTATCGCTTATTAAGGATCTAATGTTGATCGATATACTCTCATATATAGAACAAACTTAACAAGGTAGCTACAACAGGACTTCCAGCTTTTAATGTGTTTTATCTAAAGTAGATGTTAAATCATAACCAGAAAATAAATTTTGAAGAAGCAAAAGTATATTCAAAATAAGAATTTATTCGTTACAAAAATTACCTATAAAGTAAAATTACCTATATTTCCACCCTGTACATTCTTCTATATATTTACATTATGTCAACTTGTAATGTTTATGTTGAAAAAATAATATGCAAAAAAAAAAATTTATCAACAAAATTAAATTTATTTATTATCATCATAATTTTATATTTTAAACTCTACTTACTTGACACCAAAAAAAGCATATAATATTTATGTATAAATTACGAACAATTTACGTGCTTAACAATGTGGGAATTTATATTTTTTTTTTAAATAAAAATAATGAAAAAAAAAACAACTGCAAGGATAATTAACAGAGTAATTGAAATATAAAAGGATATTTTGTTGGTTATGAAATTGTTATCCTCGAGCTTGTATTTATAAAAAAATGTTTGGAAACTTTACAAATGTATAAGGTTAATTAGAGAGCATAGATTATTCAATTTATAATTTAGATAGATAACTTTAAAAAATTATGCTGGGAAAAATTAGTTTTTAAAAAAGTATATTTAGATCCAAAGAATATAAATAAAATGATTAAAGAAAATTAATTTTAATCATTTTTTATAAAACTATTTTAGAAAATGAATTGCAGAGAGTAAATATATTTTTTATTGAAATAAATTTTGAAATATTTAACTAAACGCAAATATTTTAATCAGCAAAGAATTTTTATTAGTATATAGTCAAGTTCTACACTGTCAAATAAAATTATGTTATGTAATGTAAACTTAGTGCTCTGCTTGTAAATAGTATAACATTTCATTTCGGATTTCGATACTAAACGTCATATTTTCCACAAGATGGCTACGAATTATAGCCCTGATGTGATTATTTCTATTAAGACGTCATGAAGCTATTTATAGGTTAAAAAGAGTATTCTTTAGTATTTTGTTCACAAATTAACTCCAAGATCGATCTCCAAACCGTATTTTTTATTTTAAAATTAGATTGTAGAAAAAAGAAACCGTTTAAAACTCATAAATAACCGCTAAAGTCTTAACTATTTAGTTCTTAACGATGAAAAATCTATAAAAATGTGCCCAGAATTTTCCTAGTTATGACTTATGTTTAAGCCTGATCAGGCTTTTGCCATAAAGTTGCTAAATATATATAATTTTCTGTATATCGATGGCCCCGAATACAACTACCATATGTCGACTTACAATAAAAGTTTTCCCTGCTACTACAGACCCGCATAAGCCATACGCACAAACACATAAAGTTTCTATAGTATTATCCCACATAGTTTTTAAGTTATAACCCGTTGTTTTATTATGGTATATTGTAAAATTAGAATCCAAATATTGTATTTTGAATTACTATAATTTGGTTGGGAAGACAAATATGTTAAGAATAGTTACAACATTAAGCATACTAGAAGTAGCTATCATATGTGCAGTTACAATAAAAATTCAAAAATATTAACTATTGCAATTTGACTTACAATAATACTAGTAGTTATTGAAATTTTAAAAACATTTATGTAACTATACTTACAATGTTTATCGAATAAAAAACAAATATGGCAATTTAACATATCATAATAGCCCCTAAAAATACAATGATTGTATGTCTACTTACATTAAATTTTGGATATTACAATTATTGTAATAATATAACACATAATAATCGCGTAATTTTAGTAAACGGCAAGTTGAGTTACAATAGTTGTGTTGCAATTTTGAAATTTTGTAAGTACAAAATTATTTTTTTAAGCACCATAATTAATTTTTTTTTCTTTTTTTTTGTTCGGGGAACAATGTGAAATTAAATTTGGCAAATTATGCTTTTTATTTCAAGAGCCTAGCTCCAGTATTTTAGCTCTCCTGAAAAACGCTGTTTTTGACTTACTATAGTTGTATTCGGGGCCATCGATATGTAGTCTGTATTCAAAAGAGTAGAAATTTCGATACATTGGTTTTAAAAGAGTGGAAATTTCAATACCCCCACGCACTTTGGTTTTATATTAGTGAGCTCGTTGTACTCTCCAGTCGAAGGCAGCATCATTATCACAGTCATTATAACATCGTGTCGACCCAACACTTTAAAGTCACTTTGGCCTGCTTCAGTTCACCCGGTTTTCTATAGCAAGAACGAATTTTCAATTTCCCTAAATATTTTATATTCGAAAATAATTATTAATATTAAAGGAATAAGAATTTTAGTACTCCTACGCATGTAGATAGACGGGGTCAGAACGAAATAAAAAAATAAAAAAAAAATTATTTACAGTGTAAATTTACAAATTTATAATATCATTAGACTATGTACAACAAGGAAATAATGGAATTTAATTTATTGAAATTAGTCTAGAAATGATTTTTTCCCCCAAAAATAAAAAAATATGGGGAAATTATGTTTAATATTATTATGTATATATAACATAAATATATGTTAATATATGAAAATAAAAAATATGCTCAAATTTTATCTATAAAACACGCCCATTATCTCTGATTGGCTAAAAAGTTAACGCAACTCTATAACTTTAAAAGGATTTCCTCCTAAACTGTGAAAATTCTACTAAATCATTATATAAAATTTTATATATAAAAAGGATATTTTCTATATCTATCATATTTTATATGTATATATTAATGTATACGAAATAAATAAAATTACTCAACATGTTAAAATATATAAAAGTCAGCCATCAAAGTCAATTTTACCATCTATTGATACAAATTACAACCAATTCATGGTATTAAATGGGAGCAAATAACAATTTAAAATGGCAAAAATTTATTAAATTGAATAGAAGGAATCAATTATAATGAAAATGTATAAATATATAGAAGACAAAAATAATATAATTTGAGATATTTATACAATAATTAGTTATATATATTATAAAATTATGTATATTTATAAATAAATACCATAATTTATTAACATATTTTTATTTTATATATAAAATAACATAGTAAGAGTTAAAATGGTAGAGGAGATTGACTTTATAGAACCATACACGTTAACATTGGAGTAAGAATGCTGGTAAGAATGTGTTTTTTTTATTTAAAAAAAAAAGTCCTGAAAATGTTTTAATTAAATTAATATTTTAATTAAACAAAACGTGGTAATTTATTGTAGCTTGTCAACATTTATATACTCAACGAGTTAATTACAAATATTAATTTAATTAAATTATGAATTATGTTTTTATATAGAATTTTTTTTTATAGTATATAATAAGAAAATAAAAAATTGTAAAAAAAAATTAATCTGCCATTTTGTCATAATTAACAAATAATAATCAAAGTCTTGTGCAAAATTATTGATTAATGATTATATTAAAATATAGTTTAGTTTAATTAGATTAAACTATAAAATATTATGCCGAATTTAAAAATGCGATCTTATGACAAGCATTAGTACAGAATTTATATATCGGTTTAAATTATAATCTGGTTTGTTAGTTTAAGCTTCAGTGAAAACAGGACCTTACTTGATCAGTAGGACTAAAACTTAAACTTAAGTAGTGTCAAAATCAGCGGATTCACTAGCAAGAAAAACATTTGAACAAGTATTCCTAATACTATTCTATGTTATATTATGAGCCGCAGCAGAAACAGGAAGTGAATGGATTCGTAAATACAAAAACACTGAAACTATGCTCAAGGTAACAGGCTTACCAAGCAACTCAAACTTATATACTCAGCTTAACAGACGCGTGAACTTCTTGATATGAGTAGATTTAGAGTACAAAAAATAACTGGGTACTGCACAACCTGAAGATATACTATTGGATTAGCTCCAAACAATATATACAGAATGTGTGAGGGGGGGGGGGGAATCGGTTGAACATATTACAAAATAGATGTCTAATTTCTATATAGATTTTGATTGGACTGTAACGACATTGTCATGATAACGTCAGCAATAAGTATTACGTCTGAATTCTTAGTTAACAGCTTTTACTTGTTAAAGATCAACATATTTGAAAGCTTTTATCTGTTAATTAATTTAATATATATTTGATGAATTTTGCGTTCAAATGCCATAATGGCGTTGACTCAATTTGCAGTTTTAATTTTCAGAGATGTATAATTATATTTATAATTAAGTTAATCCCTAAAGGATATTAATTAATAACTAATTCTGTATTTTGTACTTTTAGTATCATTTTTTCTATTTCGAAATTATGTTAAAGTTGAAAAAATTATCGATATTCGATCAAATAAATGAATATTTACTAGTTAGAGATATTAAATAAAAATTATAATTTTACTATTTTTACTAAAAATTTATTATAGAATTTTTTATTTTAGTGCAATATATTTTTTGAATAATTAACTTTTATTTATAATTTTTACAATTAGTTACATGCGGTGATAAATTCAAATAATTCACCACATTTTAAAACAATTCAAGTATTTTTGGTATTTTAAAATGTAAATTAATTAAATTTATATAATTATCAATTTAAATATATTTAATTCTCCTCTTATATTAATATAAACTCTGATTATTATCCTTATTTATCAAAGTTATATACAAAAATTTTATCAAAAATATTTTTACTTTCAAATTAATATCAATTTAGGGATTTTAATGTTATAAGGATGAACAATATTCCTAACCATCCCCCTCCTTCTCAACATATTTATTGTAAAAAAAAATCTTACAACATAAAAAGTATACTTAACAACCACAATCTGAAAATTAGGGATGTTATTTGTACCATAAATTTCATATTATTTCATTGAATATACATTTTTTTTAATATAAATAAAAACTCTTATCCTTACCCACAAATACATTAATAACAAATATGGTATAAGCACAAATACATTCATATAACATATATTATTTACTAATGTATACTAACAACCCCTAATTGTGAAAATATATCATATAAGAAGAGGGTGTGTTCTAAATATTACAGAGATTTCTCATATAAATAAATAAACTATACTAAAAATTATGATTTCAAATAAATTTTAACCATCAACCGATTAACAAGTCTTCGTTTTTTTAGTCCTTTTAGTCCTTGAAATCCTTTAAATACGAATATTTTTCGATTGAAAAAGTTTTTAAAAAAAATATTTATTTATAATAATTAATTACATTTAATAATAATAAATAAATTATATAATAATTTTATATGTGTATAATGTCGATACAAATATTAGATAATATTAATAAACAATCAACAACACAGCAAGGATCAATTGTAGCTAAAACACCATTTTCAATTGAGGATATTTTGTGTCATCAAAATCAACAATTAAATAATAATGAAATAAATAATAAAATTAATAATAATTTAAATAATATTAAAAATAATAATAATGTTAATGAAAATTATAATAGTGACATAATAAATAATAATAATAAAATTACTAAAGTGTCTTTAAGTGAACGTTCTAATAATATGCCATTGGCTAATTCCACTAATAATAATAATAATAATGTAGTAAATGTAAAACGTGAAATATTTCCATCCAAAGATATTTTAGATAATAAATTAGATAAATGTTCAAATGATTTAGTAAATCATCATTTAAATTCTAGAGAAGATGATGAATATCAAAGGATTATACATGATCAAAGGTATATTTTAAATTTAAATATACGATTCCGTTTTTAAGATTAAAATTTTCCACTTTTGTAAAAATAACTTTATTTTGGGAAAATCAAATTTAATATAATGTCATATTAAATTTGATTTTCCTGACGGCCAGACCGCTTATTTCATGCGGACTTAGAAATCCTTTACCCTTGTGTGTCATCCTTTTTCGGGTTATAGCCTTGCAATTTCAGAGGATGTGCTCCGAAGTTTCTCTGTTAATAAATGTTATTATGTACTAATTATGTGAATCTTTAGATTTTTATGAACCGCAAAATATTTTGAAAATAATGGAAATAAAAAATATTATAAATAACTGAAATTTCATTAAAATTGTTCAGATTAATTCTTTTTGATCTTCTTTGCAATGGCTCTACAAGCCCAAATCGAGCCTTAAACACTTTAAATAGGTTTTGTAACATTTTATTGAAATTTGGACCGACTAATTTTATATGGGTTCCGAACCATTTACGTATTGCAAATTTTATTACTGGTACTTATTTAAAACTGAATCAACTTAGAACAACCTGCGACATCGATAATTCGGTTTTGAGTTAAACCTGCATCACATATTATAGTACACTACCATTAATCCACCGCCAGCCTTCAGATTAAGTCACCGAAATTATATAATAATATTAAATTAATATTCAACACGTTTTGACTGGCTTGTGACAAATATCATTTTAATAATGATGCAAATTAGATTTTCAACATATTTCTGAGTTTTTCAACATATTTTGGAACCTTTTCGGGGTATAGTTAAAAAATATAATATTCTATGAGCATGCAAATTTTTCTAATTAATGAGCAATCAAAAAGTTTCATGTTTTTGTAACAATTTATAAAATTGTTTAGTCAATATTTGTAATTTACGAATCCAAATTAAGTTATGGGTTTAGAATCATTTAAACTATAACTGAACTTTTCCTTAACATTATTTGCTATTTGGTAACAATTAAGAAGAACGTAAAATAGTTTTGATTTCATTAGATTGCAGTTTCAGAAGATTGGACAAATCTCGTTTTGCCAATGCAAAAAATAATAGCCTTTCCCTCAAAAAGTTATTGGTTAAAATTTAGATATATTTATTATTCGTATATGTATATCCAGAATTTCCAAAAATGAATAATCTGTTAATTCTATTCAACTTATGACTTTTAATTGTGATGGATTTGATGAAATATAATTAAAATTAAAATGAAATTTCACATTTTATTTATTTAACAAAAATGTCGGAATTTCTTTTATTTTACAAAAATTATGTTTCTAATATTAACCAACAAGACTTTTCCTAAAACCTATAACATTCAAGATTATAATTTTAAAGGATATGTTGAAAATCAAAAGATGGAACGACGGAACGAACAAATATAATTTAGTTTAGTGATGAAAAAACATTTCAAAATATTGGCAGCCAATACTTAAACTGAATATTTCTTGATATTATATTAATAAGTTCTTTAATTTAATTACGTATTCATTACTATAATTACAATAATTGAAACATTTTGCAGACTAAAATTAAATCGTCTTGGTCCGCCATCTCATAACAGTGGTCAACAACATCCTCCGCCACCACCGCCACCTCCGACAAATTATAGTAATTCACATCCACAAAATGCTGGTATCTTATATCCAAGTGCATCATATAGTGATCATGGTTTTCTACAAATGACTCTTGGATATTTAGCACCGTCATCAGGAATATATAAATCCGTAGATCCTTATTTTTTATCACAAGGTAAGTTATTATTATTACCAAATTGAAATAAATAAAATATTATAAAGAGCTAGAAGTGCTAGTGTTACTGTGGTTGTTATATATATATATTCAACAAAAACAATATTTTCATAATATTTATTAATTATTTAAATTAAATTATGATTTTCAACACTTCGAACTCTCAATTAAAGGATACCAAAAAAAAAAATCTAAGAATTATTAGTATTGTCCCCAAATTTAATTGAATTATAAAGTTGACCATATCATACATTGGTCTGATGATATGGTCAACCTTTTTTGTGGACAATAAAAGGATATTAATGTTATATATGTATATGAAAAATATTTAAATAATATAGAAATGTGTAAAATGAATTTATTTCTATTTGATGAGTAGAGTGAAAATTTAGAAAAATCTTAAATTTGCAAATAATTTACAACGAAATTTAATAATTCAAATTTAAGATAAACTTCTAAAGAAAGTTTAGTAAAATTTAAAATGGAAGATTTTCACTCCAATAATTTCTTTACCTTAGTATGGAGCTCGAGTAAATTGAAATTGCGAAAAATATTTTGTAGAGAAATTATTAATCTAGCAATTAGTTAAATATATTACATTTTTTAATTTGACATTTTTATATTTTTTCAATGTACAATGCAATTATATGCTGTTTTTAAAATTAAGGATGAATTAGTATTTTATACTGAAGTGTCAACTATTCATCAAATTTCAATAGAAATAAACCAAAAATGTCATAATTTTAAAGTGAAATAATGTTCAGAAAGTGAAATAATGTTCAGTATACTCGTATTTATAATATCCTACTCGTTGATGCAATATTTTTAACTTCAATATATCTATTGTAATGATTGCTAATTGTAATTTATGTACAAAGATGCATGCACAACATTTCTCAGTACTTTGTTTTGGAAACGTTGTATAGTATTTGCAGCCCCACAGCTGGTTACCGCATAACTGGCTCCAGCAATTGTTTATATAGAAATAGATAATAATTCGATTACTCGATTACTAATTCAAGACTAAGGACTAAACATAAACAGTTTTTCCATACAAGGATCTGTTGTGTATAGTCGTTCGATGTTCAATATATATTTCTGTTGTGTATAGTCGTTCGACGTCTATAGCAGTTCAGAACCATCCTGCTTCAATGTATACATAACATCTGGCATTTCCCGGTAATATCTTTACATTCGTAAAGAATAAATGATCCGGCGGTGTCGAGAATCTTATCTTTATTATGCTATGCCGTATCTCTGGCCAAACTAAGATGGAGAGATATAACCACGTGCAAAACCGAGTCAGATATTGTTCTCCTGAAAACCACAATACATACAATCTAGACAGTAAATGGCTTACGGAGACGTTATACTTTCGGAACGCCCATGAAGTCGATTTAAAGAACTCCGCAACTAATCTATTTATAGCGACGGTTAACGTGTGTTCGCAAAATAGTGCTAAACGCTATTTGGAAAGGTTGTCCAGACTCACAAACTCTTTTAGGACTCCTAAAAATTATATATTTCGGCTCGTGGCAAATTACCATAAAAATATTTATTTATTTTTTTATATATTTATATATTTCAAATCATCTTAATAATTAAAATTATTTATTGCCGACGGTAACAATGGTTTCTTTATTAATTTAATCCAATTTAAGGTCTTTTCGCTGGCGGCCATTTATTTGGTGGTTCTGGTTGTGGTGTACCAGCAGAATTAGCTCTTGGTATTGGAATGGGTGTAAATGCATTAAGACATTGTCGCCGAAGAAAAGCAAGAACAGTTTTTAGTGATCCACAATTAACAGGTAAATTATAATTTATTTTAAAAAGAAAACTATTGTACATAATCATTTCGTATATAAATAACAAAATGTTAACGAACGTATATTAAAATTTTAAGGTTTAGAAAAACGTTTTGAAGCTCAACGATATCTATCGACACCGGAACGTGTCGAATTAGCAACAACGCTGGGATTAAGTGAAACTCAAGTTAAAACATGGTTTCAAAATCGTCGAATGAAACATAAAAAACAATTACGTCGAAGGGATACAAATAATGGTAATTATAAATTTATCAAATATTTAATAATAATGGAAATTTTCCTTAATATAATTACACTTCATTCATAAGACGATATTCATTACTTTATCAAAAGTCTTTTACAATTAAAATATTTTTAACCTCAAGATAAGTTTCTTAAAAGTCCATATTCTTGTAAATTATAATTTTCTTAATGAATAAGTTGTAGCCACTTGAAAATTCTCTTTTTGAAGTTTTTCTTAAGAAAATTTTCTTTTTGCGGAAAACTTTTAACAAAGTGAACTCAAAACTTATTTATAATTTAATTAAAATATTCTTTGTAATATGGTTTTATGGTTAGTTTTTCTTTTTGTTGTTGTTATGTCCACATAAATTTCATCATTTTGTATAAAATTAATTTAATTATTTTCTTTATTACATATTTTTTTATTATGTATAGAACCAGTGGATTTTTCACGTAATGATACCGGAAAAACTAATAATGAAACAATAACAACAAATAATACATCATCAACAACGACTTTATCTTCAGATTCAGAAAAATCATATTCAGCATATTCATCAGCTGGCAATCATCAGCATCAGCATCACAATAATCACCATCATCAGCATAATAATAAAAATAATAATAATCCAGGACAATCGTTAGATGTTTTAAGATCATTTTCATCTGGATCATCTAATGATATTATTGGACATCATGATAATGAATTGACTAGTGATGATGATGATATTAGTGATGATGATGAATGTAGTGATGTTGATATTATGGGTGATACAAAAGAACATAATATGATGACGTAATAATAAAAGTTTTCAAATCATAATTATTTTAAAAAATAAATAAATAAATAATAAAAGTTTCAATTATGACCAATTTCACAGTGGAAGCTTAAGTTTAAGCTTCGGTTTAACTTATTTTCTGGTTTCTTAGTGCGAGTTTAAACATAAGTCTTTGTTAAAGTGAGGTTTACCTTAAGCTGGGTAGAACTAACTTCACTTTTGACATTTTTTATTTTTAGTTTATACACACACAAATAGAAAATAAATTCATATACATTTAAAACTTATTACATTTTCATTCACAATAACATTATTTTCTACTTATCATTCACAGTATAATTGATCTATATTTTGGTTTAGCTAAGCTTAGTTTAAATTTTGATTGAGAAACCCAGTGAACTTAACTTCCAGGCTTAAGGTATACAATCGGTTTAGTTAAACTTAACCTTCCACTGTGAAATCGGTCATTAATAAGATAATAAGTATTTCTAAAATTGATATAGAAATTTCGGTAAAAGCCATATAAATAAAATCATCTTAGGAAATTTTTTTAATAAAAAATCTTTAGAGAACATTGCCCCTGAATAAAATTGAAGATTACAAAATTATATAATTATTTGGAATTTGTATTTTCAAATTAAAATTTTATCAGTATTTTTTTGAAATTATATAAATAAATAGATGAATTTAATTTCTAGTCATTACATAAATAATTGATATCCTGGTCTGGGCCTTGATTATCTTAATTTGTTTTGGACATACAGAAGGTCTTGGCTTTTGGTTCTATTTTATTCGATATCTTAAATATAATTAAATTTAATTAAACAAAGAAATAATTTAAAGAAATAACAATTACGGGAGATAAATGACACCACATACGATTTTTTCCAGTGTGGAAATAGAACTATACGAATTTTATGTGATGACTGATGAGTTTTTTCTCAAACGAAGTGGGATTACAAACCGATTGTGGGTAACTAAAACCACTTGTAACACATTTAAAGTGGATTAAAGTTCCAGAATTAACAATAATGACAATTAAGTGGGAGATCACTCCACAAGAGAATTTTCCTTACCAAGATATCGTTCACTATATGTCTCACGGTCACGCGCAATTGTACGGGATTTTGTCAGATGAAGTGCCGCGATGCATCACAGGAATACCATGGGTTATTTCCCTGCACAATTTTTTTTTAAAAATTATTTATAGTTTAATGAAATTAATTATATTTTCAGAATTTTCATTCGTAAATTAATTATTTAACAACATGAGATTTAATATATAATCTTATTTTTTTTTAATTAATGGTAATTATAAATATTATTTATTTATGATATCTTAAAGATTTGTATACGAAATAAAAATAATTGTAAATATATATACAAAATATCCAGGACAATCGTTTAATTCTTTAAGTATTTAAGAAAAATAGCTCGGACATTAATTTGAATTAATTCTGAAGGCTTAAATTTAATTTAAATTTTTATGATTATATTTTTATTTTTATAATTATTGTTAATTACTTTTATTTTAAATTAAAATATTTAAGAAAAAATGAATAAAAATTATTAATTAATTACATAAAATATTTATACAAAATAAAATTATTTGTCTTCAACCTTAATATGATATGCCAGAGCAATAGCTGGTATATGCGGATACAGGACGCTGGTCAATTGATGAATATACTATTAGATTAATCATGCAGCACATTTCATCTATAAGTGTACATCATTCTGGTCAGGGCTACTGGTACAACAACAGGTACTGGTACAACAACCTTAACGATCTAGTGGCTAAGCAGTTTAAAGAGTAAAGTTACTATCTTAGCTAAGCCAGGTGGTCATGTTAGTTATATAGTATAAGAAATATTTAATAACTCAAATACTGATATAAATGTTTATCGTTAATTGAAACAAGCTATTGGCTATAAACAATGAGCTATTTATTATCGCTTAATGCGATATTAAAATGTATCGATTCTCAAACTCTAATGTGTTTCTTTTATGATTATTTAAACCGTAATTTAAGCTAATATTGAAGTCTAACCCAAAAATCAAACTTTTCATCTAATATTCAGCGTTCTAACTTCAAATATTCGCACAATTTTGAAGTTAGAATGAAATTTTTTTTAAATAACAAAAAAAAATCTACAGAACAAAACTCAGCAGGAGAAATTTTAATGAACTTTTAAACTATTTTCCATACATTTATATCTTGTTGTCAACAGATGTTAACTAGTGTAAAATTTAAAAAGTCATGCTGATTATTTAATTTAACTATATAAATCCTTCAGAATTTTGAACTAAAAGTAATCAAATTCTTCTGTAAAGGATGACTTTTTTTTATAAACTAAAAGCACGAAAAGGTAGAGTGAAGAATAAACAGGTAATATTTAAAATGTGGACTATAATAATCTTAACATCCTTTTTATATAATATTAAATTAAAATTCTTTTTAACATAAGGAATAATTGTGAAGGGCTAAATTTTATAAAAGGACACTCATATAAAGGAGGCGTAGAACTATAAAGAAAAATCAATCAATTTAAGCTTCATTGTTAACAAATTTTATTAGCATTTTGTTAACCACTTTTTAAATCCTTAATAATTGAATAAATAATGTTTGGAATAGTTATAGTCAAAGGGAAGGAATTAGCTATGAAAAGAACGCCCTGTTTGTATGGAACTGGAAGGGTGGTTTTTGATGTACTCAAAAATATATGCTAATTGTTTAAAATAATACTTACTATTGAAAATAAATAGGTTATAAAATCTAGCACTAGCAAAATAATGTAAAAGGCTTTCAGGAACTAGGTATAAATAATTAGGAAGCGTAACACTTGAAGTATTGAACTTTTTATTAAAGAAAACTAAATCTTTGATAGATAGGAATTCGAATTCGAAATAAGAATTCCACGAATAGACCTCAATGGTTCCATCAATGATTGGAGCACAAACGATTGTTCCACACTCTTCTTAATCTAACCATTCGTCATATAACTGCAATATCAGTAATTTTAAAATTAAGGAATACTTCGAAGTTATTAAATTTGAAATAATGTAACAAATTAACAATAAGATTTTATTAAATTTTAACAGAATAGTTTAAAATAATTAATGTACATATTCAAATAAATTGTTTGGTAAGTATAGAAAAATCATAAAATTGTAAAGGGCACGTGTTATTAATTTGCAGTTCTAGATTGGGGTTTATAAAAACAAATTTCTATATATTGAATATTTTATAATTAAATTAAGGGTAGACGTCGATTTGATTTAATTAAAATAAGAATTGGTGAATTAAATTCGGTAACAAGTATACACCAATTCTTCATAACAATCGGAACAAAAATATGAAACTATGCTACTCTGTACTCATTATTTAGATCATAGGCACAAATATGCCCAAATGATTTAGTTACCTTACGAATTTATCGTCGATAGCTTTTATTGACGATTTTACTAAAACTGATGTACAATTTACAAGACTTTTAGATTATAATGTATAACTAGATAGTGTTTATTATGTCTTTTCTCAAATACCTTAATTTAGTCTAATTTCCTTTTTCCTAACAAATTTTCCAACAAAGAAAATGGGGACCTAAGAAAGAGATTCATCATTTGTTTGAATTATAGAAAATAACCATAAGAATAGATTTTGTTAGAGTCTTTATATTAAAAATTATCTTTTTGTCATGCTAAGGAACTATTTTACTATCCGCAATGGATTAAACTCTGATGAAATACTGAATTTATCATTGAAAACTATCAAATCTATATGGATTAGACACTAACTGGTTAATACAAGCAGTTAAATAAAAATAAATAGAATATAAAAACTTGATTTATAACAGGATACCACTTTCATATATGGTTTCATGATTCACAGATCTGAAAAGTACTTTAATTACTTCCCTCCGCTGTTGCCTGTTACTTCGAGATTTAATTTTTATTAAAAAAATAATCCTTGGTTTGTTCATTTTTTTTGAATATTCTAAAAATTTAAACTATAAAGTTATTTTTTTATATAAAGGAAACATACTTCAATCTTTCAATTATGATCTAAATTATAACTATTTGACCAGATTGGTAATTATAACATAAGTAATAACTTAAAAAGATAATATTTATTTAATTGTTAGTTAAAAACTTGATTACTTCTTTAAACCATATTTTAATAATAAAATAAGAAAATATCAATATCAACATAATATTTATATTTTCTATATAATTAAATAGATTAATAAATATTTAAATATTTTTAATTTTTTTTTTGTTTAACTATTAAATTTTAAATAATTATCAAAATAGAAAACTATAAATTCCTATCAGAGACAACCAAAAACCACGTCTTATTATTAATTATATATTTACATATTTTAATATAGTCAACATTCAACACGTAATCAAAAGTCACCACACCACAAACTAATCAGTTTTTTTCTATTTTTTTGATTTTGGAGGCTCGTCTCTAAGCCAAAGAATTATTTTTATTAGTATAATAAAAAAAAAATATAAATATTTTCAATTTCATTTTTAACCTTGAGGTTCATTTCCTATAAAATATATTAGAGATAACAATCACAAATACAAATTTTTTTATTGTTGTTATACTAACAATTTACTAACTTGCTAAATATTTATGTTTTTAGTTCTAGTCTTACTTGTTTTCTAATGCACAATTTTGGAAAAAATATTCTTTTAAAATTTAAAATCAAACTTTCTATTATACTTCAAAAACAAAATTCGTATACGAAAATGTTATAATAATATTTATGTTGTTGTGTTGTTGATTAGTTTGTTTGTGTGAGTGTTAAAATTTATGTATTTATTTTAAACTAATGACATATACCATTTAGTCGAAGTCTAAAAATCGATTAATATTATCCCGTAAACATATAAAATGTTAACTAAAAATTTTTTAGGTAGTCCGAGATTATAAAATTCGGTTTAAATTATATTTTTGTTCACCAGTTCAAGTTTTAATGAAAATTAGGTTTAACTTCAGCGTCAGAGTCAAAATATTTAGTTTATGAAAATAAACAGAAAAGCCTCGGTAATATTCAAAATAATTAATTTTTGGTTTAGCTAATCTTAGAGAAACCAAATAAGCTTCAGTTCAAAAAACCCAATAAAAGTTGCAATAAAAATACCAAATTATTATAACCACAAAGAAAATATTGACTTTATTGGGTTTTTTTCAATAAATTTAAATGTTTATAAGTTTATATATTTTCATGTTAATTTAAAAAACGCTTTTCAAAATTAGTAATAATAAATATTAAATTTTATACGAGTTCCATTTTAAATAAATGGTTTTTGGAGCATTTCTTATATTTAATTATTCACTCACTATAAAAGCAAAGTTTTTAAATTAGTGATCACATGCGTAACCAAGAATTCAACCGGAGTATTAAATTTAATTGAAATAGGATAATAAATACATGATCTACAAATATTCTTCGGAAACTAAGCTATTCATATATTAGATTCCAACGAACCCAATAAAACGACCGTCTTCAAATTTAAAGAGCGCTGACTATAAATCATTCAATATATATCATTGATAAAATCATTGAAATTGATTACTCTAAGTTTTATAAACGTTGACAAAAATAAAAATGCCCAGCCTCAACGTCAGTGTCATAAATTTACATTTATATTTAAAAAAAGTTCCATTTACTACACACAATTGGACTGCCAGCGGACGAGTTGTGCAGATTCTGTCAACACTAGAACTAAAACACAAAATATGTCTAGACAACTTTGACACCTTGTATTAGGCTAATTTACTTTAAGGCGTCAGTTAATTTACTTTAAGGATTGGCAGTAACAAATAATTAGCAACGAAATTTAAAAAATCCAAATTGCTGGAGAATGATTAGGTCTACGAATTTCTATGGACCACTCTTACTCTAAACCTTTCTCTTTCGCTCTCATTAATAATTATTATATATATTTTTTTAGTTTCGCTATTATTGATTTTGACTTTATGATTTCAACACATTAAGCTCCCCCGGTCGGTAAGATTAAGACTATTATCTAATGTTATCTATTCGGAAATACGTTAGCACCAAAATAATTATACAATACGGAAAATCTATATACAAGTTTTTTGAGTACGTATATATAAATAATATTAATAAAAAATATATTTTTGGAAATATATTTTTAAAAACCGAATCGAACACCACAACAAATCAGTTTAAGAGCTTGGTAGCAAGCGATCGGTTGTTTTTTACGATTAAAATTTATTTTTAAAATTTTATTATAGTTTTCCGAATTTTGTAGGAAAAACTAAGTTTTTTTTTTTGTTATTTAATTTTCACTTTCTCTTAAACAAATTTTTTTTTCGTATTGTGTTTTATTTATTATTATTGAAAATCTATTACAATTTTATTATTTTACTTGGTTTGATTTTTATGTAAGTTTTTAAAGTGTTTCTCTTTAATTACTATCTAAATAATTATCTATTTTTGGATTACGTTTTTATTTACATACATTTTATATATAGGTAAATCGTAAATTGGTTTATATATGAAAATTTTAATCATTTGACCTTTAAAAATATATAGAATTTATATAATAAAGAAAAATCAAAACAAAAATTCAAATTTTTGTAAAGTTTTAATGACAAATATTTAATTTAATTAAATTTTTAATTATATTTTGACGATCAACAACACCAAAAATATCGTTGAGTGCCATAAGTTTATCATTTTAATTTTCATTATTTGTCAACAACTACAGTACAATTTTATTTACGTCATTGATAAGGTTTTTCATTTTGGAAAATTCTTATTTGTTGTCCCTTTTATTTAGTCTACGGTTTTTCATAACAAAAATAAAATTAAAAATAAAAACAATATTTATAATATTTTTCTAGAAATAAATTTAAATCTGAAAGTAAACTTGATTATAAAAATTTAATTATAATATATTTATTCAAAAAAATTTAAATTTTGTTTATGGTTATTTTGAAAATTAGTAATTCAAGTTTAAATTAAGATTATAATATAAATATGTAGGAGCTGTTATTTTGTATGCATATATATACTTATTATAGGTCAGTATTAATAATCAGTTCAAAGTCTATAATATAAAATTAACATGATTTATTTTAAATAATCAAAATGTTGAACGAGGGCGAGGGCTATTTAAAAACTTTTGAAAAGCGACACCAAAAATCTAGTCGTAAAATAACAATTTCTCTTAATATTTTTACAAGATGTTATTAATATTTTTACTTGACATTTACTTGACGGTATTAAATCCGCAATTCATTGGTTCACATACTTTTTTATTTTAAAATGGAATTGAATATCGTGAATTATTCATAAAATTATTTGAAGATGCATTTATTTCATTTGCATTTCGGTTGCATCAATTGGATACAAACATTTAAGAGAAAATTCCTGCTTTACCGAAGAGGACTATCATTTTTAATCAAGACAATGAACTAGTTCAACAAATGTGTTTTGATCTTAGTATAAATCAATGAATTGAATTACGAATTACTTGAGCAGGTTTTCTTCCCTTGGAATTCCATATTCTCAAACTTGGTTAAAATTATTTTCATTCTTTCTTTTTCGATTTCGAAAGTTTTCAAACAGCCCTCGTATATATAGATAGTTCATTTGCTGAATTTTGGAATAGTAAATATAAAAATATTATTGATATTGAGAATGAATTAAACTAATGATTGCTATTGATTTGCAAGAAAGCATAATTATTGATCTAAATCTAAGTTACATTTTATTATAAAGCCTATTTTTGATATTAGAACAGACAAATTATTTAATTTAGATCAAAATAATTTACTTGACCAAATGACACAGTTTTCAGTAGACTATAATTAAATTTATATATAGTCAAACTTTTTAAATGAAAATAATTTTGTGTCATCATTTTTGGTTCGTGATCAATGTAATATATTTGTAAAATCTATTCAAAGATGTCCAAGGACATAAATGGAAACTTTCGTTTCTATTTTAAGTTTAATTACTTGAATTTACACATTAATTAGCTATATTTTTAGGGCTATTTCCACGAACTAATCCTAATAATGATTTAATGTAATAAATGATGTTGATTAGTTTGTGCGCAAATGGCTTTTAGTAATACTATATATAAAAAAGTAGATCTTCGGAAATTACTAATAATAATTATTTGTAATTTTATTTACAGTGATTTTTTTTTTCATAATGGCGAACAGTAAGTTTTTTTTAAAAGATTGTTTAAAGTTTAAATGTTGTTTAATATTAGAAAAATATTTTTTTGATTGTTTGTTTGTTTATCTTTTCTTTACTATAATTTATTTCTGTTTTCTGCCAAGGATATTTGGAAATCATATTTTCCAAGATTTTAACATTTTCTGCGTTGTATTGAAGCTGCCATTCATTTACCAGTCCGGATTTACAATATCTTTATTAAAAGTGTGAATAACAATAAAAAATCATCGATATAACAATAAATCTTTTTATTATTTGACTTTTTTCGGACGTACTGAATAAGTATTAACCTTGGCAGTGATTTATGTTTATGCTTTTTCTATCTTTTGTATTTATTTATGTAATTTTAAAATTTGGAAGTCTTAATTTCTATCTCAGATACAAAATTTACAGCTGATCTGTTTTTAATAATCTAACAAGTTCAAATAAATAAAAATATTTTTGTTTTTGTGATAGTATTTCGTATTTTTATCTATGCTTTTTGATTTTTAATTGTAAATTTTGATTAAAATGTTAAATTATCTTTTGATATTTATAAAATTCACTTAAGATATTAATTTTTAAAACTTTTCTTAATTATATTTTCATGTGTTTATTAAAACAATTAACAAAATTCTAAGTTTTAACAGAAATTTGTACCTAAATCAAAAAAGATTGCTTTTTTAGTTATATTTTATTTTCTTTTTTATAATACTGTGTATAATATTTAAATGTTTTGCTAATTATAACCAAATTTTTCAATATTTCTTATATTCTCATATTTAACTATTTCAGATGACAAAATGACATCCAACGGTACGACCATTGATACTAATTGTATGACTTTAACACGATTCCTGTTACAGGAACAACGAAAATTCAAACATGCAACTGGTGACTTGTCACAATTATTAAATTGTATACAAACTGCTATTAAAGCTATTGCATCGGCAGTACGAAAAGCTGGTATTGCAAAATTACATGGTATTGCTGGTAATATAAATGTTCAAGGCGAAGAAGTCAAAACATTAGACACTGTATCAAATGATTTATTTATTAATATGTTAAAATCATCATATGCAACATGTTTAATGGTATCAGAAGAAAATGAAACTTGCATTGAAGTTGAGACTGAAAAACAAGGAAAATATATTGTATGTTTTGATCCGTTAGATGGTTCATCAAATATTGAATGTTTAGTATCAATTGGATCAATATTTTCAATTTTACGTAAAGATACTGATGGTAAACCAACTGCAGTTGATGCCCTTAAACCAGGACGGGAAATTGTTGCTGCTGGTTATGCGCTTTATGGTTCAGCAACTGCAATTGTTTTAGGTTTAGGTAGTGCTGTTAATGGTTTTACATATGATCCAGCAATTGGTGAATTTATTTTAACTGATCCAAATATGCGTGTACCAGAACAAGGCAATATTTATTCAATTAACGAAGGTTACAGTTCACAGTGGGATGAAGGTGTTTATAATTATGTTCAAGCTAAAAAAGATCCAACAAAAGGTAAAACATATGGAGCTAGATATGTTGGTAGTATGGTAGCTGATGTACATCGAACAATTAAATATGGTGGAATATTTTTATATCCAGCTACAAAAACATCACCAAATGGTAAATTACGTTTATTATATGAATGTAATCCAATGGCATTTTTAATGATTAAAGCTGGTGGTTTAGCTAGTACAGGAAAAATGAATGTTTTAGATGTTATACCAGAAAAAATTCATCAAAGATGTCCAATATTTATAGGTTCAAAAAAAGATGTTTTAGAAGCTATAAGCTATTTAAAATAAAAAAATATCCAATTAAAAAAGACTTAAATATGCTTTTAATTTAAAAATAATTTTATTTTAAATTTTATAACTTAATTTTCTTTCAAACAATTTAAACTTCCGGATTAAATGGAAATTAATGCACACAATCTAGGAAGTTTAGGTTGTTTAGATATATAAAAGCAACGACCAGACTTCATTTCTTTATTTAGCTCGGTTCGGTTGGTTCTCCAGTCGTTAGCTGTTGCTTCAGATCGGTTCACCGCCACTTAGCTCTCTAAGATCTTACTAAACCTCTGTTACACTTTCCCTAAGCCGGTTAGTTCTTAATAAAGTTTAGTAATTCGAAGAAAAAAAATTAAATCTCTGGTGTGAATGAAATTTGGTGCACAGGTTTGTTATCACGTTCGTGTCTGCCAAATTTGGAGTAAGTAGTTTCAGTGGGTCCATGTGTTTGAGCATAAGTAATTATTATTCGATTTGTTTAAAATTTGGAACACAGTTTCTTTCGTGATGTTGTTGGCTACTATAAAATAAGTGTTCGCTAGCTGTAGTGTCTTCGTGGCAGACTAACTAATATCTATATGGGTAGTAATTATGATTAGAAATGTTTTAGTTTTGTACACAGAGCTTGGTTACTTTATATCCAGAGTGTTTATTATTAAATTTATGTATTAGATTTATTTATTTATTTGACCAAAATATTGATACAAAAAATATAAATCTAAAATATTATAAAATTTTAAATTTATTATTATATAAATAAAATACGTTCTTACAAACTGTAAGTACTGTATCTATTATACTGAAATTATGAATAGATAAACTAATATGTACAAAAACACGATCATAAGGAAAATTGTATATTAATTAAGGATGCGGCGAACATAAATTTTAAGTTTTGATATGGATGGGAAATAAAATGAAAAAGATGGTTTATGGAATTCATTTTTCCCATCATATTTCGTGAGATGCTGATTTTCATATAGTATTCTATTTTGTCTTACTGGTATTCTCATTATTCTCAATGGTAATATAATAATTTTAATCTTTCAGAATATGGTTAAAAGCTACCGTAGTTAATGGGATTGTGTAAATCTCTTAGTGCAAAAATAAGAAACTGCTTTTGTATAGATTCCAGATTAAAGCATATTCAAAAATATAACGAAAGAACAGTACAAAGATGCCATCCATACATTCATAAATTCGCGAGCTCTTATTTTAATAAACTCCAGTGATTTGTTGCCTTTTGAGATATTATCATAATGAGCATTAAAGTAAAGTTTATTGTCCAGATTTCCGTGATTTTATCTACACGAGGGTTTTAATGTAATTTGGTTCACAAGTTGGTTTTGTGCTGGCAATATTAGCCTGCAATTTTGTTAAGAAATTGCAATTATATTTGTAACATTATTAGTTTTGCAATTTAGTTAGAATACATTATTTTCTTGGTGCCTTAAAAGATTTGAAATAACGATTATTCATGTCATGAATAATTATTAAAATATAAAGTAATTTAATATTTAAAACTATAATTTGAAAATAAAAAAATCATTCTGAGTAAGCTATTTTCGTTATTATACGTTTCATTTGATATTAAAAATATAACTAATTTCGGAACTAAATTAAAAATTATATTTCGGAACTAAATTTTCTATTATAACAAATATATATTTGGTATTCTTTTACGACAACATGACTTTCAACGCTCCATCTATTAACACTAATTGTATGACTTTTGGTCGATTCATATTACAAGAACAACATAAATCTAAAAATGTAACTGATGATTTGTCACAATTATTAAATTGTATACAGACTGCTATTAAAGCTATTGCATCGGCAATTCGAAAAGCTGGTATTGCCAAATTGCATGGCCATACTGGAATTGTAAATTTTCAAGGAGAAGATGTCAAAACATTAGATGTTATATCAAATGATTTATTTATAAATATGTTAAAATCATCATATGCCACATGTCTAATGGTATCAGAAGAAAATGAAAATGTTATTGAAGTTGAAACTGAAAAACAAGGAAAATATATTGTATGTTTTGATCCGTTAGATGGTTCATCAAATATTGAATGTTTAGTATCAATTGGATCAATATTTTCAATTTTACGTAAAGATACTGATGGTAAACCAACTGCAGCTGATGCCCTTAAACCAGGACGGGAAATTGTTGCTGCTGGTTATGCACTTTATGGTTCAGCAACTGCAATTGTTTTAAGTTTAGGTAATGGCGTTCAAGGCTTTACATATGATATACCAATTGGTGAATTTATTTTAACTGAACCAAATATACGTGTACCAGAACAGGGCACCATTTATTCAATTAACGAAGGTTACAGTTCAGAGTGGATTGAAGGTGTTTATAATTATGTTCAAGCTAAAAAAGATCCAACAAAAGGTAAAATATATGGAGCTAGATATGTTGGTAGTATGGTCGCTGATGTACACCGAACACTTAAATATGGTGGAATATTTTTATATCCAGCTACCAAAAAAACACCAAATGGCAAATTACGTTTATTATATGAATGTATACCAATGGCATTCTTAATAATCAAAGCTGGTGGTTTAGCTACTACAGGACAAATGAGTATTTTAGATGTTATACCAGAAAACATTCATCAAAGAAGTCCAATATTTTTAGGTTCGCAAAAAGATGTTGAAGAATTTTTAACCTATCTAGAAAAAAAATAAAACAAAAATTGCAATAAAAATAGACCTTTATTTTGAATATCAATAAAAATTACTCTTAGGCATATGAATTTGCTTTATGCTTTGGTAAAAATGTAAAACCTTCTGGTACTGGTCCTAAAAATTTCTCACTTAATTTAATCCAATCCTGACAATTTGCCGAACCCATTAAATCTTCCATTTCATCACGACCACGATATTTTTGTGGTCGTTGATTGATTTTTTGTGGCGGATTTTCAATTAAATCATATGGGATATAACGGTATAAAAATGATAACCATTCAAGTAAAAATCTTCTTGTTGTTTCAACACCTTTAATATCAGAGCCCCAATGTTCGAGACCATAATTAACATACTTTTGAATAATTTCATAACGTTCTGTACTATTTGGATCCCAATGTTTTTGTTCTTTGATTTCTTGAAAAATCCATGGTTTTATTAATGCTCCACGTCCAATCATAACAGATGATACATGAGGTGCAAGTTTCTAATAAAAATTCAAAATTTCTTATACAACCTCGTTTAAAAATATATTATAATACCATTTTTTCATTGTAATCTTCTAGGTTCATTATATCACCATTTCCAATTATCGGCATATTCTTAGCTTTTGAAGCACACTCTTCAATATATTCCCAATTAGCATTTTTTGTATAGCGTTGTTCTCTTGATCGACCATGAATCTTTGTATAATAAAATCAAATTGTTATTCAAGACAAAATTGTTATATTGAATACGTAAGTCTGAAAAATTAAACCTACCGCTGCAAAATCTTTGCTGCTCCAGAGAAAATATTAAAATAAATAACGCCAACTAAGCTTAAAACTATGAATCCTAACTACGGTAAGTTTAATTTTCAAGGAAAATTTATTTTACCCATGTTAAACTTTTAAAACTACATTAATAATGTATTTTTGCATAATTCGAAGCTTAAATATATTCACATTTTTTTTTTTTTGTAATTAAGAATTCTTAAAAATTTATGCGAAGCAAAAAAATTTAAATTAAAACCACAATATTAACCAACCAAGCGAGAAGTAATCTAATTCATATTGTAATTTCTAACAAATTATAAGCTAAGAAAATTTTACTCACTGTTACTGCAGATGCTCCCCATTCTTCTAATTCCGGTACCAATTCATGAGCAACACTTTTATCAGCATATACACCAGTTCTAGTTTTTACAGTAAACGGTATATCTTTGAAAATATTCGTACATGTTCTTGTAACAATTTCTAAAAGTTTTGATCTTCTCATTAATGCACTGCCGCCACCTTGCTGATAAATTAAATCAATTGGACAGCCAATATTTAAATCAACATAATCAATTTTTAAATTTTCATAAACTAATTGTGCTGCTTGTGCTATTAATTGTGCACTATTACCACATATTTGTACACCAAAAATATTTTCAGATTTATGACGTTTTGTTAGGGCCCATTCTTGTGGCATACCTTTAACAATTGGCACTGTACAAGCCATTTCACCACATGTAATATCAGCACCAAATTCTTTACAAATACGACGAAATGGTAAATTACCAACAGTAGTTAACGGACTTAGTACAATTTTATTTCGAAAATTGACTCTTTGTAATTTAATATCTCTACCTTTTATTGTTTCTTCGTCAATTTCTACACATCCAATTGGTTTTTCGGTATTTTTTTTGTTTGTTGAAGATTTTGTTTCACTTCTTAATTTTTCAAATTTTTGAACCAATTTTTTGGATACACTAAAATCATAATTGAATTTTCTAAGACGCATTTGTAAATCTAAAAGAAAAAATAATAATTTTTATATATATTAACAAGATTTAAAGTATTGGTATTGTTCAATATGTTTCCGACGAATCTTGATTTTTGAATTGGCTACTATAAAAATTAATAGCGAATGCGAATACGAGTAGAAACCCATTTGCATTTTTTCAATAATAACTTTCGAATCCAAATATCCGATTTTCGAAAATGTAAAAATATTCAAATTTTTGTACGCTTACCATTTGTAATTCCATTATAAGTTGTTTGTTCAGAGTTTTCTATATAATTTTCACTCTTTAAATTATTAAAATTTTCATCTAAATGCGATTTTGCAAATCTACAAGTCAAACCTCTCATACAAAATCCTTTTAATGAATATATATAGCAAGGACTATCTAATAAGTTAATAAAAATATAATTTCATATAGGAATACAAGTATATAAACTAGTTTTCTTACCAATATCTGTTGGTTTTTTTGCTAAATATTCAGCAATATCATGCATATAAACGCAATTACTATATTCACATTCTTTATCATTAGAACCATTTAATTTTGTCCTGCATAAATTCAGTGAACGATCTTCTTTAAATATTGGGCGATGCTATAATTTCATAACTATATGTATAATTTTTTAATCCTAATTTTGAGATTATAATAGATACTTACTTTATTTTGACCACGAGTTTTGCCTCTACCCTTTTCAAATTTCTGGAATTTCTTTGGATGGCCTTCAACATTTTCCTGAATTTCTTCATTAGATCTTTTATTTTTGTTATCACTATTTTCTATACCATTTTTTGGAGTCTTATCAGATCCTTGTTCATTATTTGAATTTGATTGAATTAAATACCTTAAAAGACGAATTAAACGATAAATAAAAAGTATATATTAAAAATCCAAATGAATATATGACCAATAATTGTTTACTTTGATTTTATATAACATATACCGGCGTCCATGATTTGTATGTCTAGTTTAGACAGAGTAACAAAACAACAAAATCAAAACATTTTTGGTATTTTAAATAACACGTGCAGATAGCCGTGACAGTGTGACAGTGACATATATATGTTCCAGTTCCAGTTTTATGTTTCTTTTGATTTGGATTTTTGGGAACAAACACACAACGGCACAACATTTGGAAAGTGAAACATAATTTGGTGCAGACGAGTGTGTATACACACTGGGTGCAAATTTAACTATACTCTAGATCTAGATCTAGAAAAATAAAAAAATATTCGATATTCAAATTATTGAAATTCTTGTCCAGTACTTTTGAATGGCATTTTTATTAATTATGGATAAAACCTCACGGTTTAAAATGGTTTTTCTCCCGTTTAAATGCTTCGAGAACAAATTATTATTAAAGAGATAATTGTTTATACTTATACTGGAGTCCCAGTTATTTTGTAATTCGGAATACTTTAAAGTTTTAACGGGTTTCGGGATTTAAGTTGTTTAAGTTCAAAATATGTTAATATTTCTACCAAATATACATATAATATGAATTTCAATTCGACGACTGTTTTAACCGCCAATTTTTATTTGAAAACTAACTTTAAGATATTGATGTAAAAGTGATAAATATTATTGCATGCGAAGTGTTTAATTTTAAAATAACATTGGGTTTATAATAGTAACTTCAAATATTTACAGTGAACTAAGCTGAATAAGTTAATATCGTTAATATATTGTCTTTTTCAAAACAACCAAATTAAATATAAAAGAAATTCAGCAATTTATGTGTTATTATAAAAAAAATTTGTGGTTTCACACGTTGCCCAACTGTACAGATACTTGTGCTGTCGGATTTGAAAAGTTGCTATAAATATTGAAAGAAAGTGGCTAACTTCACAGATATGAAAAGTCTAAACAAATACAAAAAAATATCAATTTCTGCTCAAAACATTTTAGATAAATTTAAAATTGATAATTATATTATATTATTAAAATTATATATGCTCGAAATCAACTAAAATGATGGCATTTGCCACAAAAAATGAAAAGGAAAAAATTACATGGTCAGATTCAGAAGATTCTTGGGATGAATTTGAGAAAGCTAAGGACCGAAAATGCACTTATTGCAGTAAAAATTTCCATTATAATTTAATAGTTTCTAATCAATTAAGAAATTTACTTTTAGCGAAAACTTTACAATCAGCACAAGATGTTGTAGTACATGAACAAAATTGTAGTATAGCTAAAACATGTTCAACCGCAAAAGTTACTTGTAAAGATGGTACACAAAAATTTATATGTGATATTTGTTGTTCAACTTACAAATATCTATTTAAATTGGCTGAACATGAAAAACGACATGAACCACCGGGTGGATTTATATGTAAATATTGTGATACACCTTTTTGTACGGAAGTTCAGCTAGAAGAGCATACAGAAGAAACACATAAAGTCAGTATATAATAGAGATATATAATTGAAGATCTTGATAATATTAAACTAAATTAATATAAATATCTTTAGGTATTTAAATGTCAAATTTGTAAAGATACATTTGAAACCGCTGATTCATATATTTCACATATACGTATTTTACACAATGGACATGATAAAGAATATAAAGCATGCGAAGAATGTGGACGACATTTTAAATCACCATTAATATTAAAATTTCATAAAGAGACAAATTGTGGTCAAAATAAACGTTACAATTGTGATGAATGTGGTAAAACATTTCAAACAAATGGAACATTAAAAACTCATAAATTAATACACAGTGGTGAAAAGAGATTTTGTTGTAGTTTTTGTGGTATGAAATTTACAGTTAAAGGATTATTAACAAGGCATGAAAGAACACATACTGGTGAAAAACCATATAGTTGTAATGTAAGTTAAAAAAAATATTAATTATAAAAAAAAAAACGCTATTAACCAAATAATTTCTTTATAGTTATGTCAAAAATCATTTTCTCATCGGGACAGTTTAATAACACATTCCACAACTCACACTGGAATTAAACCATATATATGTGAATGTTGTGGTTCAAGATTTTCGTGCACATCAAATCTTATTCAGCATCGACGAAAACGTCCAGAAACATGTGGTCTACCAGAAAATTGTAAAAAATTAACAAAAGCTTGTCCACGGCCTGGAGTTAATAGTAAATTACTAGAAAAAAAAAAATTATGTAAATATAAATATATATATTTTTAAAATTAACATTTTATAGATCCAGAATTTCTAACATCACATGAACCTGTTCGATTATTCAAATCTCATCGTGTTATTAAATCAACAGAAAAAGAAAAACTCAAAGAGAAACTTAAAGCTGCACGTGATGAAAAGAAATTAGATAAAAAACCAATTCGAAAAAAGAAAAGAAAAATAATTATTGATAAAAATAATATTGAAAAATCATCTAATGAAAGTAATGTTTGTGTAGAAATAAATGATAAAAACTTAAATTTATGTAAAACTGAAGTTAAATCTGAAAATGTTGAATGTTTCGAAGAAAATATTTTGGAAATTTCAAAAACTAATACTACTAAGAAAATAACTAAAGTGAAAATAACAGATAATAGTACTGCAAGTATTGAATTAAGAAGATCTGCTAGAATTAAAGATGGAAAAAAAATTGAATTAATTTTTCCAACACCTATTGAAGATGAAGAAAATACTGATATTATTACAAAAATGGGTGTTACGGATACAATTAAAATGGAAGTAGAAGCAGATCCATGGAATATTAAACAAAATCCACTAACAACAATGGATATTGATAATGATATTAAAGAAGAGATTTCTATTGAACCAGAAATTACAATGAACGATTCTCAAACTAATCTCAGTAGTAAAGGATATTAATTATTTTATATAAATATATTTTCTATTTTTTTTTTTTTTTTTTTAAAGATACCAGTAATAATGTTGATATAAAATCTGAAGATGATGATTTTGATTGTAATGATGATTATCTTAATGACAATCAATCTAATGATAGTTCTTTAGAGACTGAATTTGAAGATAGTTTTAAATCGAAATCACCATGTAGAAAAAAGACTGATTCATCAAAAAAAGTAATTTGGGTACTTTATATTATTTATTAAATTTAATTTTAATTTTTACATAGATAAAAAATGTTAGACGTCCTAAAAAATTATTAAAACTTATATCTAAAAAAGTAGTGAATATTGAAAATGAACCAAGTGAGAAAATGAATATTGAAAATGAACCGAGTGATAAAAAAAATCAAATTGAAGATTATGAAAATAATAAATTACAAACAACAAAAAAACAATCTTTCGAATGCTATGAATGTCCAAATAAACTATATACTCGTAAAAATAGTTATCATATGCATTTGTTAAGATTCCATAATAAAAATGAAGATGAAATCAAACATATTTTTGATGTTCTTAATGAAAGTTTATCTGAATATTCTTGTAATATTTGTGGTAAATTTTATTCAATGCCGAAAGCACTACAAAGTCACATTAAACGTCATGGTAAATATAAAAAATATAAATATATTATTGATTAATTAATTAAAATTATAATAAAAAAAATTTTAAGGACCTGATGGATCACTTGTATATAAATGTAAAACTTGTACGAAATATTTTGCAACTAAAGATGATTTAAAATTACATTATCAAAATGATCATAAAGATAAAATAACTTGTACAATTTGTAATAAAATTTATAAAGATTCTGAAATTTTGGCTGCACATAAACGTAAAGTACATACTACAAATAATTTAAAAATTGAACAAACAGAAAATATATTACCACCAATATATATTGATAAAAATTTAATTAAAAAACAAATAAAAGAGACCTTTATTTGTAATATATGTGGTAAAATGTTAAAGAGTCGAAGTGCTCTTAATATTCATGAACGTTCTGATTGTGGTAAAAGTCCAATTTTTAAATGTAATGTTTGTGGTAAAGCATTAACAACAGCTGGTATTTTAAAAGCACATATGTTAATACATTCTGGTGAATTACCACATCAGTGTTCGTATTGTGAAAAACGTTTCCGGCAACGACAACAATTAACTTGCCATGAACGAACACATACAGGAGAAAAACCATATCCTTGCACGGTTCGAGTTTATAATATAATATATTATAATTGAAATTTATTGAATAATTTTTATTTTTTCTTCTGTTTTTTAGTATTGTGACAAAGCATTCGCATTTGTTGAAAATTTATATATTCATTTATCAACTCATACTGGTATAAAACGATTTATGTGTATTACTTGTGGTGATAGATTTTCATGTATTTCTGGTTTAAAAAATCATTGGCGTACAAATGCAACAACGTGTGGATCAGATCCAAATAGATCAACAAAAGCAGTTGGTGAATATATGGGTTTTCAAAAAGGTCAATTAGTTCATAAGAAAAAAACAGGTTAATGTATTGTCTTTTTTTTGTAAAAATTATTTATAAAATTCCAATTTTTATTATATAAGTATGTACCTTTGAGCAAATGAGAAATATAAGATTTTAAATATATAATTCGAGGAATTCTTTAAAGACATCGTTTAAAAATATAGAAATCTGTTATGAATTGGATTTTTGTACTTATTTTGAGCTTAAATTGAGATATTTTTTATAAGCAGTATATTTAGGAGCTGTTACTTTCCAACTATAATTACTATTAATAGAATTTATATTGACCAAATTTACTTTCACTTTTATGACGACGAAAATCAAGAGATTTTCTAAATAAAAATCATATTATCCTGATTGCTAAATTAACAATAATGCTTTTTATTAAAACAAAAATATAAAAAATATTTTACTTTATTTTATACATTATTTGATTCAAAATGTTTTGAACTAATTTCTAGTTTTTTTTTTCTTTTTGATTATTTCTTTAATATTTTTATTAATTAATATTAAATTATCTTGTTTCCTAGATTGATTGTTCAATGAATTTTCATTACGATTAATTTTGTTTAATGTACTTTGTTTTGCTTTTGATTTTTTATTGATTTTCTTTTGATCAGTTGTTACTACAGAATTTTTCTTTTTCTTTTTTTCTGCTATCTCAATTAACTCTACAGTTTCATTTCTAATTTTTGATTTTTGTGTATTTTTAATATCAATATCATCATCTAATTTAATTTTTCTCTTTTTATTTGATTTTGATGTTTGTACATTTTCACTATTTTTATGATCATCCTCTTCAAACTCAACTACAACCTCACCAACATTTTGTATTTTAGTGTTTTTTTTCAATTCAACTTCAACTTCATCAGCTAAATTTTCGGTAGTTTCTGTAAGTTCATCTTGTAACAATTTATAATCTTTATTAAATTGTGTTAAATCTAGTAACGCAATACAAGTAGGACGACATCCAATATTTATACCAGCAATTTTTTTAATTTTATTCTTTTTTAAATTAACATTCCAAGCAATTATTTCTCCTGAGCTAATTATGAAAAAATAATATTGATTACTTTTTTGCTAAATGAATAATATTTATATTTTGATTTTTACCTTGATGTCGTTACTAAAATCTTATTCAAAAATGCCATTGCTTTAACACGTTTATCATGAGCTTCAAAGAATTTTTCCTATAAAATATATTTAACAATTTTAGAAATTTCTATTATAACAAATATAATTTCCATATACATACCACTGTATTCTCTTCGATACTTGTCATTAACATTTTACCATTTTCTAATCCTACTAAAAATTCTGAATCTGTTAGCCAACAAACTGAAATTGGTTTTGATTCAACTGAAATTTCTTTTATAGTTTTAGCTGTTTCAATGCTAAAAATTTCAATAACACGCAATCCAGTCAATATAAAATGATCACCATTTGGTGACCATTGTATACAATCTGCTGTTCTTCCCAAATTAGGACGACTTTTTAAATTTATAGTATACGCACATCGTCCAGTTATTAAGTTCCATGTTTTCATTGTTAAATCACTACCCAAAGATAAAGCTAATTTACCACTTGGATGGCATGAAATATGAGTTACAGCTGAACCATTATGTGCTTTTTTCCAATCGGCACCAATTTGCCAAGTACCAACCCGTGTTACAACTATACGGCCATCATCACCACCAGTTAAAATGTGTGTATTATCTGGTGTAAAACAAACAGCATTCACTGTCCCTTCATGATTCATTAAAATATTAACTTCTTTACGAGTTTTCATATCATAAATAATTATTTTATCATCAGCACCGCTAGATATTAAATAACTGGCACCAATTGCTATTGCTCTTATTGATGCCGTATGTGATCTTGTGGAAAATGTAACCGATAATGTTGATTCTTTATCATCCTGAACAAATATTAGTTGATACATATTCAAAATTAAAAAAATGCTTAAAAAAATGAATGCTTACCTCATCGGATTTTATTTTGTAGCCAAGCAGAAACTCTTCATAAGTGCCAACAATTATTTCTAGCGTATCGGCCATTATAGATTTACTTTATTTTATTAAAATTTGTTATTAATATTGTTAAAAAATATTGAACCACGTGAAAACAAAACAAATGTGTTTAAAACATGTCAGAACGTCAGGTCAGAACAGATAGTCAAAATCAAGGATAAAAATAAAAATACGCACACCATGCATTTCGTATCGATTTCATTCTGTTCCAATTCCAATCCCTACAAACAAGAATTTGACTTATATATTCGGTACGGAAGTTTTAATTTAATAAAGTCGGTTTAGCTTTACGATCGAGATATTCAAAATATATTATTAATTTTATATATGTTTCTATAATTTAATATTTTATTATTCAATATTGGCAACTAAACAACTCATGAAGAACTACTTAACTTAGTCATGATGTCCTCAATATGACCTGTACTAAAAGCGTAAATTTCCAGGCTTTTTCAGACAACCTTCAGTTTGAAGTTGAACTTAAAGCGTGTGTGAAAACATATTCCATTCAGCTTGATATCACTCTACCACAATTAAATTATTTTTTTTACATATATATATTTATCAAAATTATTTGCATAAGTAAGTTAGAATTTTCTATAAAACCCCTGAATTCTGGTTATCAGGGTATCTACCATATGTTAAATATATATATATATATGTATAAGAATGTAATCTGTAATGTCAAAAGTGACACTTAGTTCGTAAATATCAACATAGTAATGTAAACAAAAAATAAATCGTATCTAATTATGATATTTTCATTTATATAAAAATAAATTCACCCTAGTAAAATGAGTTCTAGAAAAAGAAATTATGTTAAAATTGATTGGTCTGATTCTGGTGAATCAGAACCAGAAGAAAATACCGGTGGTAATAATATTAAAATTTCAGATAGACGATGTCCATATTGCAGTAAGTAGAATTTCTATAATTAAAATAAATAATTTTAAATAAATATTGTTTTTCTAGTTCAATTATTTAAGTCATCTCTTGATTTATCACATCATGAGAAAATCTGTATAGTAGCAAGTAATTGTAATGCTAAACGAGTTACTTGTAAAGATGGTACCAAAAAATTTATATGTCAATTTTGTTGTGGTACATATAAATATTTAAATTTATTCCAATTACATGAGAAAAAACATGAACTACCGGGTGGTTTCTTTTGTAAATATTGTGATTTTCGATGTTGCCATGATGTGAAGTTGGAAAAACATAAAGAAGAAGCACATAAAGTAAACTATACATAAAATAACATGTATTTACTATTTGAATATTGACATATTCTTTTAGGAATTCCTCTGTCGTCTTTGTAATATGAATTTTGAAACTAAGGAAACATATATTGATCATATTATAATACAGCATGATGGTCGTGATAAAGATTATAAGGTCTGTGAATATTGCGGTCGTCAATTTAGGTATACCGAACATTTAAATTATCATAAAAATACAAATTGCCAAACAATATTTCCATTTAAATGTATTGAATGTGGAAAAAGTTTTCGTTCAAAAGGTATAGCTACTATAAGAATAAATAAATAATTTCCAATATTTCTTGTTAACAATAAAAATTCAATTTTTTATCAGGAATTCTAAAAACACATAGTTTAATACATAGCGGTGAGAAAAAATTTACTTGTTCATTTTGTCCAATGAGTTTTATATGTAAAGCTCAAGTAGTTGTTCACGAAAGAAAACATACTGGTGAAAAACCATATAAATGTGAAGTAATTTTAATTATATATGTGTATGATAAATAGTTTTATAAATTTTCAATTGTTAGATTTGTTTAAAGGCTTTTGCGCATCGTGAAAGTTTAGTAACACACTCGTCAACGCATACGGGAATGAAACCATATTTATGTGAATGTTGTGATGCACGATTTTCATGTGTTTCTAGTATTTTAGCTCATCGAAGAACAAGACCAGATACTTGTGGTTTACCACAATATTGTACAAAATTAGCAAAAGCTTGCCCACGACATACTTTTCGATGTAAGATTTTTTTACTGTTTTTTTTTTTTTTAAATTATATTTGTAATTATGCGTATTTGTTGTGTATCGTAGCAAAACCATCAGCTGAAAAAAGAGTGATAAATAGTGCTAGAGTAATAAGAATTAGTGATAAAGAAAAATTAAAAGAAAAACTAAGACAAAAAGGTGAAATCGTTAAAAAATCAACCATTGTAGAAAATCTTAAGATAAAGGAACATAATAGAGAAACAAATAATGTAAATGAAGAGAATATAAATAGTAATTCTAATGAGAATCTGGATAAATTTCGAAATGTTGACTGTATTAAAATAAATAATGTATTTAAATGTCAAGTGTTAATAGAACAAATCAAGATTTTAAGTACTGTAGCCAAACCATCATCAGCAGAAATTAAAAATATTCGATCTGATGGATTGATAAAAACTAATGAAAAAGGAAAATATAAAATCGGAAAAGCTAACACAAAAAGATATAAAAGAAAAAAAATGGATGTAAATAGTAATACTAAGGAACAAGTTAAGAAATTAAAAAACTTTCACAATATTAAAATAAAAAATTCTCAATTATTAATAGAAGAAAACAATATTTTAAATATTAAGCGAAAAAGAAGTAAAAGAAATATTAAAGTTGTTAATTATACTGAAAACTATAAAGAAGAAATCGAAAAGAATTACAATGATTCCGAAGTAAAATATGAAAATATTTTAAATCGTAAAAATGGTTACATTGAAGAAGAACAACTAGAATCAAAAAAAGATTTTTTAAAAATTGAAGTAAAAGTTGAAGCAAATAATAGCCAAATAGTTGACTCAAAATATGTAATAAAGGAAATAAGCGAAATTAGTGATAAAATAAAAACAGAAACTTATTTTGAAGATTACCAACGAAATAGAAATTTGATAAACAAAAATAAAGGTATAATTGTAATTAATTTAATGAACACGGCTAAGATATATTAATAATTTATTTGTTACAGAAATGTGTACACTCGAAAATTTAGAGTCTACAAGATCACCAAATTTTGTGGAAATTATTGAAGATAGCGATAATATTAATAATGCTAATACATTTTTAGATAGTTTAGGTTTCGAAGATAATATATCGAATGTAGAAGATGAATCGATTATTATGAACGATAAAAGTAGTAATAAATTAGCGGATAAAACTATTGTAAATCAAAATCCTGACCATAGATTAACTAATGAAGATGTAAATATTTTATAATTTAATTCTATTTGTAAGTAAAATTAAAAACAATATTTTATTTTTAGCAAAATCATAAAAGTAACGAAAATTGTATTAATAAGAAAAAAACTGAAGATATTTTTGAATGTATAGAATGTATTAATAAACAACCATTTCGTAGGAAAATAAGTTATGAAAAACATTTACGTATTCACCATAATAAGACTGATAATGATATAATGGAGATTTTAAGTATAAAGAATCATAGATTATCAAATTTTTCATGTAAAATCTGTGGAAAATCATTTACATATCCGAAATCACTTAATCAACATTTAAAATTGCATGGTATTGACGGGAAATTAATTATACAATGTAAAACATGTTTAAATTATTTTGCTTCAAATGAAGATTTACTCAAACATACTGAAAAATATCATAAAAATGATATTACATGTTTAATATGTAATAAAATGTATAAAAATATGAGTTCTTTAAAAGCACATGAACGTTATGCACATAGAGAACGTAAAAATAATAATACCGAATTAAAAAAGAAATTGACTTTTATTTGTAATAAATGTGGTAAAGTTTTCTCCAGTAAAACATTATTAATTACACATGAATTATCAAAATGTGGTACTGAACATCAGTATAAATGTAAGGAATGCGGTAAAGCTTTATATTCACCAACAACATTAAAAACACATATGATGATACACAGTGGAGAATTGCCATTTTTATGTCCATTTTGTTCAAAAGGTTTTCGTACTAAAGCACCAATGATTGTACATCAACGAATGCATACTGGCGAGAAACCTTTTCATTGTACAGTAAGTTTAATTCTGAAAAAAAAAATATAATTTTTTAATTTAATTTTTTTTTTTATAGTATTGTGATAAAGCATTTGCATATCGAGAAAATTTATTCATTCATATGTCTACTCATACTGGTATTAAACGTTATATGTGCACTACATGTAGTGAACGATTTTCATGTATATCTGGATTAAAAAATCATTGGAGAACACATTCAGAAAGTTGTGGTGCTAATCCAAAACGAACTACAAAAGCAGTTGGTGAATTTATGGGTTATCGTAAAGGACAATTAGAGCATCAGAAAAAAATAATGTAATTTTAGTTATTATTTATAAACTATTTATTTATATGTATATGTAAATTATAATGTAATTCGATATTTAATAATATAATTTATTAATATTAAAATAATCAATGTTTTTTTTAATATAAAATATTCGAAACAATATTAAAGTAGATCAGTTATTAAATTTATATATAAACGCTTAGTTTTACAGTATTACAGAATTTTCATTATTCCATTTTTAGTATCGAATTTGATACATTAAATCTCAACAAGTAGTTAGTTATCAATCGACAGCATTACTTAAATTTTTTCAAAAATGTTTTAAAATAAAAGTAAAAATACCAAACCTTAGCATAATAATTAATAATTCACCAAAACGACAAAAATGTTCTTGCAGAATTGATTTTACATTTCAATTGGTTAGAATTTTGGTAAAATGAAGAATAAGACTAGCGAATATCTCAGAAAAGCTTTCAAATTTTTATATATCTGGATTGAGTTACTCAATATTATTTTAAAAGCCACAAACGAATTGAAAGGAACTAACATTTATATAGATAAGGATCTTATACAAGACGGTCAGGTAAGACGAGTGGCAATGAACCAGATTCCTTTCGAAATACTTAAGTTCGAAAAATCAAAATTAATAGTAATAGTACGTGAAGATCAATTAAAGTTTGAAGGTGAAATATTATTTTGGAAAAATGGTAACCTTATGCGTGGAAAAAACAATGGAGAAATAAAGCTACGTGAATTATTTGCTGATCATATAAACAATATTAGTCTTCATTTTTAAATAAAATATTATTTGGCACGAAGTCCTGCCTCATTAATAACCTGCAAAAAATATTACCTGCACACTACGTGAAATTTTTAACATCATATTTAAAAGGTAGATATTTTCGAGTAAAACAGGATAATGAGTATTCCGAGCTATTAGAACTTGATGTTTACCAGTGACCTCCCAGAACCAGATGAAGTTTCAGTCGTCACATTTGCGGACGACATTGCCATACTATTCACATATACAAATGTTGCGAAATCCACGAGCAAACTATAAAATGCCAACAACAAAATCCAAAAATGGTCTGATAAATATAAGCTAAAAATCAATGATTCGAACTCAGTTCATATTAATTTTACGAACAAAAGAATCAACCATTTACCAGTTCTACTTAACAACAACAAGCAAAATCTGTAAAATATTTATGTATGATTTTTGCCACAAAACTAAAATGGAACGAACACATTAAGATAAAACTAAGTGAATTAAATTTAAAATATATAAAAGTATTGGGGCTGATAGGAAAGACATCAAAACTGTCGGTTAATAATAAAATTCTAGTTTACAACAAAATACTAAAACCGGTTTGGTTATATGGGATAAAGTGCTTCAAAATATGTTTCAAGCTCCATGGTATACGTGCATAACAGAGATCTCCACAGACTTGAAAGTAAGCCTAGCAAAAGATGAAATCAAACGATATGCCAAAAATCACCAAACCAGGATATCTAATCACATCAACAAGGAAGTTGTAAATCTCCGAGATACAGAAAACAACTTTAGAAGATTTAAACTCATAAAACCTTCAGACTTAATAGTAATTCAAAGTAACAAGTAATAAATACACGACATTTTCAAATAACCACTAAAAAATCTTTAACGATCCACTGGGATCGACTAAAGCTCATGCAAAATAGATTATAAGATTTCAAAATAAAACTAATGGTTGGCTTCTCAGCTCAGCCTAGTTTTAGTTACCATCAAACAACCTGTGTAACAAAAAAAAAATATTATTATTATATCTGGATTTCGCCTACCTCAACCAATCGACTTAAATGTCCGGTTTTTTCATTATGGAAACTAGAAACTATAACAATTTCACATGTTCGTCATTTATAAACTTATCGTCGGTTAAGTCGGTCAGTGTTTATAAACTTATTGTCGGTTCAATATAGCTGATTCCAGATTTGTTGTACTTCTTAAACTGTTTACTTTAGGTTCCCAACCTAATTAATTAAATATATTATTGCTATAAGGTGATGGATGGGTGGACTTTTGTTGCTAAAAAAACTAATCATAATACTTGAAGTAAACAGGATTAGGATGTTGATAGTATATACTTTTCATACAAATTGGAATGGACGATAAACCAATTGAATAATAAATGTATCCAATTTTTGTTTATTAAAATGCATGATTTTTTGGGAACATAGCACAAAAGTGATATCCTATTATCTCCATAAACGTTGTAAATATTAAAACCCGGATAGCAGAACCGGATATGCCTAAAAACATATTAATCATCAGCATTCTTTGCTATTGTGTATAGTGTATAGTAATCTTAACTACTCTTCTTCATCAGAAATCCATGATGATAAACAATTAAAATAAAAACTCAGTTTCATATTAGAATGGAATACATAATTATTTATTTTATTCGTTTTTATTTTATTTTTCTGATGTTTTTCATTTTTTTTTTTTAAATTATTATAATTATTATTATTATTTTTTTTTTATATATATCAACAAAACAACACAGTCTAATTTTTGTTTGTTTTTTTTTTTTTTTTGTAATTAAATAATTATGATTAGTTTTTTAATTATTTGAATATATTTCATCATTATTTCATCATAATTTGTGGGTTTTTGTTTTTAATATTAAAATGTTTTTCTTGTTTTTCTCATTTTGTTTTCAATTCATTCTAAATTTTTAATAATAATTTAATAATTTTTTTTTTTTTTGTTTTTGTTTTTATTTTTTTAATAATAATCATAATAAATATTATTTAACTCACCTACATAACTAGTTAACATTATAATATATATTTTTGTTCTTTATATAATTTTTTTTTTATTTTATTTAATTTATTAATTATTAAATTTATTTATTAATTTTATTATTTTCTGTTTTGCATTGTTTTAAATATTAGATTATATTTTTTGTTTTTTTTTTTAATCTAAGAACTATTTTATTATTTATTTAATCATTCATTTTCCATTCATCATAATATTTTTAATTTCATATTTTTTTATTAAATATAACATATTTTTTTAATATAATTACTATATTTTTAATTTTTGTTTGTTTGTTTTTTTGTTATATAATGGAATATATTTTTAACTTTTTCATAATATTAAATAAAATATAATAAATTTAAATCGTTGTTTCGTACATTTTTTAATTATTTATATTATTTAAAATGTTTTATTTTTGTATGTTTTTATTTGTTTTTAAGAATTTTTTATTGTTTTTTTATTGTTTTTTATTTTTAAATATGTTTTATGTTTGGTATGTTGTTTCAGATTTAAAAATGAATGCATTAAATATTTTTTTTTATAAGTTTAAAAAGTTTATATATAATATTTTCTTTTAAGTAGTATTTATATATAAGATTTGTTTTTTATTTAATTATAGGTTTTAAATTACAATTTTTTATGAATATATATATCATATAAAATGTACAGAGTAATAATAAATATATATGGAAAATCATAAAATATGTAATTGAAGTTATATTTAAGAGTGGGATGCAATAAAGTCAAATTCGGTTTTTGTTGCCCAATTATTAAGATTTAAAACCAAATCCTCGAAATGACTTTGGATAGCTTTATTTCTTATTAAAATTGGAAATAAAAACGATTTGTTATATGAGAAATAAAGCCAATCAAAAATTTGTAATATTAATTCAAATCTAAGCAAAACATAACAAAATTATTATAATATGCTATATATAGTATACCATTTTCAGATTGAATTCAACATTTTTCAGATTAAATTAGTAATTTTATAAATTGAAATTACCATTTTTCAACAATTTTTAATCAGTTTTCAAAGTATTTCTATTTGAAAACCGATTAATTCTATTTGGAAAATGATTCAAAATTTTTGAAAAATTATTAAAATATTTCGAAAAACGACTAATTTAATGTGAAAATGGTATATTGAGGAAGACTTCTCATATACAATATTTATGTCGGTCTCAATAAGCTGCGATATTATTAATAATTAGGATATCAATTAGCCCCGCAATTATTTAATTGATAGAACATTTTCTATGACACCATTCGGCGGCAGTATATATTAAAGAAATTCTGATTAAAATTGTGTTTTATTGAATAAAATATTATTTTTTTTCTAAATAATAATTTAAATTGTAATGGACTGCACTGCATTCGGTACGATTGAAATCGCAGGAACAGCTTATTCAGCTCGTTATTTATATTTATATTGTTGCCCCTTCAAAATTATTAAAACGAATTTATTAAATTTAAATATATTTAAGTATTTAATTTTGATTCGATATTCCATAGAATTCAAATTTTAATTATTGAAATGGGAATTAAAGTCGTACAGATTTCGATGAGAAATAAAAAATTCAACCACCAAAATTAAGTCGAAACTATTCGGTTTTATTTCTAATTGGGATGATTAATAAAACTAATTCGGATTTATTTCGTTCGGCTTTATTGCATCCCACTATATATTTAAAATTAATTTTGTGCTAATTTTATTTTCTTTTAAATTATTAAATTATATAACTAAAAAAATGGTAAAGTTTGAGTTACAGGGTGGGTGGGAAATAAATGAAGCATAAATTCGAGTGCTACATCCAGAAACTTTGATTAATTTCATGGAAAATGTGCTAAAATATAACCATATAATTGTGATACCGAAATTTTTAAATACCATGATGAGTTTATGATGACCCACCCTGAAATTTTTTAAATATTTGCATTTCGTGATTGTTTTTATTTGAACAATTTTACATATTTTTACATATGCGAATAAAACATTTTTTTTTTTTTTGAAAATATGATAATCATAATAATAATAATATTAATCATAAGGATTTTTTTTGTTTGTACATTATCGTATTGCTTATAATAATTAAATATATAAATCAATATAGTGCCATACGGTTTTATGAGCTCATATAATATGGACTAGACCGATTTATGTCTCATGAGGATGAGACAGAATTTCTCATTATTTTAAATTTTTTTAATCCGGATAATTTTGACGATTGTCGGTTTTATTATTTGGTTATATTCACGTATGACGACACAAATTAATCGCTAACGATATTGAAAATATATATAATTTTTTTATTTTGGTGTATATTGTAAAAATCGGAAAACTATTAGAAAATTTAACAAACTATAATAAAAATATTTTTTTTTTGTTGTGGAAACCTTGCTTTTAAAATTTTGCATGCCATTTTTATAATATAATACTAAAAATAATTCAACAAAATTTAAAAATATTAATTGTTATATTAATATTATTTAAATAATTAATTCCATTTTGTAATAAATTTATCTAATTAAATGTTACACTTATTTGCTTTTGAAAAAAAAAAATTGTATTTATTTTTTTTTAACACATTTTCTTTAATATTTCTTTAATTTGTTGTATATTTAATAATATAGATGTCGCTGTTTAACGTTGATAATATAGTTTATATATAAGTGGATTTTGTATTTAAATTTTGTTATGGTATGCATAATATTTATTATTATATATAAACACATACATATATACGTATAAAAATGTATTGGTAAATTATAATTATATGTTAATTAACTTTACTTAATTTATTTAAATTAATTAAAGTTAAAATTTCATATTTATTTTATAATTAATTTATTTAGATTTACTCTGCATTGTAAAATTTATACTACGATTTTTTTTCTAATATAATTTAACTTATATATTTTATTTGAAATTTGTTTTATTATTTTATGTAAAACATAAATAATTTATTTAATATGGAAATTGTAACATAAATTATATTCCATTATTTAATATATAATTTATTTAATAATTTATTTGTGTCTGAGTGTTTTTTATGTGGAATATAAATGCAAATTTTCATTATTTTTATAATATTTTTATGTTTTTACATAATTTATTTTTTGTCAAAGCTTTGCCTTTTTTTAATATTAAAACTTTTACATTTCTTTTTTTAAAATGTAATTTTCTATTATTATAATTTTTATGTTTTGTAAATTTTTTTTATATTATTCTTTTATTAAAGGTTTTTTTATTTTAAATTTATGATACAATCTTATATACTAAAAGCGTATTTATTTACTTACAAAATAATTATTATTCATTTTTTTTTTTAAAAATATTAAATATTTTTGTTTTTTTCATGTTTTTTATAAGCATTTTTATGCTTTTTAATAAATTTTATGGAAGTTTTAATCTCTTAAATTAACAAAAATAAAAAATCTTTGTTTATATTTTTTTTTTTAAATTTCATAAATTAACAATTTTAATAAAAATATTTATAAAAAATAAAATAAAATAATTAATTTTTGATTTATTTTTCTTTGAATTCTTTAAATTCGAATTTTTAATGAAATTAATTTAGTTGGTCGCTAGTTTTCTATACTAGCATTAAAAAAATTAATAACTTTTAATAAATTTTCTCATATTAATATAGACAAATTAATATAATGAAGATTTATAGCCAAGTTATTCTCATCTAGAAATTCAAACATTATAAAACGTATGGGAGTAGTTAAACTTAACGCAAACGTTCACAACGTAACGTAGTAATTTCGAAAGCATATTGACAACGTTGACAACTAAATAGTAATTATTATTGTTCGTTTGAAAATAAAATTAATTGAAATGGTCCAAAACGCAAATTACGCAGACGCAACAGTCTCAAAGTTTTAATAGTGCATTTGACATATAAATTTATCATATTATATTTGGTTTTCTTTCAACGTTTCAATTAATTTTTTTCTTCAATCGAAAACATAATTACTTTTACAAAAATTTATAAATTTATCTGTCAAATTTAGTTGTCATTATTCTCAACGTGCGTTGAAAATTTAAATTATTCAATTCTGCGTTGCGTTGTGAGTGTTCACGTTGAGTTTAACTGATCCCATCCATTTTATATTGGTTGAATTTCAGCGTAAATTCAACTTACCTTGAGACTAAACTCGGTTACAAAGGTTTGCCAATCACGAGGGTTATAATATATATTAATTATTTAAAAATGGATAAAACTGTCTTGAAAATTTTAATAAAGATTTTCCTAAAAAAAAAAAATGAAAAGAAAACCTTATCAACAAATATTTAACAAATTTATAAAAATATATAATAACTTTTCACTGATTCATATTTGATATGTCGTCGATATGTAGCGCATACAAAATCATTTTTTTTTTTTTGTTAATTTTTATTTTTTACATAAATAATTATTTATAATATAATATAAATAAATAAAGAAACTCAAAACTTCCAAAATTAAAAACAAACAAAACAGAAATAATTAAAATTAAATTAAAATTAAATCAATAAAGAAAAGCGTCCTAACCTAAATTTTTTTGCTCTTTAACTTTATATTTTTTAATATAATTTTTTTTTTTTTTTGTATATTTATTTCGTTTTTTACATTGTCCAAGTAAAAAATGATTTCTAAAATATTTTTTTTTTATTAATAATAAATAATTTTTTGTTTAAATCTTTTATTTTTTTAATTTTTTTTGTGAATTTATTTGTTTTTAATAATTTATTTTTAACTACATAATGTTAACTATTTCAATTTTATTTATTTTTTATTTATTATTTTTCTGTTAATTAAATTTTTTTACCATAAAAAATAAAAAAATATTAATAACAAAAAAATAAATTGAAAATAAAAAATATTTTCATTAAAAATTAAAAATATTTCAAATAATTTTTTTTTGGTTTTGTTTTAACAATAATTTTTCATTTTATAAATGAGGTAACTTTAAATTTTTCTATATTTATATTAATTTATTTTGTATTTTCTTTTTTGTTGTATAATTATTTTACTATATATTTTTTAATTAATTGATTTTTTTTAATTTTGTTTTAATATTTTCATTTAACTATGTTGTTAATTTGTTTTTATTCATATTCGATTTAATTTTGTTTGTAATTAGTCGTCACATTTTTAATTTTATTTTGCGTAATATATTTAAAAATTTACTCAAAATGTAAAATGCCAGCAAAAATTATTAACAAAATTAGTAATTAAATAAAAATGAAAAAAAAAGTAATTAATTTATAATTAATTATATTATTTAATATTCGTAAAAATAAATATAAATATTAAATATATTTTTAATATTTAATATATTTTTTTATTATTTATCCAGGACGCAATATTTTTTTGGAATTATTTTAATATATTTTTTTTTTCTATTTATCATCGTAAAAATATTTACGAATTTAATTATATATTTTTTAAAAATTTCGTCTTGATTTGTTTTGTTTTTTATATTTTAAATTGAAAATATTTTTTTGTCAGAAATCAATGTAAAATTTTAGTTAAAAGAATTAATTATTGGTGACTTTACAGTGAATGTTAATTAAAATGTAATGTGGCCAATTGAAAATTTTAAATAAAATTTAAATATTTGTTGTACAAATTAAAAAAAAGTGTGGTTTTTCGGTACAGTTTTTATTCTGTCGTAGTTATGGCTGTCAGAAGCCAGAAAACGGTGGTGCCTAAAAGTGACATTTCATATTATTTATAGACAAACTGACTTGTCAATTAAAAATTATTAACAGCCCCGATTAATATGTTGGGATTGAAAATTGTGTTTATTTAAATCAAAAGTAACAATCTTGGCTGATAACACTGAGTAGCTCTAAACATTATTAAATTTATTATATGTGATTTACAGAATTTGCTGCTGCGAATATTGGAACTATTATTTAGATGTTAAAATTTTGAAAATATGAAATCTAATTATTGTAATGCCTGAAATACATATGCTAAATTTCTGCATACAGCTCTGCACTTAAAATACATGAGCATCTTTTTTTGACAAATGGAAATTTATTTTTGACAATGCTCAATTAATTTCTCCTTCATTTCTTGAACACATCACTTTTCGGTGTAATGAATATGATTTTTGACAATTTTTTACATTTTTCACAAATGCCAAATTTCAATGTAAGCAAGCAATTTACAAATTTCCTTTTCAGTATGAACGTTTTAGGTTGAATCGTAAAATTAGAAATATAGATGACTTGCGTCCGCTGTATGCAATACAGAATTCCATATAATTGGTTACATATAAAACCATGTGTTATTCTAAAATATATTTGTTCTGCAGCATACAGAACTCTACACATGTATTTCGGGCATAAGACGTCGTACATGAACAATCTAGGAGAATCGTAAAATTTAATTATTTATTTTTTTAAATTTTATTATATTTCAATATTAATTTAAATTTAATTTGAAATTTTATTATTATCCATTCTTGTAAAGTCAATTTTAAAAGATCAATTGAATAAATCAGATAAATTTTTTGAATTAGTAGAGAAAATTTCATTTTTAGTTTCATTTCAATTATTTATAGTTTTCATTTTATTTTTAATATATAGAATTAAAGTTTCCCTCATAAATATTTTTAGAAATATTATATTTAAATATAAAAAAAAGGAATTAAAAAAAAATTGGTTTATTTTATTATTTATATTTATTAATATTTAATTTTAATTAAAATTTTATATTATAAATATTATTGCTTTTGTATCATATTCAATTTTTTTTTTTGTTTAGTTTTATTTTTATACCTTTTTTTTTAATGTTTTTATAATTATTTTTATTAATTTCACAATTTTTATTTAAATTTTTTTTAATATTATATTATTTAAAAATTTTCTTAGCGAGAAAGAGAGAGAGAGAAAGTGACAGAGAAAGAGAAAAAATCAATATTTCAAGAATTATATTTCAATGTAAAATATTCATAAATATTAATTTATTGTAGTTTTTTATTTTAATTTTTATTAATTATATTTTTTAACTGAAAAATTAATTATAGAAATTAAATTTGTTTTTTTTTAAAATTACATTATTTTTTATTTCTGTTTTTTTTTTTTTAATTTAATTAATATTTAATTTATATATAATAGTTTAAAAATTGTTAATTTACTAATTAAGGATTCACTTAAAATATTTATTTGTTGTTTTTTATTATTTTTTCTCATTTTATTTATTATTTGTATAAATATAATATTTTTTTATTCAAATGATCGATGGGTCAAAATAGTTGGGGCAAAATTCTTTTTATATTAAAATTTTAACTTGTGTTATTTTTTGTATAAAAGAAATTACAATAAAATTGCAATAAAAAATGAATGGAAAAAACTTAATTTTTACGTTTTTTTTTTGTTGATATTTTTTTTCGGATATTAGTTAATTTTAAATATTTTTGTTAACAAATTAAAATTATTTACATAAAATTTAAATTTCAATTGTATTAATTTATTTTTTATTGCGGTTTTTTAGTTCCGGTTTTTCAGATTTATGTACCCGTTTTTTTTTTTGCTGGCGGTTTTATTTTATTGTGTAATTAACTTCAGTTGAAATGAATCGTAAATGGTAATAAATAGTAGTAGTCGCTAGTCGGAATTAAATTGAAAATTGTATAAAAATGATGTAAATTGTAATTTAATTTTCTAGTAATTATTTATTTGGTTTTTAATGGATTTGAAAATTTTCAATGAATTTAAAAGTTTATTTATAATAAATTTCGAATATAAAATATTTATAATCTGCAGGAAAATTTATGTATTTTCTTGTTGTTTATAGGGAGATAATTGAATTATGTAATTTGTACATCTTCTTATTTATATTTAGATTTTGAAATAATATTTATCTGAGTAATTTCAAAGATGTTTTTGTGATTTGTAATTATTGTTGTGTGATTGATTGCAAAATGTTTATCAATTATGGTAAATATACTTTGAATTTTATACGAATATTTTCACGAGCATCAGATTTAATTTTATATTATTTGTATAATTTTCAATACCATGATTAAATTTATTAATTAGTTTATTAAAAATTATACGAAATTATTTAAATTATATTAACGATTATGTATATACCTAAATTTAGAATTTATGAATGAGAAAAATTACAGAATAAAAAATATTTTAATTAAAACCTATAAATATAGTAATAATAAAAAATATCAAATGAATAAATAAATCATAATTAATGAAAGAAATAGTTCATTGAATTCTATGTGTGTAAGAAAGAGATGTATATATACTAATATTCATGTAGTATTTTATTCAGTACGTGTATAATCACCACTTTATAGGTGCTTTATAGTGTAGTGAAAACCGAAAAAATTACAACTGTCAATTGTATAGAAATTTAAATTTATTCAACAGATGTGCTATGGTCAACATAAAACGATGTATGTTACACTCATACCAGAATCGTATTTTCAAAACCACTGTACTCTACAGTAAAGCACTACGTGAACAGAATAATAGATGGCGCGCTGTCTGTGAGTTTCATGTCATATCTAATTACAAAAACGAAATATTTACAATAATATTTTACTAGTTCATATAATATTGTAATTTATTTCAATTCAATTAAATTTAAACTGCTTTAATAATTTAATTTATTTCTGACTAATATAGTCATTGATTAATATTCTTTGATAATTATCATCATTTTTCTGAATAAGCGATGACAGTCATCAATGAAACTATGAAATTATCATTGAATTGTCACATTATTGGTATAAAATTAGTCATAATATAATTTTCTGAAGGACAATTTTATTGATTAAATAATATTCAATTATTATCATTGATTACTTCAATGATTCTTTCTTACACTCATCTTTTTATATTTGTTATCTCTCTTTAATATAATGTCCTTATATGCGAATAGCATAAGTTTTGTATGGTAGCATAAAATTGTATGGCAAAATTATAAGTAAAAATTAATAAAAAAATAAGTTAAAATAATAAAAAAATTGTATTTATTTATAATAAATGCAAAAATAAATAAAATATATAAAAATTATTTAATAATTATTGTATGAATTTGAATGTTAGTATATTTTACTATAGTAATAATAATAATAATTAATTTTTTTTTTCATTTTTCAATTAATTTTATTTAACATATTTTTAATATTTTAAATTGCAAAAAAATTAATTAACAATATTTTTCTTCATTTTTTTAACAAATAACAAAATATATTTTAATTATTTTATATAAATATTTTATTTTTTATTTTTTAACTTTTATTGTTTTTCAATTCTATATATTATTTCAATACAAATATTTAATTTTTATATTTTGTAATAATTATAATTAATATTTATATGTATTACAAATATTTATTTTTATAGAAGTTTTTTTTTAAATTTTTAAATTTTTAAATATTTATTTTTAAAGTGCCTTAAAAATTTGCATTAAATTGTTTTGCTAAGGTAGCAAGAATTTAAAATTTTTGTTTTAAACGTGAAAAATTTTACATTTTTAATTTATTTTAGTGTTTTGTTGTTGTTCTAGAAAAAAAAACTTAAATTTTAAATTAAAAAATATATGAAATTTTTTTAAAAACAAAACATTTTTTTATATTTTATAAATATATTTTTATTTTTATATAATTATTTATAATTTAATTACTGCAGAGCTTAAATATGCATAAGAAAATTTTGTATAGAAATAACAATTTTTAATTCGTCGTGTTAAGCTAAAAAATTTTGTTTTTAAAAGTGATTTTTTATTAATGTTTAAATTTAAATTCCATAATTTTTTTTTTAAAAGTTAATAACGATATGAAAAGATTTATGTTAAAGATATATGAAGAGAGATAGTTTATAAAGATAGTTAAGTAAATATGGTTTTTTGTTAAAATTGAATAATGAGAAAAAAGATTTTTAAGAAAAATTTAATGTGTTGTTGTTGTTGTTAATTTATAAAATTTATGTTTATTTTTTTATTTTTTTATATAAATTTATTTATTTTCAAATAAAAGAAGAGATTTTATTTATAATTTGTTATGTTTGAAATATTTAATTTTCTACTAGAAGATTGGATTTTTGTTAAAAAGAACAACAATAAAGGTTAATGTACAATGGTAAACGTTGACTTTCGTTGTGAATCTTCAATGATTACCTTGGAAAAAAGACTGCTAAGAAGTAGTATTAAATAAATATTTTAAAAGAATTACATTTAGCATTTCGATACCTAAATTATTACATGTTTTGTTCAAGAATTGAACTATTGAAAATTGAAAATTCTATAATTTTGGCAGCATTTTGTTTAATCTCGCAGCTTCGAATATGCTATATGTTCTAAATTGAACAGAAAAGTTTCATGTGAAGTTGTAAACCAACGCTTACATTTGAGATTAACCTTAAAGATGTATTTATACATAAAAAATTTAATGCTTTGTTAGAAATCTTACTGAGCATAAAAAAGAAAGAGATTTTTTTTCAAAATCGGTTTTTAAATGACGGATTATTATGCAAACTGTAACCCAAAAATTTGAAATAACGTAAAGACGTTATTGGAAATATGGCAATATGTTACACAAGTAGTAGTGCGAGAAAGAGAGAGGCTATAGTGTGTGGTGGAATGGACTGACCTAAAAAATTCTTATATTGAACACCGTCGGGAGCACACACTATAGCCACATTGAGTAGAAATAAAAAAGCTTGTTCTGTTTTGTAAGAAGCGTTTGATGTCGGTATCTTTACTATGGTAAATTTGTAAGCTTAATCCTTTGGCACGTGTTCTATATAAGAACGGCCAAAGATGGAATATATCCAAAAGGTAATTTATGATACACTACTATCATAAGAATATCTCCAATATGTTGGACTACTTTAGCTTCAATTCAATCTCAGGTAATCATAATTCTTTTTACAACTGCTCAGTAAAATGTTTTTTTCATTTTTGAATTTTTGTTTTAGCTGGGTTTTTCTTATCCATAAATTCATCATTAAAAGTTGTCGTAAAAGAATAATTATAAATAAAATTTTTAGTTTTTAGTTTTTATCAAATTGAAATTTACAGAATTTTTTTTTGATCTAATCATGAAAACTTGTTTTTTTATAATTTTGTATACTTTTTTTTCATTTCTTTTGGTATTAATTTTAACAATATTTTTTTAACTTTTAAGATTTCAACGATTTTTCTTAAGTAATTAATTTTTATATATATTTGTTTTTTTATAATAATTAAGTTTATTATGATTTTTTTTATATATATTTTAGTTTTTCAATAATGTAATTCCAATTATTAATGATTTGCTTGTGTTTTTTTTAGTATATTTTATTTAATTTATTTAGTTTGTATTTTATATTCAAAAATTCAATTTTTATATCTAATCATAAAATTATTAAATAATACTACTTAACATTATATTCGAGGCATTTTCATTTTTTTTTTTCTACTATATGATTTTTTTTTTTTAATTTATATCTTTTAATTTTATAAATTTTTTATATTTTTTATGTTGTCAAACGCGTTATTTCGATTTTTTGTGTATGTGTTTTGAGTGAATGTGTGTTAAGATTTTACTATATATTTAAAGCATTTTTGTAATAAGGATTAAATATTTCTATATAAATATATAAAGAAGAAAATGATATCGTAATTTGAATTTAATCAATCAAAAATTGTGATAACAAAATATTTGAAAAACAATTTTTTCATCTCAATACTTAAATACCGTATACACCATATTTGTCATTTTTGGAGAGTTCAATTAAAATTATGCAGTTTAAATTTCTATATTAGTTTATCAATAAAAACAATTATTTAGTTTATTGTAGCAAATATGTGATGCATTGGATTTGTCGTATAAGCAACAAAATGAACGATCATTCATTCATTCATTAATATTATACGACAAATAAATGACAAATTGTATAACAACAGCTTATTGCAAATTTGTCGTATGTTATAACGAATGTAACATGTTGTGGTTGTGGTTAAGGTTGTTAACATTGACATACAAAGAATTTATTTGCAGTATGCTAAAGAAATTAAATTTGGTTTCATACAGGATGTTATAGTAGTCAAATATGCTTAAGCTGATACTGAAATATTGTGGCTAACACAAATGTCATATATGCCACATAAGATCTAATGAAATCTAACTCAAAATATAATTTTAGCATTATTATGCTATTTGTTATTGATATATGTATATTTATAAAACATAAATATATTTGAAAGTTCTTGTATTATTTATACGTATACAGCATTTAAGTACTCAGGTGATATTCAAAATATATGAAAATTATATTTATTTATTTTTTGTATTAAAATTTTGATTTAATGGCATCAAAATGAAAAATTTATCCGATATTGTTTTTATTTTACGATATTTCAATATAATTTAAGAATTCCTTTTATTATTTTGTTATGGTTATAGAAAAATTACACTTCTTAATAATATTATTTTATATTATGGAATAATATTTTAAAGCTGTAGTTTTTTAATATATAAAATACATAGGATAACTAAATTCAAGGCTAATTTGGAAGCAATATTATTTTATATAAATAGATCATTTATAATTTTTTTTATATAATAATGATGATCATTGTACGATTAAATATAAATTTTCGCCATTAATATCAGTTATAATTTTATTTAAATTTTTAAAACAGAGAAATAACAAATTAAATTAATTTAATTTTAATACGAACATTTTTATTCTCATATTTATTACATTTGGGATATAATTTGTATTAGAGTTTATACTGGTAGCAGGAGATACCTAGCAGATTCATGATGGGACGCCAATACCATTGAAAGTAATTTACAGAAACGAAAGCATTTAATAACAATAATTCCATTTACATTATGGAACATGATAAAATTTGATGCTATAATGGTCATAAATATCAAATGATATTGGTGAAAATGTAAATTTTAAATGTAATTCAACGATTTTCAAGTACAATCTGTTTCGACGAGATTTGAATAGCAAATTTAATAAGTACATATTATTGCGCATTGTGTAATATTGGTACTACTATAATTTTGACGTTCACTGTATAATTTAATTTGCTTTGAGATTGTTGATAAATTAATAGATGGAGACTAACGTTCCCTATTATTGATCAGAACCTTTTACTTATACTAAAAACTCTCGTTTTCATTACAATAATACCGCACGAGGCAACTGCTTTCTAAAACGAATCTCAGAATCGAAACTGGATCTTATCACTGAATTTTAGCATTATTCGTCAATTATAATCAAAATGTAATAATTAAAATATTGAAAGTTTTGATGGGTGTATTAAAATAATTAATTAGTATTTATTCTAAAAGAGAACGATTTGAATTTGGATATTAAATTGTCCTCTGATTGACTATTAATGTCTTCTGTGTACCATTTTAACAAGTGAGACAAATGATTCGTCTCGTTACGACAAGATTAGTCTCATCGTGATAAATAACTTCATATTTCGTATTAAAGTGTATCATTTGAATTTGACTTATAAATGGTTCTCTCAATGGTTAATAAATTGTCCCATTTGATTGGTATCATCGCTACAATAAACTCCATATTGGGTATTAAAATAATGTTCTATTTGGATTTGGGAATGATGATAGCCTATTAAATTATACCATTTTTTTTTGTATTGGTCATAAAATTGTCATATTTTAATGGTTTGGTCTTATTGAGAGTCTCATAGAGACAATTAATTGCATCTAGATAATTAGAAAGCGGCCATTTTGAAATGTATATATATAATTAAAAACAAAAAATGTTACTCGTAAAAATTGTAGGGAAAAGTTCGATTGTGAATTTGAAAATTTGTCTACTTTTATTATGTATTAATTTATGTTTATTTTTTACAGAAATGCTCATTTTTGTTTACTAGCTATGCGCTTTTATATACTTTTGAAGCGTGATGTTTAACATTTTTTTTTTGATTTTTAATTAAATTTAGTTTTCTGAAGAAATGTTTTATATGTATTTGTTTTTTATTAATTAATTTAATATTTTTTAAGTATAGAGAAGATATATAAAAGGAATATTTTTATTATTATTAATTATTTTTTTATTAAATATATTTTTAAAATGTGTTTATATACGATTTTTTTTAATGTTTATTGTATAGTAGTAAATGTAAGTAAGTATAATTATATTTCGTTTCATATTTATATAGTTTTGTGTTTGTGAATTTCTTTTATTAATTACTTTTAAAAGCATTAGTTTTTTTTTTTAATAATATTGCTTTAAATCAGTGGCGGATCTTCAATATTTGCGCAAGAAAAATTTAAATATTTTCTTTTAATATTTTTGTTTACCGGGTTTGTATTAGCAGAGTAAACAAATTAAAATTTATGTTAAAAATTTATAATTTCGAAAAAGCTGACGAGCTGGCCAGAACAAGTGCGTAACTGGAAGTTGTTTTAATCACAGTGGGGATCGACTGCAATCCCAATAGGTGCACCTTCAGAAATAGGATGATGATTTATATGCTGGTAAGCTTGCAACAAGGGGGAAAAATATTGAGCGTCACACACAAGCGTAGTAGTCACCAATAAATACCAGCAAAGCAACAAAAGCTCTGGCGAACGCGCTTTAAACAAACCATTCAACGCTGATGAATCATGCCTTTAAGATACAGCAATCACAAGTAAGCATATGCAGACAAACTCGAAATGATTGAAAACTTTTGTGTCACTGTTCCTGTTTTATGTTCCTGCAACGGATATTTTTTGGTTCTTACTACATGAACGAACTCGATGAAATTAAAGTTCTGGATTGGAAACTAAGTCTCTATTTCTGCCGAAAGGGTTGCAGGCTCAGCCAACTGCCACATCATGTGTAATATGAAGAGTACTAAGCAGTTGCATTAAGAAGTTGTGTCTACTTTTGTAATACATACTGAATTACTAATTAATTACAATGGGCACACATACAATAAAATAGGCCTAATTTTAGATAAACCCCTAGAAGGAAATCATTTTATTAATAAATATATTTTATTATTTTTCGGCCTCCATTTTAGGATGGCGGGATAGTAACAATTTCAACGTGTGTGTGTATATAAATTAAAACTTTTGCGTAATAATTTTAAATTTTTAGTTTTATGGTAGCTGCACACTTTATTTAGTTCCGCTACTGTTTTAAAATCGTTTTATATAGTTTTAAATTTTATGGTTTAGATTTAATTAATTGTAGTTGGTTTGTTTATATCGTAAATGTTTTTAAATGTGTTTTTATATAATCATTAAATTTGTAAAATTTTGTATTTTATTTTACATTAGTTTTAATTTTTTCTTTGTTTTTTTGTGTTTTTATTTTTTTTTTATATTTTTTGTTTCTTTTTTAGTTTCGTCGTTTCTATTTAATGTTTCAATTAAAAAACAAAATCATTAAATGATTTTTTTTTTAAATTAATATATATGTTTTCTATAATATTTTACATATATATATATATAACTGTGCTTTTTTTGTAGTTTTTTTTACATTTGTTTTATTAATTATTAACTATTGTTTTTTTTTTTTTAGTTTTTAATTTTTTTATCTAATTATGTTTTTTTAGTACCTAAAAAAAATGAACTAACTTTAAACGTTGGTTTTAATTTTTTTTTGTTTGTTTTAATATTTATAGTAGAGATTAGCTTTGATTTTTCAATATTTATATATTTATAATTTAATTTTAATTTATTAATTTTTTTTTATTGATTTGTTGTTGTTGTTCTTTTTTGTAGTAAATACAAGTATTTTTTTTTATATATTTTTTATTTAATTAATTATTATTATATAAATAGATAATTTCTATACTGGACATTTTAATTTTTTGTATTCGAACATTAAGGATACAGCAACAAATACGAAATATAAGAAAAACATTGTTAGGCCTAAACCTTTATTCATTTTCCAATGGAAACATGCTATTGATATTACAACAAATAGTAACATCATAAATAATATTGTTATTGAACAGATCATTCCATGTGAATTCACTTCAACTGGTTGCTGGTAAATAATTCCATATAATAACCATGGTATTGGTAATCTAAAAAAAAAAAAAATATAATATTATATATATTTAGAAAATTATAATTATGATTATTATAGTTAAATAAATTTGATTAAATTTTTTTTTTAAATTTACATTTGTAATAGTTAAGAATATATTGGGATAAGAAGACTAAGATTTAATAACTAAAATTATGTGGGGTACCTACAACGTGAAAAAATGACAGCGTTAAACACCCTACTTTGCTCGGAATACAAGACATCATTTGGCCTCCGAAAGCATTCTAGAAGAACCTTACTAACCAGATCTGAAAATGGTTTCGAATTGCAGTATCAGGAAACTCTTCACGATTGCTACAATTACGAAATTGTTCAACTTACTAAATAATCGCTTAATTAATACACAGAGTTAGTTATCCATGAAAGTAGTATCGCTATGGATCCAGTATGGTCTATGCGAGGCTTTGCCGCAACTATAACCTAACCTAACTTATAATGGCTAATAATTAATATTGCTAATTTCATTCATTGATTGCAATTCATTAATCCGTAGTTTAGGTTTAATAAAACCAATAAGTTAAAAATGTTTGCCAGGAGCAATAGCTGCAGCCTTGCAGAAACGGCCAATAAAAGCGAGTAAAATTATGGATTTCTGACTTTGATCAAATAATTATTCCACACCAGTGGTAAAGAATTGTTTAAGCAATAAGAGTAAGTAAGAAATATAATTTTAAAGTAATTGGAAATATTTACATAGGATTTATAACACCGCAATATATGGTAAGTAAACATGAGGCTTGGATTCCCATCGCTAGTTTATTGTGATTGTGAATGTGAAAAAAAAAATCACACAGTGAATCCAGAAAAATCAATAGCAAAGCAACCAAATCGATTTTAGACAATCCGAAACTTATTATTATTGCTATTTATTGCTAGGATTATCGGTAGTAGGATTTCAAGTCGTTTAGCATCTTCTACTATCGTTATTAACTCTATAGTTTTAGGTACATCACTGCATTTACGGTTCTTAATTGAAATAAATTCAAATTTTAAAATTTTTATTTGCGCTTAAAATTTAATTAGTAAAATACATAAGAATATTTTAATTAGAAAAACCACAGAATTTAACAAATCTGAAATTCTGCATTTGAATAAAATAATTTATTCCATTTAATACTATCCTAATATTTTCCAAATTAAGTTTTTTTTTGAATTAATTCTATATTTATAGATAAATTAAATTTTATTCAGATTTTTATTGCAATTTTGTTTTACAAAAAAAAAAAAAAAAAAAATGCTAATCTCGGGGTATGTCAAAACATATGCAAAATTCCAGATGTAATTTTTATTTTAAACAAGCTTATCTTGGGTATGGTCTTAGTAATTATTCTTTCAATTATTTTATTTACTTGACTCTTTACCTCTTGAGAACCAATTACTTAATTGTACATTTAGAGTTCCAATTACTTAATGGCCCTACAATGAGTCCATATAATTTCAATAACTTTACATTGAAATGAAAAAAGTTTACTACATATTTTACATTTCTTTTATATCCTTGATATGCAAGCATTTTAAAATAAACGATTTCTTTCGAGGACTTGATTCGTTTATGCAATATTTATCAAGAAAACTTTCGGTCCTATTTAGACGCATTATGTCAATATTATTAGCAAAATAAAAAAAATGAAGTGTAACTTTACATAAAATTTTATATAAATCTGTAATTTTTATATGAACCCATTGAAGTTATCACTTTTTCGAGGTATTGTTACGCAATGATTCAGCAATAATGTTACTTTTACTACCATTGGAAATGTAATGAAAATGGATTTTAACAATTTAAATTTTTTCAACTGAATCTTCAACCGCAACACTCTATATCAAATAGTAACTAGTAATATTTTCTAGAAATCTAGAACAATTAAAATTCCTTGAATAATGTGTCATTTTACATTTTATATATGACAATTTAGAGAATCTCACTTATGATTTCCATCTCACTTTTGCATATAGTTACTATTTTATTTATTTTAGCGTACGCGCTAGTTAAATGTAAATCCTTGTACTTTTAGTTTTGAATTAGTCATTGAAAATACATATAAAAATAATTATTATTACTATGTTTCAAGGATGATTTTCACTAAGTAAAACAAAGTAAAAACGTATAAAATATAATACAAAATCAGAGGAAGGTCATAGATATCAAAATTTACTATAACTAAAATGTTATAAAAAGAAAAATCTTTTTATGGAAATTTATGTATACTCTTCTAAGTAAGGTAAATTTAAATATTTTCTTTACAAAATTCTTTAGTTTTTGTATTTAAAATGTTTTGTGTAATTTTATGTTGTGTTAATTAAAATTCGTAAAGTCAAACGAATGATTTTAAAAAGTTGACATTTTTATTGTACCATAAAATAATAATAATAATAATAAAAAGTTTAACATAAAAAAACAAACTTTTTAAAGTTTATTTTAGTTAAAATTTTGTAAAAAATTTATTGTTATGAGATTTGTTATTCAGATTACGAACGTTTACGTGCAGAAGATTTTTTGCTAAGATATTTGTGTCTATTGAAACTTTGGTAGTTTAACACAATAATAATAAGATTTATAAGATTTCCTAAAATACAAATTTCTGGTCTTTTATATCAGAAGTTTTCATTTTCAAACCAAATGACGATAATTTATATTTTAACTACTGACGATACGGATTACGGAAAAAGTAAGCCTTTATCAAAACATGAATACTCCGTGAAGTAAAGTCATTTACACTTTAACTAAAACATGTGCTAAATGGTGAAATGTAAATAACTTCTACGTGCTTAAGAATAACAACTATTTTAAAATATTTAGTTTGTATGATTTTGTTTTTCTTATTTAATTTGAGATTGAGGGAAGCAGTAGCGTTCTTTTCAGAACTGTGAGCCCTGAAGCAGGTCCTAATCGGATGAGATTAATAAGGTTTCAGAGATATAATATCGTAACTGACTCTTTTCAGTATTATAAATTGGAATAATAGAAAAATAAAGAATTTATTGGCATTTTAAAAAAGTGAAATATTTTGAAATTTCCGATTATCAGACAAATATTAATCAGGAGGACATCAATGATTTTAACATTGTCATATACACTATTTTTAAAAATAATTCGGCAACATTAAAATAATTATGTATAAATTCAGATTACATAAATAAAAATAATTACTTTATATTATTGAATTCCTTGCAAACAGTAAATATTAAAATAATATCCTTAGAAGGATGCAAAACTTATTCTAATATTGTTGACTTAAGATAAGAATTCTTAAGTGAAACAGAAATTGATTTTGATTTTGTAGACTAATTATGGTATTACAGTATTAAATCAAGAAACTAAAAATTAGGATGGCTACTTAATAAAAAAATTAAAATATTTAAAAGAGCTGACAATTAAAGGATTCACTTTAGGACAATGAAGTTGTATGAATTTACAATATTTAATTGTAAAAATTAAATATTACCAGTAAAGAAATGGATGAAAATTTATATAATAAAATAATTTTAAATTGTGCTAAACTGAAGCTGTTAATTTAAAGTCATTATTTGATAAAATATAAGTGCAAATAATGCAACAGTTTTGGTCAATTATATTAAAAAAGAAATTAAGTAAGGGTAAAGTTATTAAATGTAATGGTCTTGACTATTAAAAATATAATTCTACTTTATAAATATTAAAAATGTTAATGGAGATAAAGGAGAAAAAAGTGGAAATCACTAATTGTTAAAGTATATAATTAAAGAATTTTATTTTTATAATTATTACTTACCCAACAGTTACATCAAATATATTACTTCCAACTGAACTCGACACAGCCATATCACCAAATCCTTTACGAGCAACAATTACTGATGTAATTAAATCTGGTATTGATGTACCAGCAGCAAGGAAGGTCAATCCCATTACCTAATTGTATATAAACATATATCATAAATTGTTTATTATATAAAATAAATATAAATTTCATATAAGTATTTTCTAATTAGGAAATTTAAAATTATTTATTAAGACACACAAACCTCAGGTGGTATTCTGGCTGTATCACCAGCAACATTTGCCCACCAAACCATAAGATATGAATATGCGGCTATCCATACTATTGATCCTATAAATGTAACTGGATAATATCTTTTTCCTTTTGGGGTTTTTGTATCTGGTAATGTTAGCCATAATGGAAATAGTAATGGTGCTACTAATACATAAGTTATACGTTTACGTCCTTCTGATGGCCATGCCATATCTAATGCTTCTGGTGGTTCATCTGGATCATTTCCCTTTTGTTATTTTGGTTTCCAATAATTATTATTATTATTATTTTTTTTATAAAAAATAATTTGCAGAGTAGATTGATTTTGTTTTTTTAAATATATAAATAAAAATGAAAAATAAATAAATAAGATTTTATTTTTTTATAATTTTAGAATAAATTTATAAATAAATTTTAAATTAATTAATTTTTTTTTTTCAAATATAATAAATATTATTTAAATTATATTAAATCATTATTTTTTTTCAATATTTATTTTATTATAATTATAAATTTAATTTACCAATCTTCATATAAAAAGAATTTTGAAATATGCGAAAGAGATAGTAAATATATAATAAATTTTTCGTAATTACAAATATCAATTTAATGGCTTCGTTCCATCATTTTGACAAGAATTTCAATTTAATGAACTATTCATATATCTTGTTCATGTGGTGCACAACAGATGTAGTGTAGCGTATTGCATTATATACTCCATTCAAAATGATGTGTTGAACGTATTAGAGTAGATGTTGAACTAAAATCCTCGTGAATCCTTTCGTAGCTTATAGTGTATATCAAGTTTTAGAAGATAAATTGATCTTAATTCTATTTTCCATTAATATTGAATTTATTTTTTCCACATTAAATTAAGACGTATAAGTATAAATTAATTTAATTTTAATAAAAATTTAAAAATTTCATCAATAGAGGCACTATGGTTAGCTCGCAACGTTGTAATACGTACCAGAATTGTATTTTCAAAACCATTACACTGCAATGCGCAACACGTGAACAAGATAATAATGAAGTTTTCTTAAACTTAAATGAAAAAAGTATTTTTTATTTTTTTTATTATATGACTATCTCTCTCTACCGATTATATGTCATACTTTAAATACTAAATGCAGACAGGTCTTAATATTTGTCAAATTTTTAATTCGAAATAATTTTAATGATTTTAATTTATATTAAATAATATTTTTTTTAATATAAATTTTTTGTTAATTTTTTTTATATTATGTATTAATGAAATTATGTTATAAATTAAAATAAAAAAAAAAAATATTTAAAAAAAAAAATTAATTTTTATTTTTAAAAAAAAATTGTATATACTTTTAAAAACAATTATAAATATTTGAAAATATATTGGCACACAAAAATATTTATTCCAAATTTTTACAATAAATTTTAATATATTTAAATAATTAATAATAATAATAATAATATAAATAAATATAAATTTATAATTAGTAAAATTTTAACAATTATAATATAGAACCAGTCAAAATGAAATTAATTAATTAATTTATAGACATTCAGATTTGAAATTAAATTAAAAAAAGAAAATTGTAAATATTTAAGTTTTGTTTTATTTATATTTATGTGTTTTATTATATATTTATTTGTTTGTGCATTAAAATTGTGTTTAATATTTAAAATATAATACAGGGTGTCTTAAGTTATATTTTCAAAATTATACAGACAACTTTTGGATTTATAATTCAAATTTTAATGGTTTAATGTAGAAACCAAACTGAAAGAATGTACGAAAATAATCAATTTGATGTTTTGGAAGAAGTACAATATTTTGAAGGGGTACAGCCGTACAGTGCAGTTGTTTTCAATAATAAATTGAGAGGCATTGATATTTCCATTCACATTTCTGCATAATTGTAGCTATATATCATGGATGCATTCGATATTGTTTTTGAAGTCTTGAATTATTTGTAGATTATTCTCATAAACCTTTTCTTTCCCATATGTAGTCCTAAAAAATTGTGTTAAACCACATTTTCTTGGTGGCTAATTAACATCACCTTTTCGAAAAATTAATCGTCCAACAATTCTGTTTTTTTAATATATCGAGTGTTTCATTAGGGATAAAAAATTGTTTATCATGTATCTTTACCGAACACCATTAACAGCAGCACCAGTCTCATTTTTGAAATAATACGAACCAATGATGGCTTCAGCTCATAGTAGATATAGAGAGTATCATAATAATGACTTAAAGTATCACACAATTTCTTTATGTAGGGTAAAAAATTGTTTTCCTTAATTTCGTTTTTTTTTCTGGGCTAGCACAAACAGGGTACGAACTTGTTTGAATTCTGGCCCAGTGTTTGCTCTGCCTACACTGTGTGGCCAGTAGTAACTTGATTCTTATATTCTTTAAGAATATAGGTCAAAACTGCAAACGTTGATACAAGGGACGACGTCCTGATATGGTGTCCCTGTTCATGATTACGAAAATATTTACGACATATTTTTGAGGCCAAGGATCTTGACGTAAGTAAGTAATTTAATATGTCATTAATCAAAAAAATATTTTTAGACACCCTGTTAAATATTTTACATATTTGCAATGCTAATTTTCTGTTAGTATATTAAATAAAATAACCAATTTTCAGGTGGTGGAGTGGGTGATTGTGTATATTTCATCATAATTAATATTGCAATTTCATAAAAGTTTATTAAAAAATAACATTTTTTTGTTTAAATTCTTAGTATTGAATAAATAAATAAAATTATAATTTAAATTTGTTAAAAATTTGTGTATATAAATTTTATTATTAACGTATAGATGAAATAATGAAATGTTAATAATTTTTTTTTTTAAAAAAAAAAGATTTGAAACATAAAAAAAAGGATAATTTAAAATTAATTGAAATATTGTGTCATAATTTTTGTTTTGCCCTTGAATATTTCTTATTTATAATATTTTTTTTTAATTAATTATAAAAACTGACAATGAGAAATGTTTTTACTGCTGGCGTTTAACTGTCATTTTTTTTATTTAAATTTTTTAAATAATGTTGGAGATAAACTCAACCGCATTTTTATGTCCTTCATGTTGTGAACTGTCATTTTTTTTAAAAAAATATTTGAATCTATATAAAATTGGATAACCTCAACGATATGCAACTTCAATTAATTTTTGGCCAAGTGTTAACATGTGAAATGACATTTTGAATTTTGAAATCATATATTTTTAAATTTATTATTATGACACTTTAATATAATTAAAATTATGTTTTGACGTTAGAAATGGCAATGAACGGCATCCAGTTTAACTACATTAAACTACGTTTAACTACTTAGTTGTAACGCGGTAAATGATCATCCCAATCCCAGTGGAGTTTATTTCCAACATAATTATTGAAGAACCTTCCTTTTTTTTGCTTAACAATTTTCTCTATAAAGTAAAACGCTTTTCATATATTTTTAAAACCATCAGATTTTCATTTTGTGTTAATTGTAAATTTATTATTTTCAGATTTTTTATAATAAAAAAATTCAAAAATTTCTTCATAAATATTTATTAGTAAGTGATTAATGAAAATTGTTATAAATATGACAATTCTATAACCAAGTAAAAATGTATTTATTTACAAGAGGAAAACTAACAAGGGAAAAAAGCTTTAATGAAAATTTTAGTGTAAATTTCTTTTAAATTTTTCAGAAATTATGTATACAGTAATAAAGAACTAAAAATAATGAAAAGTGATTTATACAAAATATCATTGATTAAAACTAAAATGTGATTAATCATTTATTAGGTAAAGTATTAAAGTATTACAATGTATCGATCAACGATCAGTGCAGTTTCGAACCGATTTGTACACTACACTAAACGAATAGTTATCGATTGTCTATTGACATTAGCTTCAGTTTGGATTCGTAAAAGTTTAATCATTCCAAACTCCTTCGGTTCCATTCGTTCCGATTCGATTTTAATCGCATCGATGTGTCCACTTAATCGATTTTCTGTACAAAATATATCAAGATGTAAAGTTTTAACTGAACTGATCCATACATTGTAAGTCGTGCTTTACAAATAATTTCGATTAATTTTAATATAACGAGGGCTGCTTGGAAAACTTGCACAAAGTTTTTTTTAAAATTTTTAATTCATCTTGTAAAATATGGTAAACTCGGTCTGTTAACATATATATGGCATCATATATTTCATGTACTTTCAATCGTCAATCATCTAATATTATTGTATTAGATGATTTTCGACGTTGTTTCCAAAAGTTTTCAAACAGCCCTCGTATTGTAAATTTAAATACATATATATGTATTTTATGTTGTGGATAATTTTGAATAATAAAACTCTAATAATAATCAGTAGTGTAGCTAAAACTTTCACGTTATCTGATCAAATATTGATCCTCTGGAAAGAAATATTGACCTTCTGATCAATAGAAATATTGATCTTCTGATCGTTGGCGACCCGCTAAAGGCAATCTTTATAGTTACCAAATTTAGAAAGTATATTCCTAATGTACAATAAACTTATAAAAGTCATCTAGCGATCTTCACCCGGAATCCAGAGATTGTGATCTCTCTGAACAGAAAATACTTGTTCCTATTGCGTTAATAAGAATATGTAATTTTGATTTAAAATTGATGTTTCAAGGTTGAAAATTACTTTTTATAAACTTTAAAAACTGTGGTAATCTTTAATATTTCACTATACTATGCCAGAAATGTAGATAGATACCCCAACATTTGCCAACATTTAATGCTTTTCCAATTGTTGGTTAGCGATTTTTAATGTAAATGGCACAGGCAAGTATTTCTAATTTAAAACTGGAAAAGTACCAGAACCAAATTGCCTAAATGGTGTGAATGTAGAATATTTTTGAAAAATATTTTTGAATTTACATTTGGTTTTATGTTATAGGACCGAGTTCCCTTCTAAATTTTCCAATTTATAAAGATTCGAAATACATTTTCATTTTGTAATGAATTGGAAAATCATCAAAATGTTAACATGGAAAAAACTGAATTAATTTTTTTTTTATAGAAGTTTGATGAATTTTTAATATTGAATTTTAAATCATTGCAAATATTAACCACCAATATCAATCATATAAGTTCTATAAATCTACTCCCTATAATATAATTTGTGTCCTATTTAATTGAATTTTATGTAAATGTGATTTAATTTATATGTAATACATATTTTTCAATAAAATTCCCTAATGTTTACATAAAATATGATGTGTTTTTTATGATTTCATTATTAAAATATTTTTGTTTAAACCAATTTTTTGATTATATATGCAAAAATTTATGTTGTTATTTTCCAAACATGCAATATTCTACAAAACGATAATGAATGTCTTCTGATCAAAACGCAAACACAAAAAATTTTTAATATAACATTTTAAAAATCATAATATTTATGCATATCTACATTAACATTAACATAAATCATATCAACAAAATACATAAAATAAAGCTTTAACATATATAATTTTTTTTTAGCTTAAAGTTTTAAATAAAAGTTTAATTCAAATTTAATATTATTATATGTTTTTTTTAAAAAAAAAAGCGCCATTTTCATTCATATCTTTAATTTAAGATCTCTGTTTTTTATCATTATTGTATCTAAAAAAAATGTAAATATTTGTACAAAAAAGTATAACTTTTTATATTTTCCCTTTGCAACTTTATTCAAAAGTGTATAAAGTTTTCTTAGGACATTTTATAATTCACAAAAAACCGTTTAAGTTAAAGAAAACTGTCAGTTCGTTTGTCCTAGTACGTTCAGGGCACTTGGAAATTTATGCTGCAGGAAAAAATTACTCAAAGTTAATATTTGGAATATTAAAAAATGGAATTAATATCGTAAAAGTAACCCGGGAAATAGTCTCAACCAAGTTACGCAGACGCAACAATTAGAAGGTGCGTTAACACCATAATAGGCAGTCTGACATATAATTACTTTGATAAAAATTTATAAATTTATCTGTCAAATTTAGTTTTGATACGCGCTCACTGTGCATTGAAATCCAAAATATCGAATTTCTACGTTGCGTTGTGAGTTTAAATATGCTCCCATACATTTTATATTGGCTGAATCACATCTGCGTTGCTTGAAACTAACTAGGATATTTAATGTAAAAAATTCCCAAGTCAAAAACAAAAATGTAAACCCAACAGAAAAGAAATGAATGGAGGAAGTTTGATTTTTGAAGATTTCTTCGGAAGAATTCCATAAGGATAAAGTCTGAAAGAAATTCCAAGTGCTTTTAAAGAAAATTGCAAAAAGAAGATGAATTCTTATATTTCATTTAGTACCATTACCAGGAGCCTTTATCATTTGAAACCCTTAGAATGATTTAGTTTACGGACGGTTAAAAAAAACAATATTATTTTCCGATTGTGATTCCGAATGGAGATTTGAATAATAAATATTCAATAAAATTGGTCAGTTATAGACTACGTAATATAAAATGTCATAACAACAAATCCAGTGTTAGTGTGCACGTTCCACACCTCAAAAACTTTATTATAGAATACAATTAATTTTCAAATTATCATCTTAATGAAATGCAATTGCAGGCACTAAAAAAAAGGCCTTGCATATGTAACTACTGCATTGGAAGCCTTTTTTTGTATATGCCAGTTAGTTTATAAGCTAAAATAAATTTCTTAATTTTATTATGAAGTGTGTGAGTCAGCATAAATAAAAGCAGTTTAACAAGGATTTGATTTTTACAAGTGTCCTTTTATATATATGTATATATAAAAAAAAATAAGAATTATCTTAAAAGAAAAAAAGTTTTTCTTATTTTTTATTTACATAAAATATTATAAATTTTTGTATGAAGTTTTAAATGCGAATCCTATATGAATTAAATAATCATCAAATTAGAATTTCAGATTCAAAAAAGAAAGTCAGCAATTAATAAAAAAAATAATAATAATTTCTACTAATTATAATTTTGGTGATTTTGTGGAAAAGTCTGTATTGAAAACACTTGAAATTTTTAATTATGCTTCAGTCAAATTATGATAATTTTTTATTAAATAACTAATTCAAGGTTTCTTAAACTTGACTTGCCATTAAAAACTTACATTTTAAAGAGATATTTTATTTTGAAATTGAGAAGCCATGTTAAGATTTGACGGAGTAACCAGAAACCGGGGCCAAAAAAAAAAAATATTAAGCAATTATTTGTTTTGATAATGAATTTACCATAAATGGAGAATTGAATAATTCATTAATTCACATTTTACTTAGTTACGAGTTACGACACTGCCAGAACAAATGGGAATGGCTGAGACCATTTGCTGACAACATTTGTCTCACTAGTAAAAGCAATTAGCTTATTGCAATTAAAGTTTCTTCACTACCGACAATGTTTGATATCGAATTCGGGTTATTAATAACCGTAGTTTTTATAAATGATTTTTTTTGGGTCGCTTTAAATCTTAACACCAGGTGCAAGTATCTTAACTCTTAACAATTTACATGATTTCTTGTATGCATTTTTTTTGTAAGTTATTTTGCTTCAAATATCTCTTTATTGGACCCGTTGTATATATGTTACAGGCCCTGGATAATTGTCTATTTTGTTAGTTCTTTAATCCGTCACTTATTTCTTAATAATTACGATATTATGGAAGACCAATAAAGAAAATATCAGTGAAATATAATAACTTTTGATTAGAATGCAATTTTTTAATTTTTTTTAGGTATTACAATTTAAATAATTCTTGTTTTATAAATATTAGAATTTAAATAAAATCTATTTATTTTCACAGAAATGATTTTCTATATAGAATCAATTCATCCGTAAAATCATATTTTCAAATGGAAATTTCTAATTTAGATATTTAACTTTCATTTTGTTTCTTTCACATTAAATATTTTCTTTATATTTAATTTAGTATGAAATCCCTTTATAATGTTTCTTAAATAAATGCTTCTTAAATTAAATTTAATATGTAAATTAACAAATAAAAAAATATTCTATATATAACAATTTAGAAAATAATAAATTTTATTAAAAGCCTATTTCAAATATATATTTACTAGATACTTCAGCAGATAATCAAAATAATAAAAATAAACTATAAAAAATAAATCAAAATTTATTCTAAATTAATTTAATACTATCAATATAATAAATCAGACCAGCTTTAAAATAATAAAATAAAAAATTTCAGTTACAATTTGATTTTAATCAAGAAGACAAATTGAGATAAATTTTAAAGATGGCGCCATTAATAAAGTTTGAAAAAAAAAAAAAAAGAAATTGCTATAAAAAAATACTATTGATTTTTATTTAATAAAATTTATGTAAAAGATCTTTAAAGAAGGAAAAATATTATAAAAATGCCAAAAAGAAAATTTATAAGGTAAATTGAAATTAATTTAATCTAAAAGTTTTTCATGTCATTGAAATTTTCCAATCTAATAAATGAAAGATATCGAAATATCAAATATAACATAATTGTAATAATTTTGATACAGAGGCATTTTTTATATCAATAATCAGAGACAATGCTGACGAGTGATGACAGGAATCCTGGGATGAAACTGCTCGTTAGGGAAAATTACCAAAATCGAAGTCTAACTAATATTGATTTCATTAGTGTGAGCTCCGAAATATTGAAACATAATTAAAGGATATTATTGTTTTGTGGTTACATCTATAAAAGTCATCATTAAAAGTGGATTTAGGAATCCAATTTATTAACATCCTAAGGATTTGTAAAGGTAAGAGTTTAAATTTAGGAATATGGATTTTCTAAAATATTAAACTTGACCTGGGTGTGTTAATATTTGACTCCATTCATAGTCCTATCAATTAACGATAATAATTTTTATAATTCATTTACTGATTGTAATTTTTCTTAGATCTAATTGCTACAGGGAATAATTAGATCAGTTCTCATTTGATGTATACATAGTCTAATGAAGCGTAAGTGCATATATTACAACTGTATGTGTCTCACTCATTGATGTCTCATTCAATCATTCACATTCTTAACAAAAATTGAAGTGCATTGTGCATCTAAATCTAACACGTTCTAGGTGTAAATCTACGAGTCTCACAAATGTTTTAATTCTTTCTAGGCAAGGTAGGAATTTAGGATTGTATTTAATTTTAATATTTGAAGACAGAGCGGCTCAATTAATCTCCTATTTCTATACAAAGTGCATCAATTTCTTGAGAAATATATTTTTCTATCCCTCGAATTAGAAAAAATATTTAACCCATTTGGTACGCATTTATTTTCGTGTCATTCAGCTATAACTATAACTGAAACAATAAACCACGTGTACAGCGGCACATATATCTACCATCCCGTATCAAGGGGTTAAATTATATTACTACAACGCCATCTATAAATATTATATAAGCTTTAAAATCTTCTTTAAACAAAAATCGAATTTGTAAATTTCTTTATTTTTTTTTATTAATTCTGGAGATTTTATTTTTTTTTTAAATCATAGGTTAAATTTAAGCCAATTTTTTAATTAATTAAAATTCAAATTTTGATCGTAAAATAAAAATTTAGCAAAAATTATCATACAAATTATATTACTTTAAAAAAAAAAATGTTGTTAGTAAAATTCAAATAAATAAAATTTATATTTCGACTATAAAAAATTAGCTAAGCTAAAGAAATAAATTTAATTTAATTTTGTTTTGATTTAAAACTAATAATAAAAATAATTAATTTTAATTTTTGTACTAAATTTATCTTATCGATTAGAGATAGTTTATCGAAATAAAAAAGTTTTGATTTTTAGCCATTTTATTTTAAAACTTTTAGTTTTACAAAACTTTTTCGTTTCGATTTTATAAAATTTGGAAAATGTTAAATTACAAAATGAAAAAACTGAAAATTCTTAAAATAATATAAAAAATAAAAATGATATAAATAATTTGAATGAAACTAACTTTGATGCTAAATCTTCTTTGTTGGTGTGCGACCCTCTGTTCAATCCAACTATGACGACGACCACTCAAATTTGATGGCTTCAATAATTATTTTAATTTATTTATTTTGTTTGTTTGTATTTTTTGTTGGTTCAAAAAATTTTTTAATTAAATGATATAATTTTAATGAAAATAAAAATATATATGTAGAAAAATATAATAAATATAATAAATTTATAATTAATATTTTTTGTTATTTTATTAATAATTTAGATTACAGTGTGTCCTATTTGGTTAAAGAAGAGTTGTTATTAAACTATATAGAAAATATCCTTAAAATTATTAATTTCTGTAATAATAAAATTGTGTCCTTGTTATTTTGGTAAAGTTTGAACCCATTACCATTTCCTTTACACTGTTAAATTTATTCAAAGATTTTTCTAAATAAAATTTGGGAAGCAGATCGTTTAGAACTGCAAATTTTAAATTAATGATTTGCAAAGGACATGAATATATAGTGGGCGAAACCTGTTTAACACAGACGAGGAAATGGTGACCGAGGTATGTCCATATAGTCAACACATATTCAGCATTAAAAAACATAATTATTATAAAAATCGATTTATGTTACAGAGCCATTGAAATGAAATGACAAGAATATAAGAACAATTAATATTAAATTCAGCTAAAATAAAGTGCAACCTGCAACGTGTAAACAGGCTTTTAATTCTTGTGCCATTATTCAGTTTGTTAGGTCCACTTTTTTATATTCTAGATAACTGACAAGATAATTGTCAGTTAAAGTCTTGGTTAAATGTAAACTAATCGACATCTAAATATTCCAACAATTAAAGGTTTAAAGTAGTTACTTATTAAATTATTAAACTCATGTTGAAAAGCTTGAAGGACTTGGAATCAGTGCCAAAAATACAAAAAATAAAACTTCTGTTTTTGGACGGTAATCGTTTCTCTATTCTTGCATTTATTTGTATTTCCTTTGTTCTGATGTGTGAAAACCATGAATTTATAATGTGACGACATATTATCAATGAGAAATTGAAATTTTTGAAGGACATTTTCTCGTTTAATACAAATATGTATAAATTTTCTTTCAGAAAATGTTGATCCTTAAATTGTCAGACAAAAGGTCTAATAGTTGTATGTACTTTATTTAGGATCAACATATTTTTTTTATAATAGAATATTAAATTTATGATTAATATTTTATTAATACGTAAATAATAAAGTTTTCTCCTTTACCAAAATAGGACGTACTGATTTTTAGTAAATAATATTTTAAAATTTTTGAAAATTTAATTCTATTAAACATTTAAAGAAATGATTTTTTTTAAGTTTATATTTTTTTAACGATTTTTATTTTAAGTCAGAATTTAATTGGAAAATTGAAGCTAGAAAATGTTTAAAATAAAATATTAATATAAAAACAAAAAAATATAGAAAAATATTTTAAAAAGTATGCATAACAAATAAATGAAAAAACCATTTTTTTTTAAATTAACATAAATTACATTTAAATATGAATTTTCTAATTATAAATATTGATAAATATTTAGGTGAAAGTGACCAAATAAAATATTTATATATTTTTGGTATCAAATTTTGTAATAAATGTTTTTTTAATAATGTTTAAATTTATTTAATTTCAAAGGAATCATCGATTGCCCCGGTCCATACTATTCTCATTCGAGTTAGAATATTTATTGTATACCACATCTTTCGGGAAAATTTTGAAGCTCTCGCACTTAAGCAAAGTTATAGTGCTATTCTATAATTTACGACTGAAAAGTACTAAATTATTCTATATTACGTTAATAATTTATTGAATTTACTATTCTAAAAGTCTAAACACTTTTATGTTTTTCTATTCTAACTCAATATTGAGTGCTTTATAAAATGTTTCTTTATCTTTTAAGTTGAATTGCAATTTGCAATGTAGGTCAACATTCAATAACTATTTCTTCAATAGATCAATGCGGTGGAGGTGTTAAGTGGTTTAACTCAAATTTTGTGGTTTTGTATGTTTAAATACATTGTAATAGTTTTGATACAGCTTTTTTTAGAATCTGACGACCTTTTATTTCTATTATTAATATTTTAGTAATTTCTTTTTCCTTGTAATTTTATTTTATGATCATTTTTAACATAATTAAATCAGCAAATAATACATAAATTGTATTGAAAAGTATATGGAGTTACAGTAGATAGATTACCCAATTTTCTTATGGAGTTACAGTATATAACCAAATTTCGTATTAAATTCTAAATTACATTTTCCAATAAACAGAAATTTGTGAAAAGTGTTTTCAGTCTACAGTTTAGCTAAATCTCAGGTTAGTTTATAGTGGCAGCTAAATCTTACATTTGAATATTGTAACTTAGACTTAGTCTGCTGATCACAAACTGTTTCAAAGTATTAGGCTGACTTGCAATATTAGTGCAAGTAAATTCATTTACTGTAACTTATTAATTAATTATAATTAATTTGTTATAATTGGGTTTTGATAGCATTCAAGATACGATTTTTTTCAATAACAATTCATTTTCCGAAAAAAAGTAATTATGCAATGACTCAGTAATAAACCATTTTTATTTCGCCTCTACTGAAAAGTGGTAATTATTAAGTTAGAATAGTATGGTTCGGGGCCCTCATGAAATAAGGATATTTTTATGGTAATATGAAATTTTATTATTAATTTGTTTATAATTACATTTTAATTTATGTTCTTAATATGTGATTTATGCAAATTTTAATATATTAATTTAATAAATTTATTGGAGATAAAAATGTTAGTATATATTGAGTTTATAATTATATTTTTTTTTTATTTTGAGTATTATGTGTAATTGAGTATAAATTAAAAGAATTTTTTTTACGGTGTTTTTTACGACGACAACATTCACATTTTCATTTTCATTTTTTTTTTTAAATTTTAAACCACTGAAAAAACATTATTGGATCATAAAATAAGAACAAATAAAAATAATTGAAATATCCTTTTTTTCCCAATAAACATAAAAAATTTGAAATAAAAAAGAAAAACGACACAGATTTTTTTTTTTTGTTAATTTTTTATAATAAATATATTTATTGATTTGTATAATTATATAAGTTTTAAATATTTATATATATACGTTCCATTATGCAAACACGTTCAAAATATTTAAAAATTAAAAAAGAAATATAAAAAAAATATTTTATAAATAAATTTAAAAAATAAAATAAAAATGATTTAATGCGCATTTTTTTCTATGGATTGTTTTATAAATTGAAATAGAAAATAAATTCAATTTTGAATAGTAAAATTATTATTTGTTTATTTAATTAATAATAAAATATTATTTAAATTGGTAGATTTGAAGTGATAAATTTGGTAATATAACTTTAAAATATGTTGGTCTATGAATTAATGAAATTATTAATTTGGAGACAAATCCAGTAACGAATTTCATTTCATACAACATAGCAAATTGCTTCTACACATACAAATACAAATATTACTAGAATTGCATACTTTTAGGCGGTTATATCGAAAAATCATATAAAATATGATTTTTTCGAGATTACAACCTAAAACTATGCAATTTTTTGGAATAATTGTACAAGTGTTAGACTGACTACGTAAACTGTAATTAATTGTCCAATTTATAGACAATATGGCTTGAAATGGCAGAGTGAGGGACATACACAAAATGGCATGATTTTTAAAATAAATAAATTTGCAGAGAATACAAAAATGGAGTTCCGAAATTAAAGATAGAGTAATTAAAGAGATTTAACAAGGCAGTTTAGTATTTGAACTTTACTCTATTCATAGAAAAAATATAGTTTCCTTTTCAAATTTACTAACTAAGGTAATACTTGCTGAAACTGGTTCAAGAAAATTCGTCTGCATTTTTGTATATTTTAGAAACGTCTGAATTTTACTGTACATACAATTTTAAATTTAGTAATTCTATATGAAAATTAGATTGAAGCATTGAAGTCAGTAATGAATTTTGTGAATCAAATAGACCAGTAATTCATTCGAGAAATACGATTGTATAAAATAATAAAATTTAAAATTGAATCTACCAATTTAATATAATAATTTCCTTTAAATTAAATAAATTGAATAATAAATTGGAAATATAATTAAAAAATAATCGATTACTCAAACTTGTGACGCAGAAAATTGTTTAAAATATATAATCAACAAAAAAATAAAAATAAAAAAAAGAAACATGTTTATAAAAATATTTTCCGATTGAAAATGAAAATTTTCAAAATTACACAAATGAAAATTAGAATTAAGTACGATTCACAATGATTTCGATTTTGTTACGGCAGGAAATTCGTTCGTTTCGAAAAGATATTCTAGTTACAATATTTCCGATTGTGTCGTCATTTGAAAACTTATTTGACAAATTAACATAATTTATTTAAACTCATAGTTAAAAATTAATATTAATGGAAATGTTAAAATTATTTGAAATGTTTTCATATTATGTAAAAACAAAGAGTTGCATCTAGAATAATTATTTGTAGCCACCCGAATGTCGAGGCAAGTTTACGAATGCTTGTACAGGATGATTAAAAAACTTATATCATTAGAACATCAGAAATTCTTCCATTAATGTTTTACATTTAACCAATTTAATGTTTTACATTTAACCAATCCGACAAATATAGAAATTTAATTCTTTTTGAACGAGTTTGTTTCAACTCGTCCACTGTGATTTTCAATTCGGCAATGCTATATAAAATTACTTAAGGGAGTGATTGATTTCGAAATCATTGTGACTCACACTTTACTTTTTTTTAACATTTTTTGTTTTCTTGATTTGATAGATAGAGAAATTTAATATTAAATAATGATTAAAAACAAACTTACCGAATCAATTGTTGTATCAATATTTCCATTTGGTCGATCATTAGCCAATGTGGTTTCTTTAAGATTAATTTTAACATGATTAGCAGCTGATGTTGTTGCAGCACCACGTTGCGGTTTTGTTGCATCTAATAATACTTTTAGTGATGCTATCGCATGTAGTTGGGTTGCTTTTTCATCAACTTTGCCTGGAACATCATCTTTGATATGTCATTGTGAAAAAAATTTATTGATTTTGGTTTTTAGAAATAATATAAAAAATTTAATGCGTTTTTGTGGGTTTTTTGTATATTATTTTTTATTCGAATAAATAAATTGAAAATTTTTTGATTACACAAATTTTTGATTTTGATTTTTATATTTTTCATTAATACATATCCAAATATATAGAAATTTTCAATTATATTTATTTATTTATATAATAATATATATATACATACATATTTTACATATACATATTTAATAAAAAATATCGTATATAAACATTGAAATTAAACACATCAAATGGCATCGTTGCACTCGGCTCTAAACATTTTTTTAATTTTTTTTTTCAAATTAATGATGATAATTATAAAAATTTAAATGTTTTTTTTATTGAAATTGAAAGCAAAAAAGCATTAATTTTAATATTTTTGTAATTATATATTTATAACGTAAAATGATTGCGCCTCTAAATATTATAAAAGCTGGCGGCTGGCTGGTTTGAAAACATAAATAACAAATTTTTTTTTAACGCATTCAAGAAAACCACACAAAAAAACTTTAATTATTTTAAAAAATTTCAAATTTATTAAATGAATTAATAATAAAATATAAAAAACAGAAAAAATTATAATACAAATATAATTATAACAAAATATATCGTCACCGAAGTTCTTTAATGTTTTTATATATTGGATTGTAAAATATTTTTACTTATTAATTGGAAAATTGAATACTTTTATCAAGATGTACACATTTAATCACAAACAATTGGATTTTCATTTAAAATATTTTATAATTGATATATCGATTCGATATTATACTTTTTTGACAGTTGCCCCATTCTTTATTTCTGACTATGAGTCAATAATGCCAATAAATAAATCTTAATCGTACGTTGATAAGGAATATGTCTTAGAGAACAAATATATAACAATTTAAAAGATTCGAAGGTTCTAGCCCTGTATAATAGCGAGACTATGTAAAGGAATTAACATCAATAGATTTTTGATGATGTGGATATGAGGAAGTTTTCGCATCAGGACATTAACTATTAAAATCAGGATTTAAGTTTTGTATCAGGGATGAAATGGAAGATAATTGTAATTTTTATAAGAACTTAATTTGTGTGAAAATGCAACGAATTATCATTTGTGAAAGATATTTATCACCAAGGTGATACCACAAGTGATATTAAATTGACAATCAATAATCATTAATGTTTCAGTTAGATTTCATCGATTGGAATTATGAATAAAAGCCAAATAATTTGTAAAATTAATTGTTTATTTATATACTTAATTATTTATTTATTTATTGGATCAACTAAATTCTAGTTATAAAAAAAAATATATATATTTATATAATACATCATATATCAAATTGAGTAGTAAAAACTATCTTTAAACATTTTAGATTTGAAACTATAAGAATTTAAAATTAAGTATTTATCATTATAAATTTTAAACATACGCGACAAAGAACAAAAAGCACCATAATTTGAAAAATGATTTTTAATCATTAGTGGTTGAAAAACACGTACAGAACGTGACGGAATTCTGAATTTAACCTTGGACAGTAAGATACATGAATCTATCTCGCCGACTAGCAATTTATGCCCAAAACTAAAAGACAAATAGTCGCGTCTTTTCTCTAATGATGGCAAATCTATGAGGCGTAGTCTCTCAATATAAGGTGGAAGATTGAAATGATCGCTCCAGTTTAGATTTCTAAGAGCAAATCGAAGGAATCTCTTTTGCACACCTTCTATGCGATTTTTATGAACTTCATAATATGGACTCCAGACTTGACATGCATATTCTAATATTGGACGGACAAAAGATATAAAAAGAAGTTTAATTACATATGGATCATACAATTCACGAGACTGACGTTTTACAAATCCCAACAAAGAATTAGCTTTTTTCAATATAATATTAATATGTTCTACAAAAGTTAGTTTTGTATCAAGACATACGCCTAAGTCATTTGAAGAACTTGTCCTTTTTAAAATTGTATCATTTAGTTTATAAGTAAATTTTTCAAACTGTAACTTACGTGTAAAAGTCATTACAAAGCATTTATCAATGTTTAAAATTAGGTGATTAATTTTACACCAGTGATATAAGTTATCTAAATCTGATTGTAAATCAATACAATCCGAAATCGATTTGATAGCTTTGAAAATCTTTACATCATCCGCATAGATTAAAATATTTGATTTTTTAATCACACTTGATAGATCATTTACAAAAAGTATAAATAACAGTGGGCCAAGGTGGCTACCTTGAGGAACACCACTATAAACATTAAAACTTTCTGAGATGATATTATTAAAAATAATTTTATATGATCTACCAGTGAGGTATGATTGTAACCACATTATAAAATTTTCATTGAAGCCTATTTTTTTTAACTTCATTAAAAGTATTTCATGAGAAAGTTTGTCGAAAGCCTTACTGAAATCAGTAAATATACAATCGACATTAAGGCGTTTCTCAAAACTTTCAACTCCAAAATTAACAAATTCCATTAAATTTGTAGTGGTGGACCTCCCTTTCATAAAGCCATGTTGCTCCATTGTAATCACAGATTTAACATGAAAAGAAAGACAGTTTGTCACCATAGCCTCAAATAACTTAGGAATAGAGGACAGTCTAGCAACAGGACGATAATTGGAAATATTACTTTTAGGTCCTTTTTTATGAAGTGGAATAATAAAAGATGATTTCCAAATAGATGGAAAATAATTATTTGACATAGAACATTTAAACAAATACTCAAGTGGCTTACATAGATTACGTCCACATCTTTTTAAAATAACAGATGGTACCCCATCAGGACCACAGGTATAAGTTTCAGATAAACCACCTATCTCTTTCATAATAGAATCCTCAGATAAATTAAAATTTAAATTAGATAGATGTGAAAATGATTGAATATTTTCGACAAGACTATCAGAATCAGCACAATTTGAAAGAGAAATATCATTAGCATCACAGAAAGAATTCTTAAAAAAATCAACAAACAAATTACTAATCACAATAGGATCAGTAGATGATATATCGTTATAATAGAGAGAAGACGGATAACCCATAGATTTGCGCTTTTGATTAATAAATTGCCAAAAATCCTTAGGATTTAATTTTAATTTATTCTGTATATCAGATAGATAATTCATATATTTTCTATTAACTTCGTGATCAAATTTGTCTCGGCAAGCAATATAAGAATCGTAGTCATTAGCTACATTTGAACCACAAAATTTTTTCCATTTATTATTACGTAAATTACGCATTTTTTTTAACTCATTATCATACCATGGTGGTGATTGTTCAGAGTCGGAAAAGCAAGTAATAGGAACATGTTTTAAAAATAGATTAAATAAAATATTATAAAATTTAAACAAACATTTATCTAAGTTATCACAATTATATATATCAGACCAATTTGTATTTTCTAAATCAGAATTCAATTTAATAAAATTAGTTTTTTTGAAATTAAATTTAAAATTATTAGAATATACAAAACTCGCTGGTTTGTCAATATTTAATGATATTTCGAGAGCAGGATGATGTGATTCTTCCGGAACAATCGGGTTATCAGATCGGATAACTGACAAATCATAATTATTTGACGAAAATACTAAGTCCAGTAAACGACCATTATCATTTAAGATATCATTATGCTGCTCTAGATTTAATGCAGAAAATTGGTCTATAATACCAGCATCGACAGTAGCATTACATATAGGAATTAACATATTATCAACTTGAGATTTAATCCAATTAATTTTTGGTAGATTGAAGTCACCAACACAAACAATTTCATCATATTCTTTTGATATTGATGATAAATATTCCAAACATTTGAAGTAATTGTTATATACTTCAGCTGAACTATTAGGTGGAATATATACGTTAACTAAGAATAGCGACGATCTACACATAGACAATTGTACACACATAATTTCTAGATTTTGATATTCTGGAAAGATAATTAACGTACAATTAAAATTAGAACGAACAGCTATCAAAATTCCTCCACCAACTGTATCAATATCGCTATTACAATGACGATCTCTTCTGAATACTTGAAACGAAGAGTGAAATAACTCTGAGTCCAAAAATTTTGAATTTAACGATGTTTCAGTAAGAGCTATAACATCGTATTTTGAATTAAATGTATTGAAGTAAACCTTATCGGTCTTTGTCCTTAACCCATGTACATTTTGGTATATTATGTTAATACCAATTTTTAATGATTGCGTCTCAGTAGAGTTGTCCTTATTTTTTGAAAAGAATTTCGTTGTTTGTGGTCATTAAATTCATGTACAACCATACCTTGTAACCAGAACTTATTATCGTTTAAAGCTGAGAAGTAATCTTCAGTTACGAATAATTTGAAAGATGCATATTTATTATTGTTTTTGCAATTATACATTTTTTCAATTTTAAACGAATCTATATTTAATTTATGTTTAATATATAATTTTAATGCATCTGGCGAGAAAGCTGGATCCAATTTTGATAGAAATATACATTTAAGTTTTTTAGACGTTTGCGAGACATTTAAATTAGACATTGATACATTACTATTTGTAGAAGTGGACGGCACATTATATAAATCAGGTACATTATCGCCAATCGGTAAGACTGGAACATTTAATAAATCAACATTTGTAAAGTTGGACATCACATTATATAAATCAGGTACTGTTTCATTGCACTTTTCCATAGCCTTATCATTTAATATTGATTTATTGCACTTATGCATAGTCTTGTCATTTAATATTTCTGTAGTTTTATTTTTATTATAATTTTTAGAGCTATGTTTTCTCCTCTTTGAAGTATTTTTATTGATGGATTTTTCATCCTGTATAAAATTAAAAGATACATAACTGGAAGTCATTTTATAGTTATTATTAGCATTACTTTTATTTTTATTTCGAGTTATATCATTATTATTACTGACATTATTATTGGATTTTGTTTCATTATTATTTTTATTTGTGTTATTATTATTATTAATATTATTATTAATATCATAATCATTATTATTATTATTATAAATATAATTATTATTATCGTTATTATTATCAATATTATTATTATTATTATTTTGATTAGAATTATAAATCTCCTCAGAAATGGAAATGCAGTTTCTATTATCTGCGGCTGCAGCAAAAACTTCACTTTTCCTTAGATTGTCCTTGCTCTTTAAATCATCAATAATATCATTAAGTGTAATTCTAGTCGCAGCAAGCTCATCACCATACATATATAAGCGATTTTTTAGATCAACTATACTAACGTCATTTTTCAAATCGTTCAATTCGCTATATATCATATTATAGTGTTTCAAATTTTCAGAAATATTTTTTTCAAATGACTGCTGAAACATTGACGAATTATTTTCAGATATAATTTTAGTTTTTTTTATTGATGAATGAATAGAATCAAAATGAAACTTCATTTTATTAGTTAAAATTTCGTCATTTCTAATATTATTTTCATTAGAAGAATTCAAATTAGTAAATAATTCATTAATTTTATTTGAAACTTGTATAGAGCTTTCTATTTGAGCATTAAATTTCTTATCTATCTTATCAACAACGCAGACTAATTCGTCAACATGTTGCAGAATTGAATTTATTTTTTCATCAACTTTTAAAGCTTTTTTTTCATTCTTACAAGCAATATTACTAATAGACTCTACAGAATTTGAGAGTGATTTCAATACGTCATTATTACTTTTAATTGCCATAAGAATATGTGAGAAATTTATTGTTCTACATTCTATACAGTAAAACGTGAAGCTCTTCTTAAATTCTCCCAAATATTTATTTGCACCGCGAGATAAACCGATACATTCAGAATGATAATATTTGGAACATATACCATTGCATGCAATTAATGTAGGAGCCGGTGTGTTATCATTAATAGAGCATTTATCATTACCACACTTATACATAATAAAGTAATTAAAATTTAAGAATATAAAAATATAAATATAAAAATACCGGTAACAGTTCAACAGCTTTATAAAGTTCAAAGTCCAAAAAACAATCAGCTGTCCAATAGATTAGCACAGATATTTTCAAAAAAAATTTAGTTTTTCAGACAACACAATGTTAAAAAAAAGAAAAAAGATTAATATGGATAAAAATCAATGTTTACACTTCATTTGCATGAATTATTCAAATATGGATTAATTGTTTTGCAAATATTATAAAAATCACTGATAGAAGTAATAACACTGTAACAATATAAAACTAGTTTTTCAACAATATAATGTTTAAAAGAAAACCAATTTGAAATAAAGTTAATTCATTTAATTACTACATAATTCACATATTAAATTAAGAAAAACCATTAAATATTTATATAAGTTGGTATTTAAGATGAAAGTAATAAATATAAACAAAACTCTCTGCACACCGAAAACACGTCTTAACACTTCAAAAGTATTTACAAGCAAAAAAGTATTATGAAACATAAACCTTTTAATTAAGTTATGCATAGCGATAGCCTATTGAATACCACTTCGAATATTGAGTTTTAGTCTTTGAATCGAGGTAAGAATATAAGAATTGTTCCCATTATCTCGTATTGAAGAAATTCTAGATCAACTGGGAATCATCTAACGCTGTTAAATCACAAAATCTATATTTCCAATTTATGTCACCAATTCGAGAGACCAGTTCATGATGAATTCAATGGGTTAGAGAGATCGGGGCACGAGATATTAATAAATATTTTATGCAATTTTAGTCTTGAAGGTTATTTAAATCAACTAACAAGAATTTTCTTATTTAATTTATAGTTAAATTTATATTTTATGTGGAGTTGTGCCGACAGTTTTCTTGACAAAAATATAAAATTAAATATCTTTATAATTAAATTATAATTATGTTAAGAAAAAGTGAAATTTTAAATTATCACTTTGCATTATCACGTATAAAATCGTTGAATTGCATATTCAATATTTTTTTTTTTTATTATTTGTCTTTTGTATCTTTTTTAATTAATTTAATAGCAATTAAAAATTATGAGAGCATAAAATTTAATGATTCACAATATTCTCAGCATAAAAAGCATCTCATTATAATAAATAAAAAAAATCGCAGTTTTTGATGACATAAGAACAATAACAAAAAAAAAATTCTTATTATTATTATTTTTTTTTATAATATTATTGATTTTTATAATGCAGAAAACATTCACATTTAAACAAATTTACGAGTAGTTTATATAACTATGAAGTGTGTTGCGATGGAAAGAATAATCGAAAAAATATATTTTAACGACGAATAAATTTTTCTACAAGTTTTTGAGGTTGCAAAAAAAAAATGTAAATAAATTTCAAATTTTTATTGATGTATTACTAAATCCTTGAGTATTGTACCAAATAGCTGCGATCTCTGGATGCAGTATTTACCATCTGTTATCATAGTCAATGAGTTTTAAAAGCGCTGGTAAATATTTTAACAAATTTCAAGTTGACAAGATGTTTGATTGAAGCAGGAGAAATACAACTGAACAAATTAGTGGTCATCATGCATGAAACTGGTAGGATAGCATTACGTCTTTTTAAAAAAATAAACAAAATGTCGTCGGGTGCGTACAACCGTTGCTTGTAGTTTAGATATACCGATATACGTGGAAGTTCATGCGGCATCCTTCCATTTAAACCAACCAACCAAAGTGTATAATATTAATTTTTATTCGATTGAACTTTGAAATAAATTTTATCTCCGCCATCTAATTCAGTGGGTTCTAAATATTCTGGAGCATATAAAATATATTCTTAATTTGTGAAAAATTTTAAATATTGTATATAAATTTCTGAATTATTATTTTAACAAAATATTATTTAAATAAACTCCGAGTTTTGAGTTAACCCTTATTTTTATGTATATAAAGAGTAAAAGGATTAAATGAAATGTTCTTAATTACAAGATGATTAAAAATTAAACAGTTCAATTGGAAAGATGACTAAAATTTGTTTTGAATAGCTGAAATATTCCATCTATTCATCACTCTGCAATTTTTGATCAAACATAAGAAACTTCACCTTATACGAAGCTGACATAAATAACAAAATTATTTGAATTTTGATTTTAGAGTGTTATTAATTTTCTTTCTACAAACTTTTGGAGTATTTATTTATATAAATTATGCTGCAAAATTAATATTTTTGATGCTGTATGGCATTTATATTAATGTATGTATCCATATTTTTTTTTTTTTCAAATGGATACTACAGATTTATAAAATGTTTTACTATCCTATTATAAAAAATCGTTTTTTCGTACAGAAAAATTAATTGAATGGTACTAGATGTAGCTTCCAAAAGTATTCAAGTTTATATTACTCGTACATGTAAAAAATTTATTTATTTGAATGATATGAATTGTGAAGTTGTTATATAAATGTCATCTACATAATATTATTAATTTATATATTTAAAGATAAAAGGATGTCTACAAAAATACTTAATTATTTCAGTCAATAAATCTTTATATATTTTGCAATTAGTTATGTTATTATTGAGTTAATTTAATATTGGGTCACTTTAATATTTTTGAATGACAAAATCAATTTACTTAAATTTAGTATTTATTATCAAAACATCACAATTTCGAATAGTTTATGTTAGTTAATTAATATTTATTTTAAATATATTAATTTGTGTAACTTGACCCGAAGGAGTTAAACGACATTTCCACTTTCAACAAAATTAACTTTAAGTTGTCGAATTTTACTGTAGAAATACTTTTGATTGTAATTTAAATTGAAAGTATATTTTAGTATGACATAATTTTCTTTTGCATAATTTTCATTGACATCAATCGTACGTACATTTACATAAATTAACGAAAGATATTGTGAACCGTAAATTGTGGAATGTTTTATGTCGTTTTTATTTAATCATTTCGGAAATACTTTAGAAAGATGTGATATTGTCAGGTTGTCAAACACAATCTTAAGTTCATCACAACTTTATGTCGAGTTCCATTACAATTACGTCTTAACAGAGGTTATTTTAAAGGTGTAAGTCAATGTAATAAGATTCTAATTATCAAAAAAGTAGACTTTAACAAAATCTCCCCTAAAATAATCGATTAATTTCAGAAGTGAAATCCGAAAAAGTTAATGAATTTCTTTTCTATGGAGGTGCTACCGGCAACATAACTCTCAGAAAACATGCAGAAAGATTAAGATTGACCAGTGAAGAAAAGGAAGAGTCAATGTAGCACATACTGTGTGACAGTACCTCAGTCTAAAAAAAAAGGTTTAGCAATTTAGGTAATTGGTTCTTGGATAATTGAAGGAAGCAGCCAGAATAAGTCTAGCTAAAATTAAGTGATATGTTTCGAAAAAGATGGTCGTGTGGAGAGTACAATGGACCCATTAGCATTAATATATTTTAAAACCACCCAACCACGCAGTTATAAGAGTTGGTGAAATAAATATATCACCATATAAGTCCTTAGATATTTGTAACTCAGCACATGGATGAAGGAAACTACCTACGACCTTGTGTTTTTTCATCTTAAAAATTTAAATATTTTTTTTAATTAAATTCATATTGGGATTAATGTTATTTGTCATGTTATTTATTTGTTTAATTTTGTCGTTGTTATTGTATAATTTTCAATAAATATCCTGGCTATCCTTTTAAATATAATCCATATATCTCTATACATAATGTGATGTCACATCGAGTATTATAAATTTTATAGAGTAGAGAACGTTTTGCGTGTTAATTTAGTAAAAATGTCATTTAAATATTACATGACAGTTTACACACAGTTGGTATATTGTGCTGTGAGCTAAAAATCTAACAGATATTTAATTAGCATAAACATGATTTTATGTATATACATAGTTCAGGATAGTTCAGTTCTGTGAATTATATTTTTTTTTATTTTTAATTTCACTGTCATGCAAATGAAATTATTCTAGAAAATTGAATGAAAATTAAATGCGTAGATTATGAAGATTTGAAAACTAATTTTATTTTAGTTTTAATTGAGAGAATTTTAATGTAGGAAGAAATTATTTACATTAAATTATCATATCAAATTGAAAATTACAAACTGATTTTGAAATGAATTATATAGAAAATATAATTGAATTTTTGTAATATATGAATATATATTTTATGAAATGGTAAATTTTTTAATTAAATTTCAGTTAAAATCAGATTAGAACGTTTTGCACGACCTTAACTGAATAATTAAATTTTTATTGAAAATCTTTTCTATAATAATATAATTTACTATGATATATCTTTAGAAAATAAAAATATTTTTTAAATTTTTGAAATGAATATTGAACATAGTTTAATTTAAATTCGTAATTTATAATTTCTTTTATGTAATTAATATTAAAATAGTTCCCAATTCATGGTAAAATGTGTTATATCTTGAATATGATCCACAGAATTGAAGAATTATTATGGATTTATGGTTTAGATTACAATTTGATATACAAATATCAGCTTCTCTTCTTATTCATCTAAACAGGATTACAATTTGTCCATAGGTTACAAGATTCTATCTAAAATATTTTCGATTTTATGAGCAATATTAATTTTGGAAATTTCGAATTTTATGAAATTAATTTTAATTAAAAGGATCGTTTTACACCTCAGGTCGTGGTAGTATTATCCTTCGTGCCGCACATCAAACCTTACAATAATTTCAATTGAACGATGTTTTCGGTCTTGATATTATCCAGCTAGCTTTTAGTTATCAGTAAGGAGTAAGGTAATATTTCAGGAAATAAATTGAATATATAGTGACAAAAAATATGTTACGAATATTCATTCACCTTTTTCTTAACAATCGTTACAGTTTCATACCGATTTATTTTGGTTTTATTTTATTAAGGAATTTTATGACTTCTAATTTTAACTCTAATTCCGAAATAAATGGAAGTTTACAATACTAACAATAACCCAAATTTATTTATAAATTTTTGTTATCAAAAACTCAATCTTTAAATCAGGATAACATTAAAAATAGAATTATTGATTGCTATGTAATTGTTCATGATGAAAATAAAAAAAAAAATTGAAATATAAAATTAAGGACATACAATTAATATTATGTCAAGGATATACCTTCAAAAAAAAATACAACAAGCAATTACAATTTTTTTTACATTATTTGTTCTCTATGGACATATACACAAATACACATACAACTAACAATATATTACAGAGAAAAACTGTTTTAAGGATAGTATTAACAAATCTGGCACGACATTCTCATTTATAAAATAAAAAAAAAAATTCTGTTAAAAATGGAAATGCAATTTTATTTTTTTATCTTAATTTTTCTTCCTAATTTTCTTTTTTTTCTTTTTTTTTTTAAGAAAATCTTGCTCTAAAAAGCAAACTTGAAATGTATACAGAAATTTTTCTGAAAATATTTTGTTAGTTGATCGAGAAATGAATCTGGTCTCCTTTTAAACAAGGACGAGTAGACATAAAAACAAATAAGGAGCAAAAATTTTATCGATATTTTTGTGATAAATGGGATCAAAAAACCTTGAAAAAAAACTTTTTTAATTTGCATTTTTATAATTGTGTTCACAATGTGAAAAAATACAATTTTCAAACAATTTTTTTTTTGTTTTTGAATTAATGATTTTTTTTTTTTATAAAAGTATTAATTTAATATTTTATTTTTATAATTCTTGTTATCCTACCCGATTTGAATGAAAATTAAACTTTTTTAAATTAATATAATTTCCCAAACATCAAAAATTGCGATGAAAATATTTAATTGGTGGAAATTATACTTTCCTGTATAATTGGGGTGGCCTAAAATTAGTCACACTATAACTTAAGCATAACCTCAACATGAAGAAAATCAGGATATTTAAATTATCTTTAAAATAAGTTTCAGTTATTTGTTTTCAGTTATTGTAGTTTTAGTTATTTGGCAAGATGGCTGATGGCAGGCAATCCGACAAACATAAAATTATCCAGAATATACAAATTTCTATTAAGAATGAGTCAATAAATCAATTTGGTTTTGGTGTCTAGATAAACACTGAAATCTGGTAGATTTATTGGGCCATTCTGAAAGTTATTTTTGAATAATGAATTTGAAAATTTTCTGTATTTCATCTTTTATGATCTGCACAGGAAAGTACCTCAGTAAAAAAATGATTTTTGTGACATCCTAAATTATTATCAATTTAAGTTGATTAATTTAAAATAAATGTTTTTTATTTTTGTTAAAAATAAATATTTTATAAAAATAAAAATAATTAAAATAATTTTGATGAATGAAAATTTATAAGGAAAATTACGAAATTTTGTTGTTTTGAACTAAAATATATAAAAGAATGAATTAAATTCAATATTTTTTTTAAACTATATAATACAAAATTATGAAAAATAAATTATGTTTGTCAAATTTATGTTTTCAGAAATATTTAATATGTTTTTAACCATTAATTTTGCTGGGATAATAAAACTTTTATATAAAAATCGATCTTCCACCCTCTAATTATGAAGCTTTGAGGGTTGAAAATATTTCGTATTTCGTGAACATTTAAGTATTTTAGGTTGGAAAAAACGTAGACAGTTTTATTTTGTTTAAAATTTCAGTATAAATTGTGTCCTTAATATTTTGTATTGTTTTTTTAGGACCAAAATTGGGTATCAATGTGGCCCATATAAATTTAATGATTTGTATACGACTGTAAATTATAGAAATTAGCCCGTTTTTATCCAAAAATTAATTCGTTTTCATCTATAAAATCGAATTCATCTGACAAGTTCATGGTAAAATGTTGATTCCAAATATTTAGTAAGTCCAATTACATAATTTTTATATAATTGTAATAAACGTCGTCGTCATACTAAATCAAACTTGGGCTACGAACACAGTGACACTATATGAGCGGTGCTGGAATAAGTGATTTAGTGTATTTTCTGTACCGCTCATAGCTACATTCTGTACGTGTACACAATGTTATTTATAAGTAATATGAGAGTTGTTGTTTTTAACAGTGCTTACTGCACCTTAACCTAAACTTTATAAATCCAGTGGTTATTATTAATTCATTTAAACAGTTCGTGTAATTTATTAGAAATTAGAACTTATTCATCGATCGTAACGTTCTTTTTTTGTGTAATAAGCTATTAATTTACTGTACAAAAATATGGTAAACAATGAACTAATCGTCTTTACTATGCCCGAAGATATTTAGCGATTTCTTATCAAGAGACTCATTTGCAGAATGCCAAGCATCGGTAAATGTTAAAGAAATCCCAGTAGTATACGACGAGTAAAAAGTTGTATATCCTAAATGAAGTTAAATTAGAATAATTTTTAAAATTCATTATTTAGACGGCCATTTTGTATCAATGTTCAATAGTATTTGGACGGCCATTTTGTCTCTATTTAAAAATGCTGTTGAAATTTCCTTTACTCTTTGCACATTGGTCAAATAAAATTGACAATAATAATTTATTTTTCAAAATTTTTTTTTTTTTTGTAACACACACTGAAACAAATTAATTAATTAACCGCATTAACACAAAATTACAACTAAAAAAAGAACATTTTTTTTTGGTTTATTTTAAAATAATTATTAAATTCACTAACCAAATTAAAAAACATAATAAAATTATAAATAATTATTATTTTGTAAATATAAAAATTAATAAAAATTTTGAAATGTTTTTTTCTGTGTATTTTCTTTTTTTAAACAAATTTTTAATTTTTTAATTTTCTTTTTTCTGGTTTTTTTTTTTTTTTGTCTTATTCTCAAACTCACCATCATGTAGCGGATCTATAGTGTGAATCATAAGCTGTAATAGGCCATGACGAAATTTTGCACCAGTATGTGTACTACCACCACTGCTATTACCTGTTGCACCACTACTTGATCCTGGCGGACCAGATCGTGTTTCAGATGCAGCACGTGATGTTACTGAACCACCTGGTTGTGTTGCCATCGATGTTTCTGATGAATTCGCAGCATTACCCTAAATTTTTTGTTTTTTATTTTTGATATTATAGAAGTAGAATAAAAACCGAGAAAATAAATTGTAGAAAAAAAAAAAAGAAATATGGAAAAAAAAAAAATCTATTAAGAAATTTTTATTTTTAATATTATTTTTTTTTTTTAATAATTAAAAAATTATAAAAAAATAATTAATTAATTAAAAAATTGATAAAATAATGCCTTGTGCAGTAAAAAATTAAAATTAATAATAAAAAATAATAATAAAATATTAAATTTTTTTTTTGCGCAAATTATAAAAATTTAATTCTACTTTAAAATATAAAAAATAAATTTGCCAAATTTTTAATTTTTTCTTAATTTTTTTTTAATTTGTTTTAAGCACAGAGAGAAAATTAAATTAATAAATCAAAAATTAATTTTATATTTTTCGTATTTGTATTTGTTTCAAAATTATTTAAAAAAATTTAAAATAAATTAAAAATAATTAATTCAATAAAAATAAAAATAAATTATTTAATATTTTATTATATTAAATATTTAAAATTTTAAGCGCAGTGGGAAGTTTTTAAACGAGTAACAAGTTTCACTAAATATATATACGTATATTAATAGATTTTTCAAATATATATAAATAGAAATAAAGTTAAATTTTTTTTAAAAAAAATAGTTATTTAAAAATAAAATAAATAAAATATAAAAATTAGTAACTATAAAATAATTAAAAAAGTTTTGTTAAATTTTTTTGTAAATTTGATCAAGAAACAAATAAAATAAATTGTACAAAAAAGATTTTTGGTATCAAAATTGCATAAAAAATTTTTGAAATTTGCAAGCATTTTATAAAAAATATATAAAAACTTTCAAATGCAATAAAAAATAACAGAAAATTGTTTTTCTTTTTTATAGGTAAGGTAAAACTAGCTTTGCCAGGCAAATAAAAATTAAGGAATTTGATGTTTAAATGAAAGGATTTTATATGAAGAGATAATCAAAACTGTTGAATTATTTAAAAATTATTTATAGCAAATTCTTTTACAAATTAAATAGTGTCCATTAAAGTGTTCTCGGTTACACTACATTACCATAATGTAAACTGTCAAAATGTCGGAATAGCATAGGAAAGATATATGAGATTGTGATACGATGAAAATGAGAGGGGAATATTTTAAGAAGAAAACAATCATTTCATCATATATTTGTTTACACTACACTACAAACTACAATTAATCAATTATTGTAACCAGGATTTCCAAAATGTGACAGATGTCATTAACTACATATATACTACACAAAAAAAGTATACTTTTTAGGTAAGGATTTTCATCTGACAAGGCAAAATGTGTTCGCTTTGAATTATAATTTGAAAGAGTTTAAGAGGAATGTGAATCGTTCCCTGTTAACCTTTTCAATCCTTTCCAATACTAAAATCCTAAAGTCCGATATCTCTCCTCGCAAAATCAAATCCTGTGTTCGCAGTTAAGGGTAATTTTCGTAATATATTTCGTTAAAAAAAATGTGTTTGCACCACATTTCCATATTCACGTTTTTTTTTTTGTATCGAAAATAAAACTTGCTATTAAAATTAGTTAGAGGCAACATGGAGAACACCTAATAATTAAAATATTATTGATAAAAGGTGAAACTATATCGAACTATAATTGACCAAATTTACAATTGACATAAGGTAAATTGACTGTAATCACAGTTGCTGGGGAATACACGAAAACACAATTGATCGTGTGAATCAGAAAAATACCAGACAAAAATTCTATACAAAAAACTTTGAAACCATATTAGAAAATCTCTTATTAAAATTTTAAACGTTGTTTATTAGGATTTTTGAATTGCCAGCATTATTTTTAGAACTTTTTAAAATCTCTGTTTGTAAATGTTCGTTCAAAGAGTAAGTGATTAGCTAAATTGGTGAACTTGAATAATTTAAAAGAGATAAATTAACGAAATTATGTGCTAAGTGGCGTTGATTATCAGATATAATTCCAGCTGAATTAACAAATTATTAGCATGGAAATTAATGAAAACAATAAGTACATTATTTCGGTTGTATAGTTAGTTATACCTAATTGTACTCTAATTTATAAGCTAATATTCATAGCTGTTTTGTTTTTCTAGGAATTTGCACCTAATTATTAACCTGTCGAATTTATTACTTTTCTTTCTATTATAATATTTTTATATAAATGAAATTTTATAGAGATCTTAAACTCTAAACCTTTTACTACTTCTATTAAATATAAAATAATTAATAATAATTTACAAAAAAATAAAATAAAAACTTTTTATTCTTAATTATAAATAATCTTCATTATAAATGTAAACTTGAAAAAATTTATCTTCCATTTGAATAGTACTTGAACTAATTAAACTGAAAAACTTTTGGTTTTCATTTTTAATAAGTTGCTCCCTTGGCAAAAAGTCATTAAATTTGTAATCGTGCCTGTAAGAATAGCACTTAAAAAATAATTTTACAAGAGGATTCTTACAGTTTTGACGCAATTCTTTTGTTCCAAATGCCATAACAAAATAAACACGTTCATTATTTTCTACAGCTTCTATGCATCCTGTCTAACTAAGTGAAGTGATTATTTTTTCCGGAAATGAAAGCAATCCTTTTTAGTAACAATAAGAAAATTTTCGTATTTTTTTTTTTTTTTGATAATTTTAATTTAATATTTTTTTTTTATTTGGTATGTAAGGTAAATTATGAAAATCTTGAATTTGTACGTTTTTCTACAGATGGAAAATATTATGAAATATTGCATGGTATATTTTGAAAATACGGTAGTTGAAATTATATAAATATACATTTTAGTATTTAACCAATAGTTAAAGACTACTCACAAACAGATAGGAAAGATGAAAAGAAAACCATTTTTGATATAGAGCTGAGCGATATTTCAACACTTATCCGGGATTTTCAATTTCTCGGAAATGTAAACGTTCGGATAGTTGGAATTTTGAAGGAGATCCATTGAAATGTTTTAATTGGAGTTTCACAATCAAAACTCTTCATTAAGTTTTAACAATTTTTCATTAACTTTAATAAAATCAACTTCATTTTGGATTTATACAAATACTAATTCGGCTTGGTTATCAAATATGAAATTCTTTTAAAAATTAATAATAAAATAATGGTAAAAGCAATAAAAAAATCTGTGTGAAATCTTTAAATATGTGGAAAACCCATTTAATCTTGACTGTGACCTTCGGTGAATACAAGTCGCCAAATGCTACAAAAATTCCTTTATTTTTTAAAAAAAAATTTCACATAATATTCATTTAAAATTGTAATAGAGTTCAAACAATCTCATTATTATTTTCCAATTTCATATCATTACTAAACTCGCCAAAGGCTTTTTTATTTCAAATTTATTGAAAATAACAAAAATGATACTAAAGAAATGCATTTAAAAAGAAACTTTATGTCAGGTTACATTAGAAAATTGACAAGGCAATGCAAAAAAACTGAATGTGATTCTAATTTTAACAAACACTTATACAAAAAATATTTATATTTCTTTGATTTTTTCGAGATCCTTGGGGCTATAAGTTTAAAAGATTTTCAAATCTTTGCATAATAGTAAAAAAAAACTGCCAAAATCTCATGGTAGAGTCCTTTAATTCTTCTTAGTGAGTTATTAGTATATTACCGACATATTTTCGTTTAGATAAAATTAGAAATTTTCAGTAATACTTTTTGGGAATACTCTAATGAAACGATTATAATTTGATATATACAAATAGCAGCTTCTCTTCACATCCACCTAAAAAGGGTTACAATTTGAGATGATCTCGAAAGATCAAAATGTATGCTTTCTAATGTCCAAATTCCAGAATTATCCTCGATTTTATGGTCAGTAATAATTTTGAATATATCGATTTTTTTCACTCCCATTCAAATAGAAGTTATATAAAGTTTACTGAATATTGTAATTTCTCAGTTTTGTAATCTGAAGCCAAAGGTGGAGATGCAGCATGTATAAAAATGTAGTTTCATTCTTGATTTAACTATACCCTGAAAATATCATAGAAATCGGAGAAGTCTTACAACTTTAATTCTTTAATAAATGTCAAAATCAATAGAACGATATCACTTTTGGTCTGCGCACCGTACACCACACACCGGCCTCGAATTTGGATATATTCGGTTGTGTGAAAAAAAAAACACAAAAACTCGATAATTTTTATTTCGAAATTTCAACTTCACCACAAAGTTTCATATTCTATGAAGCAAAAGAAATGGATAATTTTTTTTTTGTTCAGGGTGTTATTTTCCAGATTGGCTTTCAAATGTAGATTTCCTTAGTTGAAAAGATTTCGGAAAAGAAAACATAATCTTTTGACATTTATTAAACATATAAATGAAAACCATTATGAAAAAAATGTATACAAAAAAAAATCCTTAAGGCTATTCGAAGGATTTCTTTTTTATTTAACTTAATGAAAGTGGTAATTTTAAATTTTGTTATAATTTTTTTTTGTCGATTTGGTGTTATGTTTTTGTGGATTCTACAGGAATAAAGAAGTCATCAAATAGAATAAGAGAAAGGGATTTTTAAAAACTCAATCAAATAACCAAATAAAAATTATTAAACTTAATATTAAACAAAGTAAAATCGGTTTCATTGAAACTTTAACTATTTTCTGATGAAAATATATGGCCAGTGGTGCTATTTTGTCGGTTAACGTTTATAAGAAATGAAGATCACTGGAATATATTAAACAATTAAACAATGGATCATTAAAGACCAATTTGAATAAAGTTTTAGGTTTACTTTTACATAATAGTTACAATTTGATATGCAGAATCACTGCCACTTATGTAATTTTCATATTCTAAAAGATTGGAGTATTTCTCCTTGTATATGAGGATTATTTAGTTTTAAATGGACTTTTGTATATGCTAACTAATGCTCAAGATTCTTAAGCTACTCCATCTTTACAAATTGGATAAAATTAGATAGTATATCTATAAATCATATGAAAACTTAAAGTTTTAGGTTATGCGTACATCGAACAAGGGACACAATATAAATTTTTGGTATTGAGATTCTCCTAATGTTTGAAACGGATAAATAAATTGATTACATAAATAAAAAACATCATGAAAAAATACTCAGCAAATAGAAATATTGCTGGGATCAACCTTATTGGTTTTTGCTACTTCAAGACGCTGCAAAAGAAAAAACTGCCTAATCTAGAGAATTACACTAGACCAATCGTAAAGGGTAAAAGACATTTGAAACTATTACTTCTTGAACGATCAAAAAAGCGAGCAAACTGAACTCCTTCAAATGAATAGGAAGAAATCTAGAGCAATTCCTTACAGATAACTATGTAACCTATCAACGGTATGGTGTTTCTGTCAACATAAGAAAGAAACGGCGGAAAAAATATTATGTGAGTCATTGATATCTAGAAAGTTATGTTGTCACAATAAACGAAATGGCTGCAATGATTATACTATCTGTGTCCCACTATTAAAGTCACACGACTGAAGTAGTCTTCTTAAGCATATAAAGAATTCTGTGTCAGAATCGTAAAGTTACAGAAAAATAACTATTTATAAAAATCTTTATTATAATTTCAACAACTTATAAATTAAAACGTAAATTATCAACAAAAAAGTATCATAAAAATTCATTATATGAAAGAAATAGAAAAACTAAAATTTATCCTGATGAGATTAGTATTTCAATTATTACAAAGAGAATTTGTTAAAATTTTATATAAATTAACAAAATAAATAAATAAATAAATAAAATTTATATTAGCTAACTAACAAAATACAAAATAATAATAAACCGAAAGATTAAGAATTAATGAATTTTCACTTCCAAGGAAGAAAATATCCTGAAAATTTTATAATAATAATAAGTTGAATAAATAAATATTTAAAAAGGTAACAAAAAAAAAAAAAAAAAGAAAAAAAACATAAAATAATTTTTATATTTTTAATTTATTATGATGATTTCCTAATTACTGAATAAGTCACGCTCAAAACCTTAATCACCATTAGTTTATACACCATATAGAAATTATATGAATTTATATATTTTTGATCTTTATCACTAAAAATATAATTTAAATTTATGTTGACTTTGAAAATAATTTCTTAAAAATTTATATAAATATTATAATATTTACAGAAAATTAGATATTATATTTTAGATAAAAAATTTTGTATTTTTGTTACCATCAAAACGATAAAATTATACAGAATTAGTTAAAATTTTAATATTTTCAATTATTATAGGATTTATATTTAATTTAAAGAAACGATCAAATTTAATATTATGAAATAAGTAAAGAAAAATTTAAAAAAGAAATTTAATTGAAGAATATCATTTATAAATATATTTATTTAATTAATTTAGGAATACGCGTTGCCAAACTAAAATATGCTTGGATATGGATTGTATAAGTGTCGTTTCTCTCAATGAATAGGAAAATTAAATGGTTCTTACTTCGATGTCTTCATGATAGATGTATGTTTTTGAGGTACGAGACAAAGGAAGCAACATATCATAAAATTACAGTCCATTTTCCTAATTTTTCCAATTATATTAGATTATATTCGATTTTACAAGGAAGGCCACTACTAAACCCAATCACTGCAAGCCATACAGTTATTGTAATTTCCCTTTTCTAATTATGAGTCACTACACAGACCCTTACTATTGATATGTACCACGTTTCTGAGGCTGTAATTATGTGACTACCGAGGTGTCGTATGTGTTTGCTCACTACACACAATATCTGTGCTACCATCTCCTCCTCGTCTTTGCAAAATCAGCACAGTTGGTCTTCTGATAGTCTAAATCTGTATAGATGTTTTTTGTATTTCCAGTGCCCTGTAAATTACATTAACTAACCAAAGTTAATGAGTTAAATTAACTTTGAGTTTCATTCTACCCAAGGTTAGTTTAGTAGAAATAAAAGTAAAAGGAAGATATAAAAACATAAGAATATCAAATAATTGATATTTAACAAATGTGACAATGTCGAATAATCCAATTCTAAATACCTGGGTTAGCATACTACAAGTAGAATTATAGACACTTGGGGGATTACATAAATAAAGGATCAAAGTCTTCATTACAGAAAAAAAACTTATTGAAAATACTGTCGTTAACGATTCGAAATCGTATTATATAGGATTCAAAGAAGAGGGACCACAATAAAGGATGTACGCTAGTGGTAAAGATCAAAATATAAATTCAATTACCGCCAATAATTTCATAATTTCAAGGAATTTTAAATTAGTTCAATTATGATCTCTGTCGAGGATATAAGACGGACAATTCCGAGTACCAGAGAATATAAAACACATGATAGGCGACTGTCTATGTGTCAACACTGGTTAACTATTAAAGATTTGATAACTTATGATGGTGAAGATCCAAAATCATACAAATCTTTAAATTTGGTGAACAGAATGAATTATGTAATAGGAGGAAAGCTGGTGTATGTACAGGTACAGACAATCTAGCATAACAAAATATAAGTAAGGTAGCTTTTGTTAACATATATGTAAAAGCCTGTCAGAGCTAAATTTTAATAACGATTTGAATTCATTGAAGTTTAAAAAGTTGAAAATAAAAAAAAACGAAATTTATATTTTTTTAATGGTCAATTTTTATTGTGGGCAGATAGTCAATTAAATAAATTTTTATAAATTCAGGTCACATTTTTTTTTTAAATAAAAATTTCTGTACGTTAAATATACCGAGCCAATTTGAATTTATAAAAAAAAAAAACTTTGAAATTTTCATTAATTTATTTATTTTTTAATAGTTTCCCAAAATTTACTTTTATGTTATATACAATAGAAAAGTTTTTAACAGATTTTCTTTTAAAATCTGAATAGTTACCCACCCCAAAACAAATTTCTTCTTAATGATAATATAAAACACATTAGGCCAGGGGACAGACATAGTGCAGAGCATTTCTATTTAAAATATTTGAATAAAAAATTCCATTATGACCAAAATTGGATACTATCTTGAGTTTACTTTAGTATTTAATGCACTATTAAAATACTTTCATAGAGTGGGAAAGATTGTATAAAATTTTTTTATGGGGGTACAAAAAAACATTAATATTAAAATTCTAGTCACAAAATTCCCATTAACAAGTTTATTTTTGTAGTTTATTTTTGCATGTATACTTGTATAATATTTATGACCCAGACAGAGATATATTTTGTTAGCTATATGATTCTAATGGGAAGTTCTTTTTAAGTTACATTCAGAAATGTTTTAATAATTTCATGGAATCAAGTCATTCCTTAAACCCTTTTAAAACTGATTTTTTTACACGTGATTCAATTATAGCTGAAAAATAGATCAATTGTTAATAGGGACATTTTATGTAAATCGTTGGGAATGGACAAACTTCTTTAAGAATTAAATCCTCATTAGATTAGGCTCATTAACTGATCAAAAAATGTGCTGGACCTGATAGGGACAAGCAAGATAATTGTAGGGCCATGTGTTATCAATAATGAATAGAATGTAATTTAGGTAAGCAGTTGATCTGCAAAACATGCTTTTAGGTTAGTTTGATACTGGTAATAAGTAATCTTATATAATAAAATCTGGTATTTTCGAAAAAAAGATTGTACATATCCAAAATCAACCATCATAGAAGAAATACTGGTACTTCTAAATGCTTCTAACGAAAACTTCTCAGAACAACTCATTTCAAAGGACATATATTAACATTTCATTAAATAGTGTCGATACGGAATTGATGTAGCCTATTTAACATAAATGCTAACCTAACTTTTACAAAATTTTACAGAACTATTACATAAATAACATAAACTTTTCGTTCTTTTGTATCAATATCTTCGAAATGCAACTCGATTTTTAAATTATATAAAAATATATTATTGTCAAAAACTTGTAAACTTTCCAAGGATAAAATGTCCTCATTTTCAATTTCTTTGTCCATTAAAAATAATTCGTTATTTTAACAAACTCATATAAATTTTTAATTGAAATTTTCTTTTATTTATTATATTTACACAATTTTCATAAACATTTAAATTTACAATAAATTTTCATAGAACACAACACGGAATTGTTGGAGCTGACTTATTTTCATATATAACCCAATTTTAACGCTTTTAATATAGTTAGGAAAATGAAAAACAATTCATGTTAAACATTTAAACTTAAACTATGTAATTGTTTTCATTTTACCTTAGTAAAAAAATATTTACCAGATTCATTTTCATTAACGTTTTAATTTTTGGTTTAACATAAATTTGTATTCGTGTATAAATTACATATAAATAAAAAATAGTTTTTTGGTTGGTAAATAGCGTTAAAATTATTTTGAAATTAGAATAAAAAAATTTTGTTTTGGTAAATTTTGGAAAATTCAAATAAAATCGATTGAAGCGGAAATGAAAGATTTATTTTAGATATAAAAAATAACATAAAAAATTTATGCTTTTAAACATTCGCACAAGCAAAATCGTTGCAACTTTTAGTTTAATTAGAAATTTTATAATTAAAAATAAATAAATTCCAAATCAAGGAATTTTTAAATTAAATACAATAGAAATAATTTTGCTTAAAGTGAAGGTTAAAAGTTTGATTGATTGATTTATATATCAGGGAACCGTTCATGCTTAAGGTCAGGCACATTATACCGCTCGTACCCTTCATGTTACATTTGCGATTGCCTGGGCCAATAACTCTTCCGAACGAAACAGAGAATTGCTTTCAAACCCAGAACTCCTGCTTTATATAGTTCGTTCATATAGTAAAAACTAAAGCATTTACAACGCAGGAGCATGAGACAGGCACAGTGACACAAAAACAGTTTAATTTACATAGTAAGTTTCATATTGGCATTAAATTGTATAGCAATTAATATTTATTAGCCTTAGCCAGCGTTTCGTAAATGCTTCAAACAATTCTGAATTATAAAGGCCACCTAGCAAGAAAAAAGTTTACTTGCGATATTTTATTTAATGCTTCTATCTATCAAGCGCAATTATTTCTTTTATACTTTATTGCACTGCCAATATTAATTTATTTCCCAAAAATTTGACATATTTATAGCTTGCAAAATAAAAGAACCCTTAAAATATTTAAATGCATATCTTTAGGCGTTAATAGGTTTTGTCCTTTTAAAACTTAATTTTTTTTTACCACGAATTTAGGAAATTTAATTAATTTTAAAATCCTTTCCTGCTATATTTCAAAAATATTGTTTCATAAACAAAATTTTGCAACTTTTCAGCTTAACATCAAATGTCAATTTTTATATTTGATTCGACACATTTCCTTTGAATGTGTGTAGAGTCAAAAGTTGGGAATAATCAGAATTTTTTTTTAAAATACATAAACGGATATCAGAAAAATTTAAGGATTTAATTTTTTTTTTTTTTGTTAAACAGATTTCATATAAAATCAGAAAAAAAAACCTTATTTTTTCAACCGAAAAAATGCATTTTTTTTTTAATATTTTGTGTTGAGCAACTCAAGTGAGTGAAATTATATTTAGTCGTCCATTTTGTTAAACGATTAGAAAATAAATAAATCGATTTTTAATTAAATGCTTTCAACTTTTAACTTTTTATATATTTTGTGTTTATTGTTGTGGAAGGATATTTGTTTGTGGTGTGTATGTACAAAGAGCAGCAAATCCTTTTTGTCTGGTTCTGTTGGGTATGCATGAATGTCCTTTAGCTTGTGTTAATGTCCTATATATGATTACGTTTTATCAGAATACATCTCTGCGAAGTCCACGAAGTGATAAAAAATACAATAATTATTAGAATTTTTAAATTTATATTGTGTCTTTTTTATTTTGTAATAAATTTAATATGTTTTTAGGGAATGAAAAATGTCAGAAAGATAATTTTTATGTGTATTTATATAATAACTTTAAAGTATAATTTAATTTATCATAATTTCAGATAAATTTGAAAAAAGAAATTATTTATATTTTACGACCAAATATCGAATCCCAAAGAAACAGAAACATTGATTGAAATACGTAAGCAAGGATATAATAAAAGCAATCCTTAGTAAAAAATGTAAAAAATTCTTATGTAATCGATTAAGTAATTGAAAATATGTAATCGATTATGAAATTGCAGAGCAATAACTTTACAGTAAACTCTTTACAGAGAGTGATATTTTCGTTACAGTTTGGACCTACTACTAATATTATATGGACCATAAGTTTCTTTATAGTGAAGAAACATTTTAATTACAACAAGCTAATGGCTTTTAATAGGAAGACTTTTGTTGCTTGGGTCACAATTCACAACCATTACCATTTTTCCCAGTCTGCAAATCACAATTACATATTGCAAATATTTATTACTGGTACTCATTTAAAGCAACTTATAAGGACTTATCATCGTTTTATTCTGTGAGTTGTCATGTGTCGAAAATCTATACATTTAAAATAATCATGAAAATGTCATTTTAAGATTAAAATCTTTACTGGATCTAGCAAATATAATATACTTTTTTTTTCAGATTTTTATCAAAATTACAATTAATTTTTACTACTAGCGAATTAAATATTTTGTACATGCAAGGACATAATTTATTTACAGTAAAAATAAAAAGGATTGTGTTGAAAATTTCCAGAGATTTTTACTGTTCAAGTGAAAATATTGTTGTTTTTTTGAAAAAAAAAAAAACATTTTATTTTTACAACATATGAAAAATAATAAAATTAAAATTACATTAGTAGAAAAAAATCCCTTTTCTTTTGTTAACTCTCCTGACTTAGTAAATAAAACAACAGGCAACAAAATATTAAGTATGAAAAAATAAAACTCACGCAAATTACATACACTAATTTCATGTTTATACAGAATTGTGAAAAAAAGAACCAATTTATGTAAATGTTTTCTGTAAACCAAACCTATAAAAATAATATCATTTTTTTTTATTACAATTTATGTTTTGTGAAAAAGGAAAGAGATTTTTTTTTTTTTTGAATTAGTTTATTTTATTTGCACTGAAAATATAATTATGGTTAAATTCTGGTAGATTTTATATGAAATACTAAATTGATAACGATTTAGTTAGTTTTGTAATAATTATAAATTTTTTATAAGTATTACACCAAGAAATATGCAATTTTTTTATAACTGTCAAACCACCTAAAAGTATGTAGATTTATTTTGTACAAATATCCCTTAAAATATGTGATTAGTTTAAAAAAATAAGAACTATTTAATCGATGTCATTGAAAGAGAATTGCAATTAGAGTCCATTTATCTCGTCTAAAACGATTACGAAATACATTTTCCTGGGGGTGGATAATAATTTGGAATAATTGCAAATAGAATAATTAGTAATCTCATGGTATTTCATAATTTTTTCATATGCATAAATTTACACCTAAATGTATGCACTTTCCTTACAAACATAATTCCTTAAATTATCAAAATATACAATTATTTTATAAATTATATTATATTATAAGTTTTCCTAGTAAATATCTATAGGAAATTGATCACAGGCCAATTTACACACTGTTATAAATACACTTAAAATGTCTCACTATTAAAACCCATTATCATATTGTATTGCAAATATAATTTCTTCATTATATCGAAACCTATCCAAGCAAGAACGCGGGTTGTCCTGCAAAAATACTATGACTATTCGACCAGCCAATAATCGAGTTTATCGCAAATGTTTCGCAAACCTTACACCTAGTATACATTTGATCAGCTGTATGGTCAACTAATTTATATTGAGTTATGCTTTACGTTATGATGGTATAACCTGGCGATTAATTAAAAAGTTTATCTAAAAATGTACGTCATTATATTTTCGTTTATACGATAGCTGTCATAAGTCACAATACTTCGGGGTCCGGGATTTTAACACCCGTACCCGTAATTAATAATTTTTCGATCAACCAATTTTAATTTATTTAAGTTTAAGCAATTTATTATTAATGCCAACTGCGAACTATATTATATTTATTTGACACAAATTTCAATAACATTTTTAATGTTCAAATTGAGTACATTTTCTGATCGCATTGCTTTTACTTTGACAACTAATTGCGTGCGAACAGTAAATCGCAGCAATTTAACTTTATTTTGTATATTTATGAATTTTTTAGAGTGTATTCTTAATGAAACTTTGTTGTATATTACAATTTTTGTTGGACAATTAAATTTACAGAAAATAATTATAACATTAAAAACAACATAAAATAAAATATTTTTTATTTTAATACATTGTAAATAAATACAAAATAAAATTTTACATTTACATATTTATAATTTTGAATCAATTTTCAATTTAAATGTTCGTAACATTGTTTATGGTATAATATTTAATGAATCGTGGTTCATTAAATATATATAAAAGAAAATATATATTAATAGTAATTTTCTTTTTAACGATTTAATATTCTTTCATTTCTTTATTATACTTTGAATTTTCTTCTTTTTTCTTTATTCAAAACAAGGAAAATTTTTCATTTTTCATTCGATTTATTTCAATATGTTTAGAGAAGAAAAAAAAAACACAAACTTTTTATGTATATTCTTGCGGTCCTGCCAGTCCTGCCTATAAAATTTCCTATTGAAATCAATCCAACAATAAAGTACAATGAATAAAAATGCACAGCTGGTCAAGTCACAATAAATTCTTTTTCCCATTATTCATCAAAATGTTATTAATCATAATAAATAATAAATCAAAAAATAAAAGTTTTTTTTTTATTATATTATTATTTTTTATGTTTCATTTTTTACGAAATTTGAATATTATTAAAAAAAAAAAACTATAAAAAATATTATTATATGAACAATTAATTTTTTTTTTGCAATGTTTTTTATTGATAAATTAATTTTAATATTATTTTGCTGGTCATCTACGACTAGTAAAATAATAAATTATTCAAAATAAACTAAAAAATATAAATAATTATTAAATGATTAATTTCGAGAATGAAAAGTTTTAGATTATTATTATTTTTTTTATTTTCAAAAATCGATCAATTGTCGCAAAACAGCCATTCAAAAAGATAATTTAACTTGAGAACTCCTAAATATATGCAATTATGAATCTATTATATTATTATGTATGAAAAATCCTTGCCCAAGGACCTATAAATATAAATAATAATCTTATTTATTAGATTATTATTAAAAAAAAATATTTATTATCATTTATTGTAGCATAAAATCAATTTTATTGATTTTATTATAGCCACTAATTTTGGTTTTAATTTATTTAATGCCTAAATGTATGCAAAATTAATAGTATTCTGATTATACAGAATTAAATATTATTTTTATTGGTATTTTTTTTTTTTTTACATTTTAATTGATAATTAAATTTTAAATTTGATTAGATCTAGAATTAAATAGCAGAAATTTCGAATTATATTTTTATTGAAATATAAAAATGTGGTGAATTGATTTTATAATTCTATTAATTAAATTGAATTATAATTCTATTAATTAGATTTTATAATTCTATTAATTCTATTAATTAAATTTATTAAATTATAAGTTTCTATATATAAAAAATAAAGTTCGCCAATGATTTTAATATAAAAATATTTGTATTTGTAATCACACAACTCTAAAATAATGTGAAACTGCTTTCCAGTAATTCAAAGAACTCATCAAAGTTGACACTCTGGTTCAGGTGTGGCTACCAGAATTTAATTTTAATGAAATTAGCACGCTAAACATTTTGGAATCAGAAAATATAGTTTACAGAAGAGAAAACCCTAATCTATTAAAGTTTAAAAATTAATTAGTGTCAAATCTTTAGAGGATTCATTAGGTACCAAAAACCAATTGATGTTACTTCTAGAATTTTGCAGCATAGAAGAAAATGAAATTTTGTAATTGGAGTAGTCATCGATTAAATAATAATAATAGTTTCTACGTATTTAAATACATTTTCTATATTTAATTCTAATGAATGAGCATTACTCGAATTAAATTAATATTCACCTACGCCATAAATGTATTAGTTTGATAAAGGAACTGCGCGAAATAGGAATTTAGAGCTAGCACGCTATACTTAAGTTCGGTAGAGATAAGTGGTAGCTCAATCAATATTTTTATCATGGCAGGAATAATTACCCACTGCATACCGAATATTCAAACCATCTAATATTAAATATTGCTACTAAATATTTCTTAATAGAAATTTTAAAATTTAATATATTAAACGATAGATTAATGAAATGGTCCATCAGTCCATGATCTTAACATATTGCACTTCTTAAGTAAATAAACTTCAAAAACAAGAAGAAAATATATTTTATGACCATATAAAAATTTACAAATACATTTTTATCTTTTACAATTTTCTATTTTTATGAAATTTTTACTAACATAATATAATAAGAAAATCTTGAATTTTTCACATAATTTTCCACATTTTGTTTTTTTTTAAAAAAAAATTCTTCTAAACATAAAAAATTTTGTCTCTTATTTTATAATTTTTTTTTTTTTTTGTAAATTTTTCAACTTCAAGTTTGTCCTTATTTTCTGGGTAGAAATTATGAAAATTGTAAAAATATTTTGAATGACGAAACAATAAAAGAAAAAAATAGAAGAAAATTCTCCAACTTAAAAGAAGGCAAAAATTGAAAGAAAAACTTTATAAAATGCCAAGGTTTAGAAATAAAAATTCATAATTTTTATTAATAATTTTTTTTTACAATACTTTTAGTTTTGTTCTTCAGCGACCGAGGACGATAAACGAAGAAATTATATATTATAGAAGAAAAAGGATAACAAGGATGTGACAGGCACGAGTATATTTTGAATAGAAATTCTATAAATTCTGAAATTATTTATTTGTATTTGTTTTTGTATACAATTATCTTTAAAGCTGCTCATACATTATGTAACATGGTTATCAAATTGTTGACAGCATGGTCAAGTTGTATCGTTTGTGGATAAGCTTACAACATGTTCACAATTATTTTAACGATTAATAAATCAGTTGACGAAATATTAAAATATGATAAAACAAAAAAAAAAATTTTTTTGACTGTTTTAATATCGATTGCAAACCAAGTTGAAATGTGTATGATGAAAACTGGGTTGACAAATACGTTGAAAACCAGGTTGTATAATGTATGGGCAGCATAATACTCGGACAGTATATTTAGTTGATAAATGATTTTTGTTTTGTTTTTATTTTTAGGACAAATCTTGTAACATAGCGACACACAAAAGCATAATACAAAACAGAAACAAGGATAAATAAATTCACAATATCTTATTATACTCCACATTTCCAAGGAATCAATATTAATATGAGAGAAAAAATTCCACATTTTTTTTTATGGTTTTTTACAATCTAGAAAGCCATTTATTTTTAGATTTTAATCCAAGGACATTTATTAGGAAGAATAACAACAGAACTAATTTCGTAATGATCAAGGATGATACAAAAAAAAAAACTTATTTATTATTTATCACTCACAAAATTTTTGGTTTATTGTATTTACAATAATTTTAGGGTTTTTTTTTTTAATTAATTTTTTTAATTATGTTTGTTTAACTTGTGGATTAATCAATCTTAAAATCATCAATTAAAATCACCTTTTAATTAAATTGATTTTTAATAATGTTAATAAAATAAATGTGATATTTTGTTAAAAAAAATATGTAATTATAATTGGAAATTTTTGTAATTAATTTGCAGGATGACCTAAAAAATCTTAAATTCGGGTTGTTTTCGGGGTCGGACGGCCAAAGAATACGTTCGTGTACTCGTTTTGCACTGTTAGCAAATAATTAATAAAAAAAAACTGCGTATCAACACTCAATTTATAATTGTTGCGCGATTTTAAAGGATTTAAACGCAATAATTTTGTACAGTTCGAATTACTGACGGTTATTCATAAAAGTGATATTTAAATGTTTTGGTTTACAATTGTACAAACTGTATTAGGCTGGATCTTGGAAAAGTGAGATAGCTTATTGTTAGTTTTAATTACGTTTCGTAGAATAATGAGCACTAGTATAAATTTGGAATATGTAATTCAGATTTCCAGAATGGGAAAAATGTTAATGGTTGAGACCATTTGTTGACAACAAATGTCTCACAATGAAAAGCAATAGCTTGCAATTAAATATGTCTTCACTATATAAAGAACTATAAGAATTCATATAAAATTTGTAGGTCAAAATTGCAATAAAAATTACATGAAATAACTCTCAGGGGAGCCAAGGTTTGATTAGTAGCACTATTGCAAAGAAGTACTTTAAATCATTCAGTAATTTACATTGAACCTTTTACATGTACATAGCTGAGAAAATTTCTTGGATTTAAAAAAAAAAAATATTAGTACCCAATTTCATAGCGAGAGCTTAAGCTCAAGCTTAACTAAAGCGATTGTGTGGTTTAAGTCTGTAACTTAAGCTAACTTGGTTTCTGAATCAAAAAAAACTTAGCTAAACCAAAAAATAATCTTATTGAAAATGAAAATGATTCAGTTGATTATAAAAATTAATGTTACATTGAAGATTAAGATCTATCCATTTTCGGTTTAAGTTAAGCCTCACTTTATGGAAAGTTTATCTTTAAGCTTAGAAACACGAAAATAAATTAAATCAGTTTAAGCTCTGACAAAGCCTTAAGCTTTCACTGTGAAATCGGACATAATTAAAAAAAATTTAGATATTACATAAAAATATTTTCTTTTAGTCATTACTTAATGAAAACAATATTCACAAAAATAATAAAAAATATTTCCTTATAAATTTTCTTATATAAAAAAAAGTCATTTTCGAAACACAAAAAGAAAATACTATAAATTTGATAACATCAACGCTGATAAATTGAAATAAAACTGACTTTTTTTTTTATATTTTAAATAACCACCAACAAATTCCAAATTACTTGAATTAGAATTATTTCAGATATAAATTAAATACATTTATATACAACAAGAACAAAAAAAAAAAATTATATCACATGGAAATAAATATTTTTCGCCCACGACATTTTCTTTTATTTTTAAATTAATATTCAAAACTTAACAAAATAATAAAAAATTACTGCGGTAAGAAAACGACGCGATGAAAAATATATAAAAAAAGCTTTTATTATTTTAAAGCCCCAGAAAGCCAGAAACAATCATTTAAAAGAAGTTAGTAAAAAGCAGGGACTAGAATATTTTAATGGAATTATCAAAAATGAAAAAGAAAATATAAAATTTAATGGTTATATAAAATTTAGAAGTAGGAAGGAGAAGTGATTCTGTAGAGTGTAATGTCTGACCAGAATCACAAATAATTTATAATAATGGTTAATAGTATGTTTGAGTTTCTATAAATATTAATTTCACTGACCCAGATGAACAAAATTATACAAGGAATATAATTTAATGGTAACTAACATTGACGCAATACAATATAAACACTAGTTTACAACATTAATACCGAAGATATAAAGCTTTTTGAGAAAGCTGACATTAGCAGCAAACTTCTTGGACCAGAACCATTCAGTGATATCTTAAGCAGCTAATCAAAGACGTTAAAAAAGTAGAAAACTGTCAAATACTGAAGAGGCAACCCTTTTGACGAAAGATGGAGCTAGCAACAAATCTTTTGGACCACAATCATTCTGTAATGTCTCAAGCAGCTATTTCAAAATATTACAAAAGTCAAAAACTGCACAATCTTCAAGAATGGCTAAGACGATCAAAGCTCTTTATTCCTGGATGAACATCAAAAAAGCAAACAATAGACCTCTGACAAATGAATAGAAAGAAATCAAGAAGAATGATAGGTAATATATTTTCTTACTATCACGAATCAGCTTTAGTGTGTCATCGGGCTTTGTCAGTGACGAATAAGTTGAAGGTATATCACAAGAAACCAAATGAATGCAGTGATATGGACTGCTTATGGCAGTTGCAAGAAACAAAATGGAAAGAAACTATGAAATACTTCACCTGTAAGTACACAGCTCTGGCACCGGCCAGAAGGGATACACATGACAGGTATGATTTAAAAAACCTTAGCAATCTACCGAATAAGTAACGTACGGATTTAGTTTCTGAAAACTACACGTTGGTCTATGTATATATTTTAGAGAAGCCTTTAGGTGGTCACGTGAGTGGTAGCAAAACGGTGTTAACGTGCTAATTAGAATCGCCATCGTGTTGTAAAAGACTCGCCATTTTTGATATAATATTAAACAAATTCAATTATTAACAGAAATAAAATCATACTGCTTGAAATTTTATAGAAATATTTCATATTTTTATAATTATCTGGAAATTTACACAAAAACAAAACTTTCATATCATTAAACTCTCTAATCAATTCGCAATTTAAGTTAATATTTTTATCATTATATTTGGTTGTCTGACATTGCAATAAAAATTTTTATAAGAGTTTTTATATTCTCGAAAAACATAAATCAAGACAAATTCTTACAATTTTGATAAGGAATTATATGTTCCAGTTTTAACAGAAACAACTAAAATTAAATTATTTACAATTTGTTCTGTTGGTCAATGAATTAGGATAAGAAATATCATTTGGTATGGTTCGAAATGTCTATAAACGAAATGTCGAAAATACAAAATATTAATAAAAACAACGAAAACGTTGCAAAAAACCGCAGCAATTTATTGTTCCGAGCACGTAATTCAAAAATTCCATTAATTTACGTAAAATATACTAAAATTTCATATTGTTCTGCTAATTATTCTTTAATAAAAAGACCTTAATTAACATAAATGACAACCAGAAAATTTGATTTCGCAGGTAATCGACTGAATAGAAAAGAGACTTAACACCAAGCTTATGAAGTTGCGAAGGTTTCTTCAAGCGATAAGTAATTCCATAATCTTGATATATCCATTACTGGTATGAATGAAAAAAGTAATGCTGCTGGGTAGAATTGTAATATGAAAATTCTCGGTTAAGTGTCTACGCTAAAATTTCCTATTTATATTATTTATATTTCAGTGTTTTAGAGCATATAGAAATTGTTTGCCGATTTCAATGATTTGATCTAGTTGGTTCTCCTGAAATTTGGTTTCTTAGAGATAATCAGTTTTAGTTTCCGATTTTTATATAATTACGTATTTTATAGCATATATAATTATTATCCGATTTTAATGAAATTTGGTACACAGGTTGAATTCATGATAACTACAAGTTATCTGCAAAGGTACCCTATCTGCCATGGATTGAACTTTTATGAAGAAAGTCAATTATCGCTGTCATTATTATGAAATCTCAATTTTTTGGACTGTCGTCGATGTTTCAAAATATGGTCGACATTTTTTATTGTCGAAATATTGGGTTTGTCTATGTTTCGACTTGCTTCTGAAAAATTATATTATACCAAAGCTTTTATTCATAGGGATGATTCTCATCTCATATATGCAAAAATAATTATTTAAAAAAAATATTGTTTATATTAGTTTATATTTGACTTTCATAGAGAAAAGTTGTACCGCGAAATTTAAAAAAAAAAAATAATTTATATAAAATATAAAATGAATTACAAAGGATTAAATGTACTTATAATAATTAAAATAATAATTTTATTAATAATATTAAGAGCGAAAGGATGTCATATTGTTTATTTGTAAGTCGTTGTGATAATTGTGGAATTTAATTAAAAAATTACGTATAAAAATAAAAGTTTTCTTTTTTTTTTTAAATTTTTAGTGATAAAGAAATAATAAATAAAAATGTCAGTTATATTTCTATCGAAATTAAGACAAAATATTGTTTTGCTGATCGTCGAATCTGTAATTATGTAAATCGTATACCAAAAACAAAAATTGTTGAAGAAGTAAGTGACAAAATTTTGTGATTTCTAGTATAATTAAATTAATATAATTTTCAAATTTATTTTAGTTTCAATTGGTGCCAAAAAAAAGATGCTGTACAGGATATGAAGAAAATGAAAATGGGTAAAAAATTAAGTAAATTCAAATAAGACAGAAATTTTTCTAACAAATTTTAATATACAAATTTGATTTTCTTTAAATTTCGGATTATATGTGAAATAATAACAATAAATTTGTACCAGTGACAGTGACCATTTATTAAAAGTTTCAATTGCAATTTAAACTTACAAGGTAATTTCTTTATACAAAAAACTTTGAGGACACAGGTAAACTGAATCCTCAAAAAGTGATTGCATTAGTTAAAGAAGGTCGATACGGTTTAATAATGATGCGGCGTTTGACTGAAGGGTACAATGGGCTTATTAATGTGTGGTTTACGTGCGTGAGATTCTTCAAATTTCCAATCCTTTAAAAACAACTAACCAAGTTTCATTAAGAATTAATCTTAGCATTAGAAAAGTTTGATTTAAATTTTATGTCACATTTCAGAGATTAGTACTCTTTTTAATCAAAACATATTTTACTAATATTACTATCAGTTTTATTTCTTTAAATTATTTTCCATCGAAATTGATATATAAGTTAAGAGATAAAAATATGACCTATCTGTGAACCATTATGTTCATCTCATCTGTCCAAATTGGAAATCTTAAATATTCAAAAATTCTAAATGACGTATATGAGACATTATAGAATTTTTAGGAAATTCCAAACTTCTGAAATGTTTTTTTCTGATTAAATATTCAATTAATCAAGAAAAACTACAAGATAAATATATATTTAAAAAGAATTTAAATTTAATTGCATATTTAATAAAATTATTCACAAAAACAAGACATCAATTTTTTTTTTTTTAAATTATTCATGGTCAATTGATAAGTATAATTACTAATGATTTAGTCATTCTAGAACTAAATTATTTATAATAATTATTTATCAACAAATGGAATTATTTAAATATATAAAGAATTGTAAAAAATAAAAAAAAAATCTGTTTACAGAAAATATTTTTTTTTCTGTGGTTAAACATATGTCGATTATCACATGAAACATTAAGGAACAAAGGATAAATTTTTTAAGATTCACGTATAATATTTAATATTGTTTTTGTAAATTATAATTTAGGGGTTAGTTGGAACACTTAATTCTTCTGTTGGCGCTTATTTTCCGTATTTAGAAATGCTATAGACAATTTAAAACAACAAAATACGAAAGCTGTAGTTAATCCCTCCAGAACCGATAACTTATCTGATTGAACTCTGATTATGTAAATCACAAAGCATGATAATTTTTCATTGAGGGAAAATCAAATAAAATTCACAAACTTAAAGCTTAAGCTACAATGTATCGATCAGTTTAGTATCAGTTCGTTCAGTAAAGTTCAATATTTCGATTGAGTGCGATTGAAATCGTTTCCGAACGAATCGAATCAAATGAGTTTGGAATGATTAAACTTTTACGAATCCAAACTGCGGCAAATGTCAGGAAAAATGAAATTTGATAGTTACAAAAAAAAAAATGATGTGTGTTGAAATATGGTTGACGAACATTTTATAGAGGATATTAAAAATTTTCCGCAATTAGATAATAAACATAAAAATTGACCAGAAAAAAACAAGCGGAAAACAAAACTTCAAACTGATAAATTTAATCGATTGCAATCGATAACTGTGTAACCAAACCAGTCGATTTTCTACTTTACAAATCCATTCGAAACTGAACTGATCGAAGCATTGTAATCCAAGTATTATTAAGACAATTAATTTGCTGACGATTTGTGTAGACAAAATATAATTCAAAACATTTTCAATTTTCCAAATAAAAATAAATAATTTAAATTTTCAATTTTCAATTTTCTTAGTGAATGTAAACCAAAATGTAACAGTTGTAAAAATGGTAAATGCGTTTATACAGATTTTTGTGTATGCAATTCTGGTTATAGACGTAATTATGGATTAAATAAATGTGTATCACGATGTGAAACTGATTGTATAAATGCTGAATGTATTGGCAATAATATTTGTGAATGTAATAAAGGATATAAATTTTTAAATAATAGTAAAAATGAATGTATCCCAGATTGTACAAAAGGTGATCAATGCTTAAATGGAATATGTATTGAACCAGATAAATGTAATTGTAATTTGGGATATGTAAAAAATTTAAAAACTGAAATATGTGAACCAATTTGTATTGAAAAATGTGAAAATGGTAAATGTACTGGTCCAAATGAATGTACATGTAATCATGGTTATTCATTGAAAAATAATAGTCAAACTATATGTGAACCATTATGTTCATCTGGATGTCCAAATGGTAAATGTATTGATATTGATAAATGTCAATGTAATGAAGGATATGAAGAAGAAATTATACAAATTGAAGAAAATAATAATAATCATACTAATAATATTAATGATTATGATGATGAAATTGAAAGTACAACTTCCGAAGTGGCGGTAATTGAAAGAAAAATTTGTAAACCAATTTGTCCTCTGGGTTGTTTAAATGGTTTTTGTACAAAACCAAATATATGTGAATGTCAACCTGGTTATAAACATATCGAAAAACATGAAATTAAAAATAATTTAACAAATCTGTGTATACCAGATTGTCAATTGAAATGTATTAATGGTAATTGTATTGGTCCAAATCAATGTGAATGTCATAATGGTTATCAACATGCTAATAATAATTTAACAAATTGTGAACCAATTTGTGAACAAAATTGTCATAAAAATAGTATTTGTATAGCACCAAATAAATGTGAATGTAAATCTGGATTTCTAGAATTCAATAATAAATGTTATTCGGAATGTGAATTGACATGTAAAAATGGTATTTGTGATAACGAATATCAGGATTGTGAATGCTCAGCTGGTTATGATCATCCAAATGCAAATTCAAAAATGTTATGTATACCAGTTTGCAATCCAAATTGTGGTAATGGTGGTATATGTTCTAAACCAAATTTATGTACATGTCATCACGGTTATGAATATAATGAACAATTTAAAAAATGTTTGAAACCATGTCCGGAAAATGCAATTTGTAATGAACATTCAGAAAACGAATTAATTATATCGGAATGTACTAAAGGTTATGAATTTAATAATGATAATAATAAATCACTTTGTATACCAATTTGCGAAAAAAAATGTATAAATGGTATCTGTATAGGACCCAATATATGCCAATGTTTAACCGGTTACGACAATACCGATGAAAAATTAGAAATTTGTGAACCAATTTGTGATCCATTATGCCAAAATTCAAATTGTATAGAACCAAATGTATGTGAATGTCTAGATGGTTACCATAAAACCATATTTACAAATGAATGTGAACCAATTTGCCCAGAATCGGATTGTATTAATGGTTATTGTATTGGACCAAATCATTGCAAATGTTTAGAAGGTTACACATTATCTGAATTTGATAACATGATTTGTGAACCAATTTGTAATCCAATATGTACACAAAATGTGTCAAGATGTATCGCACCAAATGTATGTACTTGTCTCGAAGGATATGAATTTACAATTACTACTGCTAATACAATATCTACTGATACAGAAATAACAGATTTTATGAATTCTACATGTATACCAATATGTAATGATATAAATTGTACAAATGGTATTTGTATATCACCAAATAAATGTAAATGTTTTGATGGTTATGTATTTGATTATGATATACAAATGTGTCAACCAATTTTATTGACGACAATGAAAACAACAAATGATGAAATGAATTCATCAGAGAAAAGGTAAATATTTATATATTTTCATGTGCCGGAAAATTATATTAATTTTTCATCAATTTTTATGTATATAATAGAAAATCAGGACGTATTTTGACTGGAATATTAGGAACATGTATTGCAGCATTTTGTTTAATATTATTAATTATAATTGGAATTGTAATTAAAAGAAAATTTAGAAATCGAGGTGAATGGAATTTAAATGCATCAAGTGTTAATCTTATAAATCCGGTTTATGAAATTGAATAGAAAATGTTTTGTATAATTTGTTTTAAAATGTTTGTATTAATGTATTATATAATAAATAATTAATTGAATAATTTAGTTTAATCATTTTTTTAATGCATTTTCTTGATCATCAATTTTCAGAATTGCGGAATAATTAATTCATTTTCTTTACACTCATTACAAATTGTATTTTCAGGAGAAGTTTTCAAAAAGTTTTTTAAATTGTTCATTATATCCATAACCATGATGACATGTTCAAAGATATTTCCAATGCAATTTTATGTTAATGATGACATGTAACGAAATGAATCCGCAAGCGCAAGGGATTCTAGGAATCAGGACAGTATCATTGTTGATGGATGCAGTCAGAATAGTAGAATGAGCCTTTATAAATAATAAAACATTAAAATCAATTTCGTTATCGGTTTAAATAATTAATCAATTGTATGTTCAAAAATAAATTGTATAATAATCTGAAGATAGGAAAAACGTAAGGAAATTTACATTTTAATTGTTTCTAAAAATATATTTTTTTTAGAAAAAAATAAATTGTTTGGAAATTATAAGTAATATTATAATGTTTAATATATGGGTAGCTAGCTACCAGAGTAGTTAAATAATAATGCAGTATTATTACTGATTAATTCAAATATTTAAGTACAAAAATACTTTGCAATACTGCAGTAATGCATTACTTAATCAGTATTAAAAGTAATGCATTACTTTACTGCATTCCAGTAATTTTAAAAAAATCGTTCATTACTATGAAGTAGTTTTTGCATTACTTTCGGTATTCCAATTAAGTATTTTCGAAGTACAAACTCAATATTTGGTAATTTAATGAAGTACTTATAATTACTTTAAAATTATATATAATATTTTATTTTATACTGCTATAAAAAAAAATATAATTTGAAAACATTTCTCCATTTATTTCAGGATAAAACTAGCATAGTCTGAAAGGTTTGTTACAGTATATTTACCTTTGACAAAAATAATGTTGATGCGCGTTAATTATATCTTTAATAAACACGTACATTTTATCAGTTACTAAATAATTTAGGAATACATGAAAGAATATGGATACGACGGTAGTTTTCAATATTTTACATTTGTCTCCGTTTTTGAAGTGCGCTTCCAGATGATCGGGAAATTGTAAACAGCAATATAACAATTGACAATATCAAGCAACTGGATTCAGTTGTATATTTAACGAACATTATTGGAATTTCATCGGGCCCTATTGGCTTATTAACGTCACATAATTTAAGTGCTGGCAGTAATTCAGAGTCGCTAATAGAACTTTAACTCAAATTAGATATGATTCGTTTAATATATGCCCAAAATCGCCAGAATTAAAATTAATATCATTATAATAGTTTAATTTCGAAAATAATATTACATTTATTCATATATAAAAGATGTAATTAATGAATAGAAAAAAAATCTTTGATTTAGAAACATTTTCTCTTAGATTTTTTTTTCTGCAAAATCTATTTCGCGGAGTAGTTCAGATTCTATAGTCATAAAGCATTTAGTCGGTTTTGGTTTTGTCCAGTGCAGCTCTTAAATGATTTTTAACACGAGATAATGTTGAAAATTATCTTTTACCCTCACAGTTGATCGCTGGGATAGTAAAATATATTCTTAAAACGATTCTAACATACATACTTATCCAGGTGGGTCATTAGTCATAGTCATTAAGTCTACAACTTTAACATCATCTTCGATTTTTATCGTAGAAGAAAACTGCAAAAATTTATCTACGAATTCCTTTATATTATATAAAAATTTTATTTAGTCTTTAATTTTATAAGAAATTCACTAATTTGTTTTATTCATATACACTTCTATAACTTTAATTTAATACTCTTTAGGCCACAAGCAACTATTTAGCAGTGCTCAGGTACACTAACGTATAACGTTGAAATTTTGATATTTTAGATACCAGGAAAAATTTTTATATGCATGCCATGATAATGGAGTATTATGTGATGCTTTAGGACTACGGAGTATAGTACCTAAATAAACTATAGTCCACTTTTTGTTTTTCTAAATAAGAAAATCCATCCTTTTGAAGAAATATGGCTGTGATATGCTTTTAAATCCACCGAAACTATATCAGATAAGACCCCAAAAGTTTTATGATATTTATCATAGACTTCATAAGTAGAGCACACAAAATTTATAACATCTTAACATTAATGTAAAGTAAAATATAGTTTTAATAGAAATGCCAGTCCTGTGTCCTGGAGTAGTCTATTGGAAAAATTGAATCGGAGTTTTTTCCATAAAATTCATAATAGCAAGCAAAATATTTGTGGGGAATATCGAAAAAAAAATTAATATTATTAATCATATGGAATTTTTACAAATATGTATTATTAAATAATAAATAAAAATTGTAAAATCCGCAACAAGTCACTAAAAACCGCAACTTGTTCGGAACACTTATTACAAGAATTTCATTAATTTATGTAAAATACTCTAAAATTTCATATTGTTCTGCTAATTATTCTTTAATAAAAAAGCCTTAATTAACAATGTCAGACAGAAAATTTTATGGCAGAAATTCCAATTTCGCAGGAATACGATTTCGCATGTATAAAGTTAACCAGAGATAATGCAGTTGATTCCCATGGGGTGATTCCCATTACGCAAAACGAATTATTTAAAAAAATATTGTTTTTGCTATTTTTATTAGTTTATATTTGACTTTCACAGAGAAAAGTTGTACCGCGAAATTTTAAAAAAAATAATTATTTATATAAAATATAAAATGAATTACAAAGGATTAAATGTACTTATAATAATTAAAATAATAATTTTATTAATAATATTAAAAGCGAAAGGATGTCGTTTGTCTTATTTGTAAGTCGTTGTGATGGTTGTGGAATTTACATTTAAATAAAAGATTTTTTTTAAATTTTTAGTGATGTAAAAAAAATAAATAGAACTATCACTTATATTTCTGTCGAAAATAAGACAAAATATTGTTTTGCTGATCGTCGAATCTGTAATTATGTAAATCGTATACCAAAAACAAAAATTGTTGAAGAAGTAAGTGACAAAATTTTGTGATTTCTAGTAATTAAATAATTATAATTTTAAATTTATTTTAGTCTTATTGGGTGCAAAGATATAAATGCTGTTCAGGATTTGAAGCAGATGAAAATGGGTAAAAATTAAATAAATTCAAAAAAGACAGAACATTTTAGATTGACTCTAAATTCTATCAAATTTTAATATACAAATTTGATTGTCTTTAAATTTCGCATTATATGTTGAATAATAACAACAAATTTCCACAGTGACAATGAAAATACCTTTTTTTAAAAAATTATCGATTGCAAGCGATAACTACGTAACCAGTCGATTTGCTACTGTACGAATCGATTCGAAACTGAACTGATCGATACTTTTTTTTATTACTCCACCTGGGAGTATAGGGCTTCCAAATGACATCTTCATTTGCTGTTCTTACACACTATTCCATGTGAGATTACATTTTCCTAGTTCCAGGAGTACCGATCGTTTCCAGGTGTTCTTGGGACGACTTCTTGATATTTTACTTTGAGGATTCTATTCTAGTAATATTGTCGGCTTTTTTGCTGATAGTATGTCCGATCCCCTTCCGCTTGCGTCTCTTAATCTGTTTCACAATTGATTCCTCTCTTGTAATTTCTAACAGATTCATGTTGCTGATGGTGTTTGGCCAGAATATTCCAAATCTGATACGGATTCGTTTGTTGATAAATACCTGCAATTTCTGTATGATGTTGTTCGAAATTATCCAGGTTTCGCTATCATATGTCAGTACTGATTTGACACACGAGTTGAATATTCTAAGTTTCGTGTTTTTGGAAATCTGGGAACTTCTCCATATAAGCCTTAGTTGTCTGTCCGAATGCCTTTCGAAGTCTGTTATCAACATCTGCTTCTGCACCGCCGTCTGTTGCTATTATACTGCCTAGATATGAGAAACTATCTACGTATTCGACTTGGTTTCCTCTGTTGCAGGTGTCCTTAGTCTTCTGGATATTTATCTCCAATCCGGCGCATCATGCTAATCTTATAAGATGTTCTATTTTAGCTTGGATGTCGCTTAACTTGTGGGAAAGTAGACAAATATTGTTCACATAATCTGAGTCCTCATGTTGTCAGATGATACACCAACTTATTCCACGTATATGCACCCAAACTTCTCTCATGATTTCATCCAAAAGAATTGTGAACAGTTCAGGTGAGAGTGGGTATTATGCAGTACCGCGATATCCTCATCTTCGTATATTGCTTTGATAATATTGATTAGTTTCTGGGGTACTCCTATCTTGCTTAGTGTTCTCTATATTGCAACTCTTCTAATGGTGTTAAAGGCCTTCTTGAAGTCTATGAATACAAGGTGTAGAGGTGCCATTACACAGATTGTTCGATATTATACAATCGATACATTGTAGCCCAAGTATTATTATAGACAATTAATTTGCTGACAATTTATGTAGACAAAATATAATTCAAAACATTTTCAATTTTCCAGATAAAAATAAATAAATTAAATTTTAAATTTTCTTAGTAGATGTAGATCACTAGCAAAATGTGACAGTTGTGAAAATGGTAAATGCGTTTTGATAGATTTTTGTCGATGTAATTATGGTTATATACGTAATTATGGATTAAATAAATGTGTGTCACAATGTGAAACTGATTGTATAAATGCTGAATGTATTGGCAATAATATTTGTGAATGTAATAAAGGATATAAATTTTTAAATAATAGTAAAAATGAATGTATCCCAGATTGTACAAAAGGTGATCAATGCTTAAATGGAATATGTATTGAACCAGATAAATGTAATTGTAATTTGGGATATATAAAAAATTTGAAAACTGAAATATGTGAACCAATTTGTATTGAAAAATGTGAAAATGGTAAATGTACTGGTCCAAATGAATGTACATGTAATCATGGTTATTCATTAAAAAATAATAGTCAAACTATATGTGAACCATTATGTTCATCTGGATGTCCAAATGGTAAATGTATTGATATTGATAAATGTCAATGTAATGATGGATATGAAGAAGAAATTATACAAATTGAAGAAAATAGTAATAAACATACTAAAATGACGATAATTGAAAGAAAAATGTGTAAACCAATTTGTCCTCTGGGATGTTTAAATGGTTTTTGTACAAAACCAAATATATGTGAATGTCAACCTGGTTATAAACATATAGAAAAACATGAAATTAAAAATAATTTAACAAATCTATGTATACCAGAATGTCAATTGAAATGTATTAATGGTAATTGTATTGGTCCAAATCTATGCGAATGTCATAATGGTTATCAACATACTAATAATAATTTAACACATTGTGAACCAATTTGTGATACAAATTGTGGTAATGGTGGTATATGTTCTAAACCAAATTTATGTACATGTCATCACGGTTATGAATATAATGAACAATTTAAAAAATGTTTGAAACCATGTCCGGAAAATGCAATTTGTAATGAACATTCAGAAAACGAATTAATTATATCGGAATGTACTAAAGGTTATGAATTTAATAATGATAATAATAAATCACTTTGTATACCAATTTGCGAAAAAAAATGTATAAATGGTATCTGTATAGGACCCAATATATGTCAATGTTTAACCGGTTATGATAATACCGATGAAAAATTAGAAATTTGTGAACCAATTTGTGATCCAAATTGTGGTTATGGTGGTATATGTTCTAAACCAAATTTATGTACATGTCATCACGGTTATGAATATAATGAACAATTTAAAAAATGTTTGAAACCATGTCCGGAAAATGCAATTTGTAATGAACATTCAGAAAACGAATTAATTATATCGGAATGTACTAAAGGTTATGAATTTAATAATGATAATAATAAATCACTTTGTATACCAATTTGCGAAAAAAAATGTATAAATGGTATCTGTATAGGACCCAATATATGTCAATGTTTAACCGGTTACGACAATACCGATGAAAAATTAGAAATTTGTGAACCAATTTGTGATCCAAATTGTGGTAATGGTGGTATATGTTCTAAACCAAATTTATGTACATGTCATTACGGTTATGAATATAATGAACAATTTAAAAAATGTTTGAAACCATGTCCGAAAAATGCAATTTGTAATGCACATTCAGAAAACGAATTAATTATATCGGAATGTATTAAAGGTTATGAATTTAATAATGATAATAATAAATCATTTTGTATACCAATTTGCGAAAAAAAATGTATAAATGGTATCTGTATAGGACCCAATATATGTCAATGTTTAACCGGTTACGACAATACCGATGAAAAATTAGAAATTTGTGAACCAATTTGTGATCCAAATTGTGGTAATGGTGGTATATGTTCTAAACCAAATTTATGTACATGTCATTACGGTTATGAATATAATGAACAATTTAAAAAATGTTTGAAACCATGTCCGAAAAATGCAATTTGTAATGCACATTCAGAAAACGAATTAATTATATCGGAATGTACTAAAGGTTATGAATTTAATAATGATAATAATAAATCACTTTGTATACCAATTTGCGAAAAAAAATGTATAAATGGTATCTGTATAGGACCCAATATATGTCAATGTTTAACCGGTTATGATAATACCGATGAAAAATTAGAAATTTGTGAACCAATTTGTGATCCAAATTGTGGTAATGGTGGTATATGTTCTAAACCAAATTTATGTACATGTCATCACGGTTATGAATATAATGAACAATTTAAAAAATGTTTGAAACCATGTCCGGAAAATGCAATTTGTAATGAACATTCAGAAAACGAATTAATTATATCGGAATGTACTAAAGGTTATGAATTTAATAATGATAATAATAAATCACTTTGTATACCAATTTGCGAAAAAAAATGTATAAATGGTATCTGTATAGGACCAAATATATGTCAATGTTTAACCGGTTACGACAATACCGATGAAAAATTAGAAATTTGTGAACCAATTTGTGATCCATTATGCCAAAATTCAAATTGTGTAGAACCAAATGTATGTGAATGTCTAGATGGTTACCACAAAACCATATTTACAAATGAATGTGAACCAATTTGCCCAGAATCGGATTGTATTAATGGTTATTGTATTGGACCAAATCATTGCAAATGTTTAGAAGGTTACACATTATCTGAATTTGATAACATGATTTGTGAACCAATTTGTAATCCAATATGTACACAAAATGTATCCAGATGTATTGCACCAAATGTATGTAATTGTCTCGAAGGATATGAATTTACAATTACTACTGCTAATACAATATCTACTGATACAGAAATAACAGATTTTATGAATTCTACATGTATACCAATATGTAATGATATAAATTGTACAAATGGTATTTGTATATCACCAAATAAATGTAAATGTTTTGATGGTTATGTATTTGATTATGATATAAAAATGTGTGATCCAATTTTTTTGACGACAAGGAAAACAACAACTGATGATTCATCTAGGAAAAGGTAAATATTTATACATTTGTAAGTGTCGAAAATTATTAATTTTTCATTAACTTTTATGTATATAAATAGAAAATCAGGACATATTTTGACTGGAATATTAGGAACATGTATTGCAGCATTTTGTTTAATATTATTAATTATAATTGGAATTGGAATTAGTAGAATATTTAGAAATCGAGGTAAAAATGCATCAAGTGTTAATCTTATAAATCCGGTTTATGAAATTGAATAGAAAATGTTTTGTATAATTTGTTTTAAGATATTTGTATTAATGTATTATATAATAAATAATTAATTGAATAATTTAGATTATTAAATATAAATAAATGAACGTAAGGAAATTTAAATTTTAATTGTTTCGAAATATAATTTTTTTTAGAGAAAGATAAATTATTTGGAAATTAGAAGTAATATTATAATGTTTAATTTATTTTTATAACTATTTTTAATTAATTTATATTACAATTACTACCATTTTTTACTTCCGGCAATTAATATCAGTATCCGAATCTGTAGGGGTGCACATCATAAAAATTAAAAAAATAATTTAAACCGAAACTAATTTATAATTACTTTACTAAATTATATTTTTTTATAGCAGTTATAAACTAGATTATTATTTTTTTAAAGTAATTATAAGTACTTCATTAAATTACCAAATTAATATTGTGTTAGTACTTCGAAATACTTAATTGAAGTACCGAAAGTAATACAAAAAATACTTCAAATTAATAAACGATTTTTTTTTAAATAACTGGAATGCAGTAAAGTAATGCATTACTTTTAATACTGATTAAGTAATGCATTACTGCAGTATTGCAAAGTATTTTTGTACTTAAAACTTTTCAGTATGGCAGTACTGTACTGGATTAAAGTAATTCAATTGAAGTATCTGGTACTGCAGTAATGATGTAGTAATATATTACTAAAGTAATTAATTACTTAACAACTCCGGTAGCTACTAAATACTGAAATTATTATTAGTCACATAGTAGAATGGTCAAAGGATAGTGGATTTTAAGAGAGATTCTGTTATCCACTGCCCGCAGAGACTTCTATAATAACTGATATAGGGGCTATAAAGAGTAATAATTTTGACCGCAGTCTAATCACTCCTAGCAGATGTAGTTAAAATACAATTTGTTTTTAAAAATATTTGATAAAAATGATACACTATTAATAATTGATTGTAAGTTTTGTTAATTTATTTAATTGCCTTATCAAATTTTTTAATAATATAATATTGTTAAAAAAAATTATAACATCTTAACATTAAATATATTATAATTAATGTATAATAAAATATAGACTGGCATTTCTAGTCCTGTGTCCTGGAGTAGTCTATTGGAAAAATTGAATCGGAGTTTTTTCCATAAAATTCATAATAACAAGAAAAAATATTTGTGGGAAAAATATTATTTACAGAAAATTAATCATATGGAATTTCTACAAATATTATTATATAATAAATTACAACTATAAAAATTGTAAAATCTATTTTTTATTTATATTATTATACAGGCCATTATACAAACAACCACAATAAATGACTGTACATATAATAAATAATTAATATAAAATATTACATACTTTTAGGTGAATTTCAAATGTTCGTTAATTACATAATAATCGAAATTACAATTTAGTTTCATTCATTTTTACCTTTTGGATTAAATATATTATAAAAAAAAAATTCAAATTCATATAAGAAGAAATTCTAAATTGATGAAAATTTTTTTTTATATAATCAAAACTTGACCTTTATTATTAATGAAAGCCGTATTGTAGCTATAATAATGTTAAATATTATAAAAATCATTTATTTTTGTATTACATAATTTCGTAAGTGTATTTTGTACGTAAAAATCTAACATGTTTTACACAAATATACTATTAAGAAGTTTTTCCATTTTAAATAAATATTACACATACGAGCATAATATAAACATATATTATGTATAAAAGGAAATAGCGACTATATACAATACATAAATAAGTATATTGCCGAAGGCCAGTGAACATGTGTAAGGATATTTATCGTATACAAAAAGAAAAAGCTCCTTTTTTTATAAATAGTAAAGTGTGGATACAATTAAAGTTTATTCAAAAAAAAAAATCCTTATTTGATATAATGTTTGTTATTCAAGGATTGATTACATAGATCTATAATGATGGAATTTGATGTAAATACGAAAAAAAAACACACACAGATTGACATTTATTAAAAAATTAAAATTTAGCAATTACTATTTCCTTTTGTACCTTAGAACAGGCCACGAAAAAATAAATAACTTGATCAGGAGACAGAAGTGGCAGTAGACTTTTGACACGATCCCTATAGGCAATAATTCCATTGCTGATCATGGAATTATGAAGACTAGGTCATTCAAGGTAAACCCTGTCGAAAAAGAACATCATATTTAATAAAATCTGGGGGTAGTTAAAGTTCACTGCCAGAAATCGATAACGGTGACGAAAAGTTATGATAGACGCGATATGCCCCTCTAACAGCTAAGTAAGTTAGTAATTACTACTTAATCCAATGATTATTATGTAGTTGGATTCTGGTAAGCTTTAAAGTAGCAGATTTCAGAAAATATGGAATAATATTTAATATTGTAAATAATTTTCTAAAACGTTTCGACATATTACTCATCTATATTCGAAAATCTATATAACTAAAGGTGGATTTGCTTATTCGACTTTCTCTTGTTGCGGCAAATTTATTCCGATTTTACCTATCAGAAACAATTGTTGCGGCAATTTTTGGCCACAGAACTGAACGAAATTAAGCGTGCCACAAGAAAAAAAAGTCACATATGTAAATTGAATTCTACTTTCCGAAAGAAAACGTCGCATAAGTAAATCGACCTTAATACTATAAACTCGTGTTCTATTCATCATTTTGTCCGATGTATGCTAATTCATGCGCGGGTATTAATTTTATATGAAAAAATTTCTGTCGCTCAATTTTCAATTTCTGTTCGTCCGAATTTTAAGTTATGATTCAACTGCAACTTTTCTGTGCAACGTCAAACCTTATTATTTCAAATCATACATTAAAAAAAAATATGCAGAATATTCTAAATATGTAAATATAAAAATGTTAAACAAAACTTCAAAAAATAAATCGTCGCAGAAGATTTTGGATTAAATGTAATTATTTTAGAAAATTAGTTTGACGAAATCGGATGAATCCATCATATTCGAATATATAAGTTATTTTTTCTTGCATAATTTCGGGTTGTATAATAATTAATAAAATATTGCATAATTAAAGGAGCAATACAAACAAAAACATTGTTAATAAAATTTTGTAAAATATAGTTTTACAAATATTTTTATATAATTCGGAAACTAAAATTTGTAATTACAAAAATAGTGTATAAATTTTTCTACACGAACTTTAAACCTTCATTTTTACAGCACAATAGCACAAATAATTTTTCTAAGTGTGTATCTAATTTATTTATGTAAATCACCATGGGAACATAAAAAAAAAGGAAATTAGTGCAAAAAAGAAATGTTTTTTATAGGACGAAAAAACAGAAAAAAAATCCATTTTTAAAAAGCTTTTTAAAACTTAAGTTTGTCATGTCAGAGAATATTTAGCTCTATTGTTTTTTTTATTTATAGTATGATCAAGGATTTCTCTTTTACCATTGTGTAAATGTATTTGTATATATTATATACGTATAAGAAAAACATTGTTAGCTTTATGTATATGTAAGGACATTTTATATAACAAAACAAATCCAATAACTCAAAACAACAAAAATTTATATAGAAAATTGTAGAATTTCATTTAATAGCACAAACTTTTACATCTACATTCACAAAAATACACATACAATCAATAACTAAGTGAAAGAGTTTTCCCCATGCTCAAATTTTACTCTATTGAAAAATGAAAATTTAATCCCTTGTTCAAAAGTTGGATAGGTTGTGTCATTTATGTTTATGTGTGTATAGTATTAAAATATAGTAGATTTTTATTCTAATATAACAATTATGAACCAATTAGGATTTTCACTTTAAAAATTTTCATTTAAGTTTTCTTTAATTTAAACATACATTTTCATGAATGACAAAATTTACATGTATACACATACGATGAAAATTATAAATTTCTCATATTTTAAATATATAAATTAAATGTTTTGGAATTCAAATTGAATATTTATGATCATTTGGGGGTTAATTAAATCATTTAAAAAAAAAAAATTTGACATTAAAGTATAAATTTTTAATAATTGAATTTATTAAATTTTGTAAAATATTTCGTATAAAAGATATTTTTTATATTAAATAAATGTGTTCAAAATAAATAAAGCTTAAGATACAATGTATCGATCAGTTAGTTCAGTATCGATTCATTCAGTAAAATTCAAATTAGATATTAGAAACATCGGTACAATTAAAATCAATTCGGAACTAATTGAATCGAAAAAATTTGAAATGATTGAACTATTACGAACACGAATCCAAACTGTGGCAAATGTTAAGAGAAATGAGATTTGACAGTTTATTAAAAATTGAAATATGACTGATGAACATTTTGAAATTGATAACTACGTATTCAGTCTACTTAAACAGTCGATTAACTACTGTACGAATCGATCTGATCGATAGATTGTAGTCAAAGCTTAAGAATACGTTGATTGAATGGTTGGTTCGTAAGGTAAATAATCGAAAATATAACTCAATAATCCTACTCATAGGTCTGTATACTATCCTGCCAATGGTATAACTTCTACTAGTTCGTATAGCAACGAACTGACCCATACTTATTGTACATAATTAGATTATCCAGGTTCATTTTATTTAATGCTTCGAAAAAGTTATTTAGAAATTAAAGGACACTAGAAGGTGCTCTAAGAATTCCTACTCTTGAAAAGTATATGCTTCAGAACAAGATTGTCGTAAGCGTGATCAATGAAAATACAGTTTCCTTTGACAAGTGTTCTAACGATTCCTATTGATGAGAATCATAAGCTGCAGAAGAAGACTGGACGTCTCATCAATGCAGTATATTTCATTAAAAAAAACTTGGAAATGTTGAATTTTGGACTAGACTTACGGTCATTGCGTCTTTACATAACTACAATATGGCTACAATTATAACTTCAATTAGTTAAGTTAAGCATTTTTCTTGGTTTCAATGATAATTCGTGCCGAAAGAATTGAAAAACTGAAATTTATATTCACATTTTTTCAAAAATTCCTTAAAAAATCACGTAATAATTTTATATTTTTAGTTATTTTTTTGGTAATTTAATATAAAAATAATTTGCTTTCATTTGTATATACATATATACATTTTTACATGTTAAATATAGAAACATTATTTACGTACACTTTTCATAGTCAGCTGTCATTTCCATTATTATATTTTCGACTATACTAAACACAAGGACGATAACGAAGGACCTATTATTTATTTATCTATATTATAATAATGTATGTAATATATAGATAGTATTTTGCACAAAATTATTTTATAATCATTTATATAGATTCTATTTTATATATATAGAAATGTATCTTATGTTATGCACCCAGCATTACATTTTATAGAAATTTACTATATCATTTTATATGGTCGAAACTATTTAGTTTTTTTTTATATGTTTTACTCTTATTTTATTTAAATACATATAATACAGATAAAAAAAACTAAAACAATAGAAAACTTCTGGCATAAGGACATTAAATAGTTTGAAAAAGGAAGACTACATAAAAAAAAAATTATATAACTATTCAATAAAATATATACAAGTTTATATATATATATCTTATTTTGAGGTCACAAACGTTAATGCGCTTTCTGTTCTTTAATTTTATGTTCAGCCTGTAATGAGAATCATTTAGAAAAGCTAAAAACTTAGAAAAGTCTTTAAATTTATATATAAATACACAATTTTCTATAACTAATATTGTTGTTATTTTAAGGCTATGCTATTTTATGATTACAGGGTGTACTAAAAAAACGGATGATAAAAATTCATTTGTTTCTGGAATTTACTATATTATATTTAACAGGAAAAAATACAAAATATTGTAAATAAGAATGTGATTGTCACCAAATTAGATAGAACATGTAATGAACACATTGAAGAGCATTTGAAACTATTTGAAAACCGACTCGGATGGTTTTGGTCATATGATAAGGAAAAGTGACAAGAACTTTATTCGAAAACCTCACAGCATATCCTATATTCTAATTTTCTAAACGGAAAATATGTAGACGCAAGTTAGCTAATATTTGGAAACTCTCTAAAGCATTTGATGCCTCCTGATATCAAAAACAGCCCACATCAAGTAAGGCTTAAAAAGCTATCAAAAGCATCAAAACTACAAGGTTGCAACAAATTTTTGGTAGGTATGAAATATTTTAAGATATTTATATCCAACCCATCTAAAAAAAACCAGCTACAGAAACGCCTTGAAGGAATATGAAGAATATTGGTGAGACACTGGAATGTTAAAAAACATTTAAACAGACTCAGACTATCGAAAGTAGGCAGATTCTGTGAAAGCAAAGATGAGCACGTACTGAGAGAATCAGAAACACTAGTGGGAAAACAGCTACGAGATTCGGTAGTTTCATAATTGACTCCCAAAATCATGGTGCCTGTCATTTAGGCAGCTTTACTGTATAATCGATTGTACGGATCTGGGTAGTGCTACATAATAAGGGAAATCGAATTAATCAGCCGTATGGCTGCAGGGATAATATTTGTCCTTCTTCCTGAGTCTCGATAGACAATGAACTATTAACTAAACCAAGTTTTGTAAATTTTATATGCATTGTAATGTCAGTTTTTTTTTTTTTTTAAAACGCTTTCGGTATGTTTCTCTAAATTTATTAGAAAAGATTTTGAAAGTCAAATACAGACTCTTGACACATAATCATTAACATTACCAGATTTCCATAGGATTATGAAAAAAAAATAATAAATTTCAATATTTTTTAGTTACCCAGTACTGTAGTATGTCACTGGAGAGTTACACATTATTTATATAACTTAAGATTTTTCCCAGGATATGTGAAGGCGCATATAAAACCATTCATTTATATATTCTTTTATTGAAAAAATAAATAATAATAATAATAACTTTATCAACGGCGCTTTAATACTATTGTATTTAAACGTAAAAAATATAGAATAATATTCAAAAGGATATTAGAAGAAAAAAAAATAGAAGTATCCTTTTGTCCCATTGGTGTAGCTTTGAGATCTCAACCTATTTATAAAAATAAAACTTTACAATAATATTATCACTTCATCCCAGTTTGTTTTTATATCATTTTCATTTTCACTTGTGAACCTAAGGGATTTAAGATTTTCTTATAAAACAAGTGAAAAAAAAACGTCGGATTTTTCTATTTTTGATCTATTTTATATGGTTTTTCTTTTTGGTAGTAGAATTGATGATCAAATGGAATATTTTGATAGCAAAGAATAAAGTAATATTTTATTTACAATTTATGGAAAAAAAAATTTAAAAGCGTTGGAAATTAATTACGTCCTCTTATTAGAATTTAAAAATATCCAATTAATACTATTTGAATCAGGCAGTCAGACTGTCGTTAAAGTTCAATTAATTCAAATAAGTACATAGAAAATCACCAGGTTCTGAAACAGAATATTGGCACTCTTTTGGGTAGAGGCAAGCTGGCAGCTTATTATTTTTCCACATTTCATTATTTTATTATTTTTTAACTTTAAGTTTTTTGAAATAAATTCTGTGGAATTGTCAAATAAGTTTTCAAATGACGGAACAGTCGAAAACACTGAAAAAATATCTTTTTGAAACGAATGGATAGAATTGATGATTTGAACTTGTCGGAATGGAATTCAAATCATTATATCTCGTATTTAATACTGTACTGGTTCTACTGACATTATTAGATTTTAAAAGAAACTTAAATCATGATTCGACCTGAAATAACGAAAGAACTAAGCGTGTATAAAAAACATAAAAATCTAATTTTACATAGAGAAGAAAAACACTTCTAATATTGGCAGGAACATTCATTATCTTCAGGTCACGATGATTCGCAATGTACGATAACAAAAACTTTAAAATATTATCTCCTTCGGGCACAATAAAATTCTTAGACAGCAATTCATATATCAAGTATATTCCATTTCGCACTAATCATTCCCCATGTGAACCCACCGTCACTTCAATCTAACCTTATTTACTATTACTTGAAAACTCCGGAACTAATGTCCTTTTCAAAAACTATGAAATCAATTAAATTTAATATTATTTAATATTCTAAATGATTCTGTGAGTAATATTTATTTTCGTACGTTTCCAGATTAAAAATCTATTAAATTAAATTAATTTTTTGTTAAATTTCAAAATTTCAAGCTTATAAATAATAAAAATATGTGTAAAAGTTTCATCATTCAAAACTGGTCAATAAAAAGTGGACAAATTTTAATTTATTTGAGTAATAGAAGTTTTTATTGGAATATCACAAATTGTACAGTTTCATGAATACAAATATTTTTTTTTTTTTTGTGAATTTTACTTGCAATTTTTATTTATGAATCGATTTTCAATCAAATTTGATTGCATTTATTTTGATACTATCAAAATATTTGATTTTGTTTAGTTGGCTTATTAAAAATTGAAAATCTATTCAAAAAAAAAAAAAAATTAAATCAAGGTTTTCATATACTTTTGCATGATACATAATTTAAGGATATTTTTATTTATTCATTTATTTTAGTTTCATTAGTTTCTAATATACAATCTGACAAATTTAAGCTCTAACTTTCCAAATATATTGTAGAAAAAAAAAAACAGGGCTGGCTAATAATTAACAAATTATTTTTTACTTGTCATTTTTGATTGGAAAAGTGTCATTTGATATTTTGAAAGAATAAGGTAATATTGGTTAATAAAAGCTCATACACAATACGATCTAAACTTGTCTGGGGCTCCCATTAAACTCGAATAACTTTAGCGAAATAGCACATAGTTATAACCATTTGGGTATCGGGGTAAGGAAATTAAATTGCAGCGAATTCCCTATAAAGAAAAAGATCACCAATTCAATACTATTCAGTGGTACACCACGAACCATGTCAAAATTGGAATTAAAGAAAAAGATAAGTTCAAATTCAAAACACTGGAACTCTGTTCAACAAGCTTGCCAAATAACACTATGAGCAGGTTACTTTCTGGGTACTACAACTTGAAGAAACATCTACATAAAATTGAACTCCAAACAACGTATGCAGAATGTTCGAATACGAAGAGGACTCAACTGAAAATATTTTATGCAGATGTGAAATAGTAGCGCGCACTCAAAAACTTTCTGTACATTTTTGAAAGTACTGATATTAGGAAAGATTTCTAACTTTACAAAGTATATCAAAATAGGCCACAGTGTGCACAGTGATTTCAGAATACCGGCACCAACCAAACCTAATCTAATTTTGACCTAATCTAGTATATAGAAAATATATATATTAAAAATGTGATCAATGTCTTTCATCTGACATTATTTCAATAAATTTTAGATAAGCGCCATGAAAATAATTCAATTTTGAAGATACAACAAGATATAAAAAAAAATACATTTACAAATTCCGGAAAAAACATGTCATCAGTTGTTGTTTTTTCGGATAGAGCACATATGATTAAATTGGCCAGAAAAATGATGAATAATCTTAATATTTTTTAGCCAATCACTCCAAAAATTATATTTTTTTTTTATTGTTGTTACCAAAAACTCTATAACCAAAACTATGCCTTCATTTTAACCCACTCTCGTGTTATATAATAAAAAAATATATACAGAAAACTTTTCTAATTTATAACTAAAGTTTTGAACTAAATCTTATGAAAATATTAATAAATTGTACCCAAGAGTGATACATATCTTTGAGTTATGGTTGGGTACAATTAAAAATTATTAGTTTCCAATAAAACTCTAAAAAAAAACATAATAAACTTTAATAATAATTACATAATTTTAGAATCTTTAAATTAAATTAAAAATTGTTTTTCTTGTCTTATCTCGGAACATAAAATAAAATTAAAACTAACCAATATTTTAAAAGTTTTAAGCTTTTAAATGATTTTTATTAATGATAAATAATTAATCTTATAAAATGATAAATTTAATATAAAAATATATATTATTTTTTGCCAATATATAATACCATTTTATATACTCGACCTTGGTTAAACTATTTATCATATAAATACCAAAAATATTTTCAAAGTTTTTCTTTTTTTTTTATATATATATATTTAGTACAATAATATTTTCCCTAACCTAAATTTTCCCATTTTCACAATTATGTTATTATTAACAATAAATAAAATAGAAAATAGAAATACAAAAAAAAAAAAAAAGAAGAAAATTATTATCAAGAAGACGAATGATTAATCATTTCGTATATAATAATAAAATCCTCAGCATAGTAAATAATATTATTCATAGTTTTTCATGGTTTTTCATATAAAAATTTATTATTTTATACTATAAAAGAAAAATCTAACTCGGAAATGATAACAACCACGAAAAACCAAAATTTATATATAAAAATTTTCCCCATTAATTTTTATGTATGTATATATAAAGAAATTGTACATCATACCAAAAATATAAAATTTATAGTGTAAATGTTAAGAAAATTTTCATCATATATCCATCACAACCTCCATACCATTCCCAATTAGAGAATTCCATAGTGATATCCCCTATTTAGGTGATATCAGAGTGAAGTTTGTCCAGTCAAATAATAATAATAAAATTGTATTTTTCTCTCAAAACAAAGTTTTTCATTTTCCGATTTACAAAACACAAATACATATAGAAAGAAAAATGCTTGAACACAAATACTACAATAAAAAGGAAAATTATTGTACGAATAAGATATTTATCTATAATAGCTAAAAAATCATGGGAATTTTTTCATTTTCTTTTTTTTTTTTGGTATTTTTGGTTATTATAAGTCCAGTCAGAAACAAATGTCCATAAAATATTTGCCACCGTGACCAAACAAAATTTTCCATTTTCAATGAAAAAAGAACAAATAAAAAACAAAAAAAAAACTTATTTACGTAAAGGTAAAATTTTCTATTTGTTTTTAACGAGTGATTCTAAGAAAATAATTTAAGTTATGTAAAAAATTTTCATTATTGCTAATAGAAAAAATAATAATAATGAAAAATTAAAATTATTTGAATACAAATACAAAATTGATAACGTAGGGTTCGATCGCGTTGTAATCGTTGAATTATTCATAACAATCTGGTACCTATTAAATGTTATCTTCTAATGTGTGCTGGGCACTTGTATGATTCAGGTTTTGCCAACCAGTTACATAAGAGAACGGATGGCTTGGTTAACCGCCGTGACATGTCAGTATATTGAGTCTGATTCATCCAATATATTTACATATATTTTCATAATTTCGAATCACCCTGTATGTTATACAAACCGGAAAATATTACAAATTAAACATTTTTGCTAACTAGGTCAGGTAATTTATGTAAATACTTGAAATTTTACACAAACTTTTAGTATAAACTGTTAATTTTTACAGATCTTTAATATGGAAATTTTTCAAAATTTCCACAGAGATTGTAAGAAAATTTGATTACATAAAACCATAGTTTTCTATATATATCCATTAAACCATTATTCTTCGACATATGTTCCGCGGAAACCTTAGGTTCAATAAAAAGTTTTCCGCAAATTACAGCAACTTTTAACTGAATTTTAATATGATTTGTAATAAAAAAAATATTAAAATTTTGTTATATAAAATAATTTTGTCCTTCCTGCATATTTTTCTAAATAAAATCATTCCTCGAATAATACCATCAGCAAGAAAGGCTGTATAGGCCGCGAAAGGTTGACTACCACTGCATTAAATAATTGAAATTTTTGATTGCAAATAATTTTTGAATTAATAAAACTTTCCATTTCATATAGTTAATAAAAATGCATCAATTTTCACATAATTATAATGGAAGTAACTAACTATTAATCAAGAAAGCATAAATTTTCAGGGGTCATTGATATTTTAGTTTGGTGGCTTCGATAAGAATTAAATGGGTAAAAATAAATTCAGAAAACATGAAATTATCAAAGAAAACTGAGTTAAATAAAAAGGGAAATTTAATATCTATGGAAATTTTCACGTATATTTGTAATAAAGAAAAAATTTAATGATTTTATTTTTTAGGAATTTATTTATGAATGTAAAATATTGAAAAATTAATATAAAATATTTTTACATATTGCGTTTATTTATTGTATTTAAAATAGAAATTGAATTTCGAATAAGTCTAATTGAATACGTGAATTTCATAATAAGTTTTTGATGGTTAATAATTGCTCCTAAATTTAAAGCGCATTCAGCTTCGAAAAAAAAATTATATATTTTTATTTATATATATTTATTTATGATATTTTCAATTTAATAAAACTGACTTAGACTATTAAAAGACCTGTGAAGCTGAAGATGAAACCTCAGTGCACATACTATATGAATGAGACATAATTTCATCCTAAGAATCGTGGCCCTGTGAGCATCTGTACTGTTTTATCGACTGGACGATGCTGGATATAGTGATATACATATTTAGGAAAGGGAAATTAAAATAAGCCGTTTGGCTGCAATGATTAGTAGTGATCCTGTCTGTAAAATCAAATAAAATATATTTTGCAATTCATATCGCATTGCCATACATTCAAAATAAATTAAAGTGAAATTTGTACTCGCTGTGGTAGCTGCGAATGTACACTTTTAATTAATAAATGATAAATTGATTTATAAAATTTATCACTAAATCCGGAATTACAGTATTGAAAACTATAGGACTTCATTATGTCCGTAACGAACGGTACCTTATAAATATGCTTTCAAAATGTTTTAAACCTACCGCGGTGATTTATTCAGGAGGGAAAACTACCAGTGCGCATCCAAATTCCAAATACAGTGTTTAAAGTTTATAATGATATCGCTTGCGGTTTCCCCGCAATTTTGTTATTCTGTGTCTTAAACAAATATTAATTGTGATATCACTCAATTCAGAGATTTATGAAATGCGCCATTTTGTATAGTTAGTTCAATATACATAATTCTTCTATTGCTGTCGCTCGTATTTGGTTAACCATAAATATTCTTTCGGATTCGCATGCTCTGTTTTAAATATATGATGATAGCGATTCGGTTGCCTGCAATTTAATTGTTCTGTATTTATGACAAATATGCATTTTGAGACCATTCAATACGGAAATTCATTGAATTCATTGCCAGTTTTATGGAAATCCGCCATTTTGTATAGTATAAAGTTTTCCTGCCGTGTAGAAGAATAATCGCTCGTGTTTGGTTTACCATATAAATATCAAACAGAAAAAATATTAAATTTTAGAAAACATTTAAAAAATGTTTGTAGATTTTCTTTTTTTTATTTACAAATAAATATGAATTAAATGTAGAATATATCCTTTTTCCAAATACACATAGGAAAATATTTTATCCTCTTTCGGTTTTGTGGTTTTTATGGAAAATTTAATTTCTTTTCTTTTCCTTTTTTTGTATATCCACATTTGTGGATAAACTTTTGTTATTTAGAATTCTACTAACTCTGTAATTATAATTATATCCTTTTTAAATGTACATATACCCTTAACAAAATTACATACCTTTAACAAAAAAAAACACACACACACACACATATTTTAAAACAATTTTTTTTTTGTATGTTCAGTATATCCTAACTGGAAATGTAAAAATAAATCAAGGACTTTTTTTAACGAAAATTAAGTTAATATTTGATTATTTTTATGTTTGTTTGTATATTTATCATATAAAATTTCAGTGGTTTCCTTTTCTATATACAGAACTAATAGAAATTTGATAAATTATTTAATAATAAAAAATATTATTTAGTCAATAACTAAGAGTATAAAATGATTTGTTGTCATATGCAATTTTGTACATCTGACTATAAACTTTGAATTTAGTGTATAATTTACATGTAATTTATAATAAAAGTCAGTAGTTTTAGTTAAAAAACTCTTCTGCATTATCTCTAACACAAATATATTTCTGATCGTTATTTGTGTGAAAGGAAAATTTACAGTCTTTATCTTTTTCAGATTGTTTATTTCATCCATTCAAATTCAGATATCCACAATACAACATAAAAGACTGTCGCAAAAACACTTCCTTTTATTTCTAAATATACAATTGAGAAATAATTACAAAATTAGGAAATTTGTAAATTAGAAAAATTGAATAATTTTTAGAAATGTCAGGGATTTTTTAAATTAATTTAAGAGTTGAACAGTTAAACTATCCCATATTTTCTTTCTTATTCTTTGCTCCACCAGGATCGTTGCTTGGCTGCTTAGCTATCAATCACGATTGCATTGTTACTTTTCGTTGAAGCATTATTCTTATTAGTTTGGCATATGCTTTCCAGATTGTTAGCATTTCAACATGAAATACACATGATTTAAAAGAGTGTTCAGTCTTAAGAGCTTCCAAGTATATACCAGCAATATTAAATTCAGTTGGTATTTACTATTAGTTATTTCTTTGCGTTGTGTTTTGTGAAATAGAAAATTATAGACTAATTTTCTAACTATGCCACATCCGAAAATCAATTTTGATAAAAAATATCAAAAATTACTAAAATTTATGACAGTACGTCTCATTTTGTTCTCTTGGAAATCACGAACTAAACGATTTAAATGATCTAGTCATCAGTAAACGACCTTAACGCCACATTAAAACGCTAATTGGAGTTTTTGACAGATTTTCTGGAACTCCCCATTCTTTATCCAACTAAGTAACTAATATTTATTTAATCTTCAATAATGTTACATTTTTATAGTGATTATTTAACACACTGGCTATGTTATTTCAATTGAATAAAAAGGATAAAAATTGATTTACATAAAATATATCTTTTATGATTAAAAACATAACCTTTCTTTTAAACAGTTAAATTATATAACCTATAAAAAAAATATATTATTATATAATATAAAATTAGAATCGTTTTTAAGCATCATATGTTTTACATATCGAATATTATAAAATAATCAATCTGGGTAATCATTAAATTGATCCTTTTATTAAATAAGATTACATTTGTGATAAATAAAAATATCTAAATTTATATATCTAACAAAAATTGAATTATTAATATATAGATAATTTTAGGATATAATTTTAATTATTCAAATCCATTTATTTCTATATATATATTCAAAATATCTTCGAAAATTATAAAGTACATTCAATAAATTATTTTGAAACAATTTTTGTTTTTTTGAATATCCAAAACAAAAATATCTTAAATATTTTCAATAAGTTATTATAATCTTAATGGATGTATTTCGTTAAATAAAATTTTAATGCTTATCTTTTTTTTATGCTTTTAATATATAAAATATTTTCATAGGTCGATAAAAATATTTTTGATACCGGAAACGGATATTTTAAGAAAAATTCCAAAATAATTTATTTAAAGTTTCTGTAGAAAGTTTCAGAAACTTTTAAAGATAAGAATATTTTTTGTACAGATATGTTTTTTTTTCGTTATAGAAACTCTCTATAGATGTCAAAGCCGTTAATATGTATATCTAGAGATTACAGGAATTTGTTATAAAATTGAATTAAAAATCGAATTTTGAGTAAAAAATAACTAAAATAAAATTTCAAAGTGAATGGAATGTTTTCCATATAATAAAACGAAAACGAATAAAAATTAATGTAGCTAATTTGTTATCAGTTAATTCTTGTTTAGTTGCAAACTATAAACATAAAAAGCTGACTATAATTGGTAATTTGATGTCCCCGATTCATACTATTCCAAGTCAAGTTAGAATACTTGGCATTTTTGGTGTTTTTGAGTGGTTTGTTTATACTAAGGAGCTCGTTTGGGTGAAATTTTGAAACTCTCAGTCTTATAGAAGAAAAGATATAGCTCTATGAATTGTAGTCTAACTCATGGCTGAAAAGCGTCAAATATATTTACTTAATAATTTCTAAAGTTTACCATTCCATTACAACGACGAAAAGTAGATAATGTAAGATTTATTATTCTATTGCCTGGAGTGAGGGGCAATAAAATATTTACGAAATTATTTGTTAGTTTCGTGAAGAAGCTGATTACTGAAACCGATTAAACTGATTCCAACAATATAAATTACATCAGCATAATTTTAAAACCTATAAATAATATCAAATAACTTATTGGAAATTTAAAAAACACTTTTAAGCTAAATATATTAATTAAAGAAGTAAGATGTGTCGACACGATGTGATAATGATGCAGCTTTCGAATGGAGATTACAACGAGTTCATGCTCTACAACGTGTGTCTCGATACTAACTCCTTTTAAATCAACAAACCAAACTTTATAGATTTTTATGGTATTTTTAAATCTAGCGGATAATCTAACATCTAAAACCAAATTCCGGGTTAAGAATGATAATTTAACGGAAAGCAAACACAAGAAAATGAAAATACGTTTTAAACTTGAAAAGCTAAAATTTTCAATGTTCTGTGTTGATTTTATGTTGCGGTGAATAACATTCTAAATCCGGAGTAATAGAGCTAACTTTAAGTACATCATAATTTGCTTCCTAATTCTCAAAAAAACTCCTACGACGTGTAGCATTTAAGATACTCATAATAAAAATAATCTTGTATACCAGCATAAAAATTCTCATAGAACATGCAGAATAATCTTTATATAGATACCAAAATTATCCAGAATATTTTCAATTTTTTTTTAAATAGTAATTTTCTCATCACGGTTGCATAACATATGAAAATGTATAATAAATAATTTTTCATAAAAAACAAAAAAAAAAATTATAAAATTTTCTTATACTATATACAATAAAATAATTTCCACACGAAAGTTTTCCAAAAAAAAAAATACTAATATAATACAAAATAATTAATCTTCTTTGCAGAGCAAATTCCTCTACATTAAATTCACATATAATTCGTTTTTATTTTGATGGGGAAAATAATGTTCACCGGAAAAGAAAATCTATATTTATATAATATTACATAAAATTTATGATCAGGCCTTCGTTAATTTTGAATTGAAACATATTTTTTGGTATTACACTCATATATATAAATATATATATGTATATATGCCAAAATTTTCTTCCCTTAATAAATCAGATAAATACTATAATATTTATTCTTTATCCTTTAACAACATTTTCATTTCCTATATACATTTTTAGTATTATATTTTTGCTAGGGTTTTTCCGTTTTTCAAATTGTGGTATTAACAAAAAAAAAAAAATGGAAAAAAAAAATATTCTAAAATTGAATTTTTTGGAAAGTAATCTGTAAATATAAATTTATTATATTATTATATTTTATTGTAAAGTAAGAAATATTTTATTGGAAAGGTTTTAACCTCTTAAGAAAAGTTTTTCTTTGTATGTTTTCATAATGTTCTTGTGCCAAAAAGTTTAGATATCTAAAATTGTAGTTGAGTTAAAATTTATCATTGAATATTCAAAATCGGTTTAAGTTTAATCCGAGGAACATTTTAGGGTGTATACTAAATAGTCCAGAACTATCCGAAACGAATTATCGAAACGTTTTCCCAATTCTTTCCAATAATTCGTTTGGACAGTTCTGCATCATTTGATATAATTAATGGTTTTCAACAATTCGATGATCATGTGGTTTCTATTCGGGTGCAATTGAAGTAAAATTTATCTCCAATTTTTTTTCTTACTATTACTATTTCTATTTTATCCTGATTGCTTTATATGACATAATTTTCAAGGATTTGTTGTTATATAATTGGAGTTTCAATGTGGCTGTTAATGTATGCTTCCAAAGCTTTGCAACAATTCAGAAAGGTGGATTTACCCTGGTATTATATACTAGTATTTTGGGGATTAACGATTTAGTAATATATAAAAATTAGAGAATAGGAACAGTAGCCCTCTATTAAGTGTATCAAATAACCTCTCTGATAATTTAGAGTCCAAAATTTTTTTTATTAATTTTAGTATTTAATAAAATACTTTTTAAAATTAAATACTTTACTATATTTTTGGAGTGGAACCCTATTGGCTAAAACTGAAAGAAGGCTAAATGCTATATTTTATTTTACATCTATAATATTGTTAATAAAAAAGTTTTCAACAGATGCAGACTGACAGACAGATGAAAGGAAAATAAATGAATAAATTACCTTATTTTTTTTGTTTAACCAAAAACGGTCTAAATTAGGGATGCAAAAATCTATTTTTAATCTTTTAAACTTTCAGTAAAACAAAATTGTTGACATGAATTATGGGCAAACAGAAATTGAGTTTTTTTTTTATATAAAAAAAAGGTTATAATCATTGCCAAGGATTCCTTCTATTTTGGTGATGTAAAATGTATTTAAAAGGTTTTTGTGTAAAAGTTAAAAACACTTCCCCAATTAGTATCAAAAGGATCAAGGATTATGCAGTAGTTTTAATATTTAATATTGTGGAGATTTAATCGTCAAATAATATTACAATATGATTTTAAGGATGGTACAACAACAAAAAAAACCCTTTGCGATAAGAAACTTTGGAAATAAAAATGATAATGTAATATAATTATATTTTATTAGAAATATTGCTAAAAATACTTTCATATTATAAATAATTATAAAACAAATTATAAACATTTTCAGAATAGTTTATTTAGTTATAAAAACCAACTCAGGGGCAACTGATTACAATTTTCACAATTTTCGAATATTTCGTTGAAATTTTATAATAAACATTTTTTGCGAACTAGAAATATTAATTCACTGATGATTGATTGCATTAATTGCAAACGTTACAAGTTCTTTTGCATAATAAATATCAAAAAACTTTAAATCTCAAATAATTTTATCAAGGACCAAAGATTGTGGGACACTTTTTTTACAATTGTATAATACCAACAAATTTAATTCACCAGCAATGAAATAGTAATGACGCTATTAGAGAAAATGGATGTATTCCATTTTCCATTTATATTACTCTATAAATAGAAACTCTAGACTTATATCAATTTTTAAATTTACTGACTCATTTTGAAAACAATTCTAATCTCAAGTATTCCTGAGTAGTTTATTAACATATAAATAAAACCCAGCGATTGTTAATTCAAAAACTCCGATATGATTTATATCTCGATATAGTTTCAATTCTATAATATCTTTTTCGCTTGATTCTATTACCAAAAACTTCTTTGTTAATTCTATATTACCAACCAAGTATCAAATGGAACATAAACTGTACAGACAATAATAAAAATCTTAATTAAGAACGTAAATTACTTTTTGATTTTACACTCCACTGTTCGCAGACTACCATTAAAATATTCCCATTAAACCATTCTTAATGGTTTTTACACAATTTTTGTGTTATAAATATTTTAAATTAAAGTAATATAATTATAATTATCATTAATAATAAGTAATAAAATATATTTTTTTATAATATTAAATTATACCGAAAAAATATAAAAAAAATTAGCATAAAAAATTCCCAAAAAGAAAAACCTCGAATATTAAATTACTGCTTGCTGCCATACCAGAAACAAATATAAAATCGATAAATTTTAAGGGGCGATAAAATATTTTTTTTATGTTGGTCTTTCTAAATTTTCCGCGAGATTGATTACAAAAAGAAAAACAAGAAATTTATTCTTCTTAAAGACTCCCGAACGTAATAAATTCGTTCATTTAGATTTTCTCGTATTGATAACGAATGAAAAATAAACTAAGAAAATATTTATAATATAGAAAAAACCTTGGAAATAAATATTTAACAAGGAAAATCCTATAAGTATTATACTAAAATACCTTTAAATATTTGTACTACTTTAGAAATAAATTGTCTACTATAAATTAAAAAAGGTTTTCCTAGTAAAACTACTGTGTAGTAGTTTCATATTTATAAGATTTGTTTTTAAAATTCTGACAGTTAGTTGCATATAATACCATAACGCTCGCTAAACAGCAACAACGAATATTTTATATTTATTTTTAACCTGCAGCACCATGAGGAAATTATTCATTCAATCGCATTTTATTCGACTCGTTATGTTCGACCATTTTTATTCGCCAGTAAACTATTCACCATGGTCGTACGACTGGTACTGGTTATCCAATTTTTAGCAAACCACGCCACGCCACACAAGTTATACAACTTCTTTTCAACGTTTGTGCAACCAATTAATTAAACAATAAATAACATAATCGTATAACAAAAATGTGTATAACATAAAACGTCAAGAAAAGTCATTTTGGTTCTAGAACTTATCCCAGATAAATAAGACTTATCACAAAAATCTTTTTTTTTTGTATATTTTTTCAACCGGTTGAAAACCATCAAAATGGATGTAAAACTAGACCAAACACAATATTTTTTGGCATATTTTTCAACCATTTTGATTGTACACAAACAGTTTTACGACCAAATTGGATAGTGTATAGGCAGCATTAAGAAATTTAGGAACTAATCCTAGAGGACATCAGAAATTGTCAGTAGTTCTTTTTCAAACTTGCTTGTCAATAGTTATAATATAAATAATATAATGGAATTTATCAGCACCTAGTGACAGAAACTTGAACTAGATTGATTAATTTCTATTTTATTTGTGACCTTTCCATTACGATATTTATTATCCAATTAAGTGTAAATGTATTATTATATCGTAAGATATTTTCAAAAGAAATTACGACACCTACGCCACATAATAATTTTGATATTTCTGTGTAGATCGTCTGACTAAAGCGTACGTTAATATTTTATCTAAAAAATTGTGAAAAAGTTTATATACAAAACAGCGGCGGACGGACTGAAAAGCTGTAACTAGAACAAATTTTGTTGGTCCTGAAAATATCCTTTTTTCTTTTTTTTGGGTAATTTTTTTTTACCATCAAGTCGCGAATATAACAACAAAAATTCTGAAGTTTATATTATATTTGTATATGAATTATAAATGTGTATTCGTTATATTTTTGGATATATTTATAATCACCCCCAGATTCTTTATTTGTATTGAATATAAAACAACAACACCAGAAAAGAAAAACATGGAAAATTGTATATTTTATTACACATTTAGATATTCGGAACGGAAAAAATATACGATGAAAACAGTCAAGCGATTTTAATCGTAATAACTAAACACAGCACAAAGCAGCATACCAAAATATATTCGGAAAATTTGGAATGAAAAAGCTTTGTGGAAAAATCAGTTGTATATTTTTAAAGTCCCAAATAATTTTCCCGGTTTTCTTATTTGTTTTACACAAATAAATATTTTATTTATATATGTATGTGTATTATTTTAAAAGGATATACACAAAAAAGGTCCTTTTTCTGATTGTTGTTGCCCTGACTATCAGAACATGCGTACAAAATACAATTAAGTTTTTTAGTTTTTGTCGTGCTCAATATTTTTGGTTTAAGTATTTATGTATAAAAAAATTATTATATAAATATGTATAGTCTTTTGTTCACCGTTTTTTTTTTTTCATATTTATGTGAACATAAGCACATTTTTGTCTGAAAAATTGCACAAGAAAAAAAAAGAGAATAATGTGCTCCGTATATAAGTTTAAAGGAAAATTAATTGAAACAATGAGTAGTTTTTAACATTTAGTTTACTAATGCGCCTAAATTTATGCAAAAAATAAGATTTATTAGTTAATAAGTTTAAAATAATTTCGACCCGGCTTAAGAATTACAAAGAGTTGGCAGTGTAAATCTTCAACACACAACATTCAATGATACATATTAAATATTTAGTATTAATCTTCTTTTATTTTTCCACCGATTTTCCTTTATGGCAGGAAAAAATTGTCTGGTGAAGACTCTATTTAAATATGCGTCGCATTTTGGTTTCAGCTTTTTACATACACGTTAAAAAAATAATGTAAATAAATTAAGCTGTCAAAATTCAAAATTCCTAATCAATTTTTACCGCCGCACCAATCAAGTTGAAGTTGATTAATCACTTGGATAAGTAGCTCTTAGTTTTGATTGATTTATCGTTTATCTAATCTAAAACAATCTTTATTATGATATTTATTAAATCCTAAATATATGCAATTAGAGATTTTTAGAAATTTATTCGATTTCTAATACAATTATATAATAGTTCCTTGACTCATGAAAGCATTATACCTAAAAGTATGCAATTTAAAACATAAATGTATGCAAATATGTTAATTTTGCTCTTTTTACACTTAGAAGAATGTAATTTTATAGTATTTTTTATAATTTTTTATTAAACGGTTGATAAATCAATTTCAATCCTTTTAAAGGCTACACAATTTCATAACAAAGGCAACTAAAACATAAGCAAATATTATTTTTTTTTGTGTTGCCTTTTTGTTCTGACTTTAACCAAATAATAATAATACCAAAATATAAAATCCTTGGATTTCTGTGTTGAAATATTTATATTTAGTTTTTGTTGTTGTTATTTAATACATATATAAATGTAGGGAACGTTTTAAAAATTCTAGCAAAACTGACAGGACATTTATATATTTATCTATATAAATAGTATTGAATCTTTTTTTTTAATATTATGTTGTAAACCATAACTTTACTTTCCGTCTTTTATGTTTTATATGCCATCAGATAACAAAAAAAATACAATATTTTTTTTTTACTACTATGCTCTTAAAATATGGTAACTTTTTTATATCCTTTTTTTTTTTTTGGTTTTTCATAATATCCTTTAGGTTAGCTAGGGATATAAGTAATTTATATATTTTTTTTTTTGGGTGCATTAAGAATTTCTTATAATTTTGCGATCCTTTTCTATACGTGAACAGATTTTTATTATAAACTAGATTTTTCTTTTTAAATACATTTTTGTTATATCTCTGGTAAATTGACAATTATTATGATAATTATTATATCAAATTATAATTTATATTAATATTACTAAAACTTATAACAATTTTTTCCATCCGTTAAGTGTTTAATTGTCCTCGTTCAGAATTAATTTTTATGTTTAAATTAAATTATGACTTCAATTTTTTCTATCCGAAAAATATTTATTTATGAATTTTCATTATCAGCTACATAAAAATATCTACAGTACACTGAGAGTGAATGAGCTAACAATATTTTCAGAATTTTTTTTAATTATATTCCACTGTTATATAAAAATTTCCAGGATTTCCAAGAAATTGTATTAGCGCTAAAATTAAATATCTTAGATAGAGGAAAATTTTATACAATTTCCGAATAATCTAAATTGAGCACTAGTGAGCCTTCTTAGATGGAAAATTGATTTACAAATTTATCTATGCCTAAATATATGCAATAAACTATAATTTATTTGTCAAATCAAAATAACAAGGAAGAAAAATATATAGAAATAGAACATGACTAAATTTGAATGCCGAAAAGATAATGCAACTTGCAACTAGAAAAAAAGTAAACGGTCCAGTGCCAACGGAATCTAGAGAATGATTATTTTGATAATTTTGGACATGGTAGCAGGAATTCTCAGTTTTATATATTGAAAAAATGTGAATGGGTAAATTTCATCTCAAATTTATAATGCAAACATTTTGAATTTGATAAAATGTTGGTTATTAAGTTCTACCCCAAATAGATTTGAATAATTCTGGTAACTAACTGAATTCATACATATTTTTTATCTTCAAAAGTAGCATGGCAGCATCGTATGTACTTCCTCATTCTAATAATATAATTTTCCTGACATTCAATTGGGAAATTAGAAGCCCAGCCCGATTGCAAACCGTCAATTTCTTTATATTCTAATATTTTTGAGAAAAGCAAATTACATTTAATAGGAAAACCGAGCTTTTAGCATTTTATTATTAGTATGTAAGTCATTAAAAATTAACGAAATTTAGAATGATATCAATTTTTCGGTTAAAAATCGAATCCTTCATCAAATGCATCCCAACATCATAGCAACGAAGGTTGAAGGGAAAACTAATATAAGAAAATATATTTATATTCAATTTTCTGTTGTTATTTTATTTAAATCCTTAAAGTCCTTTTTCTGTTATTTTACCATATATGTTTGTATATGTAGGGCAATGTTAAAACAAAACTTAATTTTTTTTTTGTATACATTCTTTTCCTTGGTTTTTAAGTTGTAGTAGTTGCGTTGTTTAAATTAAAGTAGTTCATCAGAAAAAAAAAAAAAACTAAACAACAACGACAACACTAAAACCTGTGCTAAAAGGATTTCAAATATTTTGCACGCGTATTAAAAATTCTTATTTATATTTGTATTTGTGGACACAATAATAACTATTAAAATAAATAATGAAAATAAAATACCGTATAACAAAAAAAACTTTCAAAGTATTTCGTCCTTCTTGTTGTTTTTCTTGTTTAAAAAACACTATCCGCCTACTGATAATAATTGCAGGTGTATTCAGTCTGTGTCTGTGTATTGAATAGTATTACAAAAAGACAACAATGTGCGTATATAATTTTTTTTTAATGAAAAAGGATTCATGTTAGACATGTGTTAGATTTTCTTTTTTTTTGTGTGTTATCCTTAAGTATATTGCATGAAAAATATATATGAAAAACAAAAAAAAAAAAACGAAATTCTCTTGTCATTTTTAAAACATGAATTTTTTATAGAACACAAAAAAAAGGACTTTAAATAAAAATTATACAAAATTTTATGCTGTTTTCTTGTTGTTGTTTTCTATATAACATATCTAAGCATATTTGAAAGGATATTTTGTAAAAAAAAAAAAAAAAATTGTACTCATCTTAAGTGTTTCGTGTTATTTAGTTTTTATGGTAAAACTAATTTTAAGTTTTTTTTTTTTTTTTTTTTTAAGAAGAAAATGAAAAAAAAAAACGAAAATATGGAAAATTTCCATATGGACAGATTTTTATCAAAAACAAACAAAACAAGGTAAATTGCTGAGACTACACAATTAAAGGAGATTGTTCAAAAGTCTATTTACGGAGAAAAAAAAAACGTTTCCAAATGAAAATTATTTATTCATTTATATATAGATGATATAGAGTAGAAGGATTTACGTTAAGTGAGATCTTGATTCTATGGAGAATAATTATGAAAATTGCACGATTTTCAAGAATAATTTTTATATATTTTTTTTCAAGACTACATTTTTTATGGATAATATTTTGAAAATAACAATATGTCGTGTAATGTAAAGTAAAATTGTAATCGTAATCATATAATATTTTCAAGCTATTCATAATTCATACATGGATAATGGACCATAACAAGAAAAATCAATTGTAAGAAAGTTAAATACATTCTGAAAGGACACCGTAAACGAATTAGTTTTTTAATAATAAGTACAAAGTATAGCTCTGAAAATTTTGTCAACACTTGGATGTCGAGCCAAAATTAGATTAGATTTAGGTAGAGTTCCCATTACTGCGGCCATTGTAGAGCTATTGTGATGTAGCCTTAAGTAAGAATCCCCATTCCCCCCAAAACTAGTACTTTCAAAGAAGAATAGGAAGCTTTAGAGTGGGTTCAACGACAGTTCCATTGGATTCATAAACATAAAACTGTGTCCAATGGTACTGAAGTGTGAATCAAGCTAGTGTTTGTGTTCTATTTCGAGCAAAATGGATTTCGATTCTTTGAAAACTACAATATTGACTTTTCGGAGTCGGGGTGGTTTTTGAGGAATGTTTGTTGATTAACATACTATCTATACAATAACTTATGATGGACTCTTTTAACTACAATTGTATTGGCCTATCAACAGAATTCTGGTGCAAAGGGTGCCGCGAGGTTGATGAAACCGTGGAACACTTCTAATGCCAATTCCCTGCGGTACATATTAAACGGTTTAAACATCTGGAGCATCATTTCTTGACGGACTTAATAGAAACAGGTAACTTTAAGCCGGCTAAGGTTAATTTCATTCTTGTCGGATGGGTTGAGGTGCTGGAAACTTAATCGGCTGTCGACGGGTGGTACAACGGGACAATAGGCTCAAGTGCGAGAAGGACTTTGAATCCATCACCCCTTGAAAACCAACCAAATAACATTGTAGTAATTTTATTTTATTATAGAAGTACCTTTCACTCTCTTTCTTACAATTACAAATAATTCTGTTCTATATACCTAAATAATTTGGTAGGTTAATTTGCGGTACCATAAAATCGAAAGGAGTCAAACCACATCAATTGGAACAAAGTTGATATTTAGCTTATTTTAAAATCGAATTATGACATTCTGTAACATAGCAAAATTAATGAACTACAACGCTTTTTCGTTTTTATTCAGTTAAATAAGAGAAAGAGATTTAGCCTTCAATGGTTAGAGTTAAGTTATAAATTTAATATTAGATGATATTTAAAAAATCTGTCGCCAGAGTCTTCAAATAGTTGCGATTTCATATATGGAAAAATGGTACGACATCAAATGAATCTTCAAATCAGAATTTTAGAACAAACTATTTTAATTTAAATGAAACTTGTAATTAAAAAAATGTACTAATAAATATTTTAAGTAAATTATTGGATTAAAGCTTAAAATAACAAAATATAAATTTAATATTTATTTTAATATATATTTAATAAAAAAATTGCAAAAAAATTTGAATAAATTGTGCATTTTAAGAAAGATAAAACGAAAAAACATTTTAAAACATTTTTTGATTAATTCAAAATTTTGTTAATCAAAACGGCGCAAACCTTTTTATTTTTACTTAAGCCATAAAAGTTTAAGCTCACAAAGCCTCAGACAAGTCACAAGTGTTATTATGGTCATCCGTGATATTTTATATTGCACTTGTCACATGAAGACATAATTTAATTATCACAAATATAAAAAAATTGAAAATTAAATAAAAAATTTAAATAAAAAATAAAAATTAAAGAAAAATATAAAATTAAAGGAAATTTTTGTGTTTCTGTAAGTTTTATATATATGTAGAAATGTGTAATGTAATGACGACATAACAATGATGCCCACAAGACGAGAATTTCCTAGACAATTTATTAAATTATATTCAAAAATTAGAAACTCTATAATGACAGTAGAAATATAATGACAGTCATAAATAAAACTATTTTTCATTTCTATTTCAATAAATTTTCATTTGAAATTTCATAATTTCCGGCTGTTAAAAATTCATATTTGACAATAAGATTCATAAAATTTTATGTCGTCATAAAACTAGTCGACAAGTTTCTGCAATACTTTTAATTAACATTTCAAGAGTAAAGATTTTTTACTGACAGTAATAAATCTCACATTTTAAGTTTATAAATTCAATTATACGATTGGAAGTTGAGCATCAGAATCAATAAAAAGTCCAAATAAATCAATAAAAATCTTTAGAAATACTTCGGTAATTTGAAATAAAATAGACCACATAATGATAACAAATTATTTAATATCCTATTATTTAGTTTAATCTATTTGATGTTTATGATACTCTAGCTAATGTTAATTATAACAAGTTTTGGTAATAAATTTAATAAATGGCATCTATAAAGTCTCGATAGCAGAATTATTATCATCATTAAAATTATGAAATAATACTCAAAAAGTTCACGTCAAGTGAAAAATTAATCACTTGAAATCTTTAAATTGGTATTCTTACTAACCCTACATACTACGAACAGTAACAGGCCCGTCTAACAAGTTTCTTCTACTGAATTATTTAATTGAATTGCGGTTGTTTACGAAGCTATTTGTCTGTGGAAAAAATTAAAACGCTTTGAAATGGAATTCTTAATCTAACAAGAGCTCAAGAGCTTTGAAAATGATTCTAAACTATAAATGGAAGTCTGTGATTTAACAGAATTATTCCAATAGATTAGGAAATTATCTCAAACTTAATGTTATAGTTTTTGCGTAGGATCAAATATGAGAAACATTCGGTCAAGAATTCATATTTATATTTAGGATGTGCATTGTGCATGCAGCGGCTGAATACTTAACCGAACACACAGGCTTTATAAAAGCATTTAGTCGATCTAAAGAAATTAACTGAATATGTGACAACTACTAATTTAAGATTATGAAACTGAACTCGAGAACTATAAATGACTACTGCGACCGTCTGAATTGTTGACCACACTCCAAGGCTTTATCAAAATAATCGCAAATATACTAATTTAAGGTTATGAGACGAAACCGAAGTAGTGAGTTAAAAATGGCAATCGAAAACACTTAATATAAACACTGTGAGTGGGTTCTCACTAATGGTTTGTAACATTAAGATTGGCCACTACATCAACATGCAGATGATATGAGGAGAGAAGGAGGTGTGATCTCTCGATCCAATAAAGAAGGTTAAGGAATTTGGGAAGAAGCAGGCGAAAATAATGAAGTTCATTAGAGTAAGGATAGTTCGACATCAATTTTAACATATTATTCGCGAGAATTTTCAAGATTAAAAGTATACTAAAAGTTTTTGATAAAAACTAATTGGTTAAATGAAAAAAGTTATTAGTTAATATTTTTAACGAAACTATTAAATAGGATGTTAAAAATAACGAATAATTAAAAAAAAAAACATTTAAACATTTTTTTTACATATTATTTTTACTTACAATTTTTCAGATTTCAGTGTTTTTATGATGTTTTTTGAATGTTGTTGATTTAAAAATTTCAGTGTTAAATAAATTTTTATTTTTATCATGTTCCACTCAAACAAAAAATATTTCTTTTTAATGTTATATAATTAAAAATGAAAAAAAAAATCCATTTTAAGGTTAGTAAATTAAGAAATTAATGTGCAATTAAAATAAAAAAGGCAATAAAATGTGCTTATTAAAAAGGATAGTAAAAATATAGGTTTTTTTTTGTATTTGTTTTTGTATAGACAGAAAAACCATAAAAAAAAAGAATTATAAAAATCATAATATAGAAAAATTAAGCCAACCAATAATTAAAAACATAAAAAAATTTAAAAAGAAATAAAAATAAAAATAAGAGGAGACAATTTTAACTTTAAGAGGTGCACAGATATCCTGTATTTAAAAAGAAAAACTAAATTGAAAAATAAAAATTTGAATTAAAAGGATTTGTTTTTAATTAATTAATTAAATTAATTATTTTCCTTTTCGCTTTGTAGTTTATTTTAAAAAAATGGTCGCTACTGTGGAAAGGGGTTAAATAAAAATATTAAAAAAAAAACAATAACTAAAGTAAATTAAAAAATAATAACAAAAATTTAGATTGGTAGAATTTTTGAATTCTCATTTTTTTGGTTTTTTTACATATATTTAGAAAGAAACAGTTAAAGAAAATTTTGTGTCATGCAAAAACTTCCCAACTACTTACTGCAGGCATTAGTTGATCAGTGCTTCGAACACGAGTCACCTTATTTTTATATATAATTTTTTTAACGCATCTCTCCACTTGTTGATTCCATTTCATAAATCCAACATATCCAACATATATAAAGAATAGCACCAATGCTTCCCACCAATATATTAAATTATCACGAAAAAAATATATTAATGTTAATAAGCTAATACTATAAAATGTACAATCACGAAATAATGGCCACCATGTTAATGATAATATTGTTTTTGAAAATAATGCACACATACCAATAACAAATAATATATTAAATACAGCTGAACCAACAATTGTACCAATACCAACATCATCAAATGATACAAATACACCAATAACACTTGTAAATAATTCTGGTGCACTACCACCAGCTGCCATAAATGTAGCACCAGCTACATCATCTGTGATACCAAGTTTTTCAATAATGACATCTAATGCAGGCACAAAAAATTCATCGCATACAATTGCTAATGCAACAAACATATATATAACACCTAATATATGAAATGCAACTGCACCATTTTCTAATTGCGTTTTTGTAAATAAATCCTTTGGAAATAATGGTGTTTTTGCTGGTAATATTGTTTTATTATCTGAATCATATGTTTCGGTTGAACCTGTAAAGAGAAACATAATAAAAAATAAATTAATTAATTATTTATTTTATTTTATATTTAAGAAAATTTAAATATATTTGAAAAATTTTAAATTTAATTTAATTCATATCTTCAATTTTAATTCAATAAATTCGTTCCAAAGTAAATTAATATACTCCTAAACACGAATTCAAAAAGTAACCTCAAAAAGCACCTTTACATATAAGTGGACTATCAGCGAGCCAAAAGTGTGTAAGTTGTTTCAATACGAACATGATATGGAACAACACAACACATTTATGGTTTATGTCTAGACGACTTTGACACCTCGAAAACTATATTGTTGCTCCTTCGGAAACGTGGCGGCTGTCACGAAAGTATGTGTATAATCTTTAATGAACAGGACGTGCTTGGTCAATGACGAAGAATTTAAATGTATGGGTAAGGGTGACTCTAAATCTAATTTAACCTAATACGAAATGAAATAAAGTCATTTATGCATAACCAATAATGGGAAACCTCTAATAAGCAACTAAAGCTACTGGTATACTAACTATATGCAGTCAACAATCAAGGTGTTAGACAGAAATCTTCGACCTAGATTTTAAATGAATTCGATTACAAAAACTTTTATGTTATCCTGAAAAACAATATTAGCCTAATTCTTAATAATATTTTTCAAAAAAGTTCAAATTATTTATTTGAAGCACGATTAATATAAAAGCAGGAATTTCTTTCGAGAAGTCCCTGACTAACTCTAGATTATTTATATCTATAATGTCTAGATATTGTCTATAATCAGGCAGTTTTGTATATCTTAGCTTCAATGTAAACTCCGAAACAATATAAGCATGGAGATTAAGCGTAGAATAATGTATGCAAACTACTGAGGACAAAGCACTTTTCAAGGAAATCTAAAGTCCAGCTATTTGGCAAGCACCAAGCTTCCATGAAATTTTGGTAAGGAAAATTCTGCGCAAAATTTATAAAGGTGTCTGCATATACGATTCACACTAAGAATTCATTTCGACACGTTTACTGTGACTTTCAATCTGACATGCAATATAAATTTTAATAAAAGGGTAACAAAATTTGAAATTTTCAATTGGTACGTGCTGAAACGGATCAAAATCGTTGTGAATTAATTCCCATTTCCTGTTAGAAATAACTTCACATCATTTTACAACCATCTAAATTCAGATGTGGAGGTATTTTCTTTTATCTATTTGACCTTATTCCGTTTATCTTCCCTGTTCTATTTTCTCACTTTGATTTGTCTTGATTTGAGCCAACTAACAACACTGATTAAAATAGAATAAAATAAAATTCCTTTTATTTTGAACTAATTGTTCAAAAAAAAAAAAAAATTACCAGACATTTAAATTATGTCAGAATTAATACTAAAAAAACATAAATTTTCAATGTCAACTAGTTTTCAAGTATATATTTAGAAAAACATTACAACACACAAAACAACAATAAAACTAAAATATATAAAAAAAAAAATTATTTATCATATTCCATTCCTCTGGATCTGGATGATACCATCTACAAAAATGCAATAGAAAACAATAAAAAAATAAAAAAAAAACTTCATTTATATGCACTCTCCTTGAGTAAAACTGCAGGATAATATAAAATCATTGATAGCAACACAACAATATATAAAATATCCTTTAATCCTTATTGAAGAGATAAATTATTATAAGCACGTTTTGAATTTAAATTTTTTTTTTCATATATTTTTCAATTATTTAGGTCATGACAATTTTGAATAGGAAGAAAATAGTTTTAAGACTTCTTTTTTTATAGTTTCATTTATTTCTGTTTAAACAAATTTAGTATCCTAAATACAACTCTGCATAATATTATTTTAAGCATAATGTTATAGAAGACATCAAATTTTTGTGATATAGTTAGAAAATATAAAAAGACATGTCTAAGTGCCTCTTAAAAAAATATATTTCTTAAAAAATTATGTCAGTTTTAAAGGTTGTTTTAATGCACAACATTTTCATAATTTCTTTTGCTGTTTTATTATGTCATAATACTGACAAAATATAAATTAATATAAAACAGAATTGTAACTATAAAAATAATAATAAATATTTTTTTTTTTTAAATTTTAAATTTTTTCTTATAAAGTTTATAATTAATGCAATATTGAAATAAAAATCAATTTTTTCAATTCAGTAATTTTTAGAATTCTATTCAAATGCATTGATGTTAAATCTACAAACGTTTTAAGCTAAAATTCTGCCATTAACGGGGGCAGATGAAAACTAACAACGGGGTAAACCTATTCATCACTTTGTTCTTTTAGGTTAGGTTAATTTTAGAAGAAAGTTGGGCCGCAGAGAGTCTTATAGTTCTATACTGAACGTCTTTATTTTTATAATATAATTTTGATAAAGACTACAGCCCGATTTTATGTATTACATATTTTTCTATAAGACTACAACTTAATTACTTGAATACTAAAGCCTTATTTATAACACACGCAAGCCATCAAATTCAAAATCAAAATTTTGAAGATTATACACAATGAAAAAATTAGTTAATTGCACAATTTTCCCAAAAGCTGTTTCGCTTCTTATACAAGGCTACAAATTACACAGAGCTGCCATTATTACCCATATTACAAAATTTTACAGCAATCTTTTTAAGTTTGTTCTGCTATTATCTCAAAATCAATTTCATCTGTTGTAGTAAGAAATTGTAATTGCAATTTGGCATTTAAAAAATTAATTAGGAATTTAGAAATTGTTGATATATAATTTCTGAAATTTCCTATTTGTATTATTTATTATGATCGAATATTATCATAATCAATGATATTTTTTGTATTCATTTTTCACTTTGTGAATCAAATTTTAAATTCGAATTTCAAAATCTTTAAAAATTTTGTTTTAACTACTTTTCCCAGGTAAAAGAATTATAATCTTGTATACAAATCGTCTTAAGAACTAAGTCTTCATACGCAAATGTATGAATCAGCTTGGAAGGTAATCAATCTTGATCGGAATCGGAAATATAATAAAATATCCAATTTTTATACATTAAATATGTATAAAATCATGTAAAATCATTACAGGGTCTTCCTATAAAACTTACTCTCAACAAATCCGTAAATGATCTATGATTTTTAAAACTTTTCTGGAAAGCCTTTTTTAATTTACGCGTAAAGCACTTAGAAATGATTTTTTTTTAGTATAATAAAATCTATTTGCTTTTGTGGGTTCACATTCAAACAAATTGACTTAGGTGTTAATGGCAAAGAGTAGACTTAAATGAAAAAACCATATTTTAATTAAAATGACTTATGTGGTTTTGCCCAATCCACGTTTTTTTCATGAAATTCAATTAATAAAAAATTATATATTAACTAAATCGCCTAGCCTAGAATTATGCAATCTAAAAATAAACCTTAACTTAAAATATAAATTTTAATTATATTTTAGGAAACCTAAAACGTAATTTAAAAACTTAATAAATTAAATAAAAAATCGTCGAATAATCAAAATATCTTCATTTCATATTTAATTAATTTTAATATAAATCATTTCAAATATTGCTTATCTAAAAAAAAAGGGTTTTTGTATTAGATATAATGAAAAACCACATAATTCCAATTTTTCTTTGTCATATTAATTTTCATTTAATATTGAATTTTCTTCGATACAATAAATAAAATTTAACCTTTTTTTTTTCAGACCATCACATAATCGTTTTTAAGTATATGTATAGAGTCCTTTTTGTTTGTTTGTGTGCAACACCACATGAAATAATAAGAAGAATCAAAGCCACAAGAAAAATATTATATGAAATAAAAAATCACTTATCCAGAATTATTTCCATCAAAGATTCTTTAAGTTCAAAATAAATATCGAAAGAAAAACGTAGTTATAAAAACGTAGTATGTATATATATGTACATAATTTTATGTTATCGAATACCTACTTTCAGAAAATAAATTGTTATATTATTATATAATTTTCATTATGGAAAAATCTATAAAAATGCAGTAAAATTTTTGAAAAATATTTGTATAAAAGTTTGTTGAAAGAAAATTTAGACACTAAACTAAAGTTCATCATAAAAATGAACTAAAGTCGTTGTTGGCTCTAATAATATCGAACACCATCATACAGAAGTCATCAACGACCGTCTAAGAATAATTATAAGTAGAATAATCAGACCCAACACCACAGCAATACAGACCTCTGGAAACTTCCAGACGAATAACCCATATCAGAAAGAAGCTCGGCACTCGACAGCATTACAAAAAAGTCACTATAGTGGAAACCTCAAGGATCAAGATGTAGTAGTCTACCAAAGAACAACTGGGGACGCACAATACTGTAATAACTAAGAAAATATAATCTTACATGAACATGTGCAAAAACAGCAGCGGCTAACAGAGTACAATGAAGATGCCATGTGAAAGAGGGGTAATGGAAAATAAATCAAAATACTGAACTTTTTCTACTAAGTAAATGGTCGCAACAGCCAAACTTCGAAAATCGACTTCGGTGGATATTTGTAATAGTTTATCAATTCTTCAGCGATCTCCTAAATTAAGTATTCAAATATTTCATTGAAATTATCTTAAAACAGCAAAGTTTAAAAGTCATATCTACCAAATTAACATGTTTATTAACAAGAAAAGTCTTATTTACCATTTACTATAATGAAAAGTTTCATATGTCAAAATATTCTACACTTACCAAGTCTGTTTTACTTTGTATTTACATTCGTATTTTGATTTTTCTAATTAAATTTTCTACTAATAAGCTAATAACTCTCGTGACAGACAATAAATTTAGTTTCATTTTCTGAAAATTGCTTATTAAACAAATATTATATAAAAAAAAATCAAAACTTGAACACAAAATATATTTGAAAATGATTGAAAATGGTAAACTGAACACGTTATCTCGTTATTAGGAAAAAATTGTTGCAATGCAGATGCTTCAATCGAACAAAAATTCGTGGCTGGTTTTCTTTTTTGTCCAAATTTATTTTATATATATGTTTTTTTTTTGCAGAAAAAGGTTATATAGATATAATATTTGCAACCATGTGTACAAAATAAATAAGTATTTAGCAATATATCAATATGTATCTATAAAATTATATAGAATGATTATATGTGTATACATATAAAATATTGAACATAAAAAAATATTGGAAAAAATCAAGATGTTTCAGATTTTTTTTTTTTTTTAAAGCATATACAATAAAAGTTTCATAAAAACTTAAAATTATCATAAAAATTGAAAGAAAGTTATACATTTTCTTATATATTTATTCTATTGATTATTTTTTTACTTGATTTGTTAATAAATTTTGATGACATAATTTTGTAAAATTTCATTATACATAAAAAAAAATTATATATAAATTCAATTCAATTAATTTTTATTTGAATAGTATGAGAAGAATCGAAATTATCACAATTAAGGCTAATTATAATATCAGTAAATTTTGTATATCCGAAAGCCATGCAGTATTGCTTTCAACCCTAAGAATATGCAATATTTTGCAACTGTTTAAGTATTTAATTGGATTCAATAGTCAGATGTGAATTAAATCAATTTAATTCAATTTTTGAGATCACCATTCGATATTGTACATTGAATCGTGTATGGCGTTCCCTATATTCTTTTAATCCCCGGGACCCGACAGCAGCATAAGTGAATTACCCGAGAATTCCAAGGATTCGGAATTCAAATGATTTAAATATGAAAATCTAGTAGAAATCTTTACCGGTGGGCAACCGCCAAAGATGAATAACTTTACATGCGAAATAACTCTACTTGGATGAGAAAGAACTCCATTTTATTCAAGTTTTTTCGCACCGCAGATGCGGAATGTGACACCATTCAAAAGTAAGTGGAGTCATTTCAATAATGAACATGTATATATCATTTTTATTTGATGATACTAAAAATACGGAAATTTATTCTTCTATTAAATCACATCCAATAAAATTTACCTTCCTCAGCTACCATGAGATATTCGTATTAAATTTTTACCATCATTTTCTTGCATTTCCGGGAAAAATAAAGCTATGGAGTTTGGGATGTTAAGTTTTAGTAAATATTCCAGGATTACTATCCCAGAAACCCAACACTAGTATTTAATCAGGCCTTACTACAAACATCACTGTTTTCTAGACCCTTATATATATATAGAAATGTTTTAGCTCTCTGTTTATATCAATTTTCACACCAACTGACGAAATTGTTTTAATCAATCATATGAAAATCCTGATAAAGATTTATATAAAAACCAATTTTCATTTTAAAATTATTGAAATAATGAAAACATCCTGTAACAATAATACGAAACTTATTGAACCATTTTTTTTTATTAAAAATATAAATATACTCTACAAATTACTGAACTATATAGAATTTTGGACTATACATACAATGAACACGTCCTTAATCCAGACATGAGTAATTTTTCAATATTGAAAAAAAATTAGAACAAATTTAGCTGATTCAATCAAGGTTCAATAGAGAATTTGAAATTTTGAACAAATAAAAAATCAATTGTTAGTTATGCAACATGAAAAAATTTTCTAAATAGTTTGGTATTCAGTCTGCAATTTGTGAAATTTTTGTGAATTTGTGAAAATTCTTATAATTCTTAAATATTAATGCAAATTTCAAAGAAACTCAAATTCATTCCAGGACCATCAAAAAAGAAGCGAGCAACTGAGAACTCCTTCAAATGAATGGGAAAAAAGGCAGAACAATTCTACAGATCACTGTAACCTCAAAAAATACCTTCACACAATTCGATTGTCGTCGGTACAGGTGTGTAAGTTCGTCAACACGCGAATACTATGTGGCTACGAGGTGTTAATGTCTAGACGACTTCAACACTTCGAAGCTTATATTGTCGTTCATTCAGACACTGTGGAACAACTGTGAATAAATCCAGCTGGTACTATTCCATTAACATTACGGACTTGCTAAGTGACGAATTTAGAAGGATTATTACATTAAGCCAAATGACTGCAAGTGATTTGGACTATCTACTCTAAACGTAAACCTAAAGATTGAAAAGCACTGATCTATGATAATTTAAAAATAAAAAATTTAATTTAATTAAAAATAAATTTAAAACATGTCGAAATTATTTTCATTTTATGTGTGTGCAAATATTATTTTCAATAATTCATTTTCCAAAAAAAAAATATAGACTAAACTAATAAATTTCAGCCATTTCCATTTATAATTTTAGATTTATTGCAATTATTACTACACGACAAACTCTATAAATTTAGTTAATAAATTAGTATTTAAAGGTGAAATCCAAAATTTCCATATTGCAATTTATATATTCATAGGAAATTTATAGATTATTTAAACACTAAACAAGGAAAATTTAGGTTGACCGCATAAAATAATAATAAATGTAAAATTTTTAGAGAGATTGTCTATTTTGTGGTAGCCAAAATTTTATATGGTGACATATGGTTTTCTATTGGTTGTTGAAAATTTTCACATTGAATTTAGGTCGAATTATATAAATATATATTTAGAAAATTTAATTTATTATATAATTTATAAATTGTTAGCAAGATTTATGAAATTATTAATTGTCATCTCATGATTATATTTACGTCATTAATTTAGTTAAATAAATTTAGAATTTGTAAATGAAATTTATTTATTATAATTCTATTATTATTTTTTTATATAAAATTATTTGAAATTGAAATGTTAACAATACGATTCGTAAGAAGCATGCACAAATTTCATCTTCTACAATGGAACATTGGAGACAATGGAACATTTGCCCCTCCAACATAAAAGATTGAAGAAATTGGGTTTTTTTCTTTTTAGGGATCCTTAAAGCAACGGGCTCTTTAATATCGCGCTTACGTGCGTTGAGTGGAAGTTTCGAAATTCTCAATCCTTTAAAACCAATCAAAATGGTAACCACCAAAGTGAATGATGATGCCAAGAAAATTATTTAAAAAATAAAATTTAATATTCTTCAGAGTTTTTATAAGTTGAAGAATTTTATTATAATTTTTAATTAAAAATTAAAATTATGAGGAAATGGTATAATTGTAGTGTGTACTTTGAAAAATTCGAAAAATTCAAATATTTCTAACCATACAAACATTACCAGTTCAACCGAATTGTTCCATATAATATTTTTTGTAATCTAAATAGTAAGTTATTTTTAATATAGTCTATTATTTTGTGTTTCAGTCAAAGCCATTATGGCCTGTTGTAGTATGACCTTATTTAATGTCACCTATTTTTGAATATAATTTGTTTAATCAAGTGAATAGTTGCGAAATGATCACTTGGTAATGAATATGAAAAGAAAACCACAATTACATCAATTTTAGAACACCTAAATTTATGCAAAATTTAAAAATATCATTATGTACAGTATTAATTAAAGTATCGTCATATTTAATAAGTAATAATTTTTATGGCGCCACTTGGCGGGAGTGTAATATGAAGAATGAGGTCCCACCTCTAAATCTTTCATTTATCACATAAGTATTTTTTGACCAGAGTCAGTTCTTGTTCGTTTGTATAAAATACTTTTTAAAAATTGATATTGTAAATGGTTTTGTACAGAAATTATTAAAATCCCTTCTTCCACGTTCCATTACCACAATGTCACTGGAATTCATCATTACTGTCTTTGCCAAGAACTATTAATTTTTATCCTGTTTGACTGTCTGATAATTTAAATATGGCTTTATATAATTACATCATTGGCAAGTTTTGTTTGTAAACTATAATTTAATGCATATATTGACGTTTGAAAAATTGATAATTTTTATACACGATTTTACAGTGAAAGCTTAAGCTCAATCTTAACTAAACCGATTGTGTGCCTTAAGCTTGCAACTGAAGTTTACTTGGTATCTAAATCAAAATTTATCCTAAGCTTATGTAAACCAAAATATAGATCAATTATACTGTGAATGATAAGTAGAAAATAATGTCAAAATGTCATAATTTTGATATATACTTTAAAAAATATTATATATTTCCTTAAAACTTAAATCAATTCATTCTTAATCCGTTCCGTAACCATTCCATCTTCAGTTTCGAATAATATTTCTCTTTCCCAGTTAACTACCAAAAAATTTACGATCATAAATCTCACATAATTACGACAATTTTTTTACATTGAATTATATTATTAGCTTCCGTTTTGCAAAATCATTTACACACTTTAGCTATTCATCAATCAATATCGACACAACAATTAATCAATAAATTTATCACACTCTAATTTAATAAAAATAACTTCCATTAGAAATTTAAAAAAAAATCATAAGTAAAAAAAAAAAAAGTGATTTTCAATTTTCTTTTAAAATAAGTTTCCAGTAAAACTGTATAAGAATTATAAAAGTGAAATAAAAAATTCAATAAAAAATCATGTAAAAATCATAGAAAATACTGAATTTAAGGATTAAAATTAAAAATATTGTTTTATAAAAATAAATTTCTAAATCGTGTTGCAGGGTTAAGAATATAATAAATGCCAATAGAAATAAAAATAGTCATCAGACTTAAAATACAAAATTTACGTATTACGTATGACGTAAACAACGATAAGATTATAACAAATATGAAATAATTTTTCAATAAAAAACTATAAAAATATAGAAAAAAACTAAAAAAAAAACTAAAATAGAAAATCAATTATTTATTTAGATAGGAAAATGTGTAGATACTTCATATATGAACTATTTCTATTTTAAGAAAATAAGCTGACATAAAATAATAATATAAATATACACTTTTATGGAAAGCTTAATAAATTATGTAAATCATAAAATATAAATAAAGATAAATTTAGAGTGATTAAAGAAACGTGCAAAAAAGTTAAACTCATAAGAAATAAAAAATAATAAAACTGATAATAATCAAATCTGAAGATTAAACAAACATTAATTAAAATTTCATATTTTACAAATGTACAAAATTTTCATTTAATTTTATAGTAGTTTCTTACGTGGAGTTAATTCAGTGTCTCCTTATCAATATTTCCAAACTATATGTAAAATAAATTCTGAAAATTATGTACAAAGTATTGGCTTTAGCGATTTGCTAGTTACCCCTAAGTTTACCAGTTTTGTAATGGTAGTGATCGCAAGGAAATAGATCCTCAATATTAATCAGTTGCTATAACGTAGGGAGTAGCTGTAGCCGAAAGGGATTATCAATGATGACATATTCAAAAAAATTGGGAAACTTTGTGGATTTATCTAGTATAGAAGAAATGCATCGATAAATAGTGGAGGTAATGAAAAGCAAAACTGGCGTAATTTTATATAAGGTACAACTTTTCCAAAACGAAGTCCAAAATAAATTACCGAACTTTGAACCAGTGTTGTCTGACGTAGACTACGTGACGTAAACTACATAATTCTTTATGTAAATTTTGTTTAGTATCAAAAGTGAATGGCGTCACTAAGTTAACCAAATATGATAATCATGAGTGTTTTGATATAAAATCGAATCCTAATCTATCTTACACTCAAGTAAAACCTTCTTGATGCGAGGAAAATGAGGGTGATTTTTATGAATAGACAATAGTCCAGTGTCTACTAGACAAACCGACAAGGACAGAATGTGTTTTATTTTGCATGGAACGATAAAAATTAAATTATCTAAAAGAAAATGGCTATATGTATAAGTGTGACAAGAATGCCTTTCAGAGTGCCTAAATATATGTAATAACTAATTGTTATTAGTTATTATATCATTATATTCAGAAGGTCGTATGCGATAGATAATGTGTAGACATGATGAATAAAATGGATGTGTCATGAATTTATTTGAAATGGAAAAATATAATATCGTGCAATTATAAAATCTTTGTTTTGGAAGGTTTATCAAAAACAGAAACTTATGCGAAGATGGTAAAATTGTTAAAGAATTTTGAACTGTTCACAGATGGAATTTACAGTTTAAACCTTGTCGTACAAGCATTAAAAACGATCCATACAGTACACATTTAAAAAATCATAAATATTAACAGTCGACAGAACAAGTGTAACCATATTTTACATGATTCTATAATTTATTATAAATATTGTATAGAATTGTTACAAAAACGTTAGACTAAATGTATATAGAAGACACGTTACAGCGTATCGACGACCATCACACTTCTTTAACAAACAATATCATCTAGGCCGAATTCAGTTTATCCGCATTCAAGGTTTTCTAGAAATTCAATTCAATTCAATTCAAAAAAATATATTATTCAAACTTATTTTTTACATAATTTCAACAATTATACTTAAAATAAGCATTGGCTTGAAGCCGTCTGCTTTTCCTTTCTTTACCCAGTGTAGATTGATAACAGATTTTCTAGAAAGAAAGTACCAAATTTCCTAAATCTTTTATATTAGACTGAGGGGCAATGACACAACAAATGCACCATTTTGTCACGACCACAACATGTGGTGGATGTAGTAAGACATAATCGTATTTTCCTTAACAATTGCCGTACATATTTTGGCTGTTGCCTTGTTCATTTTTAAGACTTCTTGTGATTAGATTAGACTTCTTGTGATTATGAATATCTTGAGAACGCGTTTATATATGTACAGCCGTTCTAATCATTTCATCTTTACTTATGAATTACTTATTGAGCTCTGTATTGATGGGTAACATATATTGGTTTGGTTCAATACTAGTTTCCATCCCTGTTGTAAGCACTATAAATAATATATTTCACGAAACTTACTGGTTTCCAACCCTGTTATAAAACAAACAAACTCGAAATATTTAAATAAGATACCATAAAAATATTATTGTTATTAAATATTTAAATCAATAAATATGAACATGAATTATCAATTTAAAATAATCATAACAATTTTCCGTATATATACAAAAAAAAACAATAATTTAAATGCATACGTTTATAATTTAACATTTTTGCGCTTTTAAATATACTCCCATATAAAAAAAGTGCCATAAAAATTGGAAAAACTAATATTTATGTATATAGGATAATTTGTTCTGGTGGGTATGGAAAATATTTAAAACAACAAAATAACAAAACGAAAAAAATATGCTTAACATATTTTTTTTTTTATGTTGCCATGTATATACAACATTTTTGGAATAATAATAGATTCATTCATGTATTCATAATAAAAAGTACTAAAATTTACTTTGAGTACATACTAAAATAAAAAATATTGAAATTATATCAAGGAAAATGGGGGTCGTCATGCAAATTTTGCATTTGTATATTCATACACATATATGAAAAAAAAAGGATATTGTTTAAAAAAAAAAAAAATTATTGAAAGTTTATGAAATTTTTCTTCAAATCGTAATTTCATCGAAAATATGAGTGTAAATTGTGTTTATTTGTATAACTATTACTATTTAGGTAGTTATGATTTCAGAATTAGATTCTTACTGATACCACATTAAACTATTAGAAAACTATTAAGGTACAAAAACAGATAACTAGGAGTAACAGATTGCTCGAAGTAGGGTTCAACAGTGATTTATATCCAACACAGATTTGTAATTCATGAGTGCCTACCAAAGACTTGTAAAAAAACTCAGCTTTGTTAAAATTTTTACATCATTTAAGAGAAAATAATATATTGATAGGGATCCTCTGAAACTGCCTACCCCTAATTTTATAAGCGCAAACTAGATTACAAAACGAATATGTGTACAAAATTTCAATAATAGGAAATTTTAACGTGGAGACTGACATCTACCTTGATAGAAACATACGTAACCATAAAAAAAATCAACCTTTCATTGAAATCGACATGCTCTAACTAGAATATAAAATCAAATAAACTTCTGAAACTAAACTGCTCATATAGTAGTTTACAATGAACAATGAAATCATTGAATCTAGTGATGACTCCAAATTACCAGGACCACAAATAAGATGACTAAACCTAATGTCATTCAAATGGGTTAACAATAATTACTGGATGGTTCAGTATTGAAGATAAATGAAATATAATTTCGTATTTTAACATGGACCACTGAAACTAAGAACTGTAAAGACACCAATTACATAAGCAAACTCATTATTGACACTAATTCAATTTTAAATTATGTAATAAATACTAATATTATGTGATCTAAAGTAGTGGAGTTCACAATACGGCACACGGGCCACAAAAAGCTGTTTAAGAATTTTTAGCCGGCCCCGAATTGAATTTTATAATTAAAGAGATTTTCATATAAAATAAAAGTGTTCTTATAATTTGTACATTACAAACAAATAGTAATGCCTTCAGTAATGAGTATTCAAGATCTATTGAAAATAGCATCTACTGAAATACTTCCTGATTATCAAAAAATATGGTCGAAATTCGAAATGCATAATTTAATTTTTTGAATACTCTTTATTTTTCGTAAATTATTAACGTGTCATTTATTTGCAATATATTAAGAGGAAGGCGGAAATAATGTTTTTATGCTTTTCGACCAGCAGATCCTCTGATATTTTTTAAAATTATCCCTGGCTATAAAAGATTGGTTACCACTCTGTCTCTATAGCATAATTTAGTTTAAAACATTATGTAATATTAATTTTATATTAAAATGTAATGGTTGCATATGTTTAGGAGTTGCAATAACAACGTCCATTTATATCATAAATAATTAATTATTTTAAGTAAAAATGTGACCTAAAGGTGTAAGCTGTTCGTAATCTCTGATGAAATATTTAAATTAAAAACCCAAATTTCTCTAATCACAATAATCACCTGAATTCTAGATTACAAATTCCTTAGCACGCACAAGTTTCATAATTTAATGAAACCTTAACTTAAAACCTATTAAAACTTACTTATAACTTAACATTAATCTTAATTTATGTTGATGAATCCTTATGTAAATAATCTTTCAATTATTTCTAATAATTAATCCAAAACCCAACAATACAAAATAAAAGTTAATAAATTTGAGGTAAAATATTTTTCATAATTTAATTACATTATTTAAAAGTTCTATGGTTTCTTTATCAATTTAAATTAATAATTGATTGTAATATTATATAAAAATTATAAAATTACTTTATCTATTAAAAGTTTCAAGGAATTTATATACGAAAACTTTTACAACATCAAAAAATTTATTTTACATTAAAATGTAATTTTGTGAAAAGGTAAAAATTTATAAAATTAGGTCATACATATCATTAGGAACAGCGCATATCTAAAACATTATTTCGGTTTGAAGAAAAAATTAAATTATCTTCTTGGCGGCACTTCAAATCTGTAAGTTTTATTTCCATAAATTCAAAATAAATTCAAAACAAAAATGTAGAATTAAGTTTTTAATATAAGTTATATTTTATATTTAATCCGTATTTCATTGTGAAAAAAATATTATAGCAAAACTTGACATTTAGCCACAAATCTAATATTCTGAGCCTTAGCATATAAATTTATACATTTTCAACATTTTCTATATAGATATGCATTTATATAATAACTAATTGAAGTTTTAAAAGATATTAAATTTCAAGAATAAACTTATATTTAACCTGCTGTAATGCTAATTTCTTAATCTTAATTTTTACTTAAATATAAGTTTTTGTAATATATTAAGAAACCATAATTGAAAGTATAAGATTTAAAGTTTTCTTAAGTATCGGAATAATTTTATTTCAGTAAATTGAAATATACTTAATTATTCTAAATATTATAAATGAAATTGAAAATTTCAATATTCAAATGTACCAGATGTCAGAAATAGTTGATGTTATGGAATATCAAATAATAATTTTTGGAATTTTTTTTTAGAATATTATAAAAAAAATTTGTAGAAAACTGTTTGCAAAATTCTTAATAAAAGAGTTAATTTAAAATACACGACCTGTAAAAAAGAAATTGTATTTTTAATGTTCTATAAAAGGTTACAAAGAAATAACTAGTGAAATAGCAAAGGATGTTCAATCTCTTAAGGAAGATGGCCTAAAGATTGGCGCTCACCATGGTGGGTGGATTCACGTAGAAGGTGTGAAGACTTGAGTGTAGCGGAAGATGCTGTGTTGACTGCCCTGCATTAAGCAGGCGTAGGTATCGCATTTTAGGTAACTTCCGATTCGATGGACTTGAGGAGTTGGTATGGATCCCGGTCAGGGATCTGCTAAAGTTTGTTAAGAATACTAGGTGGCTTGAAGAGCAGTAGAGGGGAAAGATTGTTGTTATTTAAGGGGATACTTATAGGCCAACTAATGGCCTAGTGTTGCGGATATAATCAATCTCCTTTCTAACTATAACTAAGGTTGTTCAAAATGAAAAATTGTTTCGCAGAACAGGCCACGAAAAGTATATAGCTTGATCAGTAGACGAAAGTGATAGTTGGTCATATAATTCGTAAAGGTGACAATTGTATAGTAGGACATGCAGTGCAAAGAAATCCACTTACTCAAAGAGGAGGAAGAGTGGGTCGATATAAATACAAACTTGGAGCAGATCAGTTCAAGAGAAACACAAGAAACTTGATAGAAGATGGTCACTTTAAGCTTATTTAAAAGTAAATCTCTAGGTTAGTAAAGGAAAAGTTTTACTTAAATTAATAAACGTAATACTTAGTATTTATAATTGCTTTGACAGTTGATCTCAGGTAATGACACAGTTTACCCACATTTTATTTTTCCCTGTTTTCTTTTCGTCTTTTTTTTTATAAATTATATTTCCATTTAAGAATTGTCGCGACTGGTTCCTTAATTCTCATCCAATATCCAAAACGTTTGTTACTAAGTTGACAAATATTATAAAACTACAAATATTTTGACATTGAGATTATTTATGTCTTGAATTTTAATCTAATTAAGGTTAAAATAACTTGAACTATCTCTGTCTAATGGTATTTATTTTAGAGATTATTTCTTTCAATCATTTTTTGTATATTAATTTATATTAATGATAATTTAAGTAATAGATTAATAAGTTCTATATTTAAATTGGAAATAAATGTACCAATGTATACAAAAATATATAAAGAAAATTAATTAACAAATATAATTAAACATTTAACACGTATTGGAATTTGTAGCTATTTCAATTAATTTAATCTAAAAATAATGAATTTATTTATAAAAATTACATCTTAAAATAATAATTTTTATATAATTGCAAATATTAAAATTTCATTTTTTACAGATAAATAATTTTTAGCTTTCGTCACATAAAAGAGACAAATAATTAAGATATTTTTTTTTATCAAACATAAAAGCATACAAAAAAAAATCTTAATCTATTTGAAGCATTAAAAACATAAAAACGGAGGGAGCATCTCGAAAGTCAACAAAATATCATTACTTTTTGTGGCGGACTAATTTCGTTTAGGGGTAATTTTTTTTTGGTTAAATATCATTTTTATATTCTTTTTAATTGTTATCGGTGCTAAATGGGCTAAGGAACTTTATTGTCATCATTTACAAGTAAAGTAATTTTGTTGTTTTTGTAAATGGTTCCTTTTTTTTTGTTGGTTCTTTTTCTGGCTGTGATGTCTTTTTTTTTTTTGGTTGGCTTGTAAATTATTGCCTTCAAGCAAAATATTCAATTTTTAATCATGATACAAAAAAAAATTCTGTTTCATTTCTGTTTGTAAAATAGGAAACGGAAATACGTAATAGAATACGTAGCTATATCTATTTTAATTGTGTGTTTTCTTTTGAAGAAAAAGTTGTAAAATTTTGTTGTTATAAGCTATTTAATTGATGATATCATAATAAATGTATAGATTATTTAAGTAATTTTGTTTAATTTATTATTGTAGTTTTTTGTTTGCAATAGGAGATTAATTAGTCGGAATTGAACAATCTAATCGGAATCAATTGGGAAATACATTTCAATATTAAAATTTAAAAGTTTTATATTTTTTTCTTTAATGAATTTATTTAAATTTATTGCCATCTAAAAAGTGATAATGAATGAACTTTTCCGTATATATTATATTTCACCAAACTGCACTCAGACAAATTAAAGGTTAAATTCGCCGGTTGAATAGTTGTTAGATCTATTAGTATATTATGTACTTATATGTATACATTATGTTTGGTATTGGAATTGTGATTATAAGTAGTAAATATTTACTATTAAAATCTTTATATTTATATTTATAATTGGAATTTTCGGGATAAAACAATACGAAAAATATCCCAAGCTAGATAAAAAGTTTGACTTTACTAAGCTTTATGTCAATTAATTTATCTTCAATAAAAGGAAAGTAAAAATGAAGACATAATTGTTATTAATCTAATTTTTGATTTTTAAATGTCAAATTTCTATGTTATGCGTTAAATTTTTAAATTTTTCCCAACTTTCTGCGTTATGATTGTGAATGTTTGCGTTCAATTTATCTACTCCCATATATTTTATATGGGTTGATATAATTATTATTTGAATTTTATTCAAAATTAAATTAAATTTTATTAAAAAATAAAGTATAAAATATAAATCGATTTTCTATTTTTCAATAACTTTTGTAATAACTTCAAGGATTTTATATTTATTATATCTCCTTATTTTGAATTTCCAATTTTTATTCAAAGATATTTAATGATAAAATCGGATATAATTTTAAATTATTATACCCTGATGATTTTTATTGGAATTGTATAACTTTTATAAAAATGTCCATCATATTATTATAAAAAACCATGAAACTTTTTATTTTTGTCAAAGTTTTTAATATGATTAAATAAACGAAATTATCAAACTATTAAAATTTGTCTCGTTTTTATTGTTTTATTATAAATAAATAAGATTTAATTATAGAAAAAGTTTTAATATATCGAAAAATAATTAATTTCCATATTTTTTTCAGAATTGAAATTATATAAATTTCTAATCAAATATTATATCCTAAAATATTTCACAGTAAGTGATATTAGAAAAACGAATTCGTCCTTGCTAGTATAGGAATCCCTTATAAGTAGCTATCGGGGTCCTTTGCACACCTTTTTGAACAGAGGATAGAAAATAATTTAGTGTTTTGTATTTACTAATAAAAAAATTACTTGTTTTATATTATTCACATTATTTTCAAATTTATAATCAAGGTTAAAAATCAAGTTTAAGATTATTAATTATAAATAAGCAAATTAGCGAAAAAAAATCAAATCACAAGTAAAATAATTTGTTCTGCAAATGCCAAAAAAATGAAATATGAGTTTTAATTTTATTTCAGGTTTATCTTATAGATATAAAATTGATATAAAGTTAAAAATTATACCCAATAAACACATAAAATAATAAAAATATTTTCTTATTTCTGGTTAATAGATAAATTACCCAATTTATTAAGTTCAAAAGTTTCTATATTCGTATAACCACAGATAGAATTGTCTCTAATATTTCTTGGATTGTAGTCTTCGGAAATTAGACAAGTTCGTATTGAACGTTATCATCTTTATGACAATTTATCTGAACATTACAGTAGGAAACGTTAACTCAGTTTATTAACCTAAATAGTCAAACAGTCAACGAGTCAAACCACAACCTCAAATAGGAATTTGTTATTATTATTTTTTATTTATTTTAAAATATATTAATATTTAATGCTGTAATGTTGTTTTCCCAGCAACATTATTCATTCAAATTTCCATTTAAATAAAAATTTGTCAACGCAGTTTTCTTTTGACTGTGTGTCCAAAGTGTTGATAGTCGATACCATATAGCATTAAAATGCATTTACAAAATTGAACTTGATTAAAATGCATATGTACTTAGGTCAGAATCGGGATTATTGTTTTCCTCGTGCCCTTCATGTTACACATGCTGCGACCGTTGACTGACGGTAACCGAACTACTATTTTCAGCGAATTTCAGAATTGGTTTACAACCAAAAACTTCTATTTCATGCAGTTCGTTCATGTAGTAAGCACCAAAAAATCTACATCGCAGGTGCATGAGTCAGGAACAATGACACAGAATGTGATGACAAGTAATACTTTATTTAACAAAAAAACGAAAAGGAAATTTGACAATTCCATTTTATTCAAATTATAGCATTATTTTAACCCTTTCGGAACTGAAATATTTTACTCGATTCTGCTATAGTTGAAATATTTTACTAGTTGAAATATTTTACTCGATTCTGCTATAGTTGAAATATTTTACTCGATTCTGCTATAGTTGAAACAACAGATCACGTGATCAGCGAAACATATATGTCCCATCTCGCATTGAAAAGTTTAATTAAATTAGAAGAATTCAAATTGTAAATCACCGGAATATAAAGATTCAGGAACTGCATTAAAAATGAATATAATTGACTGGAAAGTGAGAGATAGCACATTTCTTAATAGCTTTGGTGATGGATGCAAAACAAGATTATTAAAATACATATTAGGAGAAATTAATTAATCAAATATAATCACAATTTCTTATAATCTTATAGTATGCAAAGCATGCATTAAAGAAAATTAAGTATAATAATATTAAGAAAAACAAAAAACACTTCAATTATTTGAAGAAAAACAAATTAAATAATAAAATTTTCTTGTCATCTTAATATTCTTACGGAATTCGTAACATTCGTACCTCGTACGTATATTATAAATATTCCATTATTATTTCACCTTTTAACTCTTAACTTTTTTATGTGACTTGTTTTATAAATTAGGCTTAATTAATTACCTCCAATATTAAGCATCATACACTTCTTCGAAAGTATTAGTCTTGGGGGAGAGTTCTAAATTGGGGGTATTTCCCAATAGGCCCATAGTGGCCGCGGTGATTCGGGACAGCGTTACCTACCCAGATCTTAATCTAATCTAACTATTTTTGAGAATAATATAAAGCTGTACCAAAAGTGAGCAATCAATTAATTATCAAATAATTTTGTTTCTATGTTGGTCCTATTTCCTGAGATTTGTGGAATTCCCAAGATTTTGACCGGAGATATCTGAATTTGTATATTACAGTATTATAGAACAGATATTATAATATATATGAATTCCAAAATTGTATTACAGTTCAGTTCAGTTTCCGTCAAACAATCCTTTTTGTTTTTACAAATTTACACTTACTTAATTTAATTAGAACTACTAAAAAAGAATTAAATAAATTTCTTTCATTTTTAACTTACCAATATTACTATTTTCCGTACTATATAACAAGCTATCATTTTCATTATCATCTTCATCAAAATTTATTTCATTTGAATTGTATGCATTAACTATATTAATTGGAAGTATTTGTATTGCAATATAAATACCAAAAATCCATATTAATTTTGTTGTAAATATTTTCGATATTATTAAATTTTTCATTAAACGATATAAATTTTTCATAATATTTATTATATATTTTAATATTAACGATATTATTAATATATTCAATTCAATTATATAACAATAATAATTCCTAAGTCGGCCACGTTTTCTACGTTTTTGTCTACGATTATTATTAATAATATTCACATCGTTAGGCCATGAACAGGAAATTAATCGAAAATATTCAGATATTAATAATTTTATCGAATTATTTTTTTTCGATATTATTATATTATTTGTTTTTGTTGTTGTTTTTATATTATTATCATCTCCTGAATTACAATCAGTTTTTGTGGTATCATCAGTAATATTATTATTATCTATAGTATTATTATTATTAATATTATCGGAATTTATTAAATTTAATGATAATAATAATTTTGTTGTTATTGATGATGATTTTGATGTTACTACTGATTCTGTTGATGATGATGATGATATTTTTGATAAAGGCGATGATAATATACTTGACGACGACGACGACAACGACGACATTGGTAAATTATTATTTTCCAATGTTGTTGAAGCAGGAAATCTTTTTTTTACAGAGGAACAAATTAAAATTGATGATGTCGGTAACGATGACGGCAAATATGATGATGATGATATTGATGAAATTTTTTGATGATTATCTTTTTCAAATACTATATCGTTAAATTTTATTGGTTGCTGTTGCTGTTGTAGTTGTTGGTTATATAATTGTTGTTTAAATAAATTTTTAGTTAAAGATTTTTTCGTTTTTGAATTTTCGATAGAATTGCAATTAAATTCATATTGCTGATGATAATTGTAATTATATTTATCATAATCATAATTATTATTTATATTATTTATATTATTATTAATTAATAAATTATTTGAAATATCTTTTATTAATAATTCATTTTGTAGTTGGTGTTGTTGTTGTTTATGTAAATTATTTATATTATTTTCAAAATTTAGGCATAAATTATGATCCATAACAAATTTATGGTATCCGTTTTTAAATTTTTTTGTAAATTTTATTGGGCCGACGAAGAAATATATTAAAAATATTATTTTGTCTCTTAAATTTGAATATTATAGCCAAGAAAATTACTTAAAATTATATAAAATTAAATATATATTAATTAGAAACAACAATTTATGATTTTTTTTATATGTTTTGTTTTTAATTCAAACATTTTTTAAGTTAATGTTTTTAGGTTTTAAATAAAATAACAACAATAAAAAAAACGACATTTTCATCTTTCACAACGGTCACTACATTTTTGTTATTCGTAAGAAATTAAATTCATAGATAAAATATAAAACAAAAAAACAAAAAAAAAAGGATTTAAATTTAATTAATAAATTTTTTATCTAAATTAATTTATGATTAATCATTGTAATTACATGATGGTAATTTTTTTTTAATTTAAATATAATTACTAAAAAAATATTTTTCTTTTATACATTTTTCTTCAATTTTCACATATCTTTAAGGTTAGGTTTTTTTTTGCAAATTTTCAAAAAGATAAGAATAGAAAAATTAATATTTAAATTTCACTGCAAATAAAATTAAAAATTTAAATTATTTTTTAATTATTATTATATATATATTAAAATTTCACTTTAATGCAAATTAATGTTACGATTATTTAAATAATTGCATAAATATAATTTAATAAATTCTTTTCGAAATTTTTATACATAATTTAAATGTTAATTAAAAATTTTACTAAATATTTTTCCAATTTCATATAAAATTTAATTTTTATATAACTTTTTATTAATTTTATTTATTATATTTTACTACTATAATTCACATGGGTATCTGACGGATACTAAAATATATAATTTTTGTAGTACGGTACTAAGTATCTATATAAAAAAAAAACTATTCATAATAATTTTTTTTTTGTTTAAAGTTTAGATACATTTTTTTAGTAAGACACAATAAAGGAGAAAGAGAGAATGAATCTAAAGAATTGCGAGAGAAAAGCTTTGTATAAAATTCTATGATTTTATGTTTTTTTTTATAGAATTATGTTTATGTATAGAAACTTTATTAGAACTTCAAATTTGACTCTTTTGTCGCTCATGAGTTTAATTCCAAAAAAAAAGTATCTTTAAGTACAATTTTATGGTTATGTATTTACATCTTTATATTTTGTTATGTATTTTTTTTTAAGGTATTTTTTTTTGTCTTTGCAATTTTCTTAAGATTTCGTTTCATTCTTTTTTTTTTTGTATATATAAAGTTTTAATATTTTTTTTGTTAAGCTAAAAACAAAGCTTTTTTTATGTTTTATGTTGTAATTATAATTTATTTATATTATTTATATAAAAAGCAAAACTTCCTTATATATAATCATATTTTTATAAAAAATTTAGAATTTAAATACTTATGTAAAATAATTGAATTGTGATTACATAACAAAATAATAATCGAAAATAAATCAATTATAAAATATTTATCAAAATTGTATAAGTCAAAATTTATTAAAAATATTCAAAATAAATTACAAATTCACTCCTAGAAATTTAATTTAATTTCAACATTTTGACTGGAATGAAAAAAATTTGGGGAAAAATTGAAAATGGTTGAAAATTGAAATTGAAATATTTAGTATAAAAGATTAGAAAACATGAAAATATCAAAAGTAAAAATTAAATTAATTATTTTAAAATTTTGTTTTGTTAAAATTATGATCCATTTTTATAAATAATATTAAAATTTATCAAAAAAATTAAATAAAATTATCAATTTAAATTTCGAAATTCAAAATTTTCGGATATATCACCAGAATTTTACCGAATAATAGTAAAAGAAAATTTAAATATTTATGTATATATAAACTTTTATGGATAATTATTATATAATTTTATTAAAATAATATTTTTTTTTTATGTTTTTATACTATTTGTAGATACTATTATACTAATACACATGTCTGTGAATAACGATTTCTTTTCTAGGTCTTGATATTTTCTGTGTCGATCTACATTTTCATTTATTTGGTAATTTCCATATATATATATATATATATATATATATGTTTTTGGAAAAGTATAACAATGTGGAAATGATATAAATTTTCCTTTACACTATATAAAAACCTCCTGATATTAAAATTTATTTGCTAGTATTAATTTTTTTTTTTACACAATTATGTGTTTTACCTACACAAAAATACTATATTAAAAATTAAATTTTTTTTTTATTTTTCTAATTTTTTATTATATTTTCTATAATTTTCCAATTTTTCTTATTGAAAATTTTTCAAATTAAGAATTTTTTTTTTCTTAATTTATAACTTTATAATTTTTTAACTATACGAAAATATCAAGGATAACAAATTCTTTCATTTGGAAATTCTTTTATAATAATTTAATTTAAAATTTAATTTAATATATTTATGCAATTATTTTTTTTTTTATTAATTTCACGAGAAAACGGATAAAATTATATCTTTTTTTTTATTTTGGAAATAATTAAGTTTTTCCATGATTTTTTTATGAATTTTTCTTTTGCAATTATTTTTACAATTAGGGGAAATGTACAGGATCCTTTTTTTTATATATATATATCCTTTTTTTATATATTAGACTATATAATAGTATAAATTTTCAATTAAATAAAATTAATATATAGTATATAATAATATATTTCGAGTACTGTCGGTCCGTTTAAGGATATGGACGCGCACAAACTGAAAGGTATTTTTCATCAAAAAAATCCTTGTACTAAAGAGCTTTTTTCCATATACATATAACATTAATAAATGGTTGTATATATAAATAGAAATATGTAATAATAATAATAATAAAAAAAAAATTATTAGCTTTTCTCGGGGTAGAACAAAAAAAAAAGCCAATACTTAATTTTCTGTACATACATCGGTAAAAAAAAAAGGTTTTTAGCATAATTTTATAAGGGTTTTTTTTTTCAGTATGTAAAATTTACGTGTATAGGTGCAAATACATAATAGCATATTATTTTATGTATGTTAAAACTACAATATTAGAAAATATATTTCAAAACGTTCTTTTCTTTTAGCTATTATATGAAATTTGAATTGCTATAAAGAAATTCCTTCTTTTCTATTTTATACTAATTATCCTACGTTTAATTAAACATAAAAATCTTATTTGTAATTATCATATTTTTTAAATCAATTCATTTTTATTTACAGATTTAGACCTATTTTAAAATTAGTTCAAATAAAATGTATTAGGTTAGGTACAATATTTTAGGTTGTATATATGACAATTAAAGATTATTATTTTTTTTGTGCAGCCTTATCACCACAGCCTGGATAAAACTAGAAGTTGTATTATTTTAGTATTTACGTGTAGGTAGTATTATTATCTATATATAATATAATGACAATCATTTTAACAAAATAGAAATAATACATATATAGAAAATTTTACAGGAAGGAATTTCGAATTTCGGTAACATTTGCGAGGAGGTCTTTTACAATACACTGAAATCAGGTTTTTTTTTTTTTTTACTTTTATTATTTTTATTTATTTATATTATTTTTTTTTATTTTCGGAGAAATTATATTATTATCACACGAAAAACGGATCATGAAAATATATACAAGGATATTATAATAAAGCTTTCTTTTCTATAAAGCTTTTCATTTTAAAATATCCTTAATAGTATTTTTGTTATAGCTAGTTGTTTTTGTTATATCAATATTTTGAATATGACATAAAAGCTCTCCAATGAATGAATATATTTTATAAAGAAGGATATAATTTAAGGATATTTTAAGAAAATTTATATAGATATACAGTTTTATTATGAGGATTTGCGCAATTATCAAAAGCTTTTTTAATTTTACTTGTGTGTTTTTTTTTTTGTGGAGAGTGTAGGGAACTTATATCAATTGCCAATACGATAAAAAGGACGAGAATAGGATCCTTTTTTATATATATAAACAGAAAACAGAAAAAAAAATCCTTTACTATATCTCTTCAAAACATAAATATATATAAACTTTGACAATTAAAATAAAAATAATTATTTTTCAACTCTATATGTTATTATAATTGTAAATTTGTTGTATATAAAGGTCATATTCATATATGTATATATATGTAGGAATGTAGGTATTTGTTATGTAGTAAAGCATAGGACGATAAGTAAGCTATGATGATAAAATTCAATTTCAGCATGCTTCAAAGTATTCTCCCAGAAGTAAAAATGGAAAATATGAGTACATATATTCAGAAATTTATTTCTATATCAATAACTCTAAAATAGATAATTATTCTGGCGGTTCTTAATACTTCTGGAATAATAAGTTTCTAATATTCATCTACGCATTCACACGTGTTACAATATTTTTCTTGAGACATGATAGTTTTTTCCCTTTCTAAGACATGTAAACACTACGATATTCCTTGGCAATTTGATTTATATCTTAATAGTTCTATAGTTCATTGCTAATTGCTCTATAGTCCATATTCGTGAAAAGGTTTACATTAACCCATAAAACCGGAATAAGGATATTCTTTTCTTTCTCCAAAAGTTATTAAAGTTTAGCTGGCATACTACAGCTATATAACTTACATTCTCATATTTAGCTTGGCTGTGGCTGTGTGTTGTATCTCTTAAAGAAATAATTGAATTATTATATTATTATTAATGATTGAAATTATATAGCTCTTAGTTTCGTATGTTCAAAAGCAGTGAAGCTAATAAAGATTATCTTAAAATTTTACTGATAACAATGCTTTTGAACCACACTGTAATATATATTTTGAAATGTTTCATTATTTCTATTTTGTATGTGAATATTTAATATTGATGAGCAAAAATATTCGATTAAAAATATATTTATATTTTTATATTTATGAGTAAATACATAAATTTATTAAAAAATATACAACCGAAGTTAATAAAAATGAAAAATAATATTGATAATTGTAGTTTTAAAACTGAAAAAAAAAATCTGAATATTATTGGAAACTTTTATATTGAAATTTTAAATTATTGATTTCAATTTTGCAATTTTTCCAATGAACTATATACACATATAATTTAATTTAAATAAACCGAAATAATAACACAATCTTTATATTATGAGTTTGATTGGATGATAGTTAAAGAACGTATTTAGACAACAAAACATTTGAAGAGTTCGAACAGTTATCGAAACCCTAAAATACATTTTCCTTTGAATAAACTTACTAATAATACTTCTTACAATCATAAGTTTCCAAATCCCTAGAAAAATCGCCATTAATTTTCAGCATGGAAATACATGCGAAGAAATAGTACATTGAGCTAAAGAAAGCACTAATAAATCAGTCTTTAAGGCTTTAGTTCCATACACCTTTGAATCTAAACTAGTATGGGAATGCTTATCATCGGTTAAGCAACTGGCAACAGAGCCAGTTATAGAGTCACTTATGTGCATGCGGCAATTAGCTGTAACGATATTGCCCCTAAACTAGGAAGAGCTAAAGAAGTCCACACACTTAACACAACCGAGTTAGAACTCACTGCACGCTCAGAAGTCACTTACACGAAATCGGAGTCTGAAATTTCTCCTACAGAAGCATAGGTTATATTAAATGGCCAAATATTGGTGGGTAGACACAGTAGATCTCTTAAGGCCACAGTATATTTAGGCGGAGGTTCGTACTTAACGACCCCTTAAGCGAATGTTAAATTTCATCGTAATTCATATACATATTAAAATAAATATACAACAACAATTTTCATGAATCTTTTTTTTTTTAATTGGAATAAAATGCTTAAAATCACAGTTTTAAAAATTATTTAACACAATTTATCTTAAATTTAACCAAAGAAGAGAAAATAATTAAATTGAATATGATTTTTTATTATTTAATAATTTTCTTAAGTATTCTTTGACATGTTTTAAATTTGGATCAATCTTTAATGCAGTCTCATAATGTTTAATAGCTAAATCATCTTTTTTCCATCGTTGATATAAAACTCCTAATTAAAATGATAATAATTAAAAATTAAAATATCACAAATTTATATATTTTACCCAAATTTGTATGATACAATGCATTTGTTGGATTACTTTTAACTATTTTCAAATATAATTGCTCAGCATCAATATAATTTTGTAGTTTACCATAAATATTTGCCCGAATAAATAATATTGTTGGATCATTACCTAAATAACTAATTGCTTTATATGATGTTCTCAATGCATCTTCATATAATTGACGATCATCTAGCAATTTTAATATATTTGCCCATGCTTTAGGTTGTTTCGGACTTAAAAGAACAGATTGTTGCCAATATTTTATCGCCTCGGAGTACATTTTTTGTTCTAAATACTAAAAACCAAAAAGCAAAAACTAAAATTATATTTTATATTATTTATAATATCAAAAAATGTATACTAACCAAATTTCCAATATTGTACAAACAAGTTGGATAATTTTTTTTATATGAAAGTGCTTTTTGATAACTATTTAAAGCATCATCATAATTTTTACGTTGTGCTTGAACAATACCTAAATTCATCCATGCTGCTGGAAATTCTTCTCTACAAAATTTTAAAATTATAAAGTTTAATTATTTATAACTTTATATTACTTACAAAGCCTGAATTGATTTTTTTAAATATTTTTCAGCTGTTTCAAAATCACCAATTTCTCTGTACAAATTTCCTAAATTCATTAGAGCAGCTTCATATTCTGGATATAATCTTTTCAAAATATTTAAATAATATATAAAAAGATTAACTAACTATTCATTAACAATAAAAGGAATTCTTACGATATTGCATTATGATAATAAAATACTGCATTTTTTTTATCACCTTGATCAGTTGCGATTCGTGCAATATTATAATGAACCTTTTGAAATATATTATGATTATGTTTTTTGTTTTAAATATATAATATATTTCTTATCAAAAAACCTTTGCATTATTTGGACAAACATTCAATCCAGATGTAAATAATGTATCTTCTTTCATCCATTCGCCAGCTCTTTGACGAGTTCTCATTATAAATACATATAATAAGAATGCACACAAAATATTAATAATCTAAAAAATATATAAAAATAATTATTAAAAATAAATATAACAAATTTCGATAAACCAAAATAATCGATTTACCATTTTTGATTTTTTCAGGTTTTCTTGTAGTAGACAAAAACCATTTGCAATCAATAAACAAAAACCAATTGACGGTACATAAAGTACTCTTTCGGCAATAACAAACCCAACTTTTATTAAACCACTGGCTGGCAAAAATGCAATTATTATTATACCAATAGCAAAAAATACCAATCTGTAATTAATGTTTGTGATAAAAAAAAAATATTATCCGTTAAAAGTATTTGATATTTTACCTTGATCCATTTTTGATTAAATTCAATAAAATCGAGTAAAATATTAAAATTCCTATACAACGATAATCAAAAACTGTTGTAATTAAGTCAATACAACCAACAGCCCAATCATAACTTAACCAATGTGGACAGAGTAAAATCCAACTGTTTAATACATATAAATAATTTTGTGATAGTACCTGAAAAATATAATATAATTTTGTATATTTTTTAATTTATATAAGTTTTTTTATCGAAATAAGAGTTCTATATTAATTCTACTAAAACAATTCCAATCAGTATATACAATATTTTACTTGGTTATAATTCAACTTAAACAATTTACCATTCTTGGATTCGTAAATGCTTATTAATATAGTTGGAATTGTTTGTGGAAAAAGCGGATATATATAATTAATATATAAGTTAAATCGAATTATAAGACAAATTTTCTCTTACCCTTGTTACAAAACTATCATTCGATCCAATTGGATTATCCATGGGTTTAAATGTAGGACTTTCAAAATTTTGTATATATAATCGAACAAATATTAATAAACTAATAAATAATATAAATATTAATATACGTTTTATAACGATTTTTTTAACATAAAATCGTATATTTAATTTTTGAAATATATTTGTACGCAGCACAATATCATAACAAATGCAAATTGGCTAAAAATAAAAAACAAATTTATAAAATTAATTACATATTTAAATAAAAATTAATATATATTTTATGTATATACCAATATTGCGATTGCATTTTCTTTAAAAAGTAATCCAATACATGCCAAAAGTCCCATTACTAATATTTTAATCCATTCTTCTAAAAAGGTTTGTTGATCTGGAATAGATTTTTAATGAAATTTAAACTTACAAACTAAAATGTTTGCATATTACCAATTGGAAATGTTGAAAATATTTGTAATGATATTAATAAACATAAACAAAACATTAATTCAGCACGTCCAACAATACCACATACAACTTCGGTATGTATTGGATGAACACCAAATAAAATACTTCCAAATAATGATAAATTTACATTTTGTGTTAAATTAAAAAATAGATTATATAGAAGACATGTATTTATGCAATGTATAATTAAATTAATTAATTTCATATGATAACTATTTAATTTCCAATAACCATATTCGAAACGAAACATTAATGTTGTTAGAGGTCGATAAGATTTGTGACTAGTCGGATCTAAAGTATAAAAAAAAATGTTAATTATAAAAATCATACAATTTTTCAATTTCATTCAAAATTAACTAACCAGTCAATTTATATCCCCAAAAATCATGTTGGAATATTGATTGTATACTTATATTTTGTTTAGTAACATCACGATTCTTAATAATTGCTACACTATCATCAAAAACAAAATCTCCATTTAATGTATCAAAATAACATATAAAACAAGAACATATTAGAATAATATACTGAAATAAATAAATATATAAAATGTATTTTGTTAATCATAATTATAATTAATAATTAATAATTATCTATGTAAAGTGTTAAGCAAGGTGAAAGGATAAGGATAAGAATTTGGTGTAGTCTGAAATATTATACAAAATCAAATTTACATACCACTAAAATTAATTTCATACTAGCTACTGGTTAATAACTAAATATAATATAATTCAATAAATATGTATTTATTGAAATTATTTTCCCGGGTTTGTTTATTTATTTGTTTACAAATTACACTAATAGTAAATCGCGTAGTCTACAATTTCATTTTCATTTAAAATTAGCGTTTAGTTTTGACAATATGACATTTCACAAATTTCATTCCCATATATTTCACCCTATTAATTTTTATTTATATTTACCTATAGACAAAGCATTTATTTTGAACTAAACGCTTCATTTACGGAAATAGATTTATTCGTTTCGTTTACCCCTTATTTATTATTCTTAGATTTTGGATTATTTCTAAATTTATGGGCTGCAAAATAATATACATACAAGAAAGGCTAACTCCCGAAGTATAAAAGATAGCCTACTCCCTAATCAAAACTTAGGGTTAACAATCTGGGCCCAAGTCCATTCACAGGTTTTTCTTTTTAATGAGAAAAGAGTCAGTCGAACGGGGTTATAAAATTCTAATGAAGATACACTCTGCAATGTCAAAATGTTGTTGAACGTTGTCTCTTTGTTCTGCGAAAAAAAACTTTCACAGCGGCGTGACGAGAATATATCAAGTTAAAGTGAGACTGTACACTTTCGTCAATGGTTGCTTTGCTTCTAGTTGTGTTCTCATCTTTTTATATAAAAATTTTTTAGGAGTAGGACACGTTTTCAGTGAAACACGTTGGAGAATAATGTACAAATCAATTAACATTCATAATGAGTAAATAATTTTAAATACATTTTTTAAATAAATATTTTTTATTTATTAAACACAAAATTATTTAATTAATATATAAATAAAGTTGCCTGATTATTATTATTTTTTAAATTTTTTATCATAATCCCATCAAAATTGTTTATATAAAAGCTGTTTATGTATTTTACACAAAATTTTATAATGGTTCCACTTAACTATTAAGAAAATATAAAAAATTAGATATGTCAAATGTTTATAAATTGAAATTTCCAGACTGATTTGTTTGGTAGAAAAGTACCGAATCGTTGTTTAAATTGTTGGTGGATGTTTCAACTAAATTATTTGATACCAATCCATTCAACTGCGGTTCTAAAATGAAATAAATAAAATAAATTAAATCAAATATAAATTGTAGTTTTTGTACTCGGATAATATGATTCTTGTATACGATTGTTTTAATGTCAATTTTAAATATAATTTTCAAATAATACAAATTCAAGAGATCAAAATAAACCATAACGCACGAATTTTTAGTTAATATTTATAATTTTTAACACGCGTGGTTTACTAATAGTAACAAATTTAAATCAAAATTAGAGCTTGTTTGTGTACAAATATAATAAAAATATGAATATAAATATAAAAAATTGACAATAATCAAAATAACTAGTAATTAATTCAATTACCAAATATAAATATATATATTTTATTAAAATAAAATTTTCTTACTAAAATCATCAGAATCTTCATAGAATATTGTATCTTGATATATTATATTCCGATCTGATTTTGTAGACTATAAAAATAAAATAAATAATTTATTTCCATTCTGTGAATTTCAATATAAATTTTTACTTCTCTATATTTATGTAAATATAATGTTAAAGGTTCCACATAATTATCAAATCCTAGTGCAGAAAATGCATATAATAAATCATCACCATTTACAGTTTTACGATTTTCACCATGACTTCTATCAATTGCTTCTGATGTTATAAATGATATAAATTCCGAAACACATTCTTGTATACATTCTCTGGCATCTTTAGCTACTTTACCATTATCTGGGATAGCACGCTTCATTATTTTTATAATATTACAAATTGGTAAAAAACGATCTTGTTCCCTCAACATTTTTGACATATCTGAACCAGAATCATCATCTTCAGAAAAAAAAATAGTTAATATTTTGGATATTTCGACTATTTGTTATCTACTGTAAACAATTCCAAAAGCTACTTGCCTGATCCATCGTCAGCTTCCATATCATCTTCTTCAGGAATTAAATAACTTTCATTTAATAACAGATTTGTTGAATCACCACTGGTACTCATTTTTTTTTAGAAATTTCTTCTGCTTATTCTAAAACTATTTAATAGTTATTTTGTTTTATAAAAAATTTATAAATTTTCTAGCAATGGCAATAGTAATTTTATTTTTGTGTTTAACAGCGAAATGTCAAAAGTACCCTTCAGGAATGCACATAACATATTAGCAATATTATTCGATTGATTAGAAATTTTATGGAATTTTCTATACTCGATTAAAAATCTGCATTCTGAACTAGCGCATAAACAGGACTCAGTTTAGAATTGTTTTAACTGAGAGGGATGTTATTCCTATTCTATATTTTTTGGTTTCGGGATAATGTATGACGAGCTACATTTTTTGTAAAAATGAATTTAATATCAATCTTAAAATAAATATATTAAAATGTTACAGTTGGTCTACAACACTACATTATCGTATGGTGTAGAAAAAATAACGTTATATAGCATTATTTCACATTCTGAAAGCGAAATAAGGCCATATTTTAATGCTACTAATCACTACATTTCATTTGCAAATTAATAAATACAATATTTAAATTAATACAATATTTATTTCTAAATTGTTAGATTTAATTTTCTTAAATATTTTTTGCATTTCGAACTTTTTGAATGCGAAATAACGGCCAAATTATAAGTGCCGAATTAATCTGAAAGTGAAATAATGCCATATGGCATAATAACACGAAATAACGCATAAAGAGTTATTTTAACGTTGTAATTATGACTTTGAAATAATGTCATATGATGTTTTTTCGGATGGTCTTATTCACGGCACAATCCACAAAATTGAAAGTTTTAAACTTTGCACATATATGAGTATATTAAAAATTTGATGGCGGATAGAGTAACGAACGATTTCGTGCTAAATAGAATAAAGAACAGCTCTTTGTTGTTGTTTTGTTGTTTATAAAGACCAGAAAATGAGAACAACAGTTTAAAATTACTTTTGTAACTTAATTTTAAAATTAATTTCATTATAATGTGAATAAAATTTAAATCCCGCCATTGATATTGTTTTTTAGGGTTGCCAAGCGATAATACCGAAAAATATCAGAAGTATCGAAATAAAATTAAGCCAATTCCTCATGCTAATGATGTTCAACCTTGGAGATAGTCATGCCGTTGTAGAAGTCGACGTCTCGACGTTGAAGTTTTGGAATGTCAGAAAAATATTGAAATGTATAGAAATATATGAAAGCAGACAAATACGCTGCCGTCATAATTTAAGTTATATTTTGAATTACTTTTTTTTTAATTGTATACTATTTTCGCCATTTATAGACAAAAGAATCGAATAGATAAAATAGTCAGAACATTTTTGGAATTGGGAGTTATGAGACATTCCGGATCAAATAGTTTTAGATACTTTAACATTTTCAAGAGCAACCATTTTTTATTTAATCAATTTTACCTTTATAGTAATATAAAACGGAAACAAATGTGGGATTACCATAATTTTTTACTTATTTACGAAAATAAAGAAACACAGAAAGATTACACGCACTTCCGCCGTCTGTATCTGTAATCACTAAATTTTATCTTAAATTTCACCAACCCTGCATAATACCTATTCCCACCAAATTCCAATTTCAACTGTCATAAAATCGATTCAACTGGATTCATTTCATAAACACGAGATTTTTAAAAGAACTATAACAAAAAAATTAATTTTCTATTAATTAAATTAGTATATCTTCAAAATAAAAGAAAAAATGTCAGCGGTTGAAACTAAAATTGAGGAAGCTGTAAATGCTGAACCGGCAATTGAAGGACAAACTGAAAATGTTAAAAAGGAAAAAAAAGCGAAACCAAATAACAAAAAATTGCGTCAAGGTAAAATAATTAATTGAATTTTTCACAAATCCATTGAATTTATCATATTTTGGTAAAAATTCGTTGAGAATTACTATAAATATAAAATGTCGAAATTTGTTATATTAAATACCAGTATTTTTTAAACACATTTTATAATTTAGGTTATACATACATTCCTATTGTTACCAAAAATGAAAAGTACAACGTGACATCTTTTAACTTAATTTATTTTATAATGGCCATAAAAATTTCATAAAATATTTTTGTTTTTATCTCTTTCTTATGTAGCCGAAGCTGCAGCTAAAAAAGAACTTGGAGGTAGTGATTCCCAAAATGGTGTTGCTAATTCGGCTGGTTCAAATAGCAACAATATTAAAGATGAGGTCAATGTAACCACAAAATCAACTGATACTGATAATAATAAATCAAATTCAGTTGATAAAAAAAAGAAAAAACAACAAAATAAACCGAAAACAACTACGACAGCGGCTCCACAAACAAAGAAAACTGTTGGTGGTGGGGGTGAAATTGGTTCACCACCATCAATACCGATTTCTGAATTATATTCAGATGGTAAATATCCAGAAGGTGAAATAATGCAACATGGTGGTGATGATCGAACCGCTAAAGATCGTTTTACTAGTGAAGAAAAAAAAGCTTTAGATAGAATGCATAATGATATTTATAATGAATTACGTCAAGCAGCTGAGGCTCATCGTCAAACACGACAATATATACAAAAATGGATTAAACCTGGTATGACAATGATTGATATTTGTCAGGAACTAGAAAATACGGCACGTAAATTAATTGGTGAAAATGGTTTAGAAGCCGGTTTAGCATTTCCAACTGGCTGTTCATTAAATCATTGTGCTGCACATTATACACCAAATGCTGGCGATACAACTGTATTGGGTTATGATGATGTTTGCAAAATTGATTTTGGTACGCATATAAAAGGTCGTATCATTGATTGTGCATTTACATTAACATTTAATAATAAATATGATAAATTATTGGATGCTGTACGTGATGCAACAAATACTGGTATTAAAGAAGCTGGTATTGATGTTAGGCTATGCGATATTGGTGCTGCTATTCAAGAAGTAATGGAATCATACGAGCTTGAATTGGATGGTAAAACGTATCAAATAAAAAGTATCCGAAATTTAAATGGACATTCAATTAGTCCATATCGTAAGTACAATATTTTAATTTTTGTTCTGTTAAGTTTGGATAAATTAGCTATTCAATTTTGTGAAATTTAAGAAAAATACTCTTAATTAGATACTGTAGGAACATTTTTAACGTTTTATTTTTATTTTTAAGGCATTCATGCTGGAAAAACTGTACCAATTGTGAAAGGTGGCGAAACTGTTCGCATGGAAGAAAATGAGTTTTATGCAATTGAAACATTTGGTTCAACTGGACGTGGTGTTGTACATGATGATATGGATTGTTCACATTATATGAAAAATTATGATGCTGCATTTGTTCCATTACGTTTGCAATCATCTAAACAACTATTGGGTACAATTAATAAGAATTTTGGTACATTGGCATTTTGTAAAAGATGGTTAGATCGTGCCGGTGCCACTAAATATCAAATGGCATTAAAAGATTTATGCGATAAAGGTGTTGTTGATGCTTATCCGCCGTTATGTGACATTAAAGGATGTTATACAGCTCAATATGAGCATACAATAATGTTGAGACCAACATGTAAAGAAATTGTATCAAGAGGTACAGATTATTAGTATATCTGCTGGGTTGTCTCTTCTATTTTGGATCCATTAAATTTTCTTGGAAACTGATTTTTTTTAACTATAATTAATATTGGATATTCAAAAATAAAAATATATTTTTTTTTTTTTTAAATTTTTTATCATTATAAGAATTTATTTTTCAGTTTTTATAAAATTTGATATGGTCTTTTGTAATAGCCAAAAGTGTAAATTTTTTGAACACCATAAAATAAAAAATAAATTTTAAATATATATGATTGAAATAAAATGTTAAACGTGAAGCATTACTACGAGATGTTTTTTATTTAAATGAAATATACCTTCAAGTTCTATTGATATAACCAATGATTATGAATTCTGAACGAAACAACCGTGTAGAAAGGTTATATTTAACAGTATGAATAAATGTTAGCCATCCGAATAAAATGTTAATTAATCCATCCATCCATTCAAGTTATATATTTTTTTTATATCATAATAAATCTGGAAGTTCAAAATTAAATCGGCTCTTTTACTTTACCGACTTTACCACAAATTGCGTATCAGTTTCGATTTCGATTAGAATTAATTCGTATCGTAAATATTCGAATTGAATTGAAATTATGGAAATGAAATTTGTGCAATAATTTGACAGTTTGTTTTGTTTATTTTTTGCTTTACAAGTTTTTGTGGTTTTTTTATATTTTTATATCAATAGTGGAGTGACTGAAAGTGAATGTAAACTTATTTTTGTAATAATGAAAAAATAATATAATAATGATTATAGTCTTTACTTATTTATAAATTTTATTTAAATCAATGCCATACAATGGCACATTCTAAACAAAGTATTAGTTGGTCAGATTCTGGTGCAGAAGATTCAGAATTAGAAGAACAACATTGTAATAGTAAACTAGATAATAGACGTTGTACTTATTGCTGTAATCATTTAAAAATTTAATTTAGCCAACAAAAATAATTACTATTTCGTTTCTTTTTTGTAGTTGAAATATTAAAATGTTCCATTGCTATTCCCGAACATATTAAAGTATGTGCAGTTGCACTTAAAAGTTCAGCTCGTTTGGTTACGTGTAAAAATGGGTCAAACAAATTTATTTGTGATATTTGCTGTCGAACTTTTAAGCATTTACGTTTTTTAGCTGAACATGAAAAACGACACAAGTCACCAGGTGGATTTTTATGTAAATATTGTGACAATAAATTTTGTACCGAAGTTGAAAGGGAAAAACATACCGAGGACAAACATAAAGTGCATAAAATTTCTTCAATATTTTTTAAATGTATAATTTAACATTAAAATTTCTTTTAGGTCTTTAAATGTCAAATATGTAAAGAATTATTTGAAACTGCAGAAAATTATATTGAACACATTAAAACCTTACATAATGGACAAAATCGTGAATATAAAGCGTGTAATGAGTGTGGTCGATTATTTAGTTCGCCATTAATACTTAAATATCATCAGGATACAAATTGTGGTATAAATGGTAAATTTGAATGTGAGCAATGTACAAAAACCTTTCAAACTAAAGGCAGATTAAAGATACATAAACTAACTCATACTGGTGAAAAGAATTTTTGTTGTAGTTATTGTGGTCAAAAATTTCGACATTTTATGCATTTACAATCACATGAATTTAAGCATACCGGAAAAAAACCATATCAGTGCAATGTAAAAAGTCAAATATTTTTATTATTATAAATCTCTTATATAATTTTTAGGTATGTCAGAAATCATTTTCTCATCGAGCTAGTTTGTCGACACATTCAACAACTCATACCGGTTTAAAACCATATTTATGTGTATGCTGTGGTTCTCGATTTTCCTGTGCATCTAATATTATTCAGCACCGTAGAAAAAGACCAGACACTTGTGGATTACCAGAGTATTGTACGAAATTAACAAAAGCTTGTCCAATTGCTAATTTAAAAAGTAAATTTAAATTGTTTTAATAAAAGAGATGATATTAATTAAAATATGATTTCATCTTTTAGATCCAAGTTTATTAACAGCTGAAGCTCCTATTAAAATTTTCAAAGCTGTAAAAGTAATTAAGGAAAATGAAACCGAAGAACTAAAAAATCTGAAGAAAGAAAATCCTATAAAACGTTCGAGAAGAAAGGGTAAAATAAATTGTAATGAATATCAAAATCAAGAATATAAACGAAATTCTTGTAATGTAAAACATTTACGTGATTATCATAACAAAAATGACAATGATAATAATGAATTATTAGGAAGAAATTTGAAATGTATTATTTGTGGTAAAATTTATACACTTGAAAAAAATCTGAAGAAACATTTAGCAACACATCAAGAGAGAAATGTGGTCAATAAAAATATAAGCACTGAAGAAAGTCACATTAATTTGAATTCATTAAAAATAGAAAATAATATAGTTTTTGAAAATGTTCTCGATCCAATAGTTCAACTTAAAATTAAATCAGAATTAATGCCAACAGAACACTGTATAAATATGACGAATATTAAATCAGAATTAATACCAGAAGTTGCTTTAAATATTACAACAATTATCGAAAATGCATCTGGAACTGAAGTTGATGTAAATATAAATTGTGCCACCAGTGAAGACATTAATAATAGTGAAAACCAATTAAATAAAAAGGAATATTTATCTGATTCCGAAATATCAAAGTGTGGTCTCAATGGTAAGTCTATTTTCTTGATTTTAAATGTTTTTCTAAAACCCAATTTTTGCACATATTGTAGATCCACTTCAAAGTTCTGATCATGAAGATAAAAAAGTTGTTGCTAATTTTAAAGCGGAAAATACGAAAATGTCTTGTCCTGAATGTGTTGATCAAATTTTTACTCATAAAAGTTTATTTATTCGTCATTTACGTGGTCGTACTCATAATAAATCTGAACAAGATATCGAAAAAATATTAAACAATTTCAATTACGGGAAACCCAATTTGAAATGTGAAATTTGTGGTAAATTATACACACTGTCGTCTTACCTAAAGCGTCATTTAAAAACTCATGGTAATATTGTCGGAATTAATTTATTTATTAAAATATAATTTAAAATATTTTTTTTTTATATAATCGTAACGTAGATTCTTCACCAAAACAGTGTTTAAAAAAAATTAATCGTCCACTTAGACTAGATACAGGAAAGAAAATAATACGATGTTATAAATGTATTGATGAAATTTTTTATTTTAAAAGTGTCTACATTAGACATTTACGAGGTCGTCATCATAATAAATCAACAAGAGAAATTGAAAAAATATTAGAAGAATTGAATGAAAATCAATTGAATGATAACAAATCTAATCAACATGAGTCTGAACAAGTTAATCATAATGAAAATGGTAAAATGAATTGAAATAGTTATAGAAAATATTAAAACTAATTTGTAAATATATTTATTTAGATGTTTCTCATGAAAATTCACTTCAATTAGAATCGGAAAATGAAGATGTTTTAGAAGAACGTTCTAATAAATTAACTAAGGAGAAATCAATTCATTGTTTAGAATGTAAAAATCAATATTTTTCACAAAAAAGTGAATATATAAGACATTTACGGGGACGCATTCATAATAAAACTGAAGATGAAATTGAAAAATTAATTGAAAACTTGAATGGAACAAAACCAAATTTAAAATGTTATATTTGTGGTAAATTATATACAATTCAATATTATCTTAAAAAACATCTTGAAGCTCATGGTAAGAAGACTAATTTAAATCTGAGGATTGTAGATTACATTATAATTTTATCAATTTAAATTCTTAGATAATCCTAGGGAAACTATTTTACCCGATAAATCGGTACATTTACAATCAAATCTTGAAAGTAGCTTTGAAGGAAAGAAAATAATACGTTGTTATAAATGTACAGATCAAGTATTTAATCAAAAATGTTTGTACATTAGGCATTTACGTGGCAGGCATCACAATAAATCTGAACAAGAAATAGAAAATTTATTACAAATGATTAATGAAGGCAAGAATGGCTCAACAAATTTAAAATGTAAAATTTGTGGGAAAATATATTCAATTCCGTATTATTTAAAAAAACACTTAAAAACTCATGGTACGTAGATTAATTAAAAATTTATTAATTAAAAATATAGTAAATTTTAAAAAAAACTTATTACTTTTATTTTGTAGGAATTGATGCCACACACAAATGTAAATTTTGTGATGAATACTTTTTAACACAAATTGAAGTATTGACACACATTCAATCCAAACACAAAGATCAATTAACATGTTCAATTTGTAGTAAAGAATTTTCTGATTTCGATTCACTTATACGTCATAATCAATTCGTACATTCCAATAAAGAGAAAAAACAATTTATTTGTATAAAATGTGGTAAAACGACTTCAAGTAAAATAGCATTAAATGATCATGAATTATCTAATTGTGGTCAAAATCCAATTTATCGTTGTGATGTATGTGGTAAAGGTTTAAGTACAGCTGGAATATTAAAAGCACATATGATGTTGCATACAAATGATTTTCCATATAAATGTTCTTATTGTGAAAAAGGTTTTCGTTTTAATGATAAATTAAAGGTTCATTTACGATCACACACAGGAGAGAAACCTTTTAAATGCCCAGTAAGTTTAACAGCAGATTAAATAGGTTAAAAAAACAATAACATTAAATTAAATATTTCTTTCAGTACTGTGATAAGGCGTTCGGACATTCATCTACCTTATATATTCATGTATCCACGCATACAGGTATAAAACGTTATATGTGCACAACATGTAGTGATAGATTTTCATGTATTTCTGGATTAAAAGCACACTGGAGAACACATCCTACTACTTGTGGAACAGATCCGAATCGTACAACAAAACCACAAGTATTTATGGGATACCGAAAAGGCAAATTAGTTAATAAAAAAGATATTGTAGAATGACAAAAACAAAATATTTATTTATACAAAGTAAAATAAAACGATTTATATATAAAACATTTATCTTTAATATTTGTGATCTTTCTCAATGAATCAGAAAACTAATTTAGTTGAATAGGGAATTATATATCGTACATTACATTTTTGTTCTCTCGCGGTTCTGAATTGAAATTTTCTTTGAACGATTCAGGATTAAGATATTGACTGATTATTTTGTGAGCATAGAAGAAAATGTTGGTACTTCAAAATTAACGAATGCTTTACTGATTAAATTTAAAGATCATTTAATTAGTAGAGATGAAAAAACGGATAACGAACTGCAAGTCAAAATCACGATTGACTACCTGATTTTTTTTCTACATCTTATTTTTTGATTGGAAATTGAATATTTGATTAGGATTTTACTGATTGCATCCAAATAATATGCAGTGGATGTAAGAATTGTGCTATCGGAATTAGCCTAGTTATGCACAAATAAACTGTGTACCTTTTCTAATGAAATCTTTCTGTTACAGCTAACTTACCATTTTTGAAGAATTGATTAAAATTAAATGAAACAAAATATATTTTTAAAGCATTTTGAAATTTTTATTTGTAATATTATTTGTCATTTTAAGCAATTTTTTTTTTGTACTTCTTTTTTTTTTATTCTTTTTTTTAAATATTTTTAATTAATTTTTAAAATTGATTTATCTAAGAAAGCCTCGAAATAAATAATTATTATATAATTTAAATTTCTTTATAGATTTGAATTAAAATGATAAAATTTATGTAATTTATATACTTATCAAATCCGCTTTTAAAAGATTTTTCATATTTCAGCTGAAAATATTTAAGTTGATTTGATTATTTGTGATTATTGAAAATTATATTTTATTTTAAAGAGTTTTTTTTTTATAAAAATGTTATTATTCAAGGCAGCGAAATGAGCTTAATGAGAGTGTTTTAAAATATTAAATTAACTTTGGTATACAAGATTATTTATTAATTAAAAATTGATTAACACAAAACAAAATTAATTTAAAAATTTGGACAGGGAAAGTAACCTTTTAACTTATAGGACACATTAAAATATATTAAAAAAATTAAATATTAAATTTAAATAAAAGTAATTTAATTTCAAAATGCAATTATCTAAACATAATAAATATATTGAGTTTTTTATTAATTCAATTTAGAAGCGAAAAATAAATTTAAACAAGTTATAAATACTCAACATTAATTAATTGGACAACAGTAAACTCTACTTAAAATGAATTTTATTTAAGATTGTATCACTGAAAATATGGTATCAATCGATCTCTATATAAGGATGGAATTGTGAACCCATATATTTGACGAATCTGTAAAAGTGAATAAATATTTAGTGTATTCTGAATTGATAAGTTTATGGTTTTAACTTTTATTTTTTAAATTATCACATTTTGCTTCACAATATTCACAATTTGACTCAGGTATAGCATCAGTAAACTTCATTATCACATTGTTTTTCACAAACTTTTGATATAGTTTTAGTGATTCTCTAACACTTTTTATATAGCTAATTTGGTGTCACAGATTACGTTTTTGTGATTACATAGTTGAAAAACATTTGCAATTTATATATCACAAATGTGAATGAATCACTTTAGATAATACCACCCCAGCGTATCGCAGAACTCTAGTCTCTAGAGTTTGTGAACGAAATTAAGATTAAATTTCACTTTTTTCATAACAAAAAGAAGGAAAGAAAAGTTTGAATAATATAAATATTATTTCAAAAAGATTGGCAGGACTCTTTGAAATATATTGAAACTGGGAATTGGAAGAGTGTCACTATAGCATAGCAGTTAGGCCCTAGGTGTTTTCTAATTCTTTTATATTGTCCCCAAGTATTTCGTTAATTGAGTTTGAAATCTTTACTTTATTGTATTTGTGATATTGGAGGATTGGAGCCTTTTTTGCGTAATTCCTGATTACATACTTCACATTTTGGATAATTTTTCCTTTTTAAATATGAGTTACGCTTCTTGTATGTCCTGTGCGCAGTTTCACTAGAATTTAAGTATATTTTTGTTCTGATGTATTCCACGATTCAATTATTTTTTTTATATTCCATAGTTTATTATAATAGTTTTTTGATATCAATTTGCTTCAATTTCATCTTTAATTTTAGATTTAATTATATTTATTATATCATTTAAGAAATATCTGATAATTTGTTTTATACATCCTATTTTTAGGTCTAAACCCTTAATTTTAAGGATACGAATTTTTGGGTAAGGCTATCTTTATTGAAAAAAATAATAATTAAAATGATTAAATATGTTGGGTTCGCACTCCAAATTCAATCGTTTGCAAATCAAATTGAATTTTTTATATTTGTTTAAAATAATTAATAATTTTAAATTTGTAAATAGTCAATTTCGTTTTGTTTATACTACTATATTATTAAAAAATTAAATTTTTCGATATTAGTTGAATTTGATTTACATAAGGTTAAATTTGGAATACGAACCGTGAGAAGATATCAAATAAAAATTCAATTTTTTTTAGTTTCATTATTTTTTTTTTTATAATTATATACAAAAAGAAAACATTTTTTATTTCATAAATCTTAAAAACAACATTTTTAACTAAAATAATATTACGAAAAAAATAAAAAAACTTTTAAGCAATTTTTTTATGTTTTTATATATATTTTTTTAAAAACAAAAAATTACATTTTTTAATATTTAAATTCTTTGGTTGATCTACAAAAAGGAAAATTATATAAGACAAAAAATAATTAAAAATATTAGAATTTTTTAAAACAAAAAATTATTTTCTCCAATTTTTTTCTACTATAATTTTAAATATTTTATATATTTTTATATATTTTTTTTTTTACATTTTAGGAATATTTTTTTATATGTTTTACTATAAATTTTTGAATATTCAAAAAATATATGTTTTTTTTTGTTTAAATTGTAAATGTTTTTATGATTTTTTAGTCTTTATTTCGGCGCGTTAATGTACAAAAATAAATAAATAAAAAACAACTATTAGAAAAAAATAATAAATATATGAAAAAAAAAAAAATGTATTCCAAAAAATTGTGTAAAAAAAAAATTGTGTTTTTTTTGTAATTTGTTTTTAATTTTATTAATTGAACTTTTGTTTTAATCTTTTAATGTTGTTGAATTATTTTAATTCTGTTCACAGCTGAGCTAATTCCACACTTGTTCCTTCCAGACTTTTACTTCTATTTTTTTTATAAAAGGTTCAATTTTTGAAGACAAACCCAAATTTAGAAGATCATTGAAAAAAAAATATTGAATGAAAAAAATAAAAAAAAAATAAATAAAATAAATTAATTTAATTTTTATGATAAATTTTGGATATAATATATAAAATAAAAAAAAACTACAAATTTCAACAAATAAATAAATTACAAACTTAATAATTTTTGGAATGCAAAATGAATGAATTCCAGTTCTTTATATTATAATTATCTATTTTTTAATAATTGCACTCTGGCAATCCTAGCAAATTCATTTCAAAATAAATAAATTATTATTACATGATAAATTAAAAAAATGTAATCGAAATTGTGATGATAAGTTACAAGAAATTTGTAATTTTTATCTGATCTTATCTTCTCCATTTAAATTATTTGTACATAAAATGTACATAAAAATACAACAAAATAATATAATAAAATATATTTAATAAAAAACATAATGGTAAAAATCATATTTATATAAATCTATTAGTAAAAATCTTTAATTAAATTAATTTATATTATAAACAATTATAATTTTTATAAAAAAGAAGAACGTATATATTGAGTAGACCAATACAAAATTATAATTTAAAATCTTTTTAAATTGGAATGTAATCCATTCTTTGTGCAATCCTGGTTGATTTAAATTCAACAAAACATTTATATAAAAAATTGTAGACCATAAACACAGAAAGAAAGAAAGAAAAAATTAAAATTAAAACAATAATTAAATATATAAAAATAAATTAGAAATTATAATTTTTTTTAATATCAAATTCTTTTCACAATTGTGGGCACCAACACTTTTCACACTCGACACCATAGTGTAGAAAAATCTTCAATATTATTCTAATTCTGTTATTTGATAAGATTATGATAATGTTTCAGGGGAAAAATAATATAGTCTGTTGTAATAACAAGGATTTAATTATATTTTGTTGGTGTTACTTGTAATATAATCATAAAAACGATAATATTTGAATTACACGATAAAACTAGGTTTAATTATTGAATTTTTCGTTATAATCATGAATTCTATTATAGAATTTGCATAAATGATACTAAGTTTATAATATTATATGCATACAAACCTTTTACAAACTCAATGAATAACTAACTTTGACAGTCTAATAAAACATAACCATAATTTACTTAAGAAACTCAGAAGGTTTCTCAAATAATTTTTCTAACATACACTTTGTTACAAAAACGTTACTTTACTTCTTGTGTTTTCGTAAAGGTTAATCTAAAAGAACTTAGTGTTTATCTAGTTTACCCTATAAAGCGCACTATTTTGTGAAAAGAATTTGTTATAAGTCAAAATTTCAAAAGAATCAAAATTCAGTTAATAACAAATTTTAATGCTATTTACTTCTATTTTAGTTTAAATTTCCATTCTGAGAAACTAAATATCATGTTAATCAGTTATCTTCCAATTATTAATTATTTTATGCTATTAATTGATACATTTCTTTGATTCTTATTAATTTGACTACTAACACATACTTTAGAATCGCAAAAATTTGAAATTGAAAACGATTATTTTTTTAATAAATTTTTTTCTTTTTTTTTAGTTTTTATCATTTTTCGGAATCTCTTGCTTCATCATTTCTAATTTATATCACAAAAGTATACAAATAACAAATTTAAATAATATAAGAAAACATAAATGATTAAAATTTACAAATAAAACTTAAATTAAAATAAAAAACCAATTTAACAAACCTTCTACGATATTTCATAATAATTGCAAATATAATTCCATTTATTATAAACAGTCCAGTAATCAGAATCGTCGGAATGATGATATCTTTAATAAAAATAAAAAATAAAACAAATAGGAAAAAATTAAAATAAAAAACTAATAAAAAATAAAAAATAAAATCAAATCAAATTATTTTACCCGTAACCATATCAGCATTTTTGTCCGACATTTTTGAATTAATTGTTGTCGAATTTTCAGTATCGTTCTTGTTGTTGATATCTTTTTCCGGTGGCCGTTTTCGTGAATTTAAATTGTAACCAGATTCTAAAAATCCACTGTGATCTGCTTTTGAAAATTCTTCTGCAAGTGTGGACGGAATTATATTTTATTTGAAGATTCTTTTTTTTTTTTTTTGATAAAATATTTTATATATTTTTCTTATCTATCTTATATACAAGTTTTCAAACGCAAAAATTCAGAAAAAAAAAATATTGTTTTTTCTTATCTCAGCAAAATGTAAGAAATCGTATGCGTATAACAAATAAATATTATTATAATTATTGTAAATGATATCTAAATAATTTTATAAATATTATCTTATTATTTGATTGTCGAGAACTTTAGCAAATTTACTTTTAGGGAACAATCATATACAGAAAGTTATAACTAATTTGGATTGATAGATTTATGACTATAGGCTGAGTTATTTAATATAAGCCTTCGATAATAATTCCAAGACGTTAAAGTTTTATATTTTTATAAGTTCGTAAAATTTATTCGCTCCAAAGTGTTCTGGCAAAAGTCAATGAATTTTTTTTTTAAAGTTACTAAAAGTTGTGGTAAGTTCATTAATAATCGGTTGTAGTTTTAGTTGTATGAACATTAGAACAATTGTACATTTGTCAAGGTTTTTATGCCTATCAGTAACTCGTCGTTATTACAATACTCTGGAAATATTTGAATATTCTATCGCCAGTACTTCCATAAATAGGATATATTGTAAATTGTTAATTTATTACATGGAATGCATATAAATGAAACTGTGACCTATTGTTTATTTGACACGACGAAACAGCTAGAATAAAGTACCCACTTTCTAACTAACTAAGTATTGACCTAAAAATATAATATTATCTCAGTACAAAATTATCTGAAAAATATGATACTACATAATTAAGAATTTATCTAGTTCTAGTCTAATATTATGTTTTCTTATAATTTATGTTTTCTTATAATTTGTACATTAAAAACAAATATCGAACTACCCCCAAAAATTAACACTTTCAAGATCTATTGAAATTGAAAATAGTGTCTACTTAAATACTTCCGAATTATAAAAAAAATATGCTTTAATATTAATATAATAACGATTTTATTTTTTGAATAAACTTTTTTTTTTATAAATCAACATTTAATTTATTTTATACTTTTTGACCCGCTGGCCTCTGGCTATAAAAGATTGAACACCACTGGTAGCAGTTGAATATTATGTGACCAGAAGGATTTCAAATCACAATAGAGTCTTAAACTTAAATACTACCGAATTATATTTCTATTAACTGTTACAGAGGGCGAATTAGTATATTAAGAAATAATTTTTGGCACTGTATCATGTACTTTATGGATGGCCTCTTCGTGTAAATAAACATCAATTTTATTTTAATTAATAGACAGTTATATTATTATGTCAGCAAAGTTCAGTAAATTTTGTTTTTGTTTTAAATTTTAAATTAATATTATAACAAGTTTTAATTGAATTAACAACGAAACTTTAATTAAAATTAAATTTTAATTAAAATTATTATTAGTTCATTGATGATATTTTGATATTCAAATTCTTATTTAATGAAGCGATATTTTGGTAATGATAAAAAGTTTTTTTAGGAAATATTTTTCGGTTAAAAGATGATTCATTTTGGCATCAATAATTTATTATTCATTTCAAAGTTTGTGTTTACTTCTTTACGATACAAGAAAAATTCCATAAATTGAATATTGACTGAAATTGATATATTAAAAAAAAAATTAGGTACCTAATTATTTAAAGGTCAATAGCACAACTCTAATTGGTTCTAATTGGAATGATAAATAGTTGGGGTGTAAAATCACAAATTTATTAAATATACTTAGTCACAAGTTTAATTAAAAAACGTTAAAAAATATGAATTCAAAATTAATTTGAAACCGATATCCAAATATTTATATTTAATTTATTTATATCACTTTAAACATTTTTTAAAATTCTAATTATTTATTTATTTTTCAAAAACCACATAACAAAAATTAAATTACAATTTTATCAATAAATACCAAATAATCAAAATTTTTAAATATACAATTCTGTTATCAGTAAAAACTTTAATCAAAAAGCAATTAAAATTTCTAATATATAATAAATTAGTTTAGTCTGATTACGATAAAGTTTGATTATATAAATTCAACTTAATCCAAAAAATATTACTAGTTAATAATATTGACTAAATATAAAGTAAAATATTACCCGACTTGATGAATTGAAATTACGAGTAAAACTAAATTTCGTATAAAAGCTAGTGGTTATTTTAATTTGAATAATATTTTTTTGTTGGAGGGTTCAATTACATAAACACAAATTAATGAAATCCAAAAAATCATGGTGTAAGATTACCGAAATTAAGTTAACACGATAAAGTTAACATTTTTTGAGTTAGCCAAATTTTTAAGCAAAGAAAAATACTTTTAATTGTTAATTAAAATCATTAATTGATAGTGCAACTTATTACCGACACACTTTACTGATGACAACACGACAGACATTTCAATTTATTATTTGTTGTTTTTAATTATTTTCTATTATATTCTTCATTATTTTCCAGCTAAGACAAATTCGGTACTCGAATAATTTCGGTTATTTGGAAATTTCAATCGTCCCTAGCTATTTAAAATAGTTCCAGGTAGTCAGTGCTATTCAAGTCGAATTTTGAATCATATTTTGAATAATATTTTAAATATTTACGTTTTAACTTTTTTTCAGTAATTTTTGAGCGCACTACATTTAGGAACAGTGTGTATCATCGTACCACATAGAATCTTGATTGGTGTACAATATCATCACTGCTCACTGGCTTCTAGCTATCTAAACCGGAAAGACGAAAATTTATGTAGTTTGTTGATTACAACGGACGCACATTAACTTAAAAGAATTAAACAAATCGTTCAAATATTACATTAAAAAAGTAAATTACTTCAATAACTGAAATTAATGATTACTGAAACTGTCTAAAACTTAAATTATCAAATACGACAAGTCGGAATTATGTTTTTTGATTATTTATTAATGCCTTACTGGTTAGTAGTAACATTTTATTGTGATGTTTTGTGTTATAGGGAGAGCGAAATCTTACATTTATGCGACAATGATTTTGCATTAAATAACACATTCAAATTCAAATCCAGATTATTATAACATAAAAAGATGTTTCTAAATTAAATAAATTGAAAATAATTTAATATTTAAATAATTCTTATCAGTATAGTTTGTAAAATATAAAATTCATGTCAAATTCTAAAACATTGGATTAGCTGTCTGACATAGTGACTTCATAAAAGCTATTCTTTATCAACTAAGATTTAAAATTTAATTCTTTATTAATTGTAGACTTTTTTAAAATAATTTAATTAAATATCTATTTTCATTTGCTCTATTTTAGATCTTGATAATCGTACGAGAAATTTAACACGCTGACATAAAATCTTAAATTGTACTTTGTAAGCGTAATTTATGATTGTGAGAATTAATTTCTCATACTCACAAATTACAACTAATTACAACAGGTAAAATAACAAGAAAAAATAAATCAGATAAAATACCTTTATCTATTAATTATAAACTAATATTATACATAAATCTAATATGGAAATTATTTGATATTAACAAGTTTAATATTCATTTATAATACAGGGTGTACCAGTACGTACAAGCATTATTATTTTTTTTTGAAAACATTTAAGGAATAATATTTTCAAAGAGAAGTAAATTGAACTCGTTTGAATGGTAATAAATCACCATTAGAATTAGTGCTACCATTAATCTCACCGCGTTGTTTTCTTCAAAAAATGTTTAATTTTATAAATTTGTCTGTCAAATTTAGTCTTGTCAACGAGCTTTGGAAATTCATTTACGTTGCATTGCGTTTAGTTTAACTGATCCCATATATTTTATTCGTTGAATTTTTTTTTGAGTAACGTTTAACCGCATTTGCGTTGCATGCGTTGAAACTAACTAATTGCATTAAGACAATTAACTTGCTGATGAAAAATGTATGTGACTCTAATTAAAAATTTGTTAACTTGAAAAAATGGAAATTTACTATCCGAAATGTGTTACACGGAATCGTAATTACGAGTATTCGTATTCGAAACTTGCACTGCGACACATGTTTTAAAACACTGGTAAATTACAAATAAATTCAAATTTTACAAAAATTATTTTTTATTATGTAATTTGAAAAAATACATATTAGTAAAGGTTCCACTGCAATGACATGGCCCTATTCTGGCAAACTTGGGTAATAACCTTATAAATATGAAAAAGTATGCTGTCCAAAATGTTCCGAATTCTTTATAAATATCACCAGTAGGACCAGTAATATACGTAATTAGAATAGGACCAGTAATATACGCTTAATATACGCTATTCTGTCAAATCTTATATAACAGAGTGACAGATAGTTTCTTAATCCTTCTTGCTATCATATTTTTACTATTTTTATTTGTCCCATAAAATATTTGTATATCGTAACATCTGTTTCATCAGTTTCTCAAGAATCCAAACAAATGTATATGAACTATACATATGTACGAAGGAGAAATATAATGTATATTTAAAAATAAACATAAACGCTACGCTATACGATAAAATCACCGAAACAAATACAACAAAAAGCGACAGTTCATAAAGCCATTAAATATTTTTTTTTTTATGTTTTTTTGATTCTATCTTTATTTATATACAGATTTAGATTCTAAAATTCTATTTTCCATGCTATACGAATACGCTTTTAACTAAAAATTTGTCGAACATGCGCTTTTTAAAATAAACCAAACTTTATAAATAAATAATTTAAAAAAATAATGAAAATTATATGAAATTTCTTAATTAAATAATAATTTCATACAGAAAATTATTAATTATTGCACAAAACGTTTAACTAAAAGGATGACATTTATTTGTTTTCACTTTCACTTTTATATATTTTTGTTGTTCCTTTTTCGTTGATTATGCGTCATTTTTACACAGCACGTGCTCTTACTGCACAGATTTCATATTTAAAATTTTATTATAAGAAACAATTTGAATGGAAAATCACAAAAATTTACTATTCTATATACAAAATTTACTAAATTAGATAAAAAAATAAAATTATAAAAAAGTTTTGTTGGTGATTTGAATGAAATTGCTTTTGAAATTTTGCATTGATTTATAAAATTTAATGAAAAAAAAACTTACCTATACAATCTGGTAATATTGAATTCCAAGTATGACTATCTGTGCAGGACAATTGTCGACTATTTAAACGAGTATCTGGGAATATATAATTTATATCGCATTCGTATAATGCTTTGTTATCTGTTCGGTTAATTAAACGACCATTTTTCGGTATTGGTGGATTGACACATCCAAGAGCTTTAACATAAAAAAACAAAATAAATAAATATAAATTAAATTGATATATAAAAAAAAAATCTGAATTTTTTTATAAAAAATCACATTATTTCAATATTTTTTTTACAGAAAAATCAAGGATATGACGAAAAGAATTAACGCCACCTAGTTATTAATAGGAAAATATTAAAAAATATTGAAAGCTTTAGTGGAGTACCATCTGTAGTTAAATATTATAAAGATATGTATACACTGTAAATTCTTTAATTTGAAAATAAAATTTATTTTTTGATTCTTAAAGTACAATTTACAATTGTTCATTCGGTGATTCGGTATGTCGAATTTCAACTGTTGCTATTTTGAAAAATCTTGCATATATTTTGACATATCGAATGAAAAGTTGCACAAGTATTTGAAGATTGTACAAGTGATTTAAAGGAATTTTAAATTGCGTTATATTGTATATAATTAACACGTAGACTGTCGACACAAAACAGTAATTTTACAAAATATTACCTTAAATTCTGTGTTCAGAAAAAGAAGATTTATAATTTACATATTTACTTCTGAAATTCGTACGCCGTACGCTTATATTAAAAAAATAATTACAAAACTTAACGAAAATTTGCAGATAAAGTCGCGTAGTTTCATTATTATAATAATTTTAAAACCTGGGCTACATAGTTCAGTTCAGTTTCGATTCGATTCCACTGGTTAAGTAGACTGAACAGATAGTTATCGATTGCAACCGATAAAATCACATATTATTATTTTTTGAAAATGTCAAATTTGGATTCGATTCGATTCGACCTATGTGTCCGTTCATTCAATTGATTTCCCATACAAAATATATGAAGACGTCAAATTTGAACTTTACTGAACGAATCGAAACTGAACCGATCCAAACTATGTAGCCACACACTTAATGAAATCAAAAAAAGAAATTTGGTGCGGAATCTTATAGAATAACAACAGGACTCGGTAAAAGGAGACGGTATAGTAAATAATTTAAGGTATATATCAATTTTTTTAAATAGTTTTAATATGTTTTAACAGCATCTGCGATTTCTAAAAAAAACCTACCACGAGTGAGTAAACACACCATCGCTTGTAAGTACAAAACTATGCTATAGTGGCGTCTCTGTTATTATATTATTATATACTATAAGTACGAAAGGACATTATTTGTATTACATATATTAGAAGTTATACGTGACTTGACCTTCATATTTGTATTTCGTGTAGTGTCAATTATATCTGCTAGAAATATTTTATATTTAAATCTTGAAAATATTTAACATAAAAAATGATAATCTATTACTAATTACTCAAGATATTAATCATAAAGAAGCTATCAATTTGATTCTTAAATTCATATTTTAAATAATTAAAAATTTGAAAATGATATTGAATTTTTAGTATTTCCTACTGTAAAGTATACTTAAGAATCAACCATGAGAATTTCCAAAATTATTTTTATATAATTTCACAAACCAAATTCTCTAACTTACCAGAATAATGTATTAGAACGCCTCGTTTAGGATATGCAAATTTTGTTGTAGTTTTAACAATCACCTGCAGAGTATATCAAAAAAGATAACAAAATATTCAAATTTATCATCAAATGTAAAAATATTATTATATTTAACACCCTTTTATTCATGAAATAAAAAAAAAACCTTATGGCTTATGTATAAAACATATTATTTCAACCCTATTAATTTTACTAATATCTTATAGTCTAATATGCTATATAGTCTCTAACTTATGACACTAACCTCAATTTGATTTGATTGACTGATAATTTCTAGTGGTCGAATATCTTCAGAGCAGCTGTTAAACAAAGTGTGTCCAATATCAAGATCAACAATTTCTATAAAGTCCATACATGCTGATTCTTCATCTATACAAAAATGAAAATTTGATTAAAATCACCCTTTTTTTCTTTACGCTCATGAAAATGTGACATTTTAAAATCAACATAAATTAACTCTATTAGGTTTTATAATGTGTGACCTTTATAGCATTAGCATGTTGTAGGAGTTTGGTTTTTAAATATAAGTTCCACTAATATTATAGTAAAATTTATTCGTAAAAAACTTGAGTTGATTTTAAAAAGGATTCACTCACTATAAACTTACTTCTGAGCGATATATCCAAAATAGTTAAACGAATTTTATGACCATGTGGTGCTACAATTTGCCATTTACATTCTGAATCTCCAATATAAAATTTTGGATATCCTGGTGTTGTTACGAAACCATGTAATAATGGACTACGAAATGCTGTCCTTTGAATACTTGTATATGTTTTACGTATTGGTAATTTATTATCATCATTTTCATTAATATTTTCATCGCTATCATCAATATCATCATCAAAATTTTCCATATTATCTTCATCGTATGCTTGACTTTCCGGTAAATCAATTTTAACAATATTATTAGAAATATCTGTTGTCGTTATATGACGTGATGAACCATCATCATCCAGTTTGGTTGATGTTAATAATTCATCTAATGTTGGATTTGGTATTTCAATTTCATTTTCGAAAAATTCATAATTCGTTTGTGCTTTATTAGATGTAGAGGTGGTTGGTAAAGCCGAGGGTACTAGTATCGCTGGTTTAGCTAAATTTAACATTGTTTTGATTTTTTTAGGGAGATGGAAGATAATTAGTATGCAAATTAAGAAATCCTTACAAATTTTTGTATAGTAGACAAAAAATATATACATTCTCTATAAATACTTAAATTAATTAATTAGCAAAACATATTTTAATTAAGTGTTCGGTAGTTTTTATGAAGGTGGAATAATGTTAGTGTGCATATAAAATGTTAAAATATTTTGTTATTTACAAAATTCGTGTAACTTTGAAATGATTTGATGATAAAGTTGTGATAGATAAAATGAAAAAAAAAAGAATGTGTGTCCTTGGAATTGCCAAGTTATGGTAATCTAATTATTTCACTGATTTTAATTTTTTTTAACAATGAGTTTAAAGGCCTCCAATATTGGTCATTAATTTTTCAGTGGGAAAATCAATCGATAATATTTTGAGCATTCTTATTTAATGGATATTTTTGGTATGGTTCTTGATTGAAATTCTTTTTCCATAGTATCCTAATTTTAAAGTTAATCGTGTTAAATTTTTGATTTAGAAGTAATTTTTGATAATGTACAGAGCAATCAAACAATTTGTCCTAATTCGTAGATTTTGACTTAAATTCTAATTGAATTGATTTTTCATGTTAATTAGTGTTGTCAAATGAATTTTGATAGTGATAAATATAATAAATATGAATGAATAATATGACATTGATCTCTTTGCAGATTACACTTAAAGCTGAATTTAGAATGTTAGTGTTTAAGATCACCAATTTAAAAAAAAAAAAATTAAATTAAATAATTTCTGTGTACCACATTTTTCACAACATCAATTTATAAAAAAAAAATAATTTGTGTCTACATTAACAAAATACTAAAAATAAATTCATCCTCACTACTTTCGTCTGTTGTGGAATGGCCATTAATAGTAGGATCAATTCCTAAATCTGCAATATTATAAATAGTAGTAATAGTAGAAGAAAATATAGTTGATATGTTGCGTATAATAGGAGTAGAACTAGTAGTAGTAGCAGATGATGTAGTATAATTTAAATTAGAACTAATAGTAGAATTATATATTGAATTTGGCAATGCCATTAAATTATGTGGTGGTGGTAAAACATCATTATCATCATCACTTTCAATAATTGTTGTTGTATTTAATGGATATCGGTTATCGCCGACGTTCATTAAAGAAATATTTGTAACATTTTGTTGTGGAAATATTATAACATATTGATCACCTTCACGTATTGTAATTGTATAGTTCTCATTTAACTTACTATTATTTAATGGATTTGTTACTAATTTATTATCATCAGTTGATAATAACCAATTTGTTTCTATATCATCTGTTGTATCAACACTGTTAGGTGATGATGATGGTCTTCTGTTTGATGGATAAATTGGACCAGGATAATGTACAATTGTTGAACCCGTAGTGTCAAGTGACATTGTTGGTGAAAATGGATAATGTTGTGATGTAATTGTTGGTTGAAATGTTTCTTGTGTTGTTGATGGTCGTTGGCCATGATTTAAATCTGGTTGTCGTTCGTTAAATAATTCTTCATGGTTTTTTTCAAGTATATCGGTGTCCTTACGAAAATATATTTCATTTCCAATTTTTTCTAAATCATTAAAATCTTCTAAATTACTTGGTAATATTTTTAATACTCTAAAGTCCTATATAGAAATTAATTTTTTTTTGGATTAAACTATAAAAATATTCAAATTATTTTACTTGAGAATATATTCCTTTTTGATCTTTTGTAATTGGTTCTTGTTTAATTGAAGGATTATGTATTTTTATTTTACGTTTCCGTGATTCACCACCACGTGATTCACCAGCAGTTACAGAAGAACCATCATGTCTTGGTATACCATCAAATTCTTCACTTGTTTGTAAAATTTTTAATGAATGATATGCTTCACTACGCAATGCTTCAGCAACAGGTTCATTGGCACCATTATTACCATATTCTTCGAATTGAGCTTTTGCCGAAAGCTCATAACCAATGTTAAGATGTTCCCCACAATAATGATTTACCCGGAAATCTGAAAATATACAAAAAAAAAAAAAAAAATTAGTAAAAATTTAGAAAAATTTAATATTACCTCTGAAAAACATACAGAAAGGGCATTTAAATTATATATAAAGCCAGTGTATTTTATGCCGAAAAGATAGCAATATGAAATGCATGTTAGCTAAAAAAAATGATACTGAAATGAAAAGTAATATTGGAATAGTGACCGGCGGGAATTAACTTGCGAATAAACTAGCAAGAGGATCAATTCTGCATGTGGAACAAGCATAGATGGTAGATCTCCTATTAAACATATTGAAAAGATATATATATATATATATATGTACTTTTTGTCCTTGCCAGGTGGAACGACATAACCACGACAGATGTAGAAGGTACGAACTCAATAACCTGAGTAATCTAGCGGTAAGAGAAGAGACTTACGGATATGGTACGGTTTCTGAATGTCACAAGGTGGATCTCGTGAATCTAAACCAGGTGGTTACGTGAATCATAATAAATATGTGCTAACTCGCTAATTGTGGTCGACGTGTTTTTGTATAGGACTCGCCAATTAAAACAATCAACTAATATGTACATTTTTTTAAGACGAATTGATATGTTCAAACTGACAGGAATACTAAATTAACGCTCATGCTAATTATGCTTATTATTCCAAATACTAATAATTTTCTCAATATAAAAAAAAGTTATAATAAATTTAACATTTAGAGAAACAAATGAAAATGCTTTTTTACAAAATGAAGTTAAATTTTATAAAAAATTCTATAATACGAAAGCCTAAGAAATTATTTTGCATAAAAGTTTTCCACAAAAATTACAAGAAATATATAAACTTATAAAAAATACGTAAATGGAATTTGTAACTAAACACCCACTCTTCCGGGGACAGGAATCACTGAAACTGGCACAGAATGTAAAACTTTTTTAAATAAAGAATAATATAAAATTAGAAAATAGGGTAAAATTTGAATTCATATAATGTTCATAACTATAGCAATAGCACATAATATGAAGGAAAATAAAAAACGTACAAAAAACTTAGTCTGGACATGCTTTTTGCATAGATTTTGTAATAAAAATTTCTTCGATTTCACCAAAATGATATTAAAATTAAAGTATTTTTTTCGGTAAATAACTTTAATAATATGCGGATCAGGGATTTTGTCAGAATTTAATATAATTTACTTAATAAGATATTTAAAATATTGGTAAGTTCTGAAAATTGTCACTCCAAGTAATTAAATTTTCTGGTACAAATAATTTTAATAGAACTTATTTCATCACGAAAATTATGAAAATTTACAAAACACAATCCACAATTAAAATTTGATCGAATCAAAATTTTTGTTTTATCTACAAAATCACATTAAAAACGTGATTTTTTTCGGGTTAAAAAATATGAAAACCAAATGGAATATTAAATATCCTTTATCATCTATCATAATTTTAAGTTCGTTAAATATTCATAAATATTCCATTTTTGATATTGTTTGTATACAACTAAAATATTTGCTCTTTTCAAGTAAATTTCAACCCTTCTGCTTGTTGCAAAAAATCCTATTTTACAATAAAAAAAATATTGGGGGTTGTGGTTAATCGTGAAACATATAAGCATGCACGCCTGTAAAAAATATTTACAAGTAATTTTCCGAAAATTTTATCAAAAATAAATAAATTACCAAAAAAAAAAAATATAGACCGTTTTTTATTAACATCATTTAGTCCTTGTCCGAAATTGTGTGTCTTTTTTCTAAAAAATAAAAATTATTATGGAAAATTGTCCCGGAAATTTTAATTTTTTCAATGTCTTTTTAAAAACTAGAAGAAATGTATTTAAATTAAAAAATTTATGTTTAGTAAAATATCATAAATTATGGTAATAATTTCCGGCGGTTTTTGTTTTTTACAATTTTGTTTAATAAATTAAACTGAGCTGCGCGTGTCTGCATAGCAGAGGTGTAGACACATAGAGTCTTTCGGCTCATTGTAATACCTTACGTAGCTAGCATTTAGATAAGGTTGGTTAACATGGTTTGCTGTTTAGAGAGACCAAAGCAAGGTCCAGACGTGATCTCTTGATTTAGCTCGGTTGGTTTCCCAATCGATGGTTGATGCTTTTGATCGGTTCACTGGTACTGAGTTCTTTTGGATCATACTAAACCTCTGTTACACTTTCCGGTTAGTTCTTTTAATAACTACGGGTCTCTGCAAACAATTATATTTGTGTGTCTGAATTGGTTTTACCAATGTCTTAGAAAGCACTGGATTAATCTCTTATTTAGATCACTTTTTATACCAGCGGAGGATATTCTTAGATATGGTTCAGGACCAGAAGGGTGTTTTGGAACCCTGTAATTACACTGTGACCTGAAACCTAGGAGACTGTCACTTCGTTGCACAGAGCCAGTTTGTTTAGTATAAGATCGCTTCCGCGGCAAGAAGGGAGTTTATTCTGTTGATTTTTGTGTCATGACGGCGACTTGACTAGACTGGACATTCCATCTATGCTGCTGGGTTATGAATGACGCTTGTATAAACGCATAGTCTTCTGCATGAAATACAGTTATGTATGTAATTGCCCAGAGGAAAGTTTATTTTTGTGGTTGAGCCTTCAAGGAATATGCCTACAAATAAAGATCCGTCTGTGTACAAACATTATTACTTATTACGAAAACTATGTAAAAGATGAAAAACTTGAATGCCAAAAATAACTTATCTGATTTAAATTAGTCTGTTCCACAGTCGTTAAAGAAATTAACTATTAACAAGTCCTTTAAAAGAAAGTCCATTAAAAAAAAAAAATTAAGAATTATTATAGATAAAAAACTTTTATATCAAGGACATTTTTAGTGTCGAGCATAAGAAGAGTGCATAATGGATTTTTTGTTTAATTGACCTGTTTTGGAATGATACAGTAAAATATATTTTTAGTACACTTTCTATAAAAATATCATCCCAAAAAGAGGATAACTAGAAAAAGTTTTACTATAGTAAAAGATATAGTAAAAAAATTGCATCCTTTAACTAGATAAATTTAATAAATTTTTAAAAATTAAACGTTCTGTGCTCTAAAAAAATCCTTTTAGATAATTTATGCATTGTAGCATAGAATTAGACACTTAAAAATAATCATTTTTTATTATAAGTTCAGTGATGGTAAAAAATTTGCTGTGTACCAGTTTTTAAAAGATAAACAGGATAATAATTTTTATTATACTTTGGTTGGAATTGTTAGAAAATTATATTTTTTTTTTATTATCATTGAACTTTTTCTACTTATATTTTTGTATACGTTATACAAAAGTTTACGCATTTTATAATTTTGTTTTGCAAGGACATTTCAAACATTTCCAAAGAATAAAAAAATATTTTTTATATATTACACCCATAACCATAATTAAGGATATAAAACTTTTGTGATGATGACATAATTTCAAAACTACTGACAACGATGAAATTATGAATTTTGTATTCATTTTCATATTTCTCTTGTATATATTCACGTTTCAAGGATATTTTAAGTACCATCAAACAAATTAATGAAATTTTCAAATAAAACTAAATATATTCAAATATATTTTCTCAACAAATTTTTTTTCCGTACTATATGATGATGATGAGCTGCTATCTATCAAAATAAAAAGTTTTATGACAAGGAAAAACAAACCATGGTATTATTTTATTATACAATTCCTTTTATTGTTTGACCAAAAATATATAATTTTCCTGTGTCATTCCGAAATGTATTAATCAAAATAAACAAAATATTTTAAGACATCACTAAACTAAAAATATCTATTTTCCATTTTATCATACACCGACGACAACCGGTGGCATTTATCCTTGAATCAAACAAAACAGAAATGGTGAAATAAAATCCATGTTGAAGATTAAAAGACACGCTCTTCACATCCATAAACACGTGTCGAATTTCCAGAAAGAAAAAAAAATATATTTAGAGTACAAATAAAAAAAAAAAAGTAAAAATATAATTATTAATGAAAAATAAATGGAAAATTTGCGCTACAAAAGATTTTATTTGAATAAAAGATAAATTGAAGATGGGGTGATTAATAGAAGATAGTGGAAAAAATTGGTGAGATTTCTGAATTCTGGTGTTATTATTATTATACAGAGTTTTAACAAAACATTACAATTAAGTATAATTGAGAAACTTGATACAAAATTTTGTAAAATTAGCCACAGAAGGGAAACAGATACGAGATACAACAAAATTGATATACCAACATATTTAAGTATAAGAGCTATGGGGTGCAGTGTATAGAATTATAGAAATGAGTTATTAGTATTTGAAGATGTTAGTTCATTGTTGGAGGACTTTGATTTAGTAATTCTACATGTATGAAATCCTGCAAAGGGTAGGTTATATGATGCGGTCGAAGGCCGTCGATCTCTATTGAGAACTATGAACCTCTACGAATACCCAGAAGTATCTTGTGGTATTCGAATATCTATCTTAATCACAGGATTGCGTACTATTCACTATATTTAGAATCATTCTGTTTGTTTTTCTCGAACCCGCCTCGAGTTTAGAAACGGACGCTTGCCCCAAGAACCGCATTCTTCTTCTCGCGAGTGCTGGGCAGTAGCACAAAAGATGATTTGCAGTTTCTGTCCACAAAATCAGTACACACATTGGTGTTCGGTTGGTCGTTTAGTGTAAGGTTGACTATTTTGAGTAAATAATGCAATACACACGAATTAAGGTTTTCCTCTTACGTTATTCTTAGAACTCTTACAGTTTTCTTACTTAATAAACTTATTCGAGTAGAAGGCACTGTTTGCTCAATTTTCAACCTTTCACATACAGTATAGATTAACTCATTTCTTTACATCCGTGAGTCATGGTAGTTCTCGAGTCGAGAATAAGAGATTTCTTCTTTTTCTAGCATTTTAGTACAATTTTTTACATCATATTGTTCATAAAAAGTAAATAGTTCAAATTACTAAAGGGGTGCAAAAATGAATGACTTTAAGAGATCTAAAAAGGATACAATTACGTTATATACTTCTTACCACATTGTTTTGTAATGACGACAAACAATTTACAATAGGAAAATATTTAAATTTAATGAGCGTTATACTTCTTAAAAAAAAACTTTCAGCAATTATGTCAAAATGGGTTTCAGAGTACTGTAAGGTCTTTGACTTCATTGTTGATTTGTTTTTTTATGGAGTGGAATAAGAATTTTCACTATAAAAAGACTGATTTAGAGAATAAAATATTTATAAAAAAGACACAAGGAATTTGATTAAAATATACTTTAATTTAGAACCTTCGATAGTAGAGGGTCCAGTTTAAAATTATGTTATTCTGAAACCAAAACATAATTATTATTCTCCCTTGGGTACAAAGATTTTTTCTATTTATTTGATTATATGAAATTCGCAATACATTATTCATATCACTCCTCTATAAAGCTAATAATCCGAAATAAAGTCAAAGTAAATTGACTGAATTTATATGTTCCCTATTTTTTATTTATGATTGAATTTTAACGCCTATTATACAATATTTTCCACATCCCTAAAATTTTGGTTATATAGTTTATAAAATTTGTCACCCTCTTTTATATAAATTTTCCACCAAATTTCATCATACAATCAAAATTTCAAATCAACAACAACACAATATGTGATGATGAAATGACCCGAAAGAATAAATAAATCAATTTTTAGCGACTAGACGACTTACGACTTACGCAATACGGATTTGGTTTGTGCACTTGTTAATTTCAATTTAACATTTTTAATGATGGAAAATCCTTGGATAGAAAATTTGTTAAATATTGTGCCATATGGATTTCATTATTGAAATCAATTTGCACGTACGTATTAAGTGTTGTTACTTAGATTTTCAAAAAGGAACATAATAAAAGTTTTGGATTTGGTGTTAGTTGAAATAATGCTGTTGTTTTTTTTATTACTCTATTAAAAATGTCGATTTTTTTATGGTGTCACATTATTTTTTAGGGTGTGAAAAGAACAAAATTATTTGCTGGAGAAGAATTATGTACAAGGAAATGGTGGGATATTTTAAAAGTGAATTTAAAAAGTGCGTATGTATTTATTTTATAAGAAACTTTGCGAAATTAAATATCGATCCAGCCGGAAAATGACACATTTAGATATCAAATTTATTTACTGATGAATACAGATTATATTTATTTAGATCCTGACAATTAACTAGCTAAGTCTAAATCATTAGCTTAGATTAGATGAATAATAATAAGTATATAATTATCTTGTTTACGTGTAGTGATTTTGAAAATGCGATTTTGGAACGCGTGTTCACCTGGAACGTGGTAAGTCGACCTAAGCATATCTGTGATTATATTTTAAAACTCTACTATTGACAATACTTGTTGTATATTTATCATAAATTTTATTTTATTTTGCATTTATAATTGAACAAAATATTTATATATAAAGAATTAATAGTCTTCGGCACCTTCGTCGAAGGTACCATCTCCAGAATCCATTTCAACTTCCTCGTAATATTTTTTGAGAGCAGCTAAATCTTCACGAGCTTCTGAGAATTCACCTTCTTCCGCACAAAAGCGCCTTTGGCATACATAAAATCAAATTTATGATCTAAACGAGCCCATGTATACAAACAGCACATTGTACTTTAGCTAAATCATCGCCGTGGTACAACAATAGGTGTTTGGTGTGGGCAAATGTTGCTGGTGATACAGTCAGAATACCAACTCAACTTTGTGTGTTGTGTGTATAATTTTGAATTTCCAATATAAACTGGGCACTATTACATTATCAAATAATGACTTTAAAATTGATTAGTTTTATTTGAAATAAATTATTTTCTATTATTTTCTTATATTTTCTATTATTTTTATATTTTTACATATTTTGTAAATTTTACATAATTATAATTCCGAAGAAAATTTAATCAAGTCCAGCATATATTCTGAAACGTGTCATTATCTGATGATATAATTCTTTGAATTGGTTATTATCGGTTGATGTTATAATGTAGACATGTGACCGCCCGCCAAAATATTTATAATCAATATCCGTTTTTAATATTTTACATTTTGTGTGATCGACAAATTCTGATAATGTTAATAGCTTCAGTTTAGGACAATTTATAATTATTTTATTAAATACATTTTCATCAATTTCTTTACTGGTAATATCTAATATTTGTAATTTCGGCAATTCCAAATTTAGCAAGCTTTCCTTTGTTAACTCAATTGAATCAATTTTCAAATGCATTAGATTTCTTAAATTTTTTATTGAGTAGCCATCCTGTTTTTTAGTTTCTTGATTAAATCCTGTGATACCGTAATTAGTCTACAAAATCATAAATTAATAAAGATAAAATAATTCAAACGCATTTTACTGACCAATTTCAATTTATTAGCATCACGAATCCACAAAGTTGTCAGTTTACTCAAATTTTTAATTATTGATTGCATTCCTTTATTATCTAAATCAGAATCACGTATTGATAACTTCTCAAGATTCGGTATATTTTCGGCAATATCAACAAATATTTTATTATTAATAATTCTATTGCATGGAACTATTTCCAAATATTTAAGATTTTTAATTATTTGTATTTTATTGTTTGTTTTAAAATCAAATCGACATCCAAATAAACGTAATGATGATAATTGTTCACATTTCGAGATTGTAAATAAATTAAAATTTGTTAAATTTCCTTTACACAATGTTAAAACCTTAACGCTTTTAAGCATTTCTGATATTTTTATAAAATCAATTTTTGTTTCAGTTACGAATTCTATTCTTAAATCAACAATATTAGATTTTAAGAAAAAAAATAAGTTTTGCAAATTTGAAATTGCTCCTAGGGACATACTTTCAATATTCATTGATTCCAAGGAATTTAATAATAATAAAAAATCATTATTATTTATGTAATCTGAATCTATAAATAAATGTTTCAATGTTGCCGAATTGTTTCTTAAAATATTGTATATGGCATTGTTAAAATAATTGATTTGCTCCTGATAATTTTTTTTTAATTCGTAAGTAATGATGTGATCAATTTGAACGGATTTCAATTTTTTAGTATGTGTCACAATTTCTAACAAACTCTTTACATTGATATAAGCATGAAAAAAACAAATTTTTGTCAATTGTGATATTATATTTGAAATCTTATTAAACTGATCCGGTTCTATTATCTCATTGAATGGAAAATAAGTTTCAGTAATTGAAAGTTCTTTTAGATATTTTAAAGGTGACATTATTTTGCATAAAATATCAATATTAAAATTTGATCCTCTTAAATCCAGTGAAGTAGTTTTTATATTGGGAAACGTAAGGAATTGTATAAAATATTCGATCATATCTGGATTATAATGAAATTCTCTGAGCATAGAATCACCTATCATTTTTATATTGTAAAAATTCCGAAAACTTTTTTGAAATATCAAAGTAGGATTTTTCTTAACCTCGTATTTAACATTGACAATAAAAAATTTTCGGTGAAATATATCCATTATTTTTAGCCATTTATGACAAACCAATGCCAGTGATTTAAAGTGAGTTTTTTTTTCATTAACATTATCCATGTAATAACAATATTCAAAGATTTTTTCAATAATCTATAAAAAGTAATCGATTTTATATAAAATACACTGAATAATTATTAAGTGATATTAATTTACTTCTGCGGGAAGATCCTGAAACAGCGCCAATTGCGTCATGATCACTTATTTATATTAATGTTTATTATTAATACGGTATAGCAAAACAATATTTAAAGATTTTAGTTGGTGGAAATTATAGTTAATTTTTAGTTACACTTATAAGAGACCAGCAATAATTCGACGTTATCTAGCTAAGTAATACCAATGAATAAAAAAATAATATGATTTATATATAGAAATTATGTTGATAAGGCAACAGAAATAATTTATTTAGAAATATTGATAATTTTTAAATAGATAAGATAAAATACATTAATCTTTCTTATGTAATTTTCTTAAGAATTAGCCAAGTCAAAATATATTTCTAAAGTAACCATTCTTTTGGTCCCATCAAGTAGTATATCATTTTTTTCAGAACTGCAATGCCTAAAGCTAATGGTAAAAAATCTATTATTTTGATTGTTTTTTTCATTTTCTTTTTTTTATTTTCAATTTATAATGGCTTGAATTACCAGGTGACAATTGAATGAAGTAGTAGCATTCTTTTCGGTTACTGTGAATCCCTAAGTTAGTGGTAGCCTGTTTACTCAAGCTTTAATGTTTTGTTTCATTGAATAATAGCCTGTTTACTCAAGCTTTAATGTTTTGTTTCATTGAATAATTATATATATTTATTTTATTTAACTACTTGTATGCAGTTGTGGCTAATTACTAACAATTTTTGTTTATTTTGGATGATGGAAACATCAGTGCTTAATCCACTGTGGATAGTAATTGTGGAGAAGGTATAAGAATGAAAGCATAAAGTTTTAAGATATTATCTTCCTTTTATTGTGTTCTTCTCTTTTGTAAATAGAACTACTTCTACTACTAACTAATATCAATCTTTAAGCTTATTTTCGTTTCGCCTACATTTTCTTGACAATGGGAAAGTGGTGCTTATGTATAAGATTGTTTAGGATGTGTAACGTTTGAATCTGCCAACTTGAAGGAGATAGTATAAGAATCTTTAGAAATCACATACAAATCTATATTCCAGTTGTTTTTATTTAATTCCAATTAATGCCTTCCGTAATCAACCAAACCTTTTTATTTAAAGTAACGATAAGTTCGATATATTCAAAATTAATATTGCTCATAAAATCTAGTGTCATAAAATAAGAATGTTTCGAAATCACCTACAATTTTATCAATCCCACAACGAAGGTTTTCTTTTAAATTAAAAATGATCAGGAGCAAATCACCTTCAGCTGTCCTCTCTGGGTCAGTAAAACATCTTGGATAAGAGCAGCTAGGGGTGATATAAAAAAATCAAGATTAAAGGTTAACTCGAGGTGTTGATGTTGAGTATTGATTAGGGGGATCAAAACACAAATTAATTTTAATTCGAACCAAATTTGTTTGTTTCGCAAATCTCAATAATCATAAATTTGATAAGCGTTCATTTTGGAATTGTTTTAACACTTTTGGACAATATAAACATAAAAACTTTCATCACTTTTATAATAAATTTGTAAACCATTCAATAGAAGTCATATTTATATTATTTCAAAATTATTTCCTGTCAATAATTATGGTCCTGAAAATTATGGTTCCCATAAGGGTAACTTATCTATATACATATTTTTTTTTTATAAATTTACTGCAGATGTCCATTAATTATTATTATATGTTCAATATTTTCTTCCGATTTAACAGTTGACTGAACTGGATGATACCCTCTAAGAAATTGATAAAATTACTCCCTCTAACCATTAAATACAAATAAATAAAATTATATTTATGATAAAAGAAAAACTGAAAAATATTTTTTTTTTATTTTGTTTATTTACATTTTTGTTTTTTATAATTTGTATCTTTTTAATGCTTTGAATCATATGGAAATAGCTGAGTGTAAATATTATTTTTAATAAAATTGTGGCGGGAAAATTGGAAAATCTTCAAAAGTATATTAAAAAATTATTGAAAATGAATTAAAACGAAAAATTATATAAATTGTTTATTTGATTTATTTTCCTATGAAATTTATTTTTCTTTCATTTTACTTTATTACTTAAGTTAAAAGTGCGATTGATCATTGATCATTAATTGATTAAATAAGTTAAATTTTATTGGGTCATAATTTTCCATTAAAGAAGGGAGGGGGGAGGAAATGATTTTTTTGTTTGTGTTTTTAAATGTTTTGTGATACATAAAAGAAAAATTATGTTTTTAATTAATTTTCTTTTATGGGGAAAATTAAATATAGTAAAATATTGAGTGTTTTCGGGGAATATTTTGTATATGTATTTTATAGACAGGGTACCTCATTTCATTTTTAATAAAATAGAGCAATTTTAAATAACTAAAGATTGATAATGTTGACCTAACGCTTAAATCAATGAAAGAAAACGTAATGCTCGCGGTTACCGCATCTACCGTCGACATTGAACAATGTTGAATATTAACCGCCAGCGCCAGAGACTTTGAAACAGGAGTCCAAAACTTAATTCATTTCAATTTATTATTGTGAAAATTCTTGTTAAGGTTGAATAACACTGTTATTAGTATACTGTTCCTGTGCTCGTTATAAAGGTTTAAAATCTAAAAGAATCCTTCACAAAATATATTAAAACATTTGAAAATTTCGAAAAATATAAAACTGTGTCATTAAATTAAAACCATTTATCAGTTACCAAAAATTATATTAAAATGACACAACTTATTAAATTCAATTTCAATTTAAAGTAAAAAAATGTTAAAAGTCCCAGTAAAAATTACTTTTTAGATGACCCAATTACTGAATAACAACTTTTATAGCTCAATAATTAGTTCTTGTTAAAATCTAATTAAAAAAATAAAAATCTAAATATTTATTAGTTTCCATTAAATTAGTAACTAAAAATTCATATTATTTGATTTGTTATATTTATAACTTAATTTGTTTTCCATTTTCAATAATATAGTGAAATCTGAAATTGAAATGAATGAATTAAATATTTAATGGACGTTTTTAAAACCTTAAATGCGGTAAACATGAAAAAATTATTTTAAGAAAATAATTGAAAATTTACGCATTTTATTTCAAGGACAAATGACTTAAATAGAAAAGACGGATTACGACGAGGGAATCGTTTGCAAACAAAATCAATTTTTCTCTTTAAATTGGATATTAATATAAATAAATATTTTATAGGTTTTAGTTTTGTATACTATTAATTTTTTATTGAATTTTGTGTATATACTAAATTTTCGTTCGATATTTGTTAACGTTTTGTTAATGTAATAGGTGATTTGGGAATCTTTGAGTTAAACTAAATATTTATTTGCAGGCCTTTCCTCTCAGGCCGTTCCTATGTCCATTTTATTGTTATTTAAAAAAGCAGTGGATCAATGTATAAATTAACAGTGGATCAATTCAATCAGCATGTAGCGAGACCCCTCTATCCACAATAATATAATGCTGTAGACAGTCATCATGTTATTTTCTATTTCTACGGTTTTTTAGCTTTTTACAAAATATTTGTTCTATATTTATTTTTGTTGGTATTTTGTTGGTTAGTTGGATTAAGTGGCGGATCCCGAGCAACATGACGATGATACCAATTAGCGCGTTTTACTACCACTAATGTGATTCACCAGTTTAGTTATGCTAAAATGTTAGATCCATCCCATAGTATCCAGTACGATGTCAGTAGGTAGCTGCTAAATCGCTAGGGTTGTTGAATCTATGACAACCTACGGTTTCCCTTCTGCACCCTAATCTAAAGAAAAATAGTGCTGGAAAACAGATGCTGCTACGGTCTTCACAAGCATCTGTAATCTCGTCAATTATCGCGCCGTTGCAAGAGAACAATGCATGCATTAGAAATGTGGTTACTTACTTGATGTACTTATGGACCTGTATTTGTAAATTTATGGACCTGTATTTTTAAATAGTAATTGGAAAAATGTATACATAACCAAGAATTATATGATTTATATAAAGAGCTAAGTTTTGTGACTACGTTAGAAATCTAAGGCTCCGATGGGTAGGTCATGTATCATGAATGGTACAACAAAATCCCACAAAATGTATTCTCGATCCAACTGTCAGGAACAAGAAGAAAACTGAGATGATCGGATGGAATGGACGAAAATGCGGCTAGCATAGATGTACATAATTGGCGCACGTTAGCTCAGGATAGAGAAGGAGGTGACTATATCAGGTAGGTTGTAATGCCATAGATGTATGTACATAAACTAACTATTTCTATTATTGAGAGTCTAATTTTCTCGTAATGGAAATGGAGCAAATATTTTACCTTTTTTAGCGATAATTTAAGTATTTTTTGAAGGTTGAAACTTTGTTGGCATTAAAATTGTATAAACTATTAATCATTTCGTATGATAAAATTGTTTTAAATCAGAAAAAGAAATATTCTGAAATAAATTATTAGTCCAAAATTTGCTATTTATTTTGCCAATCTCTTTGTAAGTCACCTTGTATATGTGATGTTCAATGGCGTGCAAAAATCTATCAAAAATATTTACTGATTTATTATTTTAGTTAAATCAATCAAATAGAAAAATTGTTTTCGATTAAAGAATATTGAACAGAAAAATATGTATACAAAAAAAAGGATATATAAAAAGGACAATCATTTTCCAAAATGAATAATCAAGAAAATTTATCACGCCTCGTTCGAATTTTATTTTCGTATCATAGATAAACATTTTCATTATGATAACATTGTTAAATTACTAAATTATTATCATCATTTTCCGGAAGGACTAAAACCTATATACAAAGTAGTAGAAGGTCAAAATGACTTTCATTTTAGTGTCCTATATAATATTTAATTCAATTATTTATGATTTGTTTGCATAAAAAATGGTTAATTTAATATAAAGTGGAATAGGTCAGGGATATTTTTAGTTATTTCAGTTGTATAGGCGCCAATGTTATTGATTTTCCTGAAAATTTTCACTATGGGAAAATATTATTTTTTATAATAACATTTTTGGTTTAGTGTTGCGTGTATTGAATGAAAAAGTTTTAAAAATTCAAATTTTAATAGTGGATTCTTCACTTAACATCTGCGGGCCCCGCGTTGATAATTTTAAAAATTATAATATCTTTTCGAGAAATTGGTTTTGATATCAGAATAAAATTGTGTTGAATAAACTAAAATAACTACAACCTACTAAAACTATTCTGAAGGAACATAACCAGATCAAAATATGAATTGAACTCACTTCACGTGCAAATGGCCAGAGCCAAAAAGGTTACACTTGGTGAGTATGAACTGAACAATCTTAGCAATCTAGCGGTTAATAGACCTAAATATATATGGTTAGATTTCTGAATTCAATGAGGTGGATCTAAAATCACTATTTTAATTGGAGTAACCACTATATTGCATGAGACTCGTCACTAAAATCCAGCAACTAACCAATAAATTTTTCACTATTTACTAATTATAAATTATTACCTCCCAAATAAATTTGTTCAGACTTCAAATACATTTTGTGATCCGTGGCAGCTAGACTGCGTAACCAGCAGAATTGGATATAAATTTGAATGGGACTATAAAAAATAGAATTTTTGAAAAAGGTTGCAAATCAATGTTTTATGTAGAACATTTTTTTATGTAAAACCGACCATAAATACTATGTTAAACATTTTTGAATCATGAATTTATAAATTTTACATAAAAGTTTTTAGTTATTTATAAATGTAATTGCTTTTTTTATACTTCAATTAAAAGTAGTTTTTTATCCGTGACGTGACGATTGTTATTATATATTTACTCTGATTATGAATATATAAATATAGAATTTTAATTTTAACAACAATCAATAAAAAGTTGACATATAAAATATGAAAATATAAATTTATATCAAATTACAAACCATTCAAAATTTCCATATTTTTTTAATTATTACATGGTAATATTAAAATTTCGGATCTAATTAAAATAAATTCCTAATATTTTCAGAATTTCTAACTATAAATTTTTCATTTTATATTCCGAATAAATTGTTATCATTTTTAAACTGCCCAAAAACCGAATCCTTGCTCCTAATTTCCATTTATCAATTTTTATATCGGACAAAGTTTTTGTTGTTCCAAGTCTTTCAAGCTTGTCGAATCCTTAATTTTTATGATAATTAATATCAAAATAAAATTTAATTTATCTTTTATATCAGATGAAAATAAGGACATTTTACAAAGTAAAAATAAAATTTTTTGTTAAAAAATTAGAAAATTTATTCACGTACACGACAACATAAATTAATTGTCTACAACAACAACATATTAAGGACAAAACGCAGTAGAAAACATTATTTTATGTTGTTGTTGACATATAATATTTTAGAGCGTTTATTTAAAGTCATTTTAAATTAAAACATTTTTGCATAAATTTCCATTTTACGTGCAGTAATATGGATCAACTGTGAAAGTGTTGTTATGACCTTGAAAGTAGAAAGTATGAATTTAGTTCAAATCCTATTAAATGGAAATTATTTGCCAAAAGTACTATTTTAAAAGGAAAAGCTAATGGGGAGTTCCGAGCAAAGTAATAATCAGCAAATATTTAGAAAATAGAAAAAGTTTAGTATATCTGGGCGACCGCGCTATAAAGAGGACATTCAATGCTGAGGGATCATGCCTTTAAGATATGTCGATCGGGGGTAAACATCTGTAGAAGACGCGGAGACGAACGCGAGACATCTGAACACTTTGTGTGTCATTGCTCTTGTGGCTCAAACATTAATTTTACATGGACGAACTGCATGTAGCAGGATTTCTGTCTTGAAAACCAATTCTAAAATGCGGTCGAACAAGTTTCTGGCTTAGTCTGTCACTGCGGCATTTCTATTAGGCCTAATAGCGCATGAATTCCAATCGGTTTTTCTCTCAAATCCAATCTAATCCAAACTCCGAGTTTTGGATTATCCCTAGATTAGCAGCTTTAATAAAGGATATCAAGTTTTTTGATAAAAAATTTATGCGTAAATTAAATTTTTATTTATTTATTTCAAAATTTATTAAATATATAAATTTTTAATTAAAATTACCAACAAAAAAGTGTAAAATGTTAAAATATCTTTAAGAATTTATAATCGTAAATATATTAAGTTCTTAAATCTTTACTAATTGATCTTTAGGGAGATTGTCGCGTATATGTTTTAATTAGAAAACAGCTGAAATTACTTAAAAAAGATATAAAATTACATTTAAAAATACTAAAATTTATGCTTATTTACTCTGGCAAAAACCGAAAAGGAATTTGAGTTCAAATTAAGGGTGAAAAATTTAACATATCCTTAAGGGTTAAATACTTAAAACATGTGTGAAGATTTGGGGAAGATAAAAATATATAAATTTCAGTTTTAGAAATGAAAAAAGGTACAGAAATAGGATTTTCTAAAATGAATTTGGCTGATTGAAATTATTAAGTTTTGTTAAAATAATCAATTTTCATTTGAAGCTATTAATTTAATGATCTTAATTGCAATTTCTATAATAAAATGCCATATGAAAGACAGCATCTCTGCATTGTTTTACAAATTCTGGATGAATCTGAGAATATGTTTGAAGGAATTTGAAGAAAATATCCTGCATATTAAAGCGACTATTATACCTTCCAATATATTTGATTGATAATTGATGCTGTGGATAGGATGTGTTCAGCAGCTTCTTCTTCTTCAATAGAAATTCTACATAATTGAATGAAGAATGAACTGTTAAGAACCATATATGATTAGTACGAGTCCTCAACGTAAACGAGGATCCTTTATCTTAATTTGTTTATATTTACATGCTGGTCGTGGTATGGCTCTTACTTATATACCCCAATTTGATTAGTACGAGTAATTTTATTATTTTTAGTAATAGGAACATCTTTCATAGGGTACGTTTTACACTGAGTTCAAATGTCTTTCTGAGGTGCTACAATAATTACTAATTTATTAGCTGCTGTTCCATTCCTAGCAGCTGACCTATAGTACAATGATTGTGAGGAGATATACAGTAGATAATGCTACACTTACATCACGATTGATTTCTTTTATGTATCAGATAATTTCCGGTTTCTGATAGGCCCAGTATTTCTGAGTTTGGGTAAAGACACAGGATTTGAGGGTGAAAACGTGAAAGGTTTAGTAGAACATCATGATTTATATTTTTTCAAGGTGCTTGTGCCAATTAAAACTATCTTGTTTTTAATTTAGAATTGAGACCTTAAAATTTATTATAACATTAAGTTCAATAGAGTTTAGATATTTTTAATGTACTATCTAAAGGTCCCTTTAAATAACATTGAACTTTGCGTGTTCATGAATTAACCCTTTTATATTTAACATTTGTTGGTCAAAAATTAATTACATAATTTTCTTTTGAAATTAATATTTATCCCGAAGTAAATGACTTTTTATGGTATTTACTCAATAAATCTTCTTGTAATTTGCATATTTTTTTCCGGAAACATTCCCAAAAAAAAAAAAAAAACAAACGAACAAGACAATTCAAAATTATAATAAATCAAAATAATCGAACTGGAACGAAATGATCCTTGTGCCCTTCAAATCCTTGAAATATTTGTAAATATAAAAACCATCATACATTTATTTTGTATGCTGATTGAAACGGACATTAAGGCGTGTAACCGCGCACTATAATACGCTCATAACAAAATAGCCATGTAAAACGTTCGTAAATATTTTTTTTTTGTCACTCACACTAAGTCATATGAGAATGCGTATATTTAGGGTATTTTGAGTCTTTTTGTCTCTACATTATAAATTGTCCAAAAAATATCCCCTCTGGTCTAAATCTATAAATTCTAAAATAATTAGATAATTTTTTTTGTTAACTAAAACCGAAAAGGGAAAGCGGTCAACTGTAACGATCAAATAAGAGCATCTGGATATGACATTGGCGACACTACATTACTGCTTACATAATTTAAGGGAAAATATTGCGTTTCTGATAATTTAAAAAAAAAAAATTATCACTTCATTGTGTTAAATGTCCTTTTACGTGGATATTTATTAATTTTTTTTTTGTTAGTAAAGAATGCGTAACGTCGTAACGATATGATAACATTTACATTTATTCGGGAAATATGAAAATCAAATAAACAAATTCGTAAAAAAGCGACCAAATAGTTTATTAAATAAATATCCGGATTATAAAAGGATATTTAAATAAAATGTCAAGGATTTATATTATTTTTCCACATAGGAGGATTTTTAATTTTAAGGGGTGATTAACTTATAAAATTTTCTGCAAAAAATATCAAAAACTATAATTAAAGAGGTCAGTATATTTAGTTATTGAAGCAGGTATTCCATTTGTCTGTCTATTTATTGATACGGTGTTAATTTTTCAATTTGTCTACCAAATAAAGTCGTTTATAACTTAAATTTTCGCTAGAGTCGTGTAAAAATGACGGATGACAGGAATTCCAATGATAATCAAGAGAAACTGCGTCAGTTAATATAATTCCATTTCTGTTGCTAAGAAGCACTACTCTACTAAATCTATTTATTATAATCTGTACTGTAAAATGTTCATCATCTTCTTTTTCTTTTTCAGCGTTCACAGCCGCGGTCTAAATTAATTGACTTTCAATTAAGGACCTGCATCATGCTTGTGACATCCTGGTCAACTGCATCGATCGACCTAACTCTTGGCATGTCAACTGTTCTTCTGCTTTACTCATGACGGCTTATAATCTAGATGAAATCAGTGTCCTTTAACATAGTATTTACCAAAAATGATATTAAAACTCTCATTATACAAAAAAAACCGTATCAAAATATTGGATAGCATTTAGAATTCGTTCCACTGACAGAACTTTTTCCATAGCATCATCCAAATTTTATTTAAATATAAGTTTTTTATTGAAATTCTGAAATGAAATCTATGATTTTATCCCTATCAGAAGTTCTTTTTTAATAATTTCCAGTAACAAACCCCTTACAAACATTTTTTTCTTAATTTTTTATTGACAAACCATATTTTTCAAATCTCTAGATTTGATGCACCTGGAATTATTGAAAAATCAGTGTTTAAAAATTACAAAAATAGAAAATTTTTATTGTTGTGTTTTGAAGGTGCCGAAAGAATTTTTCTTATACCCTGACTAATTTTTTGTCTATTATATACAGAATTTCTTAAAGACTATTTATATTTTTTTTAAAATTTTATGACTTTCAGAGGCTGACGAAGATTAGTGTAATAAAAGTGTCAGAATTTTAAGTGAAAAACAGAAAGAGAATTCATTAATTTAAGGATATTATATAAAAAAAATATTTATTTTTGGTTGTATATTATGAAGCCATATCAGGATGAGAATTATTAAAATGATGTTGTGTTAAATAAATAATAATAAAAATAATTTAATGATAATTTAATCTAAGAGAAATTGTCACTCAGCATGATATATTTAATGTATATAAATAATTTTTAGTATTATTACTTTTCCTTTTAAAAAGGAAATTTCGTCCCCCAAAATATAATATTAAATTTTTTTTTAATATGTCAATGTCCTTTGAGGATATATGGGTCGACATTTAATGGAAATGTAATACTATATATCTTGGGAAATATCCATCAGATAAAATATATATTGAAATATGAATTTATAAATTGAAAAGAATCGTTCAAATGAAATAATGATATATGGAAAAGAGATTTTCAATTTGGCTTTTTGGTATTAATTAATAAATTGTAATAATGGAATAAATTACAATGGAATATTTGAAATAATTATAAGAGAAAGTGTGTCAAATATCATTCGGTTCTGGAGGTTTTAGTAGGTTGAAAAAGAGTTAAGTAGATAGAAAGCTTTCAACAAAATCTTTGACTTTGAGGAGTCTCGCGCAAAGTAGTTACAAATAAATAACTGCAAAGTAGGAAGAGCTCAGTATATCTGCAGAACGCAGTTATTAACTCTTAACCTGACATATAAATTATGTTTTTAAGATACGACTATCCTAGTTCAATTAATCAATTAATCCAAACCTTTAAGAATAAGTAAATTTCTTTGTAAAAATTTCATTGATAAATTTATATTTATGAAATTATTCGTTGATTTTTCATATAAAACTATTTATTAATAAAATTCTATAATTTTCATTCAATAATCTTTGATGACTTACAAAAAATATTAAATTATTTACAAGATGTAAATAGCATCGTCCAACAAATTTTGTAACTTCTAGTTTTGTATCGAAATTATTTCGATACAAATTATGAATACTGAGTTAGTTTGAAACTAACTATTCGGTATTTCACTGTACCGAATTCCAGTCAATGGCTTTTCAATGTTTGGCTCAAAAAGTTATCCTACTGTATAAACAAAACAACCAAATCTACCTTAATGATGGATTTAGCATATTTCAATGACGCATCTAAAGATTTTTATTCCTTTTTTCGTCTTTTTATCAGATAAAATATCTGATTAAATCTTACAATTATCACAAGTTCTGACATCTCCGACAGCGATTTTCTGATGAAACGATCAATTCAGACTTCAGAGTTAATATAGATTGAACATGGTTTAAAGGTCAGATGTAAATGTAAATGAATTGGTAAGTTTTACTTGTAATTTAGAGTTTGGTGCATAGTAAAATAAGACTTTAATATAATAATTATATTAATTTGGTACATTACTTCTAGAAAAAACCACTTTTTACAAACTGATAAGTTTATATTTACAAAAATAGAACAAAATAAGAAAATAATATTCTGCTATTTTAAATAAATTTCTATTATGTAATTCTTCTTAAATATAATCGATAAGGAAATTATGCAACAATATTAAATTTCTTTTCATATCTACATTCAAACTCCAATCTAAATTTAAATAAAGACTTCTTTTTTATATAACCATTAAGGCCAAAACAAAAATGAATTACATATTTTATTTCTACAAATTTCCGTAAAATCCCATGGTCTTTAATATTGATTACTTCTGAAAGAAGCCAAACCACCCGTGCATCTAAATAATTTCTTACATAATTATTACTTTGATATCAACTTATTTTTATATGAGCGCAGATGTTTTGCACCACAGGAGTTATTTAACCGCTCAAATAATCTAATGTTTTGACTACATCAAATCATCTACACAATTTTTTTATAATTCAAAACCCGCAGCTGAAATTGATAATTCTTTAACGCTCAATTAATTAAATTTTTTAAATTCATTGACGATTGATAAAGATCAAAATTAACGCCTTTTTGGTTAAATTTTCCGTAATTAGGAAGAGTTAGAGGGATTTGAATAATTATTTTTAGCTGTTACTATAATTTATTAGTACTATGCAAGGTGTTAAAGAAATATAAATATAAAAAGAATTTGTTTTCATAGACTTACCATCCATACAAATATATTTAACACGAACAGTTCCACTTTCCCACACTTTTGAAAATGGATGATCAATGTTAAAAATAAAACTACAATGATTCTTTCCGGAGCATCTGGAAAAAAGTAAATATATTTTAGATATTTGAATAATTTTATATAATATTGATATGTAATATAAAAAATTGATAACTAAACAGTGAACATCAATAATTAAAATATCAATTTAACTAGGAATGATTCCTTTTAAATACTATTCTTCTTGTTCGTTAGATGGTTTAAGTGGCGAGTCTCCAGTAACATGCCCGGCGACTTCAATTAGCGCATTTGCACCGTTTTGCTACCATTCATTTACGCGGTGGAAAGATGCAGTTTAGATCTACCTCGTGCTATTCAAGAAGCATACCGTCTATCTGGGCTGGGTTGCTTAATGGCTAGGTCGATGAGTTCGCTTACATCTTATATTGGCCAAGGATACGGTGTTTATTGGTGGGCCAACTTGCTCTGCAAGTGATGCATACAAATTGGAGCTACTATTATTCGTGTATATTAAATAAAAATTTGAATGTAAATGAAATATTTAACTAATATTAGTTATGAAAACTTTAATTAAATTAAATTTACTAGTTTTTCAATTCGATTGTCTTAAATCATAGTCTATGTTAGCTAAGAAGCTCTTTATAGATAATCTAAAAAATAACAATTATTATTTTCTAACTAGAGACAATTACTTATTAGTTATTTGCAACAACAAAAACCTATTTCATTTGTTTAATTGTAATAAATTTCAAACTAAATTACGAACTTGAAATTACTTGTTCTTTCTTAAATATAGTTACCCACTCTACTAAATTCTTTAATAATTCAATTTTCTATTTTTGGTTTATTTTTAATATAATTTTGTATGTAGCTGAAATACAACTAAATAAATTATAAACTTGCATAACAAAATATATGTATAATTTCCTAACTAGATTGAGAACTATAGATTACTAGTTACATTAAATATATTTGATCATTCTACACTAAACAGTGCAATTATCTATAATAAAACTTTAATATTCTTTTCGTAAAGTCCTGTTTCATTGTGAAATTCCATGCCTTAATACTAGTAGATAGTATGTTCCACCGAATTTATGATTTCAATTTTCATTAATATATGATATTTTATTTCTATCTGCAATATGAAAATTAAATTTGTTACTCAAACCAAAATTTCAATAAATCAAAGATTTTTTTTTATATCAATTAACTATTAAAAAAAACTCATAATTTCTAGCCTATCCCAATTAAAAAAATATTTAACTATGCAGAGCTATTAATAATTATTACAACAAAACTAATAATTTTTTTTCGAAAATATGGACTTGATCCAAAAATTTTTTGAACCATGAAGAGAAAATATGGGTTGGACTGATAAAATATCTGTATAAACCAATCACCAAAAAAACAAACTAACTAAAAATCAAATTCCAAATAATATTATTAAATTTATATAGAGAATATTATTGACCCATGATGATCAGATCAATTATCCATAAACGATTTAAAGTATGTATCATCATTATTAACATAATATCGATTATTGATTGACGGTCATTATCATTTAATTGTCTCATATTTTCCCTAAAAACGTTTTATAATATGATCAAAAACGTATACGCAATTTAAAAAGAGTTAAACAATTAGCCATAACGAAAATCACTTTTTGATATTATTATAAAATTTAACTGAGGAAAAACGGATCGTTTACGCATTAAATTAACTAATTTAGTTATTTTTATTAGTTTTTCCAAATGTGATGTCATTTGATTGTCGCGCAACGCACCATTTATTAACCAGATATAAAGTCAGAAGAGACAGGCCAGCCATAAAACATTTTATTTTCGCCGTATAAAAAAAAATTGGAATTTTATTTGTCAATATTCGATTGATTTATATTATTTTTAGGCCGAACAAAAATTAGTTAAACATTTTCATAAATTGTTTTTGTATTTGAAAGAACGAGGGATAGAAATTTAATGTTAATTTTTTTTTTGACAAAAGCGCCATACTGTGTGTTTACCAAAAAAAAAATGTTATGATATTGAAATTGTATTGCTACGACGACGATCACAGCATAATTTATGATAGCAATATGGTTACGACTTGTACTTTGTCAGAGGGTAAAACGTAACGCCGTGTACGTGTTTGTTTATTGGAAGTTAACGCGTGCTTTTGTAACAGATAAAAAAAATATGTTATAGTACTTTAAGTATTTATCAAATTTTAGAAAATATAATTTGAATTATTTTTGAACATATCGTACAAAAAATTTAAAAACATGCTTAAGGGCGGCAAGATTTAAATTCAAAATATGCGCGCGCGGTAAGAATAAAAAACATGCTCAACAACATCTTTGGGTATTGTAAAAATTTTATAAATATTATTATACACTCATTCGTGAATCCGTTTATATTTACGGTGCTAGTAATATCCAAACTTACGAAAATAAGGAAAATAAGTTTTTTATTCAAACTTACGAAAATAAGGAAACCGGGAACTAATGAAAGCAAATATTTACAAATTACCATTAACATGAACTTCAAGGAGCTAGAGCTAGACGATAGAAATATGGTATTAAGTATACTTCCTATGTTATTGAACTTATAAAAGAAGAGTGTTTCGAAAAAGCTTTTTACCAGACGTTGACCATTCTGTGCTGTCAGTAGCTGCGCCTTCAAAAAGTAAAAAACTGCCCAATCTCAGGAATTATACAATCTCAGAAATCAACATTTTCCCAATCAAATTTCAAAAACTCTCGAAGCTATTCATTCTTGGACCAACAAAAAAGCGAGCAACAGAGCTTCTTTAACGGCGGAACACATGTTGCTATGAGGCGTTGCTGTCTAGACAACTTCACCACATCGAAGATTGTATTTTCGCTATTTCGGATACGTGGTGGCTACCAGTAAATCAGCTGTAATGTTTCATCGTACAGGCAGTACGGCTTGTTCGATGATGAATAATTAGAAGGTATATCACGAAAAGACAAAAATAGGTACATTGATAAAGACTGCATGTAGCCACCCTTACTCTTCAACTAACATAACCAGACATTAAAAATCTGGCGGAGCTACGAAAATAATCTAAGGAAGTTATGAAAACTAATGATTTAAAAGAAAATGGTCAAATTAAATTATTTTCCAGACATTTTTAAATGGCTGTCACTGTCACTACAATCTAAGCTCATATATGATTAGAATTTATTCAACAGACAACATTAAAATTACTATTTAAATTTTATCAGCACATTTAAAAAATAACGAAATTGTCAACTATAAAATCATAAATTATATTGCATTTTCAATATTGTGCACTTAATTATTTAAGTGTCACTTCAAACATTTTTAGTTTTTAATTGAATTTTTATAATTATTTATGAGAATAATTAAAATCTTTGTTTTATAAATTTTAACATATGCTTAGACTTAGACTTAAAGAGTGCTCATAAGTATACATTAATAGTTATTAGGGAACGCATTTATTTGAATTAATTATTTTAAATGTTTTATAATATAATTAAAATACCAATATTACGCAGAGTTGTGTAGTGGGTGTATAAACTTTATAGTTTAGAGACAACTTTTGAATATTTAATTAAAAACAAATAATAAATTGTTTATATAATCAAAACAAATGCCAACAATTTAACTACTTAATTTGTACTATAATTTAATATATTTGGGCGCCAAACAAACGGAAATCCATACCGTCTCTAATATTTTCTCTATTTATGTATTTTTTTATATAATTAATTAATTAATTAATATTCGTAATTTGTTTAGTTTTGTTATTAGGGTTTCTCCTATTTTAGGTAATGGAACAATAAAGTTCAATGCTAAATTATTTTAAAATTGATTTACAAACAAAATAACAAAATTGTATTTTTAATACTTTTAGCGGATTAAATAATTTGTAATTGAGCTTTGTGTCGAAAACAAATTATATAAAAATAGTAAAAGTAAATGTTGGTAATGGAATCACAATAATTAATAATTTAAGTCTCTAAGCATCTCTAAGCACTTAAATGTAATTTGCTATTGGTTTTTTTCTTCGAGATCTAGAATTTCAGTTTTTTCTTCTTAATCGAACATAAAAAAGAGATCAAATTTTGTTATGGTATAATTTGAAGTATGATTTTTCAAAAATATCACATTGTATTATTAAATCTGAATACAAAAATTGAAATTTCAAAAAAATCATCTAAATCAAAATAAAAATTGATTTTTTTTTGTTCCAATCGAAAACAAAATTGGATCTAGTTAAAAAAAAACCGATTTTCGTTTTGCCAATAGAAATCCAAATTAGATTCTATATTAAAATTTAATAAAAAATTTTAAATTTTTTTTTTTTTTTAATTAAATATTGATTTAGCGATTGGGTGTGTGCTCTACGCCCCCAAGGTTATTTGATTTTTCTTAATGTCAACATTGACATTAAGAACAGAAAATTATTTTCAATTAAAATTCTTTAACTATAAGTTCATAAAAAAACTATTTCTAAATGGCAAAAGTTGTAAATAACGATACGATGCCATTTACGATGAAGAAAGAAAATTGAAAATATATAAATTAAAATGATTTTATTATAATGGTTTTTTGTTGTTGTATATAACATTTCCAGATTAAATTAGTCGGTTTTCAAATTCTACAAAACAGAAGCGGTTTGTTCACTAGCATCAGATATGGATTTTTAACTGAATTTTGTTACCCATTATTCGCCAACTTTGAACCATATAGAAATAGAATGCCACTTTTTTCAAAAATAAAAATCTCAAAATTGTTAAAAGTGTTTAAAAAAAAATTAATATAGTTTGCGAAAAACGACTAATTTAATCTGAAAATGAAAATGGTATATAGAGAAAATGTTTACCAACAAAAGATATGACATTTTTGAAGGATATTTTCCAGTTGTTTGTAAAAAAATTTCCAATATAGTTATTATAATTATATAAATAAGTTTATAGATTGCATGTATGAAAATAATTATTAGTTTTAGCAAAATTATGAAAAGAAGAAACTTTTTTTTTTTATATTTGAAGTTGACGACTAACCTAAAATTCGTTGGTATGAATTTTATATATTTAGGTTTACCATTAAAACCTAAATAAAATTGAAGGTTACAACTTCTTCTTATCATATTTAATAAATTTACTATAAATACGCTTATCAAAAATTTATTTTGTTTACCTTGTTCACTCCAATTAAGAAAAAATGGTCTCAATTATAGAGGATTTGACAAATTCTATTCCAATTTGAGCCTATACTAAATTTTTCCAACCTATTTATAGTGAAAATAAGTGAAAAATAAGTTTTATTACTTAGACATTTTTGTTGTCAGAAAATGGTATCAATCATTAGCATTTTAAATTGCACATTAGAGATTTTATTAGTTAATTATTAGAAAGAGGATGGTACCCGCACTATGCCACTAATTGACCCTGTGAACAACTAAACTCTCTTTTATTCTAAATTAAGTTATAAGACATTTAAGAATGTACATTATGACAATTTTCGACATTTCCTCCAAGCTATCATCGAATTTTTAATTCCCAAACTCTCTTACTGGAAGATTTTATTTCCATGGCACTCATTAAAGCTGATATCAATGTATTCACCTGGAATTGTAACTTAATGCATTATAGCATAGAATACACTAGAAATGCGGCATCGCCACTTTTGCTGTTATTAAAGAAAGCTATATGATCATTCCAAAGTCAAATAAATAACAATTTATCACATTAAGTCTTTGAGATATAATCCAAATCCTTTTTATGCCAAACCTCTTCAATAATCCTTTTTTTAATCCTTTGTTAATATATTGCAACAACTTTTTTTTTTTACCTGTTAGCTGGTTTAATTATATTCAAAGTTTTGTTGACTGACATGATATATAACATTTTTTACTTTTAAAACCCTTATTCGAAATGTTGTGGAAATTAACTAAATCACTGTCGTCCTATCACATACACAACAAACATAAATTGTCCTTTTTAAAGTATTAAATTTCAAAATAAAAGAAATAGAATATTTAAGAACATTGAATAACAGACAGAGAAGCCATGTCAACAAAAAAAAAAATCCAATTCTGTTAAATATCGTCGAAATTAAATTCCACGATTTGTGTATCCAAATAGAATAAAAAAAGGACACTAAATATTATTCTTAATAATGATTTGTAGCCAGATATGAATTCAAGGTAATTTTTTTAGCGGAATTTAGAAGCTAAATTCTGATCAATTACTGGCAATCATTTTATGTATTAGTAATAAAAAATACATTTTTACAAGGTTCTGTAGATTCAATTAGTATTATGGTTAAAAGTAAAACATTTCAAATGCTACTGGATTGGTGACAGAATTCTCATACACATACACGTTAGGTTAGGTTACCTTTATGGAGAGAACTGTTTAAAGTTATTGATGAAAGGGTCAACAAAGGTTCATAAGTCTATCACAGTCATACACTTAGAATTCCCTAAGAAATGAAGAATTAATATTCATAGAAATGATGATTTTATCCATAGTACAAGGATAATTAAAAAATATTTCAAATTGCATACTTACTGGATGCATCACGGAACAGACCTTATTAAAAACGGATTGATATTTAATATATTATGATCATCGTGTAGATCTGGCTGGAAACTGAAAAAAATGAGATCCAATTTTATAGATTCAGTTCTAAGAGGAACGGAGATTCAATAATACTTGCAATAACTTGGTGACAATCACATTAGCGGATATTTGCGGGCTCCTTTAAAAAGAAAACAAATCAATAAGTTTGAGACGGTTTACATAAGGGGCTAAATAGGCAAGTATAGAAATACTTGTCCCATGACACAGGTTCGTACAGAAAAAAGAAAGACTTTTAAAAATTGGAATACCTGGAAACTTAATATTAAACTCAAATTTTAAATGGTTCAAAAGTAGATACACATTTCGAAATAATTTCTAAAATTGGTGTAATTTTAAAATTGTATTTTAAAAATTACATTCTAGGGCTTTTACTTTCGGAATTGAACAATTTAAAATTCGCCTCTGTTGTTTATTAACTCCTTCTAATATCTATAAAAAAAAAATCTAAATATTCTTCCTGACACAAACTTAAATATGATATTTTTTTATATATTTTTGTTATTTTCAAATTTTGAAGATATATCCGGTATCATTTTGATATGTTTATATTAATTACAATACAAAATATATCGAAAAAGAATTATTTTATTGATATTTTGATGACAATGCCGGATTTTAAATAGAACTTCTATTCAAATACTTCGGTATCTATACAAATATTAATTTCGTTTATGTCTTTTAAATATATAAATCGATTTAATATAGACAACAGCTTGCAAAAAAATGGTATTGAATTTTGCAATAGTTGTTGGGAAAATTTAATATCCCAGTGCCAAGAGGAATGGTTGATTTATTATAGCTATCTTCTTTGGATGGGTGACAAGCAATGTGATTGATTTTTTTATATATTTTAAATTGCAAAAGTGAACTCAATGAGAGTAAATAATAGTATAGTTTTCATCAATAAATAGTGCAATTTCATTGTTCCAATTCAAAGGAGATTGAACTTTGAACTGGTTAAAGTTAAAATTTGTATATATAATTTTATTTTTATTTAATATATTTTAAGATTTAATTAGTAATTCAGTATCCATTCAATATCAAACTCAGACACAAGCTCCATATTTTGGTTAATCGAGAAAATCAGGAGCTGAAAAAGCAACTGATTATTTGTTTTGATCAGAGAAAACAAGTAATGTCTATATTCTAAATGTTCAAATTCTTAAGCTTGATTTCTTGCACTTACTATCTCACTTGGATCAAGCTCTAATATTTTTCCCTGTTAGTAATTAGACATAGAACCGCTTAATACAAGCAGTTAAATAAAAATAAATATATTATTCAGAAAAACAAAACTTTTAAACAGGCTACCACTTACTTACATAGGCTTTCACTAGTTTCCCTCTAATTCGTCACCTGGTAATTCAAGCTATTATAAATTGAAAAAAGTAGAAATGGATCTCAAGGAGTTCCAAAACTGGACACATTCTACCAGTTATGTGCAAGTAAAAATATTTACTAAGGAAAAACTGAAATAGCGCCACAGAAAAAAAAAACAATCAAACAAATCAACAGGTTACCAACCACTGGCTTTAGACTTCGCAGTTTGTATCGATTTATACGTGCAAATATATTTTAATCGTTACAAGGATCGAAATATTAGTGATTCATGTTATAATTGAGTAGGGTCTCATCAAAATTTGTGTTATTTCTATATTAATCTTTATTGACCTAATGTTATCAATTTTTTATTAAAAATATAGAGTTTCGTTCACCCTTTTAATCGGTGCATTAGTAAAAGCTATGCCAAATAATTTATGAAACAATTTAAATATGAAAAACTAGTGCTGTAATTATTTAAATTTTATAGGTACCGTGACAACAAATTTAGATACTCATTATATGGATTTTAAATAACAAAGTTTTACGAGTATTATTCAAATTTATTGTATCTCTAAATTTCCTAAACTCAGTCTATTATAAATTTACAATATTTAAATTTTAAATTTACTATATCTCAATTTATAGTATGAATAATTTGATATAAGGTTTTATTTTTGCAATTTAAGATTAAGTTTGATGGATTTTATGAACCGTGTAAATTTATTCATATCAGCAGTGAATCACATTTCCGAAAATTGATAAATTTGCAATATGAGATAGTGTAAAATTATTGGATGGGCTTGGAATTCGGTCTGAAAATTACTATTGTAATTCGTAAAATTTGACATATAAATGGAAATATTCCGTATTCCTAAAAATAATATTATTATAGTTAAAGAGATTATTTTATATCTAAGGTTTTATGAAGGAAGATGTAGGTCAATTTTAAGTTGAAATGTTAAAATGGCAAACTAATTTTAACAAACACTTTTATAAAATTCTTTATTAAATTTCAGTTCATTTGAATTCATATACAAAAGGATGTTTTTTAATCAGATTATATTTATCACTATTATATCAGGCCTGTTTATTTACTGTCTGGTATAAAATTATTTGTCCTTAAAAATGAGAAGGAAATGATATACAATCCTGAAGAAAAACAATACAGATTTAAGTATAATTTTCATCAATCTACTGTTAATAATGATTAAAATTAAATGTAATGGAAACAGTTTGTCACTGGTTCAGTTGTTGTAGAAAACGAATAAGGACACAAAGAAGACAATTCAATAAGGATAATAAAAATGATTTTTAAATTTATTTTGAATAGTAAAGTTTTCAAGTTTTTGTAATATAAATTTATGAATTTTATCAAATAAAGATTATTAGTTAATGCTTTTATCCGGATTATGTTAATAAGAATAAAAATTTGATTAAAAAAAATCGTTTCCTGGTATTATGACGAATATTTTTTATTTTTTTGTATTCAAATACGTTAAGCGATTTCTCTATTATTGCTTTAATCATAAATATTTATAATGAAATTTTGAATTTATTAAATTATAATTAACTGAACGATTATCATAAACTGTAGAACGAATTTTGTATTACAGTTGAAACGTTTATCAATGTTTTAATCACAATGTAAATCTAATCACTGCAATTGAATTTCCATTATTATCTCACTATTTTAATCAATATTTTCAGCTTTTTAAATTAAAATTAAATTGAAATTTCAGCTTTTCGGTATAAAAATAAAGTTGTTTAATCTCCTCTATCATAATTAATTCACAAAATTTTCATCTACAAATGACAACTAAATTCTTACTTCCAATTACTTTTCGATTATGAACCAGACAGTCTAAATTCTAAATCCACAAGTTTTTACTGAGTTTTTGGAATTGCGAAATTACAAAACTTTAAATAAGTATTCACATAGAATCACATGAGATGATGTATCTATATCAGATGCGAATAATGCGGTATAAAAAATTCGTGGAAAGTAATTCGTACTTTTTTTATTTACTATTATTTAAATTTTCATTAAATATCTGATTTAAAATAGTTTTTTAATTTTACTTTCTGAACTCTTATAAATATAAGATGAGAATTTTAAAATAATTTATGTTGTTTATATGGATTGAGCTTAGCTTATCGCTTGATGGGAGCTCAACGAATTAGGGAAAGCAAGAAATAATCGATATTATTCGATTAATCAATAATCGATAGTTGTAACGTTTTCGATTATTTACTTTCATTCTTGTATAGTTTCGATTAGCCCTAAAAAGTACAGCTTCCAGAATTGCATAACTTCAAAAACAGTCATAGCTTCACTCTGAACGTGCCCTTAGGCTTAGAGTTCGGAAAGTTCAAATAAGATTTTTTTATTTTCAAATAAGCAAAATTAAAATATATTCTAAATGGAAATTTTCATTATTATTTTCTTATTTTAATTAAAATTTATATTAAATTTCTTGCAATACTAAGCAAATAATTTACAATATAAATAAGTGAAATTTTTTTATATAAATTTAGTTAGTGTTTAATCTCATCTATCACATTTGAGTTATAAAAATTAATTTCTAGAAAATGAAATCAATAATTAAATTTTTACTACTAATTATTATTGATTCATTTGCTGTGAATGCTAGTCCAGAAATAGATCAAACCGCAACGAATTTCATGGAATTGCGGAAATATAATTCTTCAGCTAAACTTAGTACTAATTATATACCGCCAGAGCATATTAGAAATGTATATTCAAATGGTTCATTACTTTCAATCAGTTGTATTGAATGTGGAATAAAAAAATTACTTGATAGTAATTTTATTGGTACTCCAAGATTAATAGAGTTAATACTTATTTCTAATGAAATTAAATATATTGAAAGCAATATGTTTAAAGGACTCAATAATTTAAAAATACTTGATATTGGTGACAATCAAATTGAAATTTTAAATAATGATTTATTACAATATTTACCAAATCTAAAAGAATTTTATGCAGTTGATAATACAATCCATTACATTGATTCAAATATATTCAATACTAATTATATTTATTATAATATTGATATCTCATATAATCCAATAATTGAATTAAATTTGGATTTTCAACATATTAAGAAAATGAAATGTGAATATTGTGAATTGAAAAAAGTGACATTAAACGGTGCAGTTTATGAATTATATATGACCGGTAATGAAATAAAAAAGTTAGATTTATCAAATAATTTAAATTTGACAATAATTAATTTAAATTATAACAATTTAACATCATCAGTTATTAAAAGTATTAATGGTAATATGTTACGAAATTTAATGTTACATGGTACCAAGTTAAATTATTCATATTTGGGTGATAATATATTTAAATCAATGCCACATTTAACCAGCTTAACATTAAGTGCTACTAATCTGTCATATATAAATAAGCAGTTATTGAAACCTTTAAAAAATTTGGAGAAACTTTGGATACAGGAAAATAATATAAGTAAAATTGATATCGAAGTATTAGTTCAACTGCCAAATTTGAAAGATATTGCTTGGGAGAATAATCCATGGAAATGTTCAAGTTTATTACCAATTTTACGTACATATCAGCTACCAAAATTAAGTGAAGAAGATATTCAAGATTTGATAACAACTTCAAATGTTTGTACTGATGATAATTACCAATTTGAACTGTTTGTAGTGAGGAATAATAAAATAACATTATTAAGAATTTAAAATTTTTGTATAATTTTTATTATGTCAAAATTAATTATCTATTATTACATATTTAAAATTTATTTATGGTATTTATTATAAAATTATATTTAATTTTAGGTTTGCTAAAATAAATTATAAATTTTAAATTTTTAAGTAGACATTTTGTTTTCTAATGGATGATAGATTTGGCCTAGAGAGGCAATTATACTACAAGCTACCCAATTTAAATGCGATATGCTCTGCTTCTTCGATTCCTATTCGGTTTTTGGCAATGAAAAAGAAATTTATGGCAATGCTTTATACTGAAATTTATAAAATATTTTTTTCGCAATTTAGACATTCAAAAATTGTTGAGGAGATAGAAAATCAATGGAAATTTAGCATGGAAATGTTTTCAATAAATTAGAAATATAACAAATTCTCCTAATTTACGTTCTTATCGATACTATTCTTCCTATTTTGTCAAAATGTGACAAATTATTGAATAATTTCATAGGATATTTCTTATATTACCATATTGAGATTTTTATTATCCCGAATTACACTAGCTTAATTGGGAAAGGAACATCACTATTAATTGTTAGACACTAAATATTAATTTTTTTAATAAAAATATTCACTTGTTAAATTGAATTTTATACCACGAGAAATACAATAATAAAAAATTCCAATTTAATTTTATAATATTAAGAATGATAAACTTTGCTCAAGGATATTTATATTATACGATAATCTATCAACAAAAATACGCCACCATTTGAAAGAGTTATAAAATTTTCTAAAAAATTGTTTTAGCTTATATACAATACCACAAGAAAAACAATTTATTTAGCTTATATTTTAATTTTTGTTGGGGTTTTTCAACATTTTGTCTGCATTTACCACCATAACAAATTAGACTTCAGGGAATTGTAAACTTATTGTTGCTAGGGTTTATTTTTTCCATTATACAAGTATATGAAATTATTTTCAAGATGAATCGTTCTAGATTAGTACATAGTTTATTAGTGTACTTTAAGGATCTTTGACAGTTTTCTAGTTCAGAGCAGGAAGAAATGATATTTTTCAAAGAGGTTTTGGTCTATTAGGTTTTAATTAATTAAAAGTAAATTTAATGTTATAAAATATTTATAAAATTTAATTCTATTTATATAATTAAACACATCTAGTTTTAAGATAATTAATTAGCGTAATTATATGCATTTATTTTGACGTAAAGTATTGGGAAAATAGTTCAATTTACTTTTAAAAAGCAGCTTATCAGTAATGCGCACTGTGTCAATAACTTCTATGGAAAGAAAATCGTCTTACTGATCAATTTCACAAATTGTTTAAAAGGAAAATATATTGTGAGAAAATGTAAAACAAAACATAATTTACGAATTTTATAAAAGTACAATACTGTCAAATAGTGTACACATATTGCCTACCAACGGATTCCAGTGTAGGGAACTAGTTTCAATCGATATCAATAATTATAAGGCCGCAGAAATAATACAAACAATATAACAAATGTTAAACCCCAGGGGTAACTTTTTAATGCTAATCATTGGCTTTTTAACAGAATTCTTACGATTTTTACTTTAGTTTATAGAATTCTGGTTAATTATAAAAATAAGTAGACATCCTTAAAAGTTCCAAAATAACAAGAAAATAATTTATTTTACAATGTATTAATTAATTTTTGTTCTTTGATATTCTCCATTATAATATAAATATCCTTGAAATTAAGACTCTATACGAAACATCATTTTCTGAACTCATCCAAAAAATTGTAACATAATTTTTTCATTTTTCTAATTTTACTACAATTTTTATAACCATCATAATTCAATAAAATAAAACGTAAAACACCCAAAGGATATTATTATCCTTGTAACATTTTGACTAAGAAAAACAATCTCGTCAAATACATTTTCTTGTTATAAGAAAAAAAAATCGTATTATTAATACATACTAACAACACTTTATTATCGATCTTTTTTTAAGCTCATCAACTCAGATGGTTTCCAAGGACTTTTTAAATGGATATATACAACAATATACCGAATACCGGCATTATATAAGTACAATTATTATATATACATAAATACACAGATGTTATTCCTTTTTCTTTGCATTTACTTTGTTTATCCTTAAATTACTACTACAGAATTTACAAACTCTACGCACATAATTCTTATCAAAAAAAAAATTTTTTTTCGGAAGTTTATATTTTTTTAGTCTCATGAAAATCATAAAATTTCATAATATAAAAATTGGTACTGATTGTGTGTTGGTGGGGTGGAAAAGGGGATGGTTTTGTATTCAAAGAAAATCATCACATCATATGGAAGTAGATTTCCTTTTTGTCCCTTTATTTTATAATACTATATAGCCCCTTCAGTTGTAAATTTCACCTTGCGCACATCCTGTCCTTGATTTAAAGCATTTCGTACAAAAAAATAATAAAAGGGATGAAAAGGAATTTGAGGAATAAAATGTTGAAATATAAATGTGAGTAGTATATATATAAGAAAAAACAAATACACATTTTTGTGCGTATTTTTTGTTTTTTTTCGGGGGTTGAAGTACTAAGTAACAAAGTTGATTTGTAAACCTTGGCAAAAAAATCAATATAATATGCTTGAATATATAATAGTAAAGTGGAGGAATTTCATGATATCAATAAAACGTTTTTTTTTTTGTATAATTTTAGAACTAAAATAGAAAGCATATTTTAATTGCATATGCAGAATTGTGACACATGTGTGTACCTGAACCAAAATTGGGAAAACTAAACAGTTCTGGAATATTCCTAAATCTAGAAAAAACAAATGTCATTGTAAATATAGACAAGGCAAATCCAAGAAAATATACAGGAATTGTCGCAGGGTATATCATCTGATATTGTGATATGGGGAAAATGCTACCTCTGTCATTGTTCTTCTAAAAATGAAGCAGAATATGGCAGGTAGTGTGGTACATTATGATATGATTAAGGCAGATCGAATCAAATCAGTCATTTTCGTGCTTCATGAAAGTAGGATAGATTGATGAGATTGATTAGAATGTAACAGAGTTGTTAAATAATGTATTATTTTTGTAATGCATTTTGAACTTCATTAGCATTATTTTAATAATTCAATTTGAATTAAAATAATGCATTACTTGTTTTATTAATGCATTATTGTTGAATTAATTAATTAATATAATGCATTAAAAATAATGCATTACTTAAAATAATTCGAATTATATGAATTAAATAAGAATTATTTGAATTATTTTTGAATTAACAAGTAATTCAATGAATTATTTTTTTTAATTCAAAAATAATTCAAATAATTCATTGAATTACTTTTCTTAATTCAAAAATAATTCAAATAATTCAATATATTTGAATTATTTTATACAAATTATCAAAAATAATTCAAATAATTCTTATTTAATTCATATTATTCGAATTATTTTAAGTAATGCATTATTTTTAATGCATTATTTTAATTAATTAATTCAAAAATAATTATGAATTTGAATTACATAAAAATGAATGCATTATTTTGAATTATTAATTATTAAAAATAATGCATTACAAAAATAATTCATTATTTAACAACTCTGGAATGTAAGCAATTGATATGATCATATACAACCTGTCCATTACTGACAATTGTTCGGGGGGATTCATTCCACAGCACAGCACATCGATACCACTTCCTACAAATTAACCAATATATAAAAGTGACATATTTAAGTTCTCGTAAACATTATAATTGAAATATTCCTAAGCAAGAGTAGAATTTGTTGATAAAGACAATTTAACTTATGTAACAGCAGTGGTTCTTCATTACAGATAACTATCAAACTAATGAAATATAACGTTCAGCAATCTTACAATCCTATATATCCTAGAGATATAGAACATTTTATTTTCATGAAATATTGTGATCTGTATCCAGAGATTTTATCGGCTTAATAAGACGATAGACGTACATAAAATAAGGATAGTTGTTAAAGCTGATATTGTTCATTAAAAAGTAGAGTGGTTCGATAAATTGTATTACAAAATGAATCTTCTACTGGAGTAAGTAATGGTTATAATAATTGTTGTGTGAATATATTTACTGTTTACTTCCTAATCAACTACTATACGAACTAAGCTAAACCCTTGTAAGTCATTATTGAGCTCGAAATAATTTAGCGCAAAATTCTTTGAAGTTCTTATTAATTAATCCTGAATCATCAAATAAAGATTTTTTTTAAATATCCTAGAAATAATTTAACAAAATTTTACTCTACAAATAAAATAACATATTTCATCTTTAAACATCTTCAACATCTTTTGATTCTTATAAAAAACCATATAGTATTTCTTACGTAAATACACATCACGCGTATCCCTTTTAGTTGAAGTGCATATACAAACAAATAACAAATAATAATATATATGAAAAAGAAATAAAAATAAAATTTATATTATTATTTATATTTGGGGGAAGCTTTAAAGAATGCGTTTTTCTAAATAATAATTTATATAATTTAGTTCTTATGTCTAGTCTATAGTTTATTTTCCAGAAAAACACATATATATTATATATAATGGTAAAGGACATAACCAGAAAAAATTCTGTTTTTAGGGGTAGCAGATAACTTGTAGTTAGTTTTTCAGTGATTTAAGTCCAACAGTTTTTCCTTTTTTGTAATTAACCGCAGTATCTTTTGAAGTAACAAACAGTAATTTAATTTGTCACTGTTCTCATCTTTTGATGTATTTCATTCAATATGGCCTAGACTGAATTTTGATATAGGGATTAGGCACCAAACAAATATGTATGCCAAATTTCATTGAAATCGGATAACTTTAAGTATATACCAAATTTCATCCAAATCAGAGATATAAAATTTTAGTGGAAATTTTTCCGTAGAGTTGTCGAAATAATCTGGAAATCTTAATATGGTCACATTAAAGTATCTATCCTACCTTGTACGGCCAACAGGATGAAGTTAGCTGTGTGGCATATTTCAATAAAATCTGACGAGTAGTTCGTTGGAGATGTTTCTGTGCTATGCACATACAAAATACTCTAATGCGTAAGTTTTTAATTTCCGTACTCTCCGATTTTGAAAACACCAAATTGATTTTTTTTTACTATCAAGTCCAATGCAACACTCCTTTTTTAACTATTCGTAATAAATATTTTATACATATAACCAACCCCCCTAGAGATTTCTGATTTCTCAAAGTCACCATTATTATTATGATTATTATTATATTTATTTATTTTGTGTATAAAAAAGGAATAAAAAATATAATATCCTTTTTTAGTGTATAGGTATTAGATTTCTTCTGATTTTCTATGGAAGACAGGGTGTCTAAGTGCTAAATAGAAATAGTTATATATGCTCCCCTTTACATAAATAATCATTCCCTATAATATTATAAACGAGTAATAAAATAACTAAAGTAATACTTAGAAATTGCGTTTAAGGAATTCCAAATGATAAAATTATTTACTAATATTTTTATTATCCTTTTTAGGAAGATTTTGCTAGAATTGCAAATTTTTTTTTCTTATATTAAGTTAAATTTCTTAGAAATTTCACTCTAAAATTTAGGCTTTCTTTTATGTATTTTATAATATGAAATGTGAAATGTCACGTTTTCAATATTATCCTTAATATTGGATTTTTTTTGTTCCTTTTTATAAGGAAAATTATCGTCTGTCGTTCTTTTTTATATATATATTGTTTTTTTTACCTGTATTATTGGATTCAGAAAAGAGTATGAGTTAAAATTTTCAAGGATTTTCTGAGATAAAACATAAATATTTAAGATAAACGACAAGGAAAAGTTTTTCACTTTTGTTAAATATAATGTTTGTGTGTATATGTTCCATTGTATTGAGAAAAATGGTTGACTATTTATATAGAGTATGTGCGGTTATGTATATTTGTATATTAAATTGTTTGCATAGAATTTTTTTAGACTATGTTCAGATACTACGAAAAGTTTCTATACAAATTTAAGATTTTATTATAAAACTGTTAGAAAAGAAAATTTTACTTTAATATTGAAAGGATAAAATAGGATAATTCCCAAGATTACACATCATGTCGTTGTCGTGTAATAAAGATAATGTATTTAATGAAATAACAAATATTTTTTATATTTAAAATATTTCACAAATTCTTCTAAGGATTTTTGAATTGTTTAATCATTTTATAGTAAAAATCACTAAAGCTTTTTCTTCAGTCCCAGTTTCGAGTTCGTATTATTAAATTCCGAATTTTGGGGTTGAATTTAAACTTCAATTAATCCTTGTTACTTATTTATTTCCAACAAGTTAACAATGAAAATGTCAGTTAGCATTAGCTAGAGTTCATATTACTATAACATTTGGAATTATATTTGAGATTTTATATATTTTTTTTTGTATTAGTGAGGAACTTATGATCTTTAATAACTTACATTATTAACGCCAACAATTTAGGTTCATGCTATAATATTATATAAACTAGGCAACCTAGCAAGGAATTTTACCGGAAATGGAAAACTATTTTCGAAATTGGATGGTTGGTTTACAAAAATTGGATAGACCACAGACATAGTAATAAAAGTTAAAATATGATAGATTTTTGAAGTGCAATATGACTGCTTATTTTGCAACCTAGAATATCAAAGAACGCTCAATACAACCGAACATTTCATTTAATATTACTAATTCTCATATCTAAATTGCGGATGGGTTAGTCACAAGGTCACAGGCTGAGACATTATTCAAATAAAAGTGTTTTGTGAATGGATTTTTCAAATATTTAACCTATTGACAATATTAAATATTATGGAACTCTCCTATAAACTTAATATAAACGTTAATTTTAATTGAATATTATTTCTTTAAATTTATTATTTCTTATTTCGCCAACAAATTATTTTAATAATATTTAATTCCAAAGAAAAATGAACTTTTCAATTTTAACTAAATTTCTGTTTTTGAACAAATAAATATTAATAAAAATTTCTTAAACATCAGAAATTTATTATTATAAGGGGAAATAAAAGAATTATCATAAATTATTAGGGTAAATAAATTTAAAGATACATTTTCTTAAAGTAATAGAAAAGCAGTTTTTCTGAAAATTGAAAAATCCTAATAAATTAATAAAAAAATAAAAATATTTTTAATTGTATAATGTTTCTATTTTTGGAAAATTCAATAAGTTTTAGAAAATTTAACAAACGGATGGACACATTTCTAAAAAAACTGACAAATTTTTGAAACACAAATTTTAAATTGCGTAGACAAAATAAAAACTTCTGTAGTATTTGTAAAGAACTTGCTAATTAGTTTCAGATTTGTTAAGTTCAGACTTAATTTAATTATTGTTCTTGATTTTCTTGCTTAGGGATGCAGACTAGATTTTTTTCTAAATGGGGAAAACAATAGAAGAATACACTGCCACGTTATTGATCTATTTCCCTACCACAACTTAATAGACTTAAAGAAGCCTAGGATATTTGAGGAGACCATATTGTTCAGTTGTTCGGCAGTGTGGATGGCTGTTACCAGAAGATGTTGTCTTGTCCTTGCAACTGCCCAGAGAAAGTTTTCTGTCGTTACTCATAAAGACTAGTTCAACTAGGCCTATTTTATTGAGGTGGTAGTTCAAAGAACTGTGACTATATCTTGTCCAAAGAGTTTTGATTCAAATTAGATAAGCAGTTATGTACTAAGAAATAACAATGATATGTTTAATGAGACCAGTCGCCAGTAATACTTTAGAATTAGCAACGAGTAAAAAATTTAATAAACATTTATTGACAAGTAAAAGTAGGGCTGATTTTAATGAGCTCGTTTTGTTATTTTAATTTTGAAAAGCAGTTTTTTTTAAATTTCTGGGTAATTTTGTGGCATGGAAAGAATATTTTGTTACTTTTTCATAAAAGTATATTGCACTAGCAATAGTAAAAATATAATTTGCAGCCATGTGTAATCCGTTTTTTACCCCTCAACAAAACTGACAAACTCATTAATGTCAGGTTTTATTCCAATTTTTTTCCAACAAAACATTTTCAGATATTTTTTTCATAAATTTACCTGTCTTGTCATCATATCTATCCCAAAATTTTATCTCATTTGACAAGTCAATGAAGTCAAACAAATTTATATAGCCATGAACTAGTTCTACATGAAAGTCATATAATTTACTACTCTCTCTCTCCACCCCACAAAAATAACAAATAAATTTATATGAAAATAAACATTTTCTTTTTTTACTACATAAATTTCCTGTTCCCATATTTTTTTTCTGGACTTTTGATTTTCATCTTAAAGAATATTTATTACTAAGAGATTATGACCTAATTAATTTGTTTGTTTCAATAATATTTGTAAGAAAGTTTATCTATTTTTGGCAATAATCCAAATAATTTTCGAATGTATTATAATTTTCAATAACAAATTGAAAACTCAGCACGTTTTGAATACCGGCAAAATATATAAAAATTCGATCAGCTGGCAAAACACAATATAAATTTCTAGTAAATAATTTCTAGCTAAATTGTCTAAATCGAAATAGTAAATATTTCAGAGTGAAATAAAAAAACAAATTAAAAGACTGAGTAATTGATTAATTTAGTTTAAGAAACCATAAAAGTTTGAAATGATTGGCATGTGTATAGTTACGAGGTGATTAATTATGATTGAAATATCAAAAACACAATACTTTTTATATTCATTTTTTACTATCACAATTTATATTCATTATTATATGCTTTAAATTGTATGCTTTTAGTGGTTTTGTTTCGAATAGAAGAATTCATAGGGGATTCACGTAATTAGAAGACTTTAATTCAAAAAACGCTGGCATGAGTTTTATATGCATAATATAACAAAAACTATGCGACGAAGTACATAAACGAAAGAAAAACTAAAGCATTCGCAATGCAAGACAGAATTCCATATCTTCACTAATAGCAGCATTCTATTGAGCTTAGTTATAATGCAAGTGTACCATTAATGCAGAAACTGCAACGATCGAGAGAAAGCTGTAATGCTACTGCCCGGCACTTCCTACACATTAGATCTCATTATTGTAGAACTGTACTACGAGGTCTCGAATTACAATACTAGAAAACTCCTCAAGTTTGCTGCAATAACGAAATCATTCAATTTATTAAATTACCTCTCAATACCAAGTCAGAGTTAGTCAGTTATAGTTATACATAAAAGTCGTACCACTCTGAATCCAGGATTGCATATGTGAGATTCTGCAGCCACAAAAACCCAAACTTAAGCCGTATAGGTTTTTTTTTTAGTATCGACTTCCATCAAAACACTCCAAAAAAGAAATTTTTTGAAATTTATACCGAATCTCACCTTCATTTTCAATGCTATTTCATTTCAATGAAAATTATTTATATAGTTTTTCTTTAATTATAGAATTATTGTTCAAAATGCTGAGGTTTAAAATTACAAAATATCTAATAACATTTTTTTTTGGTTTTATTTAATTGACTCGATAAATCTTATGCTTTACCACTATCCAAATATATTATATAAAATTGATATTTAAAATTCTTCTATTAATTGCAAATTTACACCTTCTATTACCATAAAATATAAAAATAATAATAAATAAATAACAATAATTAAAATTCATTTAAATTATAAAAACAAAAAAACCACACAACGTGTGTAAAGTAATTTACACCCTCGTGTGACTGGTGTTGGTTTAGGTATCAATACGTTACACAATTTCAATGCATATTCTCCCCTTTTTTATGTATAATGTAAAGAGTTTATAGAGGTCGCGTGTATATGTGTTTATCAGAGAAACCATAATTACAACCTACCCCATCCCCCGCCGAAAAAAATTCAATACTTATATCTGCGCCCCTTCCTCCTCCCAATTTAATTTATGTTCTTTTAATTATATGAAGACTAATTGAAGAGCATTTGGTCCTTCAGTACACAAATATTATAAATCTTGTTAGGTTACAGGACATACAAATTTTGGGGGTTGTACACAGCGATAAAAATATCATTTTTTACTATATCTTAAATATTGGGTTCAAAATAATGTACTGTGAAATCAGGCATGGTGAACAGAAATAATTATGTGGGCATACAATTTGGTGACATCCAATTTATGAATCGTTTCATGATGTGATCTGACATTATATTTCGTAAATACAGCTATTGTCTCTTGGCAAATGAAATATATTAAATTAGAGTTCTGTGATATGTAAAGAAATAATTGCTGAATTTTCTATTTTCATCTGAAACATTTCCTTTATTAATTCATTCTAAAAGACTAAATCGTTTTACATTATAATTAGTATAATGTTACTAATAATGTTACTTAGTATTTTGTTACAATTACAATATATCTTTAGTAATTTGTTTTAAAATCAAGTAACAAGTATTTTTATAAATCATTTTTTAATCGAAAATAAAAAAAAATGAATGGCATCCGGCCCGCGGTCCTCTTGTTCGCCATGCCTGTACTAAATCATAGTATATTTCAATATTTTACATTTGTTATTAATATTTATATAAAACATGATAAAACTAAACTGAATTCCTTTAAAATTTTCAGGACTAACATCAGGACAGTCAATTTAAAATTTAATTTAATATTATAAAATGTATTTTCAGAAAATAGTGATGCAATATATTAATTAATATGTAAACGTTCTCGACGCACACTTCATCGCCTCAATACAAATTGTTCTTCATTATATTTTTGTTAAATAAATGTTCTGAAAGGATTTTGCTCTTATATCCTTTTAACTATACATGAAAATAAGGTACGTATTCATGTAAGGTATGTACATCAAATATTTATCAATATTTTGTATTAACATAATTTTTTCTTTATTAAATTGCGTGCTATTAGGACATTGAAATTTTGTGTTTTTTTCCTTACAAACAAAGCTGTGTAGTGTGTACTGAACTGTATACGCTTTTGATACAACAGTAGTAAAATTGTTTTTTTATTTGTATAATTGTAGGAAAATTGATCGATGACTTTTGTTATTTTTATATAAATAAAAATATACAAAAATTTCTTTATGGTAAGGGATGATTTATAAACGTTTTTTTTTATAGCCCTAAATTTTATTAAAGGACTATTAATATAAAAATGTTTATATATTAAAATATTATAGGTAATAAAATTTCCAGATTTGAATTCATTTTTATATGGAAAGAAATGAGAAAAGATTAATGGTGATGATTTTTCAAGGTTATATCCGGCAATTCGAGCAAATAAATAAGAAATATTATTTCCTTTTTCAAACCTTAACACGCAAATTTATTAAGGAATATTTTTTTTTTATATTGGTTATTTCTGTAAATTTATTAAATGGAATTTATATTTATTAATTTCCGTCTGGAATATTGGTTTGCTGTTAACAGGATTCATGGATGTAATGATTATATTTATAGTATATTGATGATTTGTAAATGTTCCGAATCAAGTTAAAGTATAGATTTATAAATAATATCTTTTAAAATTTGGTTTTATCTAATCGGGATTTGATTGAAACTGCAGTAAGTTATTCTCAAAATTATAATTATTTAAAAAGTTTCTGTAAACTAAACAAAAATCTTAAACCTAAATGGATCTGCATATTCAGGCAGAAGAAATTGATACCATTCTAATAAATATTTGCAGTATCTTGGACTGAGTAATAATTAAGAATATATTTAAATATAATGTAAATTATTATACACTTACCTACGATTCAAAATCCTTCGAATATTATATTCCTCAATTGATTCATTTCGATATGATCTTTCAATATCATACCGATCCATTGATGACACTTTTCTCTGTTGTTCCGGACAAAATGTTCTAGTTTCCTGTTGACGACGTTTCAATACTTCTGCTTCTTTATCATTGTAATCATACGTTGTTTCATTAATTGTTATATTCCTAGCACCTAAATTTATCCGATGACGACGATTATTTTTATCCTCTGATTTATTAAGTTTCGTTTCAGATTCCGGAGGTGTTGGTGTTGTACTGGCCCACCGACGATTACGTAATGAACGTTTTCGCATATCATAATCGAAATTCTCATGTGGTGATAATTTCCTTAAATATCGTATAATTAATCGTTCCAATGATGCACGCAATGAATGCTTTTGTCCATATAAATAATCAGCTAATGGTGTTTTATCACGTTGTTCAGATGAATTTTCTAGACTATCTTGAGTTGAAACTGATGGTAAACTAATGTCATTTATTCCATTATCATTGTCATCTGTGACAAGTCCTTTTGATGATGATGCATCAACAACAATTACATCATCATCATCATCGTCAGATGAATGTGGTGATTTTCTTAATGTTTCTAAAAATTTACGACCAGCTTCGGTTTCGGCACGTCGTGAATTTGGTGGTGGTTTTGGTGTTGAATGGAATGCTCGTGTCAATCTTATTATTATGTTAATTATAGAGAGTACACCAGATTATTAGAATAAAAACGACCAGCATATTTGAAAACAAATTTTGAAGAGGAAATGAAAATGAATTTAAAGATCAGCATTTATGTTGATATATATATTTTTGCATATAAAAACCATTTTACCAGACGCCATAATACGACAACCCTTTGCAATAATTTATATAGGGAGGTCTTTCGACGCCGGTCTGAATAATAATGTTTTTGCTATATAACTCACCTTTTTATATCAAGTCTTAAACAATCTTCTTGTGTACAATTTGGTGTAAATGTTGCTTCTAAGATTGCTACTTTTGAATCTAAATTACCACATGTTAAACGAATTTCCGTATCATGACATCCCCATTCTTCTACCACCTCTGACAGGTTCCATAAATATATAATAAATTATAGTGAATTGTGGAAATAATTTGGTGTTTTTTTTTAATAGCGAAGAGTATTTGAGGAAACTATATTTTTCTATCCTTGGATTATTAGATAATGCTTTGTGTCCTTTTCGTGAGTGTATTTTTTGAATTTGCAGTCCAATATGGATTAAAATAGTTTCAAACTATCAAATTAAAATTATGTTTGGAAACTATTTTAAAATTTATTGATTTCCTTGAGAAATAAGGTCGTCGAGTAATGAGTAAATGAATTAGAGTGGATATTAGCATAATTTTATATTTCCAACTTTTACAGTCTTAACTAATCAGTAATTTCTTAAATTTCCAACATTCATTTTAGTTTAAAGACGACTACAACATAAATTTCACGTTTAAAGGGTTGGGATTATCAATAATGTTGTGTTGGTGGTATAAAGTTCATTGTATTTTTGAATGCTTTCAAAGCTACCCAATCTAAGTTCATGTTTGCAGTATATATAAAAACAAATTTAAGACTTTTCGGCTTTTGTTTTGCCATTCCATTTCGATTGCTAAAATATGTTTTATGTCACTTACTGTGGTTTTGTTTATTGGAATGTCTTTTTCCTATTTTTACGATTATTCTTTTGTTAGTTTTCTTAATTTATGTTGTGTATTTACAACACTTTTTTATGTAAATGCAACGAAGAAAATTTAAAGGGAGTGGTGCAAAAGAATTTATTGGAGAGGGTCTGTATTGAAGAATTTATTGTTGGCATAATAAAAACTCAGTACTTTCTTTTATGTTGTGCACTAAATAAATTGATTTATTTTGGATATTATTGCATATAAAATACATAAAAAATATGATAAACCTTCCTTCAAGGATAATAAATTAGGTATTTAATATGGATTTATTGAGGGCACTTAATGTTTTCCCAATTTTATACTATTTTCTTGGAAGATGTTTTTGTGGAGGGAAAAAGATTCAAATGAATCTGAAATAAATCTTAGAAGATATATACATAAATTTACATATGTGACCTATAAGTGGATTACTGAATAGACTCGTCGAATTAGTATTTCTGCAAATTATTTGTGGTACTAAAAGTCATGAACTTATTGTAATTATACAACATCCCAGGAGGACTATAAATATAAATCATATATTGATATGGTTGGTTGGTTTTAAAGGAGTGGGGTCCACGAAAAACCCCAAGCATATAGGCCACAGAAAAGTCGAACGCTGCATCATTATTAGAGCTTGTTAACCCATCCCACTTAAGTTTACATGCATTTCAAGGTTTTCTAGAAAGAAAATTATCTTGGAATACTTTTTGTGATTATGAATATCCCCAGAACATTTTTTGTTTACGTACAACCATTCTTCACATTCCATTTTGAAGATATTGTTTTCAAGTTAATGTCACAGTATTTTGTGGAAAACTGTTGGATTTCCACTAAACAAATACTTTTTTCATAAAATATTCAGTTCTCCAAATTTTTGTTTTAAGAATAATGAAGTTTAAGATCAGCTGGAAAGAAGCTACGAAATTCTTTACCATCAATTTTATGATGCTAAGGAAGAATTGACAAAACAAAACTGGGGAGTTTGATATTGGATGTACAGATATTAATCATACAACATTTATTCTATAACTTCTACAAATCTCATTAGAAATATATTTATGATTCTAAGGAATCATTAATTGAATATTAATGAGGCAGCATCAATCCCAAAAATTAAATTGTCAGATTTGGTAATAAAACAGTTCGGATACACCAATGTATATCCAAAAATTGTGAAAATAATTAAAAACTTCTGAAACTAATTTAAGGTTTTCTATTAAATGACAAATAAATGACAATTTCCAGTTTGAAAGAATCGAATGATAAGCCATTTTCTATAAACCCCATAACGAATCAGCAATTTTTATATAACATTTTTGTTTTCATCTATAGCCTGATTTTAACATTTTTTAGTATGACCAATGACCACATCCTTAATCCAAATTGAAAAAAAAAACTTTTGTGTATACACAAATTTACACAATGTACGTTATCAATGAACAAGTAAAAATATTTATTTTTCAAAATATGTGACAAGGATTTTTATCAGAAGCCAGAAGGATATTTTTCTGAACACAAATTTTCAGTACAACAAAACTTTATATACTCATCCAGATAGATAGAAAAATATATTTATGTAACTCATCCTCGTTTTCTCCTTAATTCATCTCAAATAACGAACTTACCAATTTGTCTTATTAATCCTAAATTAATACAATATCTATTCGGGATAATAACAGCAAAATGGAATAATGTCAACCATAAAACAGATTTTAAATTCATTTTTATGTATTTAATTTGGAATTTAACTTTAAATTTTCTACTTAAAAACTATTTATTACACAAAAACAAAACAAAATTAAATAAATAAATTAATTTTAAATATATAAATTATTTAAATTATTTATTTATATAATATTTTAACTAGATATATTTAAGGACGTGATGTGTTTTGAATAAATTAATTTAATAAATATATTAATTTAATAAATTTTAATATAATTAATTTTAATTTAATTTTACTGCACTTTTTTTATCAATTTTTACACATTTTTTTTCGGAATTATTGATAATTATTTTCTTGATGATGTTTCACTACATTTTTTTATTCAAATTTTTCCTTTTAATTTCGAATTTATTATGATTTCGAAAAATCGTAAATTATTAAATAATTAATTATATTTTTAAATATAATATTAATCATAATTTTAATTATTTCTTGCCAAAATGAGTAGCGAAAGACCTCATTTTTATGTTATGAAGTATAGTTATAATAATAGTAGTAATATCATTTTTAAGGATATGCTTTTGTTTTATCTGTTTTGTTATTTCTTTTCATATACTTTTTATGTAATGTTCTTTTTGTTCCTTCTTTTGTTCGAAAGATGTTTTGCAATTTAAAAAAAGGACGAATTTTATGGAGGAAGAGGATAAATTAAAAAAATATTTAACAAATTTTTTTTTTCTTCTGTATATATTTTTATTATATTAAATATTCTTATTAGATTGTGAATTCAAAATCAGGTCATTATTTTGACATTAGTATAAAAATTTAAATCCTTTTTGCTGGGTAGAATTTTGTTAAAATAAAAATTATGTACGACGGTTATATTTTTGAAGATTTTAATTAATTTATTATAACAATTTTTTTTATATATTAATCCTGAATTACTATATTTTTTAATTTTAAATTTACTATATTTTTCACAATGCGATATGTAAGGATTAATTATATATTATAAAAACTTCACGAATACGGAGAGCAAAACATGCTAACCGGACCGATCGTAACGAAAACTAAAAGTGAACTAAAATATATAGAAAAAAATTGTTTAATATTAAAAATCATATTGAAAAATAGCTACAAAAAAACAAAAACTGAGCATAATTTTTGTATGAAAATGTATCTTGTGAATAGTTTTTATCATATTCCATTATGATATTTCTATGTATTTAATTTTTTTTCCATTATTGAAGGGGAAACTGAGCAATAATTTTATCACACGTGCGCAAGTTTTTAGTTTCATTAGCTAAATAGATGAAAATAATTGGTAAAAAGTTTTTATAGAATGATTTTGAATAATAATTGTTTTTTTTTCGTTTCCATCTCTAGAGTGTTTAATTTAAACGCTTTTCTTGTTTACTCCATTTTTGGAAGTATTGAGTGAGAGATTGCTGGATGACATATTGCATTCCTATTTTGACCTTTTCATTCCGAACTATTAGCTTTTTTGTAGCGATTATATACTGGGATTGCCACTGGTTATATTCTACACAGGAAGCATGCGAGGGGATTAAGTTTAACGGAAAATTCAATATGTATAGGGCATGTGGGTAAGAGGAAGAAACACTAGAACTCCTCCTCTGTGACTGCCCTGCTATAATATATAAAAGATTTAAACCAATGGAACATCATTTCTTGACAGGAATGTAAGAAAACGGGCATGTACATGAGAGTGGAGAATTAGAAATGATCTGTTTCAATTAAGAATAAGCCATCATGTGGACTGTACAATGGACCCGCGTGGGTTAGGTGCGTGAAGGGGTTATTGTATACTTCCTTTTCTTCAAAACAACTAAACCAAACAACCACGTCATATGACTGATATCATCAGAATTTATATTTTTTAAACTATAATTAGGACCCTCTTAACTTTTAAAATTTTTCAATACAATCAAAAATACTATTTGAGCTAATGTTGCCCTCCAAAATGCACTTGCAATTGAGTTACATTGTTGCATTTTAGTTATATACGAGCATATATATTATAATTTAGTAGAGGGTGAGTTTTTAACAAATTTTCTAACGTAGCTAATCCTGTTTAAAGAAAATTCAATTTTTCTTTTATTTTTTTACTCTCTTGGGGGAAAAAACTATATTAAACTGTTGAAAGCAAAGTGTTTCCGGTTGTAATATAAAATTGTATGTGGTTTATATCCATAAACAATTAAATTTATATGATTTTGAATTGTAACTAATTAAATTACCAGATTTAAGATAAATATACACAATTTTCCGATGGAAAATTTAATTTGGAAATGCGTTTTCCCAAAAATAGGGTATTAAACATAAACTTAATTTATGTTATTGACCTACATTTACATACTTTCAGTCACTGGAAATAATTTATAGAAATAATATAATGCAAACGATGGGGTAGAAAAATGGGAATAGTTGCAAGTTTAAAAAAATTATTATAAAATCTGTATCCCTTAATAGAAAATTAGGTCATGGGAATTTTAATTGACCTCACCACCAGTAGAATTTAACAAAATGATATAGAGAATATTTTATAGAAGAAAGTAACTTTAAGAATATATTTTTTTAATTAGTTATTAAAATGAATTGAACAAAATTAAAAATTATAATAAAAAAAAAAATGTATAATGAAATAAAAGAAATCTGATTTTACCTCAATTAATTGATAGAGAAACCACATAAAATCATATTGAATTTCGTCGTCTCATTATTAATGTTATTTGGACTCTTGATCTAATAACGTCAATGAAATGAAAAGTTTCACCTGCTTTTTTTATGATTTTTCTTATGGATTCGAAAATTTTTATATAGGTGATTTTTTTAAATTAATGATTTTTTTAAATTCTATAATTTTTAATGATTTATTTTTGTATGTTAAATCGGAAAAACTTTAGTAATTTACAATTTTTGACATTATGTTTTTATATTTTTCAAATTTAAGTGGAAGAAAGGACAAATTTTGACATAATTTAACATTATAATTGGTTCAATTTCCATTAAAATATACACTATTTTAGCATGAAGGTATTTAAAAATCAAGATCAAGAAACCAGGGTTGGTAAATATAGCGATTTCCTTCTAAAAAAATTAAGACTTCTTTTGCCATTTTGGTCACGAACGAAACATATAAAATAACAAAAATTCGAGAGCCAAATCCAAATTCAAACTTTATCCATTTCCTTTGTGGTAACAGACAAATGCATAAAGTTTAAAACCTTAAAGATTTTGTACACAATTGCTTGAAAAGCATCGTTATTCAATGTTCTATTTTGTTTCGGTATTGTTTTTTTTGGATTAAAAAATAAATTAATATTAAAAAATTAATAATATTCTTAATGTAGAGCTGTATTTCTAAATAAATATTTCAGAAAAACAACTTTTAAGAAATTGATTTTGTAACTTATATAGTTAACGGATCAAAAACAAATGGAAAATGGAACGCTTGCCAGTTATTGATTTTATTTAATAAAAGTAATACTCTCGCTATCCAAAAAACAATTAAATTTCAATAATTAGAGAATAGTAAATTATATTCATGTTTCAAAGTCGATTCACAAGTTGTACCGAAACATTTTACAGAACAATAGAATATTAATGACGATGCTTTTCAAGCATGCCAGAACCCCAGTCATAAAATTTCAATTTTCAATCAAAATAATATTGGCTGGTCGATTACGAATTATTCTACTAAATTCTTATTAGGTAAGTGTCCAAAAAGGAATAAAATATCTCGGTACTATAAACTATAATAGAAAGCAATGCTGGTACAGAATAGAAATAAAGGCGAGCATTGAACGAGCTTTCAGCCAGATGAAATATCTTCTGTAGAAATAAGATAAATCTGAGGCTGAAGTGTTAGATATGGTTAATTTTATTATACGGATCGAATTACACACGTGTAAGTGCCATGGAGGCACAAGTGAAACGATAGTAATCACTATTAAGGAATAAGTAAGTTATCTAGGCCGTGATGAGAATTCAAAATTTTTTAGAATATATAGCAATTAATACTACAGAAAAAGAATAACTTGGTTGAAGAACCTAAAAGAGTGGTGGATAAGTTTTATGTCTACATTAAACTTGTTCAGAATGGTGATATCAAAATATAAACTATATTCATTAAGGACAACATGCAGGAACGGATATAAACCAAAAAAAGAAGTTCTATTGGTTTTCCAGAATCAAGCGCTTCTCTAATTCTTCCAAAAAATCAGACATTTTACATTTTATAGACCATTGTATATTTCACATTATAAAAACGTAACATATATTTATATATTTACTCACCATTTACAAAATTATACACACATAATATTAACAATCATATAAAATATATCTAATATTTGTGAGGTATTTATGTATATTATTTTTACAACAATTACATTAATTTATAAAAATCATAATATCAGAACGATTTTCATTTACAAATTACAATTAAATATTTGCATTACACCATAAAATATTTTGTTTAAAAAAAAAAAACTATAAAATATTTATAAAACTAAGTGATTTCTAATTAACAATTGATACTAAAACTATAATAATATTCTATCATGTATTCGACAATATTCTATCATGTATTCGACAAAAGTCTGCCTGTAATGATGCTGTCATAAATTGACATTGTGTTCCAGATCTTGTAATAGCTTTACATCTTCCCATATCTAAAGGTGTTATACTAAAAAAATAAATAATAAAATTTAAAATTTTCTGAGTATTTTTATTCTCGTTACCTTCTACTACTACTAGTACTACGTTCAGATGGAGTTTCTTCACGAACTGTACGATGATTTAAATTCGGTGCTCGAATAAAACTTTCTCTAGGCCCGCCTGTTGTTGATCGTAGTTCACTACTATCACCATCATTATAATTATTTAAACATGAATTTATATAATTGCCTTGGCTATTATTATTAGGACAAGTATTATCATTATTATTAAATTCAGTTTTATTTATTGCTGGTTCCGTTTTAATTACACCATTACGAACTTTATCGTTTTTATTATTTTTATCAATTTTAGTTGTTAAATTATTCTTTTTTAATGTTAATTTGTATTCTTTAAAACTGACATATTTGTTTAAAAATTTTATCAAACGATTTACTAAGAAAATAAATAAAATAAAATTCAGATTTTTGTTAAGCAAACATAATTGAATGTGATAAAATTATATTTACCTAATAAAAGGATGCAAATTGTTTGTGTCAATAAGAACATATTTAATTTTATTTGTTCATTAACGACAGCTAGAAAATTGATTCCAATTGAAATTACAAATAATAGACGACTTATAACATCAGCATTAATGAATACCAAAAAAATCATTCCAATTAGTATGTAAACAACATGAATAATGATGATACTGAGACGAGGTTGTAAAGTAACTGGAAAAAATAATTACAGAAAAAAAAAAAAAAAAAAAAAGTGAAAATATTAATTGCAATATTTTCTTTGTAAAATTAAAATGTTTTAATTAAGTTATTGTAAAAGTAGAAAAATTATTTTAGATGTATTTACTTGGGAAGGATGAAAATAATAGTAGAATGAAAACTGATAGAATGATGAGTGTACATACGAAAATTAATGATAATAAATATAAAAATCTATTTTCAACATTGAGGAGTTACAACTGAACAACTGCAGACAGAATATACGATAAACAGTGTACAATAATTTAAAATTAAATTCATAAATAGAATATAATTAGGTAGATTATGCGAGCAGAGGTTTTTTTTCTACTTTTATCGATAAAACAAGAAAAAAGTACTAAAATTACATCCAGTGCCAGTTATCTACTGTACTTATGATCTAATTGATTTTATTAATTGATTGGAATATAATTACCTTTATTTCCCATATATTTTTCTAACCAAGTTACTTGTTCATTGAAATCACTTTTCATTTTTTCCAAAATATTGGAAAAGTTTTGTACAATTTCATTGGCATCTTTCAATTTAATTAGAGTTTCATGAAATTGTTGACTAGTTTCACGATTTTTATCAAATACTAATTGACTAACGGATTCTAATCTTAATGCAATTTTATCTGAGACATCATTTAATTTGGCAATATCTTTAAATAGCTCCTCAAAAATTACTTTAGCTTTGGTATTTTTATCATGAATTTCAGTTAATCCTTCATCTAAAAATATATAATATATAGAAAATTAAATTTAAAAAAAAAATATTAAAACTAACTAAATTTTTGTTTCAAATTTGTCATAAATGTAGTCAATTCTATTTGGCCACTACGTATAAAATTCTTTTCTCTTTGCATCTCCCTTAAATTCGACTCAATTGTTATACGCTGTGTATCAGCAATCTTTAATAAATCTTGTTGTTTTTCCATTAATTGTAATTGATTGTCAGTAACTTCTTCAATTGAATTTAATGTAGCTTTTTCTAATTGTATTTGGCTATTTTTTAAACGTTCTACCATTCCTAAATGTTGATGTGCACTATCAACTAAACGATTAACAGTTAACTCAGCCATTCCACGAAATTGTTCTTGTCGTATTGATAGACAAACTTGTTTTGAACGAGATAATATCTGATTATAAACTGCTATATTATCGGATGACATTTGTCCAATACATTGGCCTAATTGCATATTTTGTGTACATTCAATTATTGGTTGTGATTCAGCTGCATTTTGACAATTTAATAAAGCAATTGCTAATTTACCAAGTTCATCACCCGTTAGAATTTTACAAGAAGTTTTAAGGGACAGTATAACCTAAAATATAGAAAAATTTAATTTTTTTTAAGATTAAGATTAATTTTTATTTTACTCTTTGTTGACAAAAATCCACTTCGGATAATGGTATTCCAAGTACTTTTGATGTGTCTGTAATAAATCGATCATTCGTTTCACTAATTTCAAATGGTACAGCTGGTAAATTTGTTTGATATCCATTTTTATAATTATCTAGATCAGTATTTTGAAAATAATTAAATGAAATGAAATGTATAATTATAAATTTATTGAAATTACAATTTCTATTTGGCCAAATCCAATCAAGAAATGATGCATCCGACCAATTAATTTGGGTTGAAACCAGAAAGATACAAACTAAAACTACATAAATTTTTCTGAAATTATATATAAAAAAATGAAAAGAATTATTTTAAATAATTATATAATAGAATATTATAAAAATATATTTGATAAAACCTTGAATACATATTTCGTCATAAGTATCTGTTAGAAAATATGATAAAAATAGATTTTTTGCAGTCCTGTCGAATTTTCAATTGAAAGCAAATTAACAGTAAACTAGTAAGTAAAAAAACCCGGGAAACTTTCACAATAAAAATTATTACAAAAAAAGAAATATATTATTTTTTGGATAAATTTTGTATAAATTATTAAATTAAAAAGTCTCTATATATTATAAATTTGAATATTTCTTTAGTTCCGGTATTTTCTATTAATACACAATTCCTGTATTGTTTTTGTTTATAAATAATAATAAATTCAACACACAAAAGCAAAAATATGTCTTTCAGTTTCACTTTCCATTTCCACCATTCCCATCCCACCTGGCTTGAACTTGATGACATTTCTTTTTCCGGCACTACTTAGCAACAATTTATCAAAATACACTGTAACTACAAAAAGTATTAAAGCTACACAACTACAAGAGTAACATTTTGTTAAGATTTTGCATTTTTTTTCTGCCGATTTTCGAGCACCACACATGAGACACCAATGCCATCTGTTGTAAATTTTGTAAAAAAGGTTAATTGATATTTGAGTACTTAAAGGTTCTATATTCTCTCTGATTTCTGATTTCTGTTACATGCTCTGCCAATGACATCTTTTATATTGTCAACGTAGCACACAGCTATGCAACCACCTAATTAATACAATTGCACCCGCAACATTACGAAATCGATTATAAATGTTTCATCAGAAATATATCAAGATGTTTACAAATCAAGGTTGAAATTGAAACAGATCCGCACCAACACGTCTGAAACAAATCCTCAAAACAACATCATTAGCAACTTCAAGATAATCAGCATATTCGGTACAGAACCATCCCAAATTGCAGATGACGAATCAATACTCTACATTCTACAACTACGATCTACTAGAAACTAGATAGTGCAAAAGACTCTACAACTACATGAATAGAAAATAATTGTCTACTATGCGATGGCCATCAAAATGACACTGCACATATTTTCAGATCCAAAGCTAAACCAATTACATTATCAATATCAATAATTGACCTATGAAGGAAACCTAACGAATAGGTTATCTTCCTGGACCTAGCGTAGTAAAATAGTTTGTAATACTGGACATTCACGTTTGTACCACTACCACAGATACAACAACAACAAAATTTTAATTCGGTTGAGGCACTGAGCCATGAGCTCCAACTCACAAGTTTTTAAATATGCGACAAGCAAAATAATATAAACTTTTTTATACTTACAGACATAAAGATAAAATTGATATATTACTATAACTATTATTAATAAATTTTTCATCTTCAATTTTAATATCTTTTTTGAAATCATCTCCCGATTCCATTGCTTTTGATTTTTCCTTGTTCATTATTTATATTTTTGTTATTAATTAATATTTTCTAAATATTTGTTTTGTATTTTTTTTTTTAATTTTTTTTAGTTATATTTTTGTTAGAAAAAAAAATATATTATAATAAAAAATATAAATTTTATTATGTCAACGATATACACTAAATTAACATATTTTTTTAATTTTTGTAAAATTCAAATTGACATTTTTGAAAAAAAAAAACATCTAAATCAAAAGCCAGATATGTTTTTAACAATTTTTATAAATATAAAAATACTCTACATCGAAGGTCTGACTGGTCTACAACAGCTGCTGGCATTAACTTTCTTAACCTGTTCATCTCAAATTACCAATAAAACTAGAAAAAACTATATCTTTAATAAACAGACAGTAATAAATTTCAAATCAATAAAATTGTTTACTAAAAGCATTGCATCTAGTGAAAAATAGATGTCGTTGTAGTGAAAAATTAATGTATTTTTTAAAATCATTTGTTGTACTCTGACCAGGACATTCACCTTTCGCCTTTCACGATCTTTGAACCCTGCACGATGCACGGTGATAATATTTTGTAAGAAATCCTATTTTAGGAAACTCTCATTGAAGGAAAATGTTACTTTTTTCAGGTTTCTTGGCTGTCTTAGGAAATCTAGACTTAATAGCCCAGCATAATATAATACATACAGCATTTTTTTCTTTTCATGCATTAACAACAAACCCCTGAATAAATATATTTAAATAACTAAAATAAAAACAAGTTAATTTAAAAATAATATTATATTTTTCATAAAAACAAAATTTTATTTAAAAAAAATTACAATTTACACTAATTAATTATAAAAACTTTAGAACATTATTTTATATTTTATATAATTTTTTTATTTATGATAAATTCCATTTTATAATTCTAATTTATTTATTTCAAAATAAAAATATTTCTTTTTTTACAATAAATTTCTAATATTTTGCAGTATACTAAAAAAAAATTAAAATTATTTTTTTGGTTGTTGTGCTGCTTCATTATTAGGTTTATTAGTTAATCATCCATCATTTCATCATCATTTTCATTCCAACTATCGATATCCATTAAATCTATTTCTGTTAAATCAAAATCATTATCATCATCTAAACCATCAGCAATTCGTGAATTACATGCATTACATGTCATATAAGCAATACCAGTATTATGTCCAGTACATTCACACACCTGACATGTTTCAGGTAATGCTGTTTTAGCTACACGTTTTCCAAATATCGTTGATAATTTCTTAATTGGATTTTGTTTCTCAGAACGTAATTTACGTGATGTAAATACAGTACCATTTGTTTCAATTGCCAATGGGGTACATGAACCTAAAGCATTTTTCGGTATTCGTACTTGCTGACGTAGTTCAGCATCACCAGTAAATTCTTTAAGATCACGTTTCGAATATGCTAAATGACGATCCATACCAAAGAATACACGATTCAAATGGTGTTTATCAAATATAAACTCATGATCCATTAGAATATGTAATTTAATATTTTCATCTAGCATTAAATGTAGTATGGATGAGTAATCAAGCTGAAAAAAAAAACACAAAATCAATCTATATTTATATTCAGAATTAATATTCCACTGACTTTCATATCTTTTGATGAGCATCCCGAACACGGTAATAAAATAAATGTTTTTGATGCACCCGGTCTAAAAATTAATTTCGATGCTTTACTAATTGCACCAAAAATATCATTATTTAATCCATCATAACCATCAATATGATCAAAATATTGTTTTAATTTTGTATAATCGGATGTGAAAATTAGATTTTTATAAACTATATTTCGCGGTTTATCAAATGGCTGTCGACCGCCAAATGCAATTACAGAATAACGATTATTTTTAATACCAGCATTATTAAGTTCTTGATCAAGTGATGTTACTACTGTCATTATATTTTTGGATTTTGTTAAATTTTTATTACATGATTTAGCTTCAACAATAAAAACAACATCAGTTGTTAATTGAATATCAGTTTCATTTAAATGAACAAATGTTCCTTCAGCAACAAATGATCCATCTATTAAATTGCAACTGCAAAAAAACAGGAAAAGTAAGTCAAAATTAAAATTAATTAAAAATTTATTTCAATAAATCTTACTGCACGCAACTATCTGGTACCCTAAGTGGTATTTTCTTAGCTGCACAAGCTTCTATATAACCTAATGCTGCTGTACATGCACCCTTATGTGCTGGATGATTATCATTTAAAGCAGTTGATACTGAATTTGCTACCATATCCAGGCACATATCATAGAATGGCCGGGGATCTAAATATTCAAAACAAGTGGAAAAATATGATGTTTTAAAATATTCGGAACATAATGAATATGTTGTTGCTGGTATTGGCAGCGGAGCTTCATCAATTTTATCAGTTTTACATCCATTAATTTCCCATGATTTGGTAAAATCATCTTGACGTTTAACAATTACACCATTAGATGTTGTATAATCATCGAATTTTTCATTATTCATTGTACCCAAAATACCAGCGGTTTGTCCATAATACCAACTACCCAACTCAAACCAACACAAATCAAATTGTAAATTACAATTAAGTGTAAAATCATTTTCGGATTCAATAATTAGAACATCATAATCCCGATAAATAATCGTATTACCAATTTTAGCTGGTAATGTTGGTGATCGTTTGTTACCAATTCGCAAAGACTTTGTAATAGAAAAGAAAGAAATTAAACATTAAATGATAATTTTTGTAGCATTAACTTACATCACCGACAATATCAATTTCTAAATGTTGTTTTTCTGTTATCAAAGCTAATTTCCGAGTGGATACTTTAGTACCATTCTTTGTGATAGTCTGTAAATGTAAAGATTAATTATAAATAGTATAAAAAAAAAATAGTAATTTACCGATGGTTCCAATAAAAGTGTAAAATTTCTTTGATAGAAATCATGAGCTAACAGATATGAACATTGATCCTGTTTTAAACCATCTTTTAACACTTGATATCGAAAATTGAGACCTACATGTTTTTGGTCAAATGTCATATAATGTCTCGATCCAATCAACAGAGAATGTGCTAGAAAAAGAGATGTAAAGTTGCAATTGATGCAATTATTTGGTTGTGATATAGTTAATTTGTATACAATTATGATGTTTCAGTGAGAACGATTTATAAAAAATATCATAATAATGTCATAATTCATAGAGACCGAATGATTCAGAGCTCAAACTCCGAAAAATAGTGTATCATGAGATCGAAAAATAATATTTCATGAGACAAAATTAAATAAATTAATGTGTCAAAACCATGTCTCACTGAAACCGAAACATATTGTCTCCGCATCATTAGTTTCCACCAAATCTTACCATTATATGGTGGCAACCATGTTTTTGGATCCATATTCGATTTAATCGTATACGCCCATTGTATTATTGAAAAATTCGAACCACCAAAGAATTTTTGTACATCTGTAATTAATTTATATTCTGGGATCTCTTCAAATTTCGGTGTCTCATTAAATGCATGCCATGACATTGGTAATTTCTGTACTAATTCAATAATACCAATATCAGGATCAAATATAAAATTTGTTTTAGCCTCACGATACATATCATCTGTTTGTAATGCTGTCATCGTATAACTACCAATTTTATTTCTAATTAAACGCCATAGCTGATGGATTCGTAAATCAATTTCTAATACATCAAATAACCATTCAATTTTCTTTTCCATTTCATCATATAAATCCATGATTTTTTCAATATAATTTAATTTTTGTAAACTTTTTATTTCATTTGTTAATTCGGTAATAACATTATTTAATTCTTTACCAAATGGTATTAATGTAAAATATTTTTCTTTAATAAAATCCCATGCAATTGCTGAATATTTACGTAAATTTGTTATTAAATCATTTGATTGAATATCTTTATAAAGTAAATCTAAATCACGTGTAAAATGTGATACTTCACTAAAATAAGGTGATTCAGCAATTTCATTTGTTCGTTTATAAATGAAATCTATATAATAACATAAAGAAAATTATAAAATTTATATATTAAAATTCGGGAAATTGTCATATAAAAATTGTTGTATATTACCAAAAATTTCTTTACTAAAATTCCATGCAGCCTCCTCTAAATAATGAATGAATTTAAATATATATGGTTCAATTCTTTTTAACATTGTTTTCCAAAAATTAGATATTACACTTGTTAATTTCGTCCATAAGTTTTCAATATATTTAATAAATGATATATGTAAATCTTTAATAAATTTATCATATTTTTCGACAGCTTTTTCCATAATTTTTGATAAATGTACAAGTGATTCACCATGGAAAAATCGACTAATTACTTCTAATGTATTATGATATGCTGTTTTTATCTAAAAGATAGTTAAAATTCATAAAATATTTGTAATTTATTTAAAAAATATTACCGTATTAATTAATTCTACAATACTTTCACGTAATGCTTTGCCAGATTTACCCATCACTTGCCATATTTCACTAATGATTTTTGGTAAAGTTTGTATAGAATCACGTATTGCCAATTCATCCAAAACATTTAATGTAAAATTAACTAATGTTTTTACATAAAAATCATTAGCTTCATATGAACCATTCAAAAATATTCGAAATTCATGTAAATCTTCTTCTAAAATTTTCAATTCCCTATAAATTTATAATTTTAATTAATGTGCTGGATATGAAACTATCGATATATATATATATATAACTTACGCCATTTCATTTAGAAAACCTTCAGTTTGATCTTTAGCCTTATACCATACATCATTAACAGATTCTGTTGTTTCTTGATACAATGTTTTTATCCAAAAATCAATACCTTCAGAAAATGATTCATAAAATGATGAACCAATTTGTTTAAATATTTCTTTTATTTCGTATTTGATTTTTGGACGCCAATGAAATTGACTTGATAATAATCTAGAATGATTCATTCGTATAAATGATGCAATATCAATAACACGAATTTCATCATAATTTCGCCAAATATCAAAATAACCACTTCGTGCATCTGGTATATAACCAACCATTTGTAAATTTTGTGTAGCATCTGGTGTTAAATTGACTTCCATTCGTGTGAATTTATCATTTAAATCAATATAAAAAAATCCAGTACTATTTACATTCGGTGAATCCCAAACAGTTCCATTTATACCATACAATGGATATGAACCATAAGGTATAGCCCAAAAACGAACTTGTTTATATGGTGAAATTCGCTATATTTTGAAAATTCAAAATGTATTTATTAACTATTAAATTAATAATTAATTTTTACTTACTTCATATTCCAATTCTTTAATATTCAAATCCAATTTACCCAAAAGTAAACCATTTTTTTCTGGATAATAACCACGTTTATACAAAGAATTAAAATATGCATAATAAAAATTTGGTTTAGCACTGGCACTACCACGACCAGTTGCCTCTAATAACGATGCATTATGAATAGCTGCCATTTGAATTGTATAATTTGCATAACCAAATTGACGAGTCAAATCTTTGGCTAAAAAGTTAATATCAAGACGATGTTCAGGATCATCACAATAATCAACAACTAGTTTAGCTTTAAGTAAATTAATCATACTACGATGGTAAAGAGCCTTGAAACTAATATCCTATAATCAAAAAAAAAAAAGGTTCAATATCATCAGAGAAATATAAACTGAAAGTGAAATACTTTTGTAAATGTTGGATGACCAATAGATAATATAGCAGTTTGATGTTCTTTATCATTATCATTTAATGGTTCATTTTTCCATTTCAATCCTGATCTAACATATTTTTTATTATGTGAATTTGATGAATTGCCCCATTTAAATGACATGTCCGAATCAAAAATATCTTGAGTCATAAAATACCAACCTTCAACTGCCAAACTACGTTTGGGATATGATAATTCGATAAGGAAATTTTGCGATTCATTTGTTGGCTGTTAAAAATTATAGAGTGAGTAATCTTAGTTATATTATTTCTGGATGAGGATGACTTACAGTTGTATTATTTATAACTTCCAAATTATAACCAATCCAGGCTGTCGGTGATAATTGTAATTTTGATTTTTGTTTTGATTTTAAATTTTTATAATCATATTCTGAATTTAAGGTAACCGTACGATTTCGATGTATTGCAATAATTTTATATTCTTGTCCAGAATCTGTTGTTCTAATATGTAATTCACCAGTAATATTTAATACATTTGATTTACGTAATTCGTAGATTTCAACATGTTTCATTACCTATAATTTGAAGAAACAGAAAATTTGTTAGAAAAGTTGAATGTGATTTAGTGGATGAAAACGGTTGAATAAATTGATCAAAGATTGAGATGTAGTTAATTAAATTTGAATTATTTAATTAAATCTATTTACAAACCAATAAATTTATACTTACATATTCCGGATATTCAGCATTTGTATATTGTTTCGAATGTACATAATAAATTCCTAATGGTTTATAATCATTTTCCAATGATATATCAACAACATCTTTTTCAAATCCAGCTCTCTCCTCAGTCTTACATGTATATTGACCACTTAGAACTCTTTTACCATCATATTTGACATTAGCATATCCGGTATTTATTTGACTACGTTCTTTTAAAACATATTCAATATTTGCAAAATGTCGTACTGTAACTGGAACTTCTATTACAATTAAACCTTGTAAATCACGATTTAAATCCTTTGATGAAAAACTACTTTGAAGTTTTATAAATGCCGAATTTGTTGGCCACGTAGCTTTAATGTAACGTAAAGAATCACTCCTAAAATATATACAGAACAAATCCAATAAAAAAAACCGCCATCCAATTAAAAAAATCGAAAAACTTACATTGTTGTTGAAAAATTAAAATCACCTCGTACCCAAGTCGAATTGAAAAATGGTACAGTACTATTGACAAATCCTTTTAAATTTGTAACACTCTTAAAACTAATATCAGTTTCAGCTAATTGTCGTGATGCTGGTGAATTAAGTGAACATCTAAGAAAAGAAATTACTTAAATTTATAAAATTTATACGTCTAATAAATAAATTTACCCAAATAAATGATAATAATTTTTATGATCATAACTTCCACTAACAAAAACTGAATCTTCATTTTCATAATATGGTGTTATTAATTTAGCATAAAATTCTTTACGTTTCTTTCCTTTACGTAACATTTGAAAATTCCCTTCAACTGTATTTTGTTGTTCATCTTTACCCCATTCAATTCTACCAATTCCTTGTAAATCATCAACATTACGATATGATCCACGTGATAAAAATTTCCGTTTACCATTCACCGAAGCATATTTAGTTTCAGCAAAAATATTTAATGGTTCTTTGGTATCACCAATAATATGTTCCATTAAATTACCACGATATTTTGTTGACAATTGATGTACATCACCAATTGGTTCTGGTAATTTTGTTACTAATCCAACAATAATATCATTTGTTGATAATAAAACCATACTTGTATTTACATCTAATAACCAACGATAATCAATATTTAATTTACCACCAGCAGCAAAACGTTGAAAATTTCTATTCGGATTAATATATTTAACATTTGCATGAACAATACGTTCTTTTGATGGTACATTACCTAATCGTTCCGTTGAACTTTCTAATGATAATTGCATATTTTCCATTAATATCCATGACCATTTACATACAGCTTTACCAATTTGATTTTCAATTTCATATTCACCATTAATTTGACCAGTTTCTTGTGTCACATCAATATTTGTATTAAATTTAACAGTTTCAATACCTAAATGTTTCCATGGTGTTTCTAAATCAAAATTACCAATAAATTTACCTCTTTGAATTGGTCTTAATTTTGTATTTAAATTTATACGTGATATTTCCAATTCAGTTGATTGAACTAAAACCGATAATTCCCAATCTAAATATGATCGTATTGAATAACCACCAGCAATTTGACACATTTTACCATCTTCAATTGTACTAAACTGAAATGTTTTACCATAATCACCTTCGGTATTATCAATTTTAAATTTTATAACACCAGTTGGTCCATTTATCCGTGGTTTAACTAATAAATTAATATTAATTGGAAATTCTGATACCAATTTAACAACACCTTCAATTGTATAATATAATCCAGAATTACGTATAAGATCACCTTTAAGAATATAATTATTTGTAGTTTTATCACGTGTTAATATTCCATTAATTGTAATATTACGAAATTTTTCCATTGGTGTTTGTATTTCAATATTAACTAAATCTTTTTTACGATTTGCTTTTGCATTAAATTCAGTACGTTTACCATTTTGATCTATTAATGACATATCAAATGTAGCAATTGGATTTGGTAATTTTGTTATTAATATATTACTTTCAGCAATTTTTAATGGTAAAATATTTGTTTCTAAACGACAATTACCATTTATAATATTATTATCTAAATTTGGATTCCATTTTGTTAATAAATTTAATTGATTTGTTATACCATTATCGGTAATATCAAAACCAAAATGTATAAGATTTTCCATTTGACCAAATTCTTTTTTAAAAAATAAATAACAACCATAATGTGGTATTACTTGGGTATCTAAACTAATACCCAATGATGCATCTAAAAAATTTTCATCAGTTTCTAAACTACCACCAATTGATAATTTCGTGTCTGGGGTTTTTGTTGTAAAATTAATACGATACGTTAATTCTTCTAATTCTAATAAACCATTTAAATCAATTTGACGTAATAATTGAAATGGTGTTTTAATAGTTACATCAATTTCATGAGTTTTTGAATCAGTTTCATTTAATATTGTATAATTTAAAAAATAACCAATATCATTCCATAATTCTAAATCTTGGGTATATGAAAATTCTAAACCCATAATATAAAATTTCTTAAATTCAATATTATATTGAAATTTTGATGTTAATAATTTAATTGAATCAAATGGTGTATCAATTTTTATATAATTTTCAATATTTAACATATGTGGATAATAAACATAATCAATTATTTCAATTGTACCTTGTGGTAATACAATATTACCACGTATTGCAAAAAATTCTGATACTTCTTGTATTCGAATTGTACCAGTTATTGTTGGAAATATAATTGTATCTAATTGTAATGTACCAATACAACTAAATAAATCAATAAAATCATATTCATAATTATTAATTTCATCTGATGTCATATGAAATTGTTGATTTTCTTCTAAATATTGTTTTAATTCAGTTGAACCTAATTCTTTTAATATTGTCGACATTGGTTTACCTTTAACAATCCAACCTAATTTATATGTTGATAATCGGCCATATGCTTCACATATAAATAATTCGGTATTATTTAAAAATTTGATCACAATGCCATTATCTTCGAAATTTTTGAATAACGTAAATACACGATATGAATATTCAAAATCAGTTAAATTATTCATTTGCCATACACCAGTAAAACCAATTGTAATATTATTCCAACCGCCACGCCAATCCATTGTATCTGGTTTGATTTTAGCATAAATTGCTAACCATTCAAATGTCTCTAATGGTGTTGCACATGTTAATTTAATATCAAAATCACCAAAATTATTTATTTGTAATAATATTTCGGCACCTAATGAACCAATTGGTGCATTAATTTGTGCAACTGCATGTCGATTAGCTTCATTTAATCCAAATCGGCCAGTAACATATTTATATTTATCAATTGGTGTTGTTATATTTAATTGTAACATATTATTTGTAAACTTCTTCACATATCCATCCAAATCTAATGTAAATAATTTATTTTCTAAATATAAACGTCCACTAGCTTTTATAGTACGATTTCGGCCAGAACTTAATTTTGCTATTAAATTACCGGTATGATAACCATCAAATGGACTTTTCATTGATAATATACCAGAAATGGTTTTCAATTGTTCATCATCTGATAAACGCCAATCTGAATCAATACTTAACATTATCATTGTATTATTGATATTTGAATAGCCTAAACCAATTGATGATTGAAATTGATTTGTATTTGAGTAATGTCGAATATGACTTTTCATTTTTGGTACATTTGTTACCGTACTATTAATATCAAAATTAATTTCAAATTTCATTATCGGATCATTTATTAAATAATCACTTTTATATATGACACCTAATTGTTGATTATCAGCCCATAAAAATGATGAATTAACTAATAATAGATTATTAGAAAAATAAATACCAGCATCATAACTATTTTTATACCATCCATCAAATGGTGTACGTAATTCAGTTCGTATCCAACCATTTGTATAATTTTGATTTGGTATTAAACCAGCATCATAACTTAAAATTATAACATCATTTGTATTCCAACTGATACGTGCATCACCATAATAATTAGGTCCACCTGTATAAGCATTAAAACCACAAATAAATGTACGATCTGGATATGCCATCATAATAATTGAATTATATTTTTTTAATGACGGTTGATTAAATTCAGCTGATATAGCTAAACGTTGTGATGGATCACGATTTGCATCCCATTTAAATTCTACAGATAATTCTTTTTTATTACGTTTCGTTAGACCACGAATATTTAACAGTATATCACGAATTTTATCTAAATGTAATTCAAGTGATAATAATTTATCATCACTTGTTAAAAATTTCGCAGACATTGAATAAATTTTATCAATAATTTTCATTATGATTTTTGTACGTTTTCTGCCATGATCCAAAGATTGATAATTGATTGCCAGGTCATATGGATTTTTATCATAAAGTGTATTTAAATTATAAATTAATTCGGTTGCATTCCGTTTATATAAAAGTGTAATGTTTGTATTTGCAAAAGATGGACTACTAACATTAAAATTTAATGTATGATGTTGATCTGATCTAAAGCCGATATTATTGTAATTACCATCAATTAAAATTGAATGTTTAGTGAACCAAGTTCCATTAAAAAGTATCTACAATATTTTAAAAAAATATAAATTAAATTAAATTAATTTTTTTTTTGGATTTTGCAGAATATTACCATATATTTTTTTGTTTTTTCTTCAATCAATTTTAATCGAGCTGTACATGAATCAAATTCCGGTACGGTTATATTCATAGAAGCCTCAAATGCTAATAATCTACGTTTTTTAATTTCTACAATAAAAACACCAGTTGCTTGTTTTTGTGGTGCATATTTAACGATTGTGGATAAAACATGTCCAGGTCCTGAATATTTTTCATGTTCAGCATGACTATATAGAGAAAATAGAAGATTTAGTAAAACTGTTTTACGAATATTAACGAAATAAGCTAAAAATTAGGGGTGGCAGATAATTTAAGTTAGGTTCACTTTCAACAATGAATTACGTATAAATCAACAGTGTTTTCTAACTATCTTTTGTTTGTAATAAACAGTACTTAGTTAAAAATTTCACATATTATACGAAATTTAGATAGGGGTCCACTAAAAGTGCCAATTCTAAATATTATAAGCACCAACTGGATTACAAAATTGATAATAATTACATGCTCTTCTAAAGCAAATATTCTTCGAAAATCGGGTGACAATTACTGTATAATGTAATACAGTAATTGTAACTAAATATAATTGGGGAATTTAACGTGGACCCATTGAACTGCTGACCTCGGTAGGCTTCTGTACAATGATGCTTCCAAAACCCATGTATCAAATTTCATCCAAATCAGAGATATAAAATTGTTTTAATAATTTTCCGCAGAGCAAAAAACACATATAAATGTGAAATTCTAACATTATTTCACTGAAAGTATCGATTCCATGTTGTACGTGCATTAGATTAGGATAAAATCGGGATAAATCTAGTTGTCAAATTTCATTAAAATAAGACAATCAGCGGACGCTTTTTCTATTGGATTTTAGGGACACTTCCCTTACCTCGAAAACAACGTTTTAGTCAAACCAATATATTTTTTAAATGCAAAACTCCTAGTTATTTTAACTAAACTCCGTACTACAAAATTTTAAAATATACTTTAAACTTACTTAATTGTAATACCAAAATCAAGATTTGTAATTGGTCTGGTCAATTCAATTAATGCTCTTGTCCTCGATAACAATTTCTTTTCCGGTTCTCTTTCACTTTTTGAAAATACACCACGTAATGTTGTCGTATAATTTGGATTTTTAAAATCTAATGCATTATTATAAGTGATTTTTGCTTCACTATGAGCCAATAAACTTAACCAAGTAACATTTGATGCAAAATTTAGTTTCGGATAAGCTGTTGTAAATAATTTAACAATTCCTTGTAGATCTAATTTAGATTTGTGACTTTTATTGGCCCATTCACCTTCGAATTTAATTGTTTCAGTTTTGTTTCTATCAAACTATAAAGATAGATGAAATAAATATTCATTAATTGAAATAATAAAGAATTATATTATTTGATTTGTTACCCTGTATTGTGCTGACAAATTCGTTGTTGTTCTAATCTCTGTCCGTACAACAAAACCAACTAATCTTGCTTGCAATTGTTTCGTCTCAAATGTCAAATCAATATCTTTTTGTTCAATCCCATTTTTATCATTTGATTTAATTGTACCACGCATAGCAGCTTTAATTTCATTATTTACCGATAACGTAAATCCAGGATAATATATCCAGCCATTACGAATTTCTGTACGATTTACAGCCATTTCAAATGCTACATTCTTTTTACCATTATTTTCAATATAAAATTCTAATTTACGTTCATTTGGATCACCTATATACAAACCAACTGCCGAATGTGAATTATTACCAAGAACATATGACATTGTAGCATTCCATCCGTCTGGTGATTTTGTGAAATTAGCACTTGCAATACGTTTTATTATGGAGCCAGGTGTTTCAAAAAACATTGATGCAAATAATTTATTATCAATCACTTCATTTTGATATTGTAATATAAATGTTTTAATGCTTGTATCAGTTTTATCCAAATGTATACTAACATCAATTGGTCCACTCAATACTAAACCAGGATAAATAATACCATCTGTAGTTGAATTACTTACATCTGGTAAACTATATTGAGAACAGATTTTAACACCAATTGCACTATCTAAAATTGGCCATGAACATGTCGAATTAGCTGATCTTTTAACAATTCCCGGTTGTGGAATATCACCAGCTTCTTTAATTACTAACAATTCAGATTTGGCACTAAATATTTCATTTTTATTTTGTGGCAAACCTAATGTAAATGATACCAAATTTGATCCTCTAACTTTCAGTTTAGTTTCGAGTGAAGAACTTGAATACAAATTACTTTTAACTCGTACACCAGATGTGGCATAAAAAAAATCAGCTTCCATTGTTGTTATAACATCAACTGAAACACTGGGTTTTATATTTCCAGCAATATCAAAATGCCAACCTTTCCTATTATCATATTGTTTCAAATTACCAGATAAACGTAAATCAATTGACGATGCACCGAAAACATGAATTGAAAGTGGCAAACCCGAGCTCATTGGTATTTTATATGATGTATCAAGGAATACACCAGATTCTGTATATGTAATTTCTTTTCCTGATAACAATTTTGCAGCTAACATAATTGGATTTAGTTTTCGTGTTGTACCCATTACTTCACCCTCACCATCAATTGACATATATTTCAAATCATTACCAAATACTTTTAGACCAATTGTAGCTCTTGGTTTACCATGATCATATTTCAGTTTATAGCCAAGTTTATCAATATCTTCATAGATTTTTGTTTTACGCTCCTCTTCAGAAGATTTACTCGAATTTTCATTTGATTTTGAGTTTTCTTCGCTAGTTTCAAATTCATAATCTTCATTCTCATCATTTTGGATATTATCTCTTCTTAGTCGAAGCTTTCCAATAAGTGATAGTTCATCTTAAAAAGCATTAAACATTAACAATATATGAAAATAAAAATAATCCCAGCTCAATACTCACCAGCGTTATTCTTTTCACTGTCATCATCATCGAAAAAATTATATAAATAAGCTAATTTATTTCGAAATACTTCAGAATTTAATGGTCCGTTTGGTCCAAATGTTGATGTTACCAGTTGTTCGAAACCTTGTGTTCTTGCTGAAATTTCAAAAAAATTTACAGATTCACCAAATAAATCTGCCGTAAAATTTAATGTTGTTATTCTTGGTAAATATGAATCAGTTCCAAAAATTAAATTTCCTTCCGTTGCAGTACCTAGAAATAATTAATTTTTTAATAAATCATAATATTTTCAATTTTAAATCCATTATTTACCGAAATTATATTCATCAAAAAATATACTATATTCATAATTTCTTGAAAATTTCCTTATATCCATTTTAAATTTGGTACCTAAATCATCATTTAACAATAAACCTTGTGCTTCAATTCGTACAGGTGATGCTGATTTAGCGATATTTGTTAAATGTGACCATACAAATGAACCAACTTGATTAATTTCTTCATTTTCCAAGACATTTTTAATGACATGTATTGAGATATAATCAGGACATTTCATTGCTTGCAAATAACTGAATATTCTTATTTCGGAATTAACAGTGTAATCTTGGTATACATCTAAGAAAAATTCACGATTATCAATACATTTTGTTCGTCGGAAGGCTAATATTAATTGTAAACGTGTTTCAATTGGCAATAATTTATCATCAATAATTAAACTTTTTAATTTCGTCATAAATTCATTTGTCATTACACCAATATTTCCCAAACCTTTAAGTACAATTGTCGAACGTTCTTTAACTCTTCGTTCATTTTGATTGTTCGACTGTAACAATTTCATATATTCATCTTGTAAATGATTAGTAATTTTTAAAACTGTTGGATTTTCAGAACAATCAGAATTATGCCGACAAAATGTATGAACAACAGCTGTTGCACCTAATGTATATTCGGGATCGATTTTCTTTTGGCCATACTGTAATATTGTATAAAATGTTTCCAAAGTTTCTTCATCTGGTCGCCGGATAAATGCCATTGATGTCATCCAATTTTGTGCTAATTGTTTTGGTATAATTTCATTTACAATTTGATCACGCATCAATTGATATGATGCTGTACTTGCAATATATGGTAGACTTTCTAAAACATGATTACGTCCATTCGAACAAATACTCGAAGATCGTGTTAAGAGTTGATGTAATGCTTTGTATTGTAGAAGTCTTGTTGTTTGTAGGAATTTTGTAAAAATATCAATAAATTCTCGTTGTATATCGGGAAAACCTAAATTGCACATTTCTTTTAGTAAATCACGAGATGCACGAATTTCACCATGTGTTGGTTTTGGTGTTGGTGTTTGATCAAACAACAAACTGGAACGTTTCTTAATGTTAAGATCTATTTAATTTTAAAGATAGATAATTTAAAATTTAATTAAAATGGATTTATTTATTTTTATTACCATCTTCAGAAATAAATTCCGGTTGATATGATTCTTCACTTTTCAATTTTAATTCAGTATTTGAGATTGTAACGACTCCAGTTTGATTTTGTGAAAATGGTATAAGTTGATGTTTTTCAAAACATTTAACACTTTGATAAACATTATGGTTAATAGTAAGCTAAATTTAAAATAGAAAAAAAAAGAAAATTTAATATGAAATTAATTTTCCGGCAAAAATCAGCCATTTCTTTTTTTGTAACTTACATTACAATAACTTTCTGTATTTAAAATTGGCCAAATTTCACGATTATCACGAAAATTATATGGTGTTGTTTGTAATATTGAATGGATTTGATTACGATCACGACATGACTCAATATTTTTATATTTACGTATTAATACATTTGTATCTTCAGCACCTTCTAAATTATATTGAACATTACATATTCCGGATATATCAGTTTCCGTTGTATTCAAATCAACATCAAATCTTAACATTGTATTTTGTATAGCCGATAGAATACCTTTTTTAAAATTCAAAACCCATATTGGTTCTTCAATACTTGGACATACTTCACCAATTGAACCGTCATGATATGCAAATCGTAATTTATTTTCTTCTAATGCTTTTGCAATTTCTTTACTTTTTGAATGTAACAAATCATCAGATTCATCTAATTTTGTTGATGTTGGTTCATTATAATCATAATTATAATCATCTGAACTGTTATCATTTGTTGTTGTATCATTACTTAATTCTTCTTTAATTTCGATATCGGTTAATTGTAAAATACCTTCACAATTTTTCGGAAACATTAAATTAACAATACCCGAAAAATATAAATCTGATGTATTTTGACCGCTACCAACAAATTCGGTACGTATATGCATTTTATAATCATATTTATAACGTAATTGATCATTATAATTAAATTTAATATTTTCAATGTCACATTCTGGCCGGCCACAAATTTTCGGATCTTTTAAAGGATCTGGAAAATAAATAATAAATAAATTTGTTTTGATAAAAATTCCTGAATTAAATAGTAAAAAAATAGCAATAAGATTAAAATTAAAAATTAATTGTTAAATATTTAAGTGAATGAACTTATGGTGATATTTTGAAATTTTTAATAGAAAACAAATTTTTTCACAAATTTCGGCTTATCGCAAAAGGTTATCTCATAATTTTAGCATTAAGCATGATACAGAAAAATTGAAAAAAATGTTTATACAATTTGTAAATATATTTGTAAATTTTCATCATTTTCATATTGTATTATTGACTGATCTTGTTTAAATGTATGGATTAAGAACATTTTTACAATGGAAATCATAAATCATTACTGATAATTCAAGCTTTAATTACCTTCGACACTTTTTCCAAAAGTTTAATTTTCGTATTTGGGTCAATAATCAAAATCGCATTAATGAAGTATTTTCCAAATTATGTGGTGTAGGTAGAAGATTACATATCAAATAGTGCAATACATTTCTAAAATATATCAATTTTTAGCGAAGGCTAATAAAATAGATTAATAGATTTGGGAAAATTCACTTAGGAAATGTAAAAACGAAGAAAATGTTTCATTTCAGCCAATGTAGACAAAAAAGTTGAAGTATTTCAACTTTGTGGGCAGATATGTTATTTGGATATCGAACCCTTTTAAAAATTAATTGGTTTTTCCTTTTAAAAAAAACACTTTATAAAAAAATTACGGCAGGAAAAGTGAGGTTGATAAAATGGAATTGTCTGTAACCCAATTAAAAAAAAAAATCGTAAATAAAAATTCATGAAAAAAATGCCATCAAAAATGTTAACTTAAATTTGCACTTTTCTTTTGGAATTTTTTGACTTTTTAATATTTAGGAATATTTTTAAAGTCTCTAATTTTCCAGATCAACATTTTTTTAGTCAACATTTTCACAAGCCAATATATTCTCAATTGGCATTATGTACTCTACTCACTCAGTCTACAAATAACCTTCATTATCATGGGGTCCATCAATTTAATTTTATAAAGTAAGAATTCTTGAATATTTAGACCTCCATAATTTATTATTAATATTAATTTTATATACAATTTTAACTTCAAATTATCCTTTAATCTGATACAGAACTTTAGGTTCATTAAATTTGCGATTGAGATAATTTAAAATTCAAATTTTCTATAATTTTATTTATAAATATGCTAAATTAATAAAGCAAAAAAAGGACACAATGAAAAATATCATTTTAGAAATGAGAAAATTTAAAATAATCTTTATTTAAATTATTATTTTATCATTTTACTTACTTTGACGTGCACTGTTAGCTATCTGTAATCCAGAAAATACCAGTAAAATATAACATAAAAATAATTCATGGTTTTTCCAATCCATTTCCTTAATTTGATTTTATATAAATTCACGTTTTTTTTTGTAGTTTTCTTTTATATATTTAATTTTCAGCACCCACGATAAACAATTTTTTATCCTGATATCCGAATTAAGGATTTAATATATAAATTTTAAACGTTTTTGTTTGTTGTATCTTTTTTTGTTCAATTATTTTCAAATTGGAAACTGCACTAAGTATGAATTTATTATTTACCATAAACCAAAAACATTTTCCGAAAAAACAAACAATGAAATTTGAAGAAAAACAATAAATTTTCTATTATAAAAAAATAAAGTGTTTTTATAATATTTTAATAGTTGGTGGTCGTGTTCTGCAGTAGTTTTTCCTATTTGAAACATAAAATATAATAACTAAAAGAATTTTAAAATTGTGGTTGAATAATTTATACAAAAAAAAAAAAAGGAAATCTTGTTATGGATTTGATAAAGTAAAGTTATTTTAAAACAATTTTCCTTATTTAGTTATGTCTTATTTTCTATTTCTATATAAATTGTTGAAATTTTCTTATTATTTTATAGAAAATTTAGATTTGCATAAAATTTGTACAGTATTGGACTAAAACGTTGTCGATTGTTGTATAGTGCAAAGAATTAACGGCCTAAAACATTATAACATTCATAAAATGGACAGCCCGAATCCTTGATAATTAAAAAATGTGTTTTTTCGATAAATAAAAAATATCGTAAATCGATTTAATATGTTAAATAACAAAATCATCGATACATTTAAGTTCGGGTTACAATGTATCAATAATTTTAGTTTTGGAATCGATTTGAATACAATTTAGCCAATCGACTTGGATAAAGAATGGACACATTTCCTAAGCATGTTCTAAATTTCGACTTTTATATAATTCTTGATAATTTTTAATATCCCTTATTTTCCTTAGGACATTATTTTTTTTGAAACTGTCAAATTTCTGTTCTCTTGACATAAAAGTTCAATCATTCCAAATTCTTTCGATTTGATTTCAATTGCAACTTTATGTCCACTCAATCGATTTTGTATACAAATTATATGAAGACGTCAAATTTGAATTTTAGACAACCCGAAACATTTATAACCGAAAATATAATTTAGCGAATACAAACATTGACGTCACAATCATATAAATTTTGGCATAATTATGATTTTTATAAACTAAATTCTAAGAATATTTAATTTTTCGTAAATTTGTAACAAAATTGTTTTTTTTTTTATCTTGATTTCACATTTGTAATAGTTTTCCTATACAATTTTGTTAATTATTGTCTTTAGTTGCCTAATATTTTATACTGTCGCCATTTTGGCTGACAACATTTCGACCTATAAATTATAATATTTAAATGCGATTAAATTGTATATATATTTTTAAATTAATTGTCATTCGTTTATATTACAAAAATTTCATAAATAAATTATTATTTAAAAACGATATCAAATGTAAATTTAAATATTAACCTCCATTTTTACTATATATAAATAAATATTTAATAAATGAAGAAATCATATATAAGAACTTTGTAAATGGACTTTCATTTTCACTTTTGAACTTTAATAATTAGTGATAATTAAGAAAGAGTATTTGCATATTTAAAAAGGACGAATAAATTATTTCAGTTCTGGAAATAATTTTAATATATTTTTTAACAATAATGAAATTTTGATTAAAAGAGTTAAAAATAATTAGATCTGAATTGAGAATATCATTAAAGCATTACATTAAAAAATGAGTTTCGACAAAAAAAAGTTTATTTTGATATGTTTTCAGATAAGTAGGAAGATAAATTGCATCTCAACTTTAGAATATTTTATAAGGTTAACCTTTTTTTGGTATAGAATGATAAAATCAAAGGTTAAAATATCGAAATTAAAATATTTTAGATTAGATATTGGATAAATGTATCATAGATCTAGTAAAATAGAAATGAGTAACATATTTAGACCTTAAATTTTTTATTAGTGACTAAAAGCGATCATTGACCTATACCTGAGTCCTGAGAATTGGTTTATTAGTACAGGGTGTTCGACGGGAGGGTGAAGTAATAACTTTGTGGGGTCGCCATTTTTGGTAAACATGATTTTTGACAACACATTATTTTCACGTTAGTTTTTCAAATATTTTTCCATAATTAATTTGCCACGTCTTTTATACTTCACGACTACCAAATATGAACAGTTCATATTTGGTAGTCGTGAAGTATAAAAGACGTGGCAAATTAATTATGGAAAAATATTTGAAAAACTAACGTGAAAATAATGTGTTGTCAAAATCCACTACTTATCGTTAAATGACCGATTCCGAACAAAAAGGCTGTATAGCAGATCATCTTTGCACTCAGTAAAAGTGAAAGTAAAGTGGTGTGATCTGGAAAAATCATTGGTACTTACAACTTTAAAGATGAACGTGGCGTTACGGTAACTGCTACTATACCACAATTATAGATACTTTGACGGTGTAACTTAAAATGCAGCCAATGTTACAATGGAATTACAAAAGAGATTTCCATAATAAATGAAATGGTGATGCCTCCAGGTCGACGAATTTATTTTTGTGGAGATATCTAGATTTATGTCAATAAAAGAAGGATAAAAGAAGATATTTAGCTGACATTGTCTTCCATATATGTAATTCCCAACATTCAATAAATAATTGTCAGTATTCAAATATTTTGTTTTATTTTTCTATGAAGTTATACAAAAATAAAGTAGTTCACCTTCCCGGGGAACACCCTGTACTTAACTCATATTACTCTTAGTAAATTTGGTTTTATTTTCAGATTAATTATTTCTCTAACTTTACTTTTTTACAAAATATCATAATAATTAAATATTTTATCGACCTTTTGAATTTCGTAATTTAAATTTAATGAAACTATAAGCAATTTTGTTATAAATTTCTATATATAAAGATAAAATTTTAATGACTCGATAATAACTTATAATTTCTTTTGGCTTGAACTTCGTTACTAATTTGGCTTGAACTTTATATTTTTGTGCTACTATATAAATTCCCAAGATTAATATTTTCAGATTGTACTTTTATATATAATTTTCTCAACATTTTATATACAAAATCTATGAAATTTAAAATAAAGTTTAATACTTTTTAAATTATCAGTTCCGAGCTTCAAGTTTATTTAAAATTTACGAATCTAATAACACTCAATTTCATTGAAAAAAATTTATGTTACGTGCATTGTAAAATTAGAATATTATAAGAGAAATTGCTTTGGCAACAACCAATTTTTTTTTATGTAAATATAATGCAAAAATAATACTGAAATTTTATGAAAATTTAAATAAAAAAAAAATTCCTTACAAATTTTCAAGAAAACTTTAGAGAACATTTTTTTTTTTATTTGGAAAATGTTGATATGTTCAGTTCTTATGTTTGTATAATGTTTAGTTATACATAAGAAAACACAGATTGCAATCATTCCAAGTAAAAAAAGAAAAGAAAAGGAAAATCATTTTTCAGTTTAGATTATTATAATTGATTTTATATATTTTGATTCAATTTATTTGCTCAATATATTTTATATAGATTTTTACTTAAAGTATAGACAAAAATTGTAGATTTTCAAAGAAAACATATTTTTTAAAAAAAAATCAAATCAAAATCAAATTTGTACAATGTAAATAAAATATAAAACAGCATTAGAACAGCTACTGAGAGATGTGAAAGAAATGGGTTGGAGTTTGAGAATTTTAAGATATCAGAACTGAAAAAAATAGATTTGATTAATGTACTAATTTTCATAATAATATTTAATATAATAATTTAGACTGTAATTTTGAGTGTGATCTTAATTTAACAACTCAACGCACACCATCTATGGATTTATAGAATAACTAGAAAAGATTAATAATTATTTGTATGAAAAAGTAATCGAAATAATAATGGAAATTGGTCTCTAAGCGATTATTATTATTATTAGCTTTAATTCACCCATGTTATTTATAATTCATTTAAACTTAATAACTAAAAATATTTCAAAATTTGAGAACATGAAGCGTATGTTTCTATCTTAACGCTTCATCGCCAAGCGATGTCTGGCCATCTTTTTTGCTTGGCGTCCCACTCGTCTTACACCGATTCTAGGTCTTCATTCAGTCAGTCCATTGGTTGTCGTTTAAACGAGCGATATGGCCAGCCCATTGCCATTTTAATGTTTTAGCAGTTATTCTCTCTAAACGAGTAACAAAATATCAATTAATACCATAAAAAACTTAAATAAAAAGAGCATCGATCGATCTAAGCTTTACCAAAATTATTAAATAATAGAAAATTATTAAATGTTATTTTTAAGTTGATATGCTTAAAGGAAGCCTGTGATCGTATTATTGTTTTAAAGATTAAATGTCTAATCGTAATGTCATTTAAAAGCGACAGAGCTAGCTAATTCAGCGCAAATTATGAATAAGGTAACACACCAAGTCTTTTAAACCAAAATGAGTGGAAAAATTGATTTTATTCTTTTAAAATCAACCCAAACTACGCAATTTAGTCTTGTTATCCAAGAATCAGAATGAATTTTATGATGTATTCAATTGTAGAAGAGATAAATGTTATTTGTAAGAATTTAAAATGATTTCATGTCCATTAGTTATAAACAGCTAAATCCTTTAACGTGAAATTGATGAATGACTAAATTGTACTACATAATTTTAGATAATTTGATTAGTTTTATCAGATTATTTTATCAAATTGAATATCTTTTATCGAAACAACATAAAATTATCCAATAAATATATAAAGACTTTTGTATCATTGTTGTAAAAACAAATTCAAATTCATATGTAAATCAAAGGTTAATTGCCTTCTGTTATTTTGTTCTATTAATTAAGATTATTAACATACAAAGTTTCTCAATATAATCTTTTAAATTACAATTTCTGGATTATATAATTTAATTTACTAACTTTAAAGATCAATAAAATAAACCCACATGAAAATCATTTTCAAATAATATTTGTATAACTAAGCCATCACTACCAATTATAATATCCTTTAATAATTTATAAATAAATTTAATATTATATAATTACATCATATTAAATATCCTTTAACTAAATATCCTTTATTCTATCTGTCAATTAATCATAATTTTTTTTTTTATCTTTAAGATAATTTATTATTTATAAGAAACATTTATGCAAATTTATCTCAATATTGAAAATTATAATTAGATATTCAAAGTATTTTCTTCTAAATATTAAAGCGTATCTGATGAATACATAATTACTTTATACATAAAAAAAATTCTCACCTAGACTGAATCTGAACCAGTTTTTTCTGTTTTTTTTTTTTTGTAATCGGATATTAAATTTTCATTCTTTAACGCACATAAAATTGAGTTTTTTTTTTAAAAAAGAATGTGAAAATTATAATAAAAAATTTAATGTTACTGTGCTCCGTTGTGTTCACCCACCACGTAAATTGCAACAATGCAAATGTAACAATGTAGAACACCAGAACAGTAGGAACACAAAATACAATTTAAACGTAACAAGTTCTAAAGTGAATACAATTAATGTTGAATTAAATACAAAACGGAAGGACTTAATGGATACTTGTGCAAAATAATTATTATAAATTTAATTTTGTATGCACTTCTACTTCTAAGTATTTCCTTGTTAAATATATTGTATGGAAATGACGTTTTTGTCTTTCGTTTCTTCAAAGTATTCAAAATTCTTTAGCATTTGTTTAGCATGTTTAGCATTTGTCTGTCTGTAACAAATTGTTAATCATTTAAATTGTTTGTAGACACCATGTTGGAAATATGAAACAATTTATAATCAAACAGAAATTATTTCGTATAGGTGTTTACGGATATTTGATGGTAGCCATTAATTTAAGTTCTACCTGAAATTCATCCGCAAAGATGAGTTATTTCTTCATTTATTAACATTTAATAATTATGTTCAACTTTGGAAAGGTAAACTAAGAATCAGTTGACCAAATTTTCCAAACATTTCGGCACTAAAAAGTCTATTGCGTATAGAACTATTAGACAGTATGTAAACTGCGCAACCTTATAATTTTCTTATTTAAAATTTTGCTGATTATAATAAAAAAAACATTTTTTTAATTTTCATTATAATTTTAGTATAGGAAGTGGAAAATTTTGTATGAAAATTACTTAGACATCTCGAAAATATAATAATTTCTTTGGTAATTTTCATAAAAAATATCATCTTGTAATTAAACCACGAATATTATAATATAAAGAAAAAATGGAATAAGAAAATAATGTAAACTATTTTCATGAATTTTCACCTGGAACTGGAACGTCTTAGCTACCTCTCTATATCATTGCAATTGGAACTTAATCTTCCTATAACGTTAATGAAGGAAATCAATTTAACAGAAATACAGTTTTGAATCTCTAGTTTTTTAGTTTTTTTGAGAAATTTAGTTAAAAAGATATTCACATTTAGCAAAAAATGATCTATAAGATTACTAATCACTGGGACATCATATCTGAATAATAATAATAAAAATTTATGTTTCGGATATGCACAAATATGGAACATCATAGTATTTAGTAATCATACGAATTTTCTCATTTTCCTTTCATACAAAATGTAGCAATCGGTGGACTATAGTTTAAAGTATGTACATATCAAGACTATCAAGTCAATTTGCATAATATTACACAAAAATCTGATGAAACAAATTTTTTAAATCTGAATCTTTACAGAAGATTATCATAGAGAAACACATTTTAATTAAACATGTAATGACATTCTGTATGGAATGCAGGATAATAACCGGAAAAATATGGAAAGATGAATATAAAAATGGAATATAAATGAACTATTTTAAGATAAATCATTAATTTTTTTTAAATTATTCTATAGAGCACACTATTCAGTACGATTCAATTAAAAAAAACATGGCCAACAAGAAGTCCGCGGTCCATCACGGATTTTTATGAAGATCTTGGCCCGTAGAACTATTTCGGTTAACTATGAATGCTGGATGTAAATCAAATTATAAACTCTTGCGAAGTATTTGATATAAAAATCAAGTATCCGCCACAAGGCCATGGCATCCCATATTAACAATCGGGTCGGATCTGTTTGCATCCCAACGAAAAAGCGACAATTCATCAATTCATTTTCAAATGCCAAGCGCTACCAAGGGCCCTAAATAACCTCGTGCATGCTGAGATTCACGAAAATGTGTGGTATAAAAACAGTGGTAAAGCGCTGCTTGGAATTCTGGATAATCTGCATGAGGTTCGCCACTCGAACCAACTAACCATCATTTTCAAAAAATTATATTTCAGTGTATAATATATTTTCAAAAGGTAATCAAATCGTAAATATGCCAATATCAAAATGTCAATGAAAGGTTAGTCATATTTAATATTAGAATTCCTCAATTTTATTCTAATAGAAACATTATTCACTTGGTTAAATAGATTTTATTTGGTAAGGATGAGCGTTTGTTATTTTAATGTATATTTTTTTGAAATAGATAAAAGCAATTTACTAAAAAGTCAGAACATCAGAAGGAAAGAGAAATTTAAAATATTTTTCTCTTAAAATTTTCAACAAATTTTAGTTATATAGTTATTTAATGTAAAAAATGTCAATTTATGAAATACTATCTGGTGCTCTGTTCTGTTGTATTATAATTAAGAAATATTCAAATTGTAGTTATTTTTCTGCAATTTGTAACATATCATTTAGTTACATACATTTCAAGACTTCTATATAAATTATTTGTAATCCATCAAGAAAAAAATCAAATGATAGCAGAATAAATTAAAAATTTCCGGCTAAGTAGACTAATCCTTTGTGTTTACATGTGTTTATAAGAATTAGTTTACATTGGTTGCCAAGAATTTGTGATTTGCACATTTGTACAACTCACTATTTGCTTTTGCACATCTCCTTTTTGAATGAAGAAGTTTCTACGAAAAATGTTGTCTGCTGCCGGTACATAAAAATTAGTCAGTATTAGAGTGAAGATAATTGAATTTTTGTTAACTTAAAAGGGCTCCCTGAAAGCAGGACTAAGCAAATACATATTACATATTTTAATGGTTTTTCGTGTTAGAAAATTCATAGTAAAAGCATTTAGTTAGTAATATAGTTTCCAATCCACACTTAATCCAACACCAGAACACAAAACGTATCTTATCATTGAAATTAATTATGAAATTAATTATCTGTATGAATTAGGGAGAACAAGCTGAAAGATAGATATGATTAAATAAGAAAAGAGTACATCAATTTCTATAAGCTCGCTTTCAACGCACTTTCTCCACATGCTGAGCAAATAAATTCAATGGATTCAGCTCAATAAACATAGACATACAGAGATTAATTAATGATTAGCAACCACCTCCTTAGTACAACAGTACAAGAAGTAGACATTTTAAGAAATATAATTAAATTGTTAATATAATACTAGCAAGAAACTAAATAGATGTCTAAGCAAAAATAGATAATACAAAAATATAGAAAATTGAAAATTGGAAAAATCAACTTGAAGTAATAATTTGCATTAATAATTATTGTTTAATTACTGAATCAATAGATTACCACTTGTTTCGGGCTTCTCAGTTCTAAAAACAACGAAACTGCTTCCTTCAGCCTTCTGCGTAATCTGTTGATTCTACAATATTCACAGACTTTGAAGGTATAATCTACAATGCTGTCGGTAGGAAGGTACTCAAAAATAAACCATATGATTATAAAACTATTGTCACAATATTTTGGCTTTATATATTTGATAAAATATCTAATTCATATTTTAAATTGTGAAATTTAATATAAAAATTTAATACAAAGAATTTGATAAAAACAAATTTTTTATTAAGGATCTCATAAAATTTTATAGACGAAATTATCATCGCCCAGAGAAACACTTTGAGATAAATAATATTCTTAATATGATTTTTTTTTGTTTCCTAAATTCAAATATTTTTTTTATTAGCTGAAAAATTCCCTTTAAAAGGTTAAAGTGTAAAATTTATTCCTTTTTAAGTTATGTGATTTAAAATCATCATCATCAATATTGTTGCAAAAAAAAAAAAAAGTTTATCATAAAAAAATTTCCTTATTTTTTTTTTTTATATATTGAATTTTCCACTTTTACAGTGCATATAAAACTTTTTAATATTTTCCAAAAAAATAAATAAAAAAAAAACAGGGAAAAACCAAGACGAATTGTTCACAAGAGAAATCATAAAGTTTTTATTTCCATTACCGCGTCATTGTTGGAAAATTTTTATACAACATAAAAACTTTTAACTTTGTTGTAATTTTTAATATATGCACTTTAAAAATAAAAATAAAATTATCCCTGCAATTTAGTGACATATTAAAAGTAAAATTAAAAAAATCCTTTTTAAAAAAGCCAAACATAAAAAAAAAAATATAACCATAAATTTTTTTTAATAATAAATAACTTTAATAATGAAAAATAGTTAAGTTTAAATAGTTGAATTTTATGTAGGTGCGTTCTATTTGCAAGTATTCTAATCTTCGATTTAAACGGTAGATTGTTTCCACAAAAGTACCGTGTAAATCAAAATCATGTAATATGAATCCACATCTTATATTGAAATCATATTCTTGTTTAAAAGAAATCGAACAAATCGAGTACCGTGTAAATCCTGGGTTAGGTATTTTGAATTAGTACATTTAAATTGAAATGTAAAGATATCGTAAAGATTGGGTATTGACACGAAACACGAAACTGTCCAAAACAATAGAATACAATAAGGGACCACAATTTAGGTAACGAGATATAAGGCGTACCGCATGAGAATAGCTTGGTGTTTCTACATCCTTCTCAACTTAACCTAAACGTAAGAAAAGTCTCATGTTGCTGTGGATATAACGAAAAGTTTTGAATTATTATGTATTCAAAAACCGAATATGAATATGACTCAATAAGGGACCACAACGGAGTAAATGAGATATCAAGCGTATAGAGTGTGCGAATCACTTGGTTTCTTCGCATCCTTCTTAACTTCTACATATGCCAACACAATTATGTGGATATCACGAAGAGTTGGAAGAGGAATTATATAGATTCATTATGATACCAGTATTATCAATTTCCTTTTATCGGGAAGTAGAAGATTAAAGTCTATACTGTCATCATCATTTGTTTGGTAATTTGAGAATGTTATCAAGGATTCTGTTCATTAGAAAAGTATAGGCTGGTGGGTTACAGAATTTAGAAGACAACGATGAAAGAGTACAAGAACAAACTTGTTAACCTACCATAAGGAAATTGTCATTTTGAATTAAGATTACAAAAACTTCCACAAGCAGAAATATTTTAATTTATATTTAAAAGGGACTACTTCTACTTCTCTTCAATGGAACATGCCTGTAGTTAGATGCAATTTTAATCATTTCAGAGTGCTATGATCATGTGAATGGAACATATCTAAAATTTTATGTATTGTAAAATATTTAATATAATTTAATATTAATAAAGAAATGACCACCACAAAAATGTATTTTGTGATAAATAAATGAATTTTATATATGGAAATTTTGACTAGTCAATTTGTCTCTAGCCAATATATTTCATGAAATTTAAAGGATCCGATAGAAATCTCTGAAAATTATAATCACTAAATTTATACTGGATTATATTTATCTAGAAAATACTATTTTCCATGAAAATTTATATTGTTAATAATGAAAAATGGTTTATTTTAATGGCGCCACAATATTATTGAAATATTAAAATTGATGGTCAAATAAACTATAAATAAATAGTATTAAAAAATATATAGTACTAATAAATTTATGAGTTAATTTTAAAATTCTTATAATCAGAATTTATGCAATTATAAATTTTTAAAATATAGCCTCTAAAAAAACTAAAAATTAACTTAATTTTTAGTTTATCTTGTCTGTCCGGATAATAATTATTTTGTACAATTTCATTATAAATTTCTGGCTACGTATGTATATAGATGAAAAAATGTGTCCCTTTAACTGGACATAGAAATTTGTCCAATAATAATGTGTGGCCTTGGGATGGTAATAGAACCAAAAAGAAAAATTTTAAATTTGTTTTTATAAGTTAGGACAGTTTGCACGTTCAAATCATAAGGATTTATGTTGTCCTGTTTTCCCAAGATGCAAAACAAAATATAACTACAAAACTTATAACTTAAACTTTTGTATATGTATGGTTATTTCGTGTAAATGATCCTTAATTATTTCAAATACATATTACAAAATTATATTAATCGAAAAATCCTGTCGATAATTGTATTCAGACAAAATATTAAGATTAAATTTGTTGAACATTAATGACCAAAAAAAAATTGTTCTAATGATGGCATAATTTAATTATATTCAAAAAGGATATAAAAAATTTGTTTTTGGCAAACTTTGTCATTTCAGAAATTTTATTTTAAAAAATATTTTAATTTGTAATTATTACAAAAAAGAAATTAATTAAAACTCGATATCTAAAAACAGAATTTTAATAATTAGTCATTTTTATCCCATTTATGTTTATTATAATTATTATAAGAGTCCGCAAATATATAAAAATTTTATGATAAACACGTTCATATTTAATTAAAAGATGTTATCCCTACTCAAAAATCTATCCTTAATTTTCGTCCTTTTTAAATATACCTTAGATAATTTTATGCAAAACACAATTTTTTTTTTGTATTATATGGATTGGATTATGTCTTTATAAAATATGGAAGTATAATGGACAGATACAAAAGTCCGGAAAGAATTTTCTCATTAATTTTATAGATTATTGTCCGGTTTTATCATAGAGACCGATTAGAAATTATTAGCTTCCGTTAATTATGTTTTATATAATAAAATTCTATCATAAAATTTGTATAGATATGAAAATACTTTGATACATATAGGATGGAAAATTATCCTTGTTATTTATGATAGATAACGATATACATATAATTATGATTTTTAATAGATATTTGATATTATTGTGTTACTAATTAATAAGAAAATTTATATATGTTTTATAGATACAATTTTGAATTATGGTTTATTCAAATATATTAGTAAAAGATTTATTATGAAATTAATACAAAATAACAAGGAATAGATTTGAAAGAAGTATTGAGAACAAAAGACATAATATTATTAATTATCATAATAATAGAGAGAGTATGAATAAAATTGATAGATTTTGACTTAATTTTGAACATAATATCATAAATAAAATTTACATCTTAATAAGAAAATGTTTATAGATACTTTTGTCTATTCAACATTTTTCCTCTATTTATACACTCATAATTTTTATGGGCAATTTTATAAAATATTTCCTTTTTGTATCCCTTTTTTTATCATTATTTACATGTGATTGAACAAAATAATGATTGAATGATAACAGAATTTTTGTTTAACCCATGAATGATAAATATACTAAAATCATTAATTTATGCTGTTTTACAAAGATTATGTTTATAGATTGATAATTTTCAAAATTTTGAATTAATACCAATCAAGTCAGCATTAATTTTATGAAAATTGTTTGATAGTGTAAATTAAATTAAATTGAATAATATTTATAACCTCCAGGTACAGGAAATATTTAATTATTACGAGATTATACCAGATTTGGAATTTGTTCAATTGTGAAGTATAAAAATATAACAGAAAGAAACATTAAAAAAATTGTTCTATTTTATAGAGGAAAAATACATAAATTCGAATATTCGGAAAATGGAATATTCAAATTTGCTAATTTTGTAATTTAATGTTAAATTTTTTAAGACAACTAGATTAATTGATGTACAAATGATTAATTGTGTAAACTTGTGAAGTGGCTAATTGTGAAAGGTCATGCTGCTTCAAGTATCGCAAGGAGTGGTAACATAGTTTTCGAGATTTCGAAGCCGTTTAGACATCAACACTTCATATTTATATAATATATGTTTCGGGGTTCCTCAGTTTTACAGAACTTACACACTTGGTTCGCTGATAGTCTAATTGTTTGTAGGTACTTTTTGAGGTTCCATTGATCTGTACCCATTCAATTATTACATTTAATTAAATAATTTATTCGGATGCCTACTATTTTTCAGCCTTTCTTTCTATTCATTTGAAGGAGTCTGATGCCCCTTTTCTGACGGTTTAGGTAAGAATTATAACTATACAATTCAGAACTACAAAAGTTGGTGATCGCAGAAGACATCCAACCTCGAAATCAAGCGTAAAAAGATGGTGCTAAAGGTGAAATAAGAATACTCTGAATATCACTGGAAATTGGATACAATATGCACAAGACATAAGGTCTATTTGTAGAAGACTCTTTTAGTCGGCCAAAAAATATCAATTTACCTAAAAAAGTGTAATATCAAATAAAATTTATTCAAATTGTGATAGTTATTAGAAACGATAGAAGCTTTAATTTACAAATGTGAATCTATTCATCAATATTTATGCCGGTAGGTAGTTAAGTCCTACATTATTTATCTCTAAATTCAGTAATTGTTGTCGAAAGAAGATTGACTACGAAAAATCGTAATAAAGAAAATCAGAAAACTTGACAATAAACTATCAATGAATATTGAGCTAAAATACTGTCACAATAAAATATATTAAAACATCAACTAAAAGTCTTATCTTTATTACAATTACTATTACTCTCTCTATATAACAATACCAAATTACTTTCTGACCTTATTAATCCCACATAACAAATATCGAAACACATAAAATATAGATTTTAATAAAAAAAAAATAGATTAAATGAATCATAAAATTGTTAGATCCATTTTTTGTCTTTCATTCAATATAATAACAAAACAATTCTTACAACAATCTTAGAAGATGTTCTGGTTAGTAATCCTCAAGTCAATGGTCAAAAAAAATCCTTTTATTATTTATATATATCTAAATTATATATCGTTTTTCCAGCACAATAATTCACATAATGGAAAATTCAATTCAATAATTTATTTTATCAATATATTTTATAAAATATAATATAAAATTTATCTTTATTAATCGATTTTAAAACAATTAATTTTAGAATTTTTGTCTAAATATTTTTTTGCCTTTTTTTTATGATAAAAAACTAATAAATATTGAAGACAATATGGCTGTTTTTTGTGAGGGTACCATATCAATATTTTATTTTTTTAAATGTCTATTTTGATGCTCTCATGCAAAAACTGAACATTAATATTCAATGATTTATTATCTTTATGGTATATTCTTTGATAAACAGTCAATAATTGTTTTACATAGGAAAATATTTGATATATATGAAGTAGCATAGTTTGATATATGATTTTTAAAATTGGGTTCTCCAGACGAAATACAATTTACTAAAATTCCGTATATGCGATAGAAGCAATGAACGACTTTTAGAATTTAGAAAGACTTGTTAGCATCTAATATCAGAAAAAATGACGTCAAAAAATGTTAAACATGATATTAAAAGCTCAGTATAACTAAAGCAAATCCGACGTTCTTACTACATGAGTATTAGTTCTGGCTTCTGGGTTGGAAACAAATTCTCTGTAGAAAGAGTTGTTGCGTCAGTCAACAGCAGTGGATTGTGTAAGATGAGGAGAACATATTACATAATTCTAGATTAACTGCACGAATCCTAGTGGTTTCTGTCTATATAATCAATCAATTAATCAAAATTATATAAGTTATTTAAAAAATAATAATGAATTTTGAAAGGAATTTTCAGATTTTATATAAATTCCGATTATTCGATATACTAAAAAATCTAATGAATTTTTCCTTGCTATATTCTTAATAACTTTTTCAAGCTATCTATCTCTGCATAGTTGTTTTAAAAATCATATATGCCACCTTGAAGGTTGAGAAACACCAAATACATGAAACTATGTTGCCGTTTAACATCTTATTCAGTGGTTTTTAACATTTTCAGCATCACGGATTACTTACAATTCTACAGAATTGAATTTTACAATGTTGAATTATAAAAGAAGTTTTGATTTTTAAATTTTGGCCGAAAATTTTCTCTAGGTTCAAAAAACACCTAGTGAAGAACCATTGACTTATATGAATAAAACTAATAAGTAGTTCCCGGGTTTAACTTCAATTTGATGCCAAAACTTATGAGGTTGGATAATACAAGGTAAAAGATTAAAACGAATCCTGTAAAAATTATGAAATCCTTTCTTTTATTTATTTATCTTCAATACTGACTTTTCTTGCAATAAATATAGAATAATTAATTACTTAAAGTACTAGAAAATTATATAGAAAGAAAATTGTAAATTGAAGAAAATTTTTAGTTTATATTTCATTATAAATTTTTCAATATAAATTTTTCAATTTTTAATCTTCATCTATATTTTTATTAATATACTTTTCAAGGATTCTAGGATATTAAAAAACTTTTTCATTACAATAAATTTTAGTGATTTTTCTAATTCCACTGCATTTTCCGAAATTATTATAAAAAATATTTCTATATTTTTATATAGTTTGAAATAAATATGACAGTACGGAGTACAGTAGAATATTGTCTGGTGTTATGTAAAAGTTCAATAGTATACAAAAAAATTTAATTAACCTTTCTCCATAATTTTTCTGCCAGATTTTTATATTGTTGTATATTAGAATCAAAAAAACAACTATCAAAATAGTATAGCAAAAACGAAAAAATAAACGCTTCTATTATAAGCAATAAAATTTCTGAAAAAATAAAGGATTTTTTTTTTTTTACAGGACTAATATTCATTCAGATATTTCCTACAAAATTCTATATCTAAATATTACTATATATTTTGTATTTATTAGTTTACAATGTTGGGTACTACACTAAGAACGCTCTCTGTTATCATATGACCAAAACAACAAAAATATTGAATAGAACTACTAAAAATAATAATTTTTTTGTATGTTCAATAATATATAGATTTTAAGCTATAGAACAAGGACGAATATCATACCTAGAACAAATATAATGGGGAAAAAAACTATAAGGATGGAAAAAATAAAAAAAATAATAATAATAGTAGTTGTATAGTAAAAAATAAAAGGATTCTTCATAACAGACCAAAAAAAAAAAAAAATTAAATATTTAATATTATCATAGAGTACAGGATGTTTAAGGTTCATTTTTTCGTGATTAAATAAAATATGCTATGAGAGCTTCCTGGAATGAGTAAGAAGATAGGTGTAAAATGCAAAAACTTATATACAGGATACAAGGCAGTAGAATGAGTTAAAAAGGATTTTAATACATTTGGATAATAATTACAGGCTTACATTAGCGGCATCCTTGAAATAATGTCGCTACCATACAGCATACAGCACAGTGCAGAAAGTTAAAAAGTATTTGAATACAATAGACATTTGAATGAAATATTACAGTCTTAGTTTAACGACAACCTGGAAGTATAATGTCGCTACAAAAATGAAATTTCGTAAGAGACTGAATATGGCATTTTTAACCATACTACAAAACCTTGAGTAATACATTATTATTTGTCCTATCGATAGGACTCTTGATTTTGTTGGTACATATTGACCTATAATTTATTAGCGATTTCTATAGTTACATTAAAATAACCAATAGAATATGGATTCAGTGATCATTGTGTAACGTCTCAAGGTATGAAATACTGAGAAATTTATTACTGAAAATATTATTCAATATTTTGTCTTTAAGTAAGTTTTATTAGTTTAATCCAAAAATAGCATTCTCATTCTACAATTTGTAGCCACAGATAATCAGATCTAAATTTAAACAAATTGAAGTAAAAAACTATTTTTTTAGCTTCTAGATAAATTTAGCATTTAATAAAGTTAAATTTCGTTTAACTTCTTTTTATTAGTTCTAAAACAGCTTGTATTTCAACATCATAAAATTATTATTCTTACACAAATAAATTGTAAAGTTCATAGTTCATATGCAAATGATATCGTTTTTATTTTCAGCAACATGCGTTAAATTGGAATCAAAGAATATTTCTGAAACCACGATTGTGTAATTATTGGAATAAAACTGGTGAAAACATTTGTTCTGGTAAGACAATTTACTATTCTAAATATTAATTTTGAATATTTTAAAGAATAAATTAAAATCTAATCACTAAAATAATTTAAGATTTTCATAATGTTTTGTATAAGAATTGGTAAGACAAAGTTTTCAATTTTTGTATTATAATTAAATATATTGATTACCAGTATGTTGGTCTGTCTGTTTTTAGAATATATCCGGAATCATAGAATTTCTTATTGATAAATGCAGCAATTCAGCAATAGTTCCCTAAACCTCGATAAATAAGCTAATTTTCTTTTGCTGAAATGGAGAATAATGATTGCCATACAAATATGTGCAAATTATAGCCTACTATATTATAGAGATAGAGAGTTTTCAAATATATTAAGCTGAAAACGCAGTGTCAAAGGCACCGTCACCGTTAACAAGGGTTGACGCTTGAATTTTTGAAGACACCATTTTCTTATTTATTGTTTTAAATAGATGCTACATAATGCTACTTCTTAATTTTCAAAAATGGGTGTATGTACTACATTTTTGTGTCAAGGTCGTGTTTAAGCACTGATAGCAGAAATTTTTCTAGTACACCGACAACGATGACCATTGTAATTGCATATGTATAAAGATGATTATTTCGTCACGGCGATGGTGGCACTGTGATTCCACCTTTATAAATTTACTTTATTTCGAAACCCTTCATGGTGATATTTTGAATTTTGACGCATCAGGATGACTCCTTTCTTCTTAATATTAAAAATGAACTAATCTACAGGTTTGGTAATTCACAAGTCGGTGGCTCAGTGGCGAAATGTAGAACAATTCTATATTGACCAGAAGTGGAATGATTGCCGAATTAAACCCTCTTTCAAACAATTTCATTTATTCAACATTTTAAACATACTCAATATTATACTATAATTTGAAGATATACTGCTATTAATACTAAATCATTTATTTCGTATATTGTGGGTCAAATAATCACTACAATTCCCCTGTATTTCCATAAATATAAACAATACTTTTTTCTTATTTTTGGTGTTATTTGTGTGATAAATTATATGGCCTCAGCACTTCTACAGTTCTTTTAGAAGATGAAGCATAAAAAAACTAACTATAGAAAAAAGTATTCCTTCAATATCTAAACCCTTACACCATCGAAATATTTGCCATATCAGATTCAAGTTATATTTTTTTTTTTATATTTAATAATATACTAAATTTTTATTATTTTACGACGAGTTATTGTAGTATTGTGATGGAAAGATATGAGAATGAAAAAATGAAAATTGTTGAAATCGGTTTTTATTTGTAGGTTTCAGATGTTAGAGATTTCGAAAGTGCATTTACAATTTATATGATATATAAATCCATAGCCGATCCATAGCCTAATGGTCAAACGAACAGCAGTTCTTTAATTGAAATATTAGATGGAAAATTCGGAGGCTTCTTATTTCCGATGTAAAATATATTTTTAAAGTCGTAATAGATAGATATGTACTTCGAGATTTTAAAATTTTGTTAATGTTCGTTTTGTGTTAGAAGTTCGAAGTTAGGAGCAAAAACAACTGAATTTTTAGGTTGAAAAATTTCCTTTATTGTTTTTTTATTTTTGTTTTCATTTTTTTATGAAAATGACTAATATTACTATACAAAAAAAACATAAATATTTTCACTCAGATATGATATAAAAAACATGAAAAACAATACAGATTGTATATATGTAATCATATCATCAAAAGGACCACCGCGAAGGACTCTCTGCCTCTGGCTTTATACAAAAACATTCATTATAAACGTAAACAATTTTTTTTTTTTTTTGGGATGATTATGCGTTGTCAAGTTTTAAAAAAGTATATCCCTAAAATTGTATGTAAGGATGAGTATATCCATAGTAATATAAATAAATCTTTATAGCTCATATGGTCCTTGGGTTTTTACCAAAACGCAAATATAATTTTATTTTTGTACTAGGGAACCGAAATTTTGTTGTTATTATTGTCAAATAATATTAAAAATGAATTTCAATATGTTTTTTTTTTTCCGAAATTCATTCATAAAATTTTTAAAAACGATTTTATGACAAACATTAGAGATTGTTTTTTGGTACCATATGTAGGAAATTATTATTTTTATATAGTACACTAAATATAAAAAGGTAGATTAGTGAATTTTTAAATGAATTATATTGTCAAAATCATTTATATCCAACTGAAATATGTGTCTAGAAAAATTGCACTTTGATATAAAACTCAATTTGCAGAGAATTATTATGTGAATTCCGTATGTGAAACTGTGATCGTATTAACTTAATAACTGTCAGAATAATTAAAATGTCGGATATATGAGCAAAATGTCAGAAAATTAACAAATCCTGATGAAATTTAATTTTTTGAAGTATTAGTTGTGTATAATTTGAAACATTTAAATTCGAACATGAAGTACAGTCTGATTTTTCAAAGAATGGTGAGATCTGGCATTCCAGTTTATGTCAGTTAATAATATGTCGTCTAATTCTGATCACAATTACACGTTTATTACACTGAAATCGAATAGAAAATGGTTTTATTAACTTCACAATAAAAAAATTTGAATTATCTAAACGAACTTTAACTATCAAGATTCGGAGACTATATTTGGGACAATGAAAAATCTAGGAACTTTTATCTTTTGAATGGTGTTGCTTTGAAGGTTTATATACCTCCTAAATTTGAAGAATTAAAGTGAAAAATCTTAAGTGAATTTTTTAGTATACATATTACAAAAAATTCATTGCGGATAGTGAAGAAAAATTGCAGTGAAAGTGCGTTGAAATCGAGCGTTGAAAGAAATGGATATCCTCTTAATAATTCTGTATACATATTTTTGTTTCTGCTCATTAATCCATATAGATAATTGGTTCACTCAGAAACTCTTATTTGGACGTTTTTGATGATAAGAAAACCTTCTGTTTTAAATTAATTATGGATTAGGAATTCAATTATTAACTATTCAATTATTAACTGTCAGAAAGTATGAGTATGATTTTTCTATTTTTATTCGAATGTTGGATCTACAAGGACAATAATATGACAAAAGGAAAGATCATAAACAAAATATGACCGACAGACAAGAATCATAATAAAATATTTATTTATCCATTTATTTTGAAAAAAATAAAATACTTTTGATTAATTAATATTTTACTATATACATAAATACAATATTTAAAATATTGTATTTATATTCATCATAACATAAATAAATCCACCTGTCAGTTAAAATCTTTTTCACTTTCACATACATATTTAATAATTAATAAAGTTTGTCATATGCCCACTACATCCAGTTTATTAAAATGATACGTTGATATCGTTCTTTTGCCATTATAAACTCTTTTGTTGGAAGTATTTTCTGTATTTGAATTCTGAATCTAAAAATTGTAAAGCTGTCAAAAGAATAACGATATCGGGATGAATACAAAATATAAGTAATGCTGGAGCTACTCTCGTCGTTGTCGCTGTACCGCTGGCGCTTTCGAAATGTAAAATATGATGAAATATATAGAAATATTATGTCAAAAGAAAAATTGTTTATAACATTTTTTGATAATTCACAGAGGCCGTGCGGAAAAGTTGAAATCGTTCGGACTTTTCCGCATAATAAAGCGTAATCGCCAACTTTTTTTGACATGACGAAACCAACCAATATACAATTTATGCTGGGTAAAAAAACTTGTTGATGTGTCAAAATAAGTAAAGTAAAAATTAATTAATTTTATCTGTGAGAATAAGAATTTATGGAATTGATTGGCGAGCAATGCGTTTGCTTTAATTGATTTCCATATGTTGAGTATTTTCCAAAGCTACCATTACTATTTAAGATTGGGCCTTTAATTACATATTTTTCATGTATGTTGTAACTCTGTATGCATTTTCAATGTATTACAAATATGACCACGACTCTTAACGGGCTGTAACGCCATGTAGTGGTTTAGTATGACCCAAATTTACAATTACATTAAAATGACTTATAAAAATGTAAAAAATTGGTTATAAAAAGTCTACATTTATTTAACTTTATTATAAAAATATTCCATTTTAAAGGGTTTTATTTTTGTGGCCCATATGGAGGAGTAATCATAATTTAGTATACTAGTACAGATGGAACTGGTTGTAGGTTAGTTTTGAATTTCACAAATAATAAATAATATCAAAGAAATCTGTTATCCATGTGGAATAAATATGACACGATATAATAACAACAAAAAAAAATGTTGTTTTTCATGCATAAATAAATACATTTTTAATTTTTTTTTTATTTTTTTACACTGTATATATGATTACAAATTACAACCATCAGCAATAGCAGATAATATTAGTGTGAAGGATGTATAGGCAAAACCTCCTTTTGATGTAATAAAATTTTGTTTTATTCAAAGAATTACATTTAAAATGATTTTAGTATATTTGATATGGATTTCATACTATATAGAATTTGTAGTGTTATAAATATTGGTAATTCAAATGCATTTACATAAAAATAAAATATGTTTTTTCTTTATGTTTGTTTGTTTTCCCAGGTAAAATAAAAATGTAATAATATTATCCTTTGAAAGGCTTCCCAAATTCGCGAGAATTTTATTTTCCAGGATAATTTAAAATTTTCAATTTTTTTATAGATTTTTATGAGAAATAAAATATTCATTTTTTAATACATTGGCGGGGGTCCGTTCGTCAGTTCGTGTATTGTTAACTTTGTCAAATTACATATTATATAACTAATAATAATGTTCACCTTATTTGTAGATAAAGCATTGGAAATGTTTTACTGTTCGGTATCACGACTGTGGTAAACGGAATTATAAAATTTACTATACTAGGTGGTGCTGTGATTTTTTTTTAACGTTCAATTGCTATTTACCATAGTAAACTACCACAAGAATTGATAAGTGACCTCTTGTTGGAAAGATAATGATTAGTAGAAGTGTACCATGGTAACGAATTAAACTATCTAGTCGTACCACAGAAGGCGTAATTTTCCTTGACTCCAAGAGATAGATTCAAAACAACCTGAACCATTCCAGAGTTTAGGGAAATGTTTTGTTGCCAAACATTGCTAAATCGTTACTTCGCCACTTCGAAGTAACCAACCAATAGTTAGATGGATGATGACATTAAAAGAAAACTATAAAAAAATTTGGAAACCAAATCAATGGAATATAATAGTATTAGTAAAAATTTAATTGATTTGCTTCTCTGTAACAATAATAAAATACTTCTCTAAAGGGACTTCTATAAAACAAAAACTGTAATATTGTGGTAATTTTGCAAAATCAAGATTAAAAAGTCTAAAAAAATAAATCAATTCTGAAAAATAAAATATTAAGAGATGGTGGAAGAGGAGAATATTAATCGGGAAAAGCCGCCTATAAAAGTCAGGGTAAATGTGATAAATTTTTATATAATTGCCCAAGAGATTAAGTATTTTTGGATGGCGGAAGTTTAGTAGCTTGTGCATCATTTTGATTTGTTCCTATATATAAATTCTATAAATATATTCTTCATGGCAATACAAAAAAAAATCAAATGGTAGTTGTGGCTATTTTAATAGCTCCCCAAGGATTCTTAGAAATATAATCTCAGTTTCTTTTCTGTTATTGTTAATTTTGGTTGTTGTTATAATAAGGATTCTTTTATATTCTTTTAGTGTTTTTTTGGTTTTTCGGAAATGTTAAAGAGGAGTTACCATTGTGATAAATTCGTTTGCAGGACTAGGAAACCTACATTTGTACGAATAATTTTGAAAGAAATACGTTCGCTTATGGTTTACACATTTTCTTAATTCTTAAAAAAATATTTTGGGTATTATTTTGTTACAACGATATTCAAAGTTTCTTTCTTCAATGTTTAAATAGAAAATAATTGTACATAAAATGTGAACAGTTTCTTTATACCTGATTTGGATTTATTTCTGTATACTTCATTGTATTATCCTGCCTACAAATGTCTATTCTGAACAACATTTATTTAAGGATAATAATAAACCAAAACTAATAAAAAAAAACTCTATCAATTTTATTACACATTCTACCCAACACTAATTTACCAGAAACTAAATATACGTAAAAAGTTATGGAAATTTCTCTATCATTATCCAACTTTAAGGTTTGAAAAATATAAAAAAGTTTTCATTTATATTTAGCTATTTATACATTTCACATGTTCATTATAATTTCTGCAATTATTTATAAATAAAACCAAAACAAAAAAATGATTAAAGCTGAAATCATAGTGCCACAGTCAACGAGCGTTGATGGTTATCTTAAATTTTAAATTACATTTAACGCGTTGAAAGGAACTTTCAAAGTTGATGTTGCTAAAAATGTGTTCTAATACATTTTTTAGCAACGCGGCAAATACGTGTTTGTGTCAAAGTCGTGTTTTAACGCTGATAGTAGAAATTTATTTACTATGCACCGTCACTTTCAACGTTGAGCTTTGAACATTGCAATTTTGCAAGGTATAGTTTTTTTATTTTACACCAACTGTCAACGCGACTGCGACCAATGCGACGACACGTCACTGTGGACTGTGATTTCAGCTTAAAACAATTTCGTTTTTTTGTAGAAATTTTGATTATATATTTCATTGATCATTAATTTAATGATGTATTAAAATATAATTAATTAAAAAATATAAAAAAAATGTTTTTTTGATAATTTGTTTAAATAAAAATTATGAAAGAAAACATATTTTAATGAACGTCAATTATAATTTTTCTTTATTATTTCCATGGTATAATCCCATCTGGAAATATCCTTTTCATTTATGAGATCATGTCAATTTTGTTGTTGCTATTATGTATTCGTGTTATTAGAAATATTAAGTTAATTAATTTGATTTTTTTTTTGTAAGGTTAAGTAGGATATAAATAAAAAATTATTTTATTCTATGTCTATCAAATAATGGCCATTATTATATCCATTTTATAAAAAATTATTGTGTATATAAATAAAAAGAAATATGGAAAATTATGATATAATATAGAAGCAAAAAAATGATTATAAATGGAAAAAAGATGAATTTCTGATTTATATAAATAAGAATAAGGTGAAGAAACACTGCATTATGATTAAAATAAAGAATGCAAATGCAAATGCGGTTAAAATGTTAAGACAAAGTGTACTGTGAATGGTACTATAAAAATGGACAATATACAAATGATCAATTCGTAGATTAGTATTAGTTGAATGATAGCATGGTGACAATATTTTGATCTTCTAATTCGATACTGAAATTTCTATAAAATATACATATTATTTTGACATATCATATCGTGCGTACGGGTACCACTATTCACAATTTTATTACATAGAAGATGCGATAAGGATACGGAATTTTTGTTTTGCCTTTGTGCTCTCGTTAGCCATTGTTCTTTCGAAGATTAAGGAAACCAGAATATTCCTTATGAAGTAAGTAAGGTATAGGTAATAGTGACGGAAGAGCTTCATACAGAACAAAATAGGTTCATAGTAGAGGTACCACTTTTATAGTGCTTTCTAGTAAATCGAAGGGTTTCATAATTGCAGCAAAGAGTTTTCTAGTACTGCAATTCGAGATTTCTTTCAAAGCTTTATACATATTACGATTCTCCTAATGAAACTTATACGCCTAACGAGTGCCGGGCAGTGAGTGACATTGGAGGTGTTTTTGGATTTCAGCTTATCATGGATCGCTGAATTTACTGCATTGATTAGCGCATGCTTGTCTATGAAGCAGTGTCCACTAACTATCCTGCCTACAAATATAATAGAGGCAGGGTAAGTCTTGGTTAAACTGATATCCTAGAATAAATCATTGTGTTCTTATCTTTTATTGTGAGTTAATCAGCCCAACATCTATATTAAATGTATAATAAATAAGTAAATAAATATAATAATAACGAATTTAGGGATTGTGAACTGACCAAATTGTAATAGAGAAAAAAAATAATTATGAGAAAAATTCGTCACCTTTGAGACGGTATTGGCCTATTTAAGACACAGTGCAAGATTTTGCAAACTAACCATCCAACAAGGAACGTAATTAAATACATTAAAAAAGATAGAGATGGAAAATATACAACTGTCAGTTAGCCATATAAATTTATAGTTCTATTCTATTTTAAAGAAACATTAATAAACAAACCAACAAAATTAAAACAGATTCAAAGTTTAAACATAACTCTGCATTTTCTTACAAAATTTGATATTTTTTAATAAGTTTATTTCAATGGCTCTACAAACCAATTCGGTTTTTGTCCTTCTCAAATCATTCAACACTATTTTTCGAATCTCAGTCTACGAGTTTTAGTATTTATAGTATTTTTTTGTGTCGAATTATAGGATCAGTAATTAAATCAAGAGAAAGGGCTACAAATTGTAGCTCTATGGCTTGGTTTACTTAGTGATCTTTTCCGAATTGTATTGTTATTCATGTTTTCCGAATTATATTGTTATTCATTCGTTGTAGTTGTAGTGAAGTTGGGAAAATATATCACATTTATAATTATCGTCAAAACTGTCACATGTAAGCTTGTGGCGAAACATTTTTTATAAATATATTACATAGGTTCAATTTTAATTTTCAACCTTTAAATTAAGTTTACCATTTCTGGCCTTTAATTGAAAATTAATTTCAAATTTAGAAGTTTTGGTAATTAAATTCTCGAAATATAATAAATTATTTAACTATTTCCCTATAATAATAAATATTATTATTAAAATTAAATTACGATAATTAATTCCCTAAAGATTTCTATAATTATTTCAAGCATTTACTTAAAAAAAAAAAAAATTATAATTATTTTTTTTATATTAAAATATTTTATTTTATTATACGCGTTAATAGAAAATTTAAATAACCATAATAAATTTAATAAATTTTATTATAATCACATTATTAGTGGCCCCCTTTTTTAGGTGGGTACTTAAAGGATCCATTTATTATTATTGAGAAAATTTCTATTTGCTATTAAACAATTTTCATGGTTATATAATTAGCATTTTATTTTCTATTGAAATATAATTTAATTTGAAAATGGAATTCAAATATATTGCTTATAATTTTCATTGTTTAGAGAGGAAATTTTCCAAAAAAATTTCGGTCATTGTTATCATTTATATAAGATAAAATTATTTATATATAAAAAAAATATTTCCGAGTAGAAATAGATGAAAATTATTATGGGAATAACCATCTGTTTAGTTATAGAGTTATTGTAATTTTAAGGTTCAGTGGACATTTTATTGAAATCCCCTGTGATCAAATAAAATCAACAAAAAAAAAAGTATAGTTTTATTTTAGAGAGCAAATTTAAATAAAACTATTTTTAATAATAAATAATAATAAAAAAAAAAGTAAAAATGTATTGGGAATAGTTCATTTATTTAACATTAGTTTCATATCTTCATGGAAATTTTGACAGCCATAAAAAGATCAATATCATTCCATAAATAGCAAAACACACAATTGATGATCAATCGGCGGACCAGGTTTGTAGGTACTATTTGGCTGTAAAGTGTTAATGTCTAGACGATTTCAATACCTCGAAGGCTATGTTGCATCTTCCGAAACGTATTAGCGACTGTCACTGTACTGTAACGTATTAGCGACAGTGGCTGTTATGCTGTTTCAACAAGTTGATAAGTGAAGAATAATTATAACTGCTATAATAGCACTATAAGCCAAATAGCTGCGTTGATTAGGCCCACCTTTACTCTAAATCTAAACCCAACCACAAACTATAGAATTTTCTATCCAAGTAATTTCCATACTTTTGACTCGTTCGTGTCGCCCAATAAGCCAAAACCAATTTTTTAACTTTTGACAAATTGCCGCGATCGGTTATAGTGTGGCAAAGAGTCATACTTACAAAGCCGTGGCCCTAAGCATTTTCGGTATTATATATTAAATTCGTAAAAAAAAAATATTTTGAAGTCTTAATTAATCCTAGACCACTAAAGCAACAAATGACTCAAGTGTCAAGTAACTACCAAAACTTAAGGTATGTGGAGTTACAACTGTGAGTATTAGGGTATGGTAGATATGTTTATTTTGAATTAAACTTATATTTTGTAAAATTCAAATTTATAATTATTGGTTAAATGTTACAGCATAATTAATTTAAACTTCATGAATATTTTCAAAGAATCATAACCAAAATAATTATTATAATTAATAAAACAAAATTCATGAATTTTATAATTAATTTGAAATTTCAAAAAAAATTATTAAAGAGTTTCAAAACAATTAAAAATTATATAATAACTGATAAAATTTCCATTTCTACCAAAATCTAAACTTTAATAATTTTAATTATACACGCACGTTTAAATGTTTACGTAAAATATTTGCGTATTCACACATAAAATATATAATTTTTTATAAGAAATTTCTTCCACTTCTCTTCAACAGTTTCCGGTATCGCGTATAGTATACAGAAAATTTCACAATTTCAGAAAATATAAATTAAAAATTAATTTCCACAAAATTAAATTTCTCAACCATCTATAAATATAAATCCTTAACATATAAAATTTTACTTTGCTTTTCTCAGCATTATCCTGAATATACTCGTAATAATCCTTATTGCCAAAATAAAAAAAAAAAAAAAAAAAAAGTAAATAACAAAATTTAAATTTCAATAATTTAAGATGAAAAATTAAATTATAAAAATTTACAAATAAAAAATGTAAACGTAATTAAGTTAAATATGAAATCAATTTTCTATAGGAAAATATTTTATTTATAAGTTATTTATTTTATACAAATATTATTGTAAATTTAGGGGTTTATTTAAAAAGCATATTTTTATTAAATAAGTATATAATTTATTTATATTATCGAACGCAGCTTCATAGATTACTTAATCAGTAAGTAATCTTAAAAATTCATGCGAGCGTAATTGGTGCGGTTCATTTACAGAGAAAAACTACGCCACTGTTTGGAATTACTCTACTAAACCGATTTTTTAACTGGTGCAAAAGACTATAATTCTATCTACTTGATTCTCTAAAAGCTCAAATTTATGAATTTCGAGTAATCTGTCTAAAGCTGGGTATAGAATAAGTCGCTGTCGTATGTCGCCATGATAATTCAAAAGAAAAATCAAAACTACGTATAATTCAATCACAATGATGTCGCCCGTCGTTTTACTTCTCGCTGAGTTTCAATTGATTTTTAATTGTCGCGGTGTTTTCACAATTGTTTTTTATATTCATTTTTTTAAATAAGAAAAATTAATAAAAACTGTTAAAAAATTAATTTAATTTATAATTTAAAATCGCCTGAATACAAAAATGTCAAACTATTAAAATGACAAACTATTATATGACAGATAAAAATGTGTTTCGTGGCAATATGTTATATTTAGTTACGCAACATCGCTTGGGAAAAAACAACGTCAGACGACAGCGATACCTTCTAGCACTAGCTTTATACAGATTAATCGAAATCGAATCGGGAGATAGAATTACACAGTTTAAAACATTTTAAAGCTAAAATATTGTGATTGGTAGTTTAGTTGTGTAACCTGTGCCTGTATAGTTATCATAACCAAAGCATTATGAATGAATTTATTTATATAAATAACAAAAATAAGGTCAAAGAACACTTAAAATGAGTAACTCGTCTATCTAACAGAAAATTGTTCCTTATCTGTACTCAATTGTATACGTTTAATTTATTTCAATTATTTCGTTCATAGCAAATGAAACACATTTAGTGCAATGCTAAAAATAATTCAAAATTTATATTTTAAAAATAATTTTTATAATTTTATGGCTTCAAAATTAATTAAACTTTTTATTAAATTTATATACGAATGGAAAATTTGAATATAAATAATTTCCGTGGCGCCAAATTATATTCGGAATTACGTCGTATTCTCGTAACTCTTTCAACATAAATTACATTTTAACTAACAATTTATTCGTATTTTTGACATTTTGACGTTTTCATAACATTATGCAACGTTCTGATTACAAGGTTAGGTAACGTAATTAATCGAAATTAATAAGTGAATATTTAAAATGTTAAATTACATGTAAATCTCTATCTTCACAGTTTTATAATTACTGAAAATGACAAGCTTATAAAGTACCAAGGATTCTATTAGGGATAAAAGATTAAATTAGACTTTTAGTTTTCGAATGCCGAAAACTAAATTTCTAGTGGTTTTAAATTTCTAGTGATCTTCTAGATCGATAACAGAACTACAAATTGAAACCTTGATAAATTTTGTGCTACAGTATCAAAAATATATAAAATTGTACTAAAGAAATTATTGTATTTTCAGAATTGATAAATATCAATGCGTAATAATTTATTTCAATATAAATTTACTTCAAAATTAACCCGCTAGCCGTCATCCTAAAGTCACAAATATTTATTTAAAAAAAAATATATTTTTATGAATAATTTCCCTCCAAACTTTTGACTTAAAAATAGATTAAATCATGTTTAACCTATTAACTGACCCTTTCGACTGATAACTCAGTTTAAAAGCAATTCAAAATCTTCTTCGTATATGCATAAAAAATATATAAAAAAAATTATTTTAAATTATTTTTAACAAAATAATGATAATTTTTAATAATTTGTTAAATTTAAGGAAACAATCCTTTTTTTTTTGCTACTTAATACTCTATCAAATCCACAATTTTTGTATTATCCTTTTTAAATGGAAATTTTCGTATTTGATTGTGTTTGTTTTTGTTTGCTGAGGGAAAATCCTTTAATATTAATAAAATTGTAATTTATTTTCACGAATATTTTTATTCTTTTTATATTTTTTTTTTTTGTATTAACTCTGCTATCATCAGCAAAAAACAAAAAAAAAATTGCGAAGCAACAGTTTATTTTCCTTATATTTTAATACACACGCACACACAACGGATTTGAACCACTACAAAAAAATATTAAAATAAATATATCAGGATCATAAAATATTAAAATCCTTTTTTTTCTTGAATGAATTTCTAATAAAAAAAATAAAATTAAAATAATGAAATCTTTAGAAAAACGTACACACAAAATTACGTATTTTCTTAATTTCCTTTTTTTTTTTTTTGATTTTTTTTTTTTTGGCACACTGTCCTACCGTTTTTATTATTTCATTTTTATTTAAAAAATTTTTTTGAATATATTTTCACAATATTATCCTTAAACGAAGACTAAAAATAATTCGACACGTACAATATTTTTTATTATAATAATGGTACACAATAAAATAAATGAACGAACCAAACGTACCGAGATGTGATGACCAACTGAATAGAAAATCGGGAAAAATGTGATTTTAATATTCAATATCACAATTTTTTTTTTATTTTACTGATATGCAAGCCATAGCATCAACAGCAGCAAATATGTATAAAGATGCCCATACATTATACAAACTGGTTTTTCAATGTGTTGTTAATATAATTTTCATGAAACAAATTTTCAACTTGGCTTACAACCAATGTCAAACTGAAAATAAATTATTGAAATTAAATTAAAATTAAAAATAAATTTAAAAATATAAATAATAATAAAATGAACTATTTTAGAAAACGTCAAGAAACGTCAACAAACTTCCTCATACACAGTTGTCAAGTGTATGTACATTTTAATATTTCTTGAACCGATTTAGCAACTGTCAAATGGTTGTGAACATATTGTTACCATACGTACAAATACAAACGATAAAACTTAACCAAAATGTGAACACGTTGTTAAACAGTTTGTATAATGTATAGGAAGCATAATATAAAGTAGCATCATGATGATACATACTATCGTAAGCAGGGGATAAGGAAGTTTTATATGTATAACAACAAAAATTATTATTATTTCTGAATATGCGCCGCCACTGAATTTCGTTGTGAATATAAAAATATTTTAAAGATACGAGTTTTGTTGAGACGATTATAATATAGTAAATAATTGTGACAGGGATGGGGAAAATGAATTGTTCTTTGTTGGGGTAGTTATTTTTTTTATTTGTGAATGAGTTTTCTTTTCTTTTTGGTTTTTTTTTTTTTGAGGAAATGGTGGCAAATCAATTAGGGGAAATAATTTTCTTTTATTGCTTTACAACACCAGAGATCAAGGTTAAAAATAGTAGAAAAAAGAAAAAAATTAATGTATGCCAAAATGATTTATAATTTAGTTAATGTTATATACGGGAAAACCAGATGATGATGATGGTTAAGTTGATGATGGGTAAATTAAAGGGAAAATTCGAAAGGATATATTTATACAAATTTGTTGAAAGATTTTCTTTTTTTTTTAATTGTTTTTTTGTTTCTTGTGAATTTGAATGGTAACTTGTGATTGTTGAAGAAGATTTATTTGTTTTGACATATTTTCTTATAAAGTTTTGAAGAGATTTATAATAACCATCGTTATATAGAAATATTTATGTATAGTTTATTTAAAATAAATAGAGAAGGTATAAAGGTAAAATATTCTGATTGTTGTGGTAATTAAGGAAATTAATTTTATGAATTAAATATATTTGGAAAGTTAATTTAAATTGAGAAATTATGAGTTTTGATAGTGTGATGAATTTGATTTATAAATTAATTAGAAAATTTTGAATTATTTGAATAAATATTATTAATGCTACTATTGGGAATAATGGCTTAATCAATCATTTAATAATTCTAATTTACTAATCTTCAAATAGGAACTTGGTCGATATCAGATTATAATTGAACAACTGTGGTCAAAATTTCAAATATTAACTTTAAACGTTATTAAATGTACGTCTGCAAATCAATGTTTTTGAAATACGAGAGTTTTGTGTTGTAAACGTAATTAATTGATATATGAGTCAAGGACATTAACGACAAAATTTGATTAATACTATAGGATTTTATGTAAATAATGTTATTTTTCTCTATATAATAAATCACGTGCACAAATTTGACCCGAACAGATTAAGAAAAAATGTGTTGCATGCTTTACTTACCGACATCAAATACTAGGCCCCTATTTGGCCCATAAGTATAACTTTGGATATAGAAAAAATAAAACTTGTTCTCATATTATATAACCCACAACCAGTTTCGCTCACAAATCATCTGGTTACCTTATTTATCGGACAATCATATAGCATGTAACTTATGTCCTCTATCACCGTAATGAAAAACCTTTATGCAGTCTCCAGTCAGCATCAGCATGCAGTAGATTTTATCAATCCTTTTACCTCATCTGGTTACCTTATTTATCATTATGAAATTATATTACAAAGTTTTAATTCGTTTCAAAAAAATGAAATTTCAAAATTTTAAGGAAAACAAAACTAATTACATTTTAAATAACGTAAATAAATGTTCGTTTAATACTTTATGCCTGGCGGCATAGAAACATACTCATAATCTATAAAAATTAACAATAAATACAGCAAAATTTATAAATTTACGAGTATTTTGTTTATTATGGAATTACAATGAGGTGTTGTGATCGAAAGGCTGATCGAAAAAATATATTTTGTTTAAATTAAATTATTCTTACGTCAAATAAAAATTATGGAAGTGAGCAATGGCGCGACGGACGCAATACGTATAAGTTTAATTGATTTTAACTTTCGACGAACGATAATGACAGATAAAAAAAAATAATTGAAATTGACATAAATATGTTTTGTAAAATAAAAAAAAAATTGTTTAAATTTTCTTTTCTCTTTAGAATCTGTAATCGACGAATTTGTATACACTGACTTTGCCCGTACAAAAGTTCTTATGGCCCGTACAAAAGTTCTTTTTCCGTAGTCAGTCGATCTTGTTTGAATTGTAAAGAATAACTACTAGTTTTGGTGTACCCCTTGGTTAACAATTTTTTTATTTTTACCTTAATCAATGTTTACATATATAAATATTATATACAAAAAATATTAAAATAATTATACTATGGCTGGGATGGGTCACAAAATGTTATACATCCTTATAAATAATGTTTTGCACTTTAAATAATTATACAAATATCAAATTTAAAATTAAATTTGAAAAAAAAATGCATTTATTATTACACATCATGCACCGGACCACAATTTCATTGACTTGCAAAACAATCAAAATAACTTATTATAAATTAAAATAAATACTGTCAGATTTATGTTAATATTTCGTCCTTTTTCTAGTTAACTAATTAAATTAATTTATTTAATTTTTTTTTTTTATTTGTAATTATGTTAAAAGGTTTGTAATAACCAATATAAATTACAGTATAAAAAAAAAATATTTTTCAACAACGCACAAAAAGTTTGTCAATTTTATGTTCATTATTAGTGAAGTGGCGGATGAAATAATTCAGTAGCAAAAGGAGAATTTCATAAATTAATATTTAATTTTTTTTTTTTTTTTGGTCCATAATTATTATACAGTTAAAACATTTAAAATTTATTGTCCTTTAGGAACTTACTATATAGTTAAAATTTTATTGGTAATATTTTTAATTATATTGATGAAAGAAATAATTATATTAATAAAAAATTTTCATTATACAAGATGGCCAAAAATATAAAGAATTATAGCAAATAATTGATAGTGTAGACAAAGTATGATTAAAGATGATTAACCAGTAATTATTTTAAGTTTAAATCGAGCCTTTGACTCCAAATCGAGCCATGTCATTCTCAAAAAGAGGTTTCATGACAACTAATAATTTTTAAACGTATTTTATTCGTCTCGGTCTAAAATTGAAACCGGAACCTAGTGCATGAGTCACCGCTGTATCAACTAGTCTTCCGACTGCAACAGAGAAATCCGGTTTCATAACAGTTCGTTCACGTAGTGCAGGTATTATATTGGTGATTACTTCGTTCGGGACTTCTTTTTATTGCAAGCTTGCTTACGTTGGAGATGAGTATCATCAGTCTATTTATTAAAGTCAAAATTTCGGTAAAATATCGTGTAGCCTTTATATAGATTACATTCCTACCCTATATAGATAAACTGTGTTTTTTCTAGACGACTTTTTGAACATCCAACACTTTCCCTGAATTTCCTAAATGTAAGCTGGAATTTAAAGGTTATTTAAACAGGACGGAGTTCTTCTATTATCAACTGGTTTCAAACAGGTCTTATTTACTGAACTACTTAGCTCTTTAGTATCAAATTTAGTTGTTTAGAACTCTCACAACTTATATACTTCCCCATTTACGTGAATAACCACTGACTACGAAAGCGTTGACTCTTTACGTATTATTTTTTTTGCAATCTTGTCGGATTCTATGTTTGGTTCATGAAATTAACCTATTATATAGGAATATATTTTGTATAATTTTTGGTATATAAATAATGGGGATATCCTGTTTATAAAATTTTAATAATAAACTTTAATTATGTCCTTGTTCTCTATAATTACATACGTATGTGTGTCAAATTGTATAAAATATAAATTTATGTATACCCACAATATGGAACAAGGTACAAAATTGTCTTAGGTTAGTTGGTGTTCTAGATATAACCACATCACATTATATATACCAGTCCTCCTTGCAGAATATGTAATGAACATTAAACATTTTATACAATAATAACAATAAACTTTTTAGAATTAATTTTGATGAAAAATAAAATTTTTGTTATGATATAAATAATAAAATGAAATAATATTTATAATTTATTTCGAAAACATTTATTCATTTTTTCTATTAATTTTTCTATTACTTTAAAAAAAGGATTACTGAAAAACTTATTTTCATTATTTACTTCATAATGGAAATTTTCTGTTAAACATTTTATAATAATTAAATTTGAAAAATAAAAAAAATTATTATAAAATAGAAAAATAGAAAATTTTTAATGAAAATTTTAAGTTTTTGTGGAAATTTTATAAAGTTTTTGATAGTAAGAAAATTCATTGTGCAAAAATTTATAAAGATTTATATGGAATACTATGAAGAGTGTTGTGATGAAATGATAAATTGAAAAAAAAAAATAGTTTCATCAATAGTTTTTGTTTATGAGGGTAATTCTATGTCTTATTGAACCTTGAAAACTTCAATTACTCAAGATTAGTTTAGGTCCTTCTGAATTTCTGAAATATATAGAATATATTCGTCGACAGGATTTTAAAGATTGAAAGTTTTGTAAATATTCCTGAAATTAAAGAAGTTTTTGTTTAGACAGAGCAATTCTAAAAAAGAACTTTAGGCTAATTGATTAATGCTCTTTTTTATGCTAATTTTATGCAATTCTAAAAATATTTTTGGTTGTGCAGCATTAGTTTATATAAGTTTAGAATAGTGAATTGAGTAATGACAAGCGAAAATATATATTATTAAACCAGGAAGTTGCCCTCTTCAGATTCAGGTCTAGTTTACGAGCGTTAATTAGTTCTTTACACTATTATAATTCTCTTTCATATCAATGCCATTGCAGCAATAATTAAATGAATTCAATATCTGGTGTTTTGTCAGCAGGATTGGCTCCTATTTCTAGTTAAATATAATGTTCTAAATGATGGAAGTCGTTGTACTTATTGTTTATTAAGTTGTGCTTTTATATTGCATCATTTAAATTATTCCGTTGATTTTGTTGTTCCGAATCATTTCCCCCAGACCTCTAACTTTCAATTTTAATCTGCTGCTGAAATATGAAGCACAATCAAATCTATTTTTTTCTTCATACTGTTAATAACTAAATTTTACACTAAATTCCCAAATTCAGGAAACTTTCAGTATTTTCGGATAAATTATACCACGAACTGACGAAAGGTTAGACCATTTTAAACTATAAAGTATTTTGTATGAAGCTATTTAAAAACTGAAATAATATTTTTATAAATTCAATGTAAACTTTCTGTTGCCAGTTTAAAAATTACATAAATTTATTTGCATACTTTTAGTCTATTAAGTTTTTCATTTATTGAATTTTGAATTATTGAAATATTTATAAATACCGAAGATCATTATTAAATTATCAATACAAAACAAAATATTTTTTTTTTGATTTATAATATTGGCTACTTAAAATTTCATAAAATAGTCAATAATGAAATTATTTCCATGGTTATCAGTTCAAAATGGAATTACAGATAACTAAAGGAGGAACAGATAACTCGTATCATGTCCAATATAGATTTGTAATTAAAAGCACACAGACGCTTTGTAAAAAATGCTGTTTTTATTAAAAATTTCACATCTTTTAAGACATCAATAACGTATTTTAAATTTTGATAAGGACCCTTTGAAACTGTCTATCAGACAAATGTTATATGCAGAAACTAAATTACAAAAAACTAACAAATTAATGAGCCTAATGTATTTGAAATTTCTTAGCAACATTTTAGACTTATTGGTTTAGGACAAAACTAGAAATAATTCGGGAATTTAATCATGTACGCACTGAAGCTACCAACGCCAAATTTCAGGAACTGTATGTAAAATTTCATTGAAATTACTGTACGGTCTAGTAGAGCATTGAACTTATGAAATATAATTCGGGATTTAAACATAGACACAGTAAACTACACAAGGAAATTTTCATGTGTGCCAAATTTATGTCAAATTGGTACTATATAATATGCTCTACAGAACATATGAAAAATTAATCGGAAATTTTAGCATGAAGCTTCTGAAATAAGAAATCTCTATCTTGATAGGCAGATGCACAATCACAAAATTAACTTCTTTACCAAATTTCAATCATATTTTTTTCGTAGTACAAAAAAAAAACATGGATCTCAACATAAACGGGGAATTTTTCCAGGGACATAATACATGAAGTACCGACCCCATCTTTGATGAACCTGTCTACCAAATTTCATTAAAATTTTACGTGCGCAAAGTTTAATTTTTATTTAAATTTGTTGCTGCGCAAAGGTTAATTTTACGTACGCAAACTTTTTATTTGTATTGCGAAGTGTCCAATCTCGAAAAAAACCACAAAAAAAAAATCATTTCTCTTTAGGGTCAAGTCAATTACAACACTCCTAAATAGTTATGCTACTCGTAAAATATATTTTATGAAAATTTTAAATTATTCAAAAACAATTTACTTCGCAAACCAGAGTGAAAAAATTGAACTCAAAAATGAAAGTATAAAATTTTAAATGATTTTTTATATTGAAATATTATTTCAACCCTCCAAAAATAATAATAATAAAGGAAAATTTTTATCCTGTTTACATTTAATAACATTCTTTAACAAAGTTTATTTTTTATTTTTACATTTATTTTGTCATACATGATAAAATAATACAAAATTTTCCTTTATTAAAATATAAAAAAAGTAAAATTTTCCAAAAAAAAAAGAAAATATACATTAAAATAATCTGCTCTGTATTATATTGAAAAGTGTTTTCCAAAGCTGAAAATAACTCTTACCATTTTCATTTTCCAATTTAAAGTTTGCTGTATGCTGGTAATTTCTATTATAGATTTTGGCTTATTTCTAGTAGCTTAAATTTTCTTTAAACAATTTACATTTTTTTATTTTTTTGCTTTAATATTATGTATAAATATATAATTTTAGTAGATAACCTTAAGTGGTTAAGAATATTGAGCGATTAGATATGTAAATTGGCTTGACCCTTATTTTAAAATAATTATTATTTATATATAGATATATATATAAAATTATACATTAAGATATTAACATATAAATAAATTATTCTGTGAAGCATAATTTTGTTGAAAAGAATTTGATAAATTTTCTAAGCTCATTTATTTTCATTAATAAAATATCTTTTTTGTTGGTAATAATAAATTAGTTTAGTTTCCCTTAAATTCAGAAATATGTAATATAATCAAAATTTGTTGATTTTATGAAGTGTATGATTGAAATTTCGTTACATATCGTTTGACAGAATCTAAAAGTATATTAAAATATAAATTTAACATAAGGTGAATACTTTTTGTGTCATTATCCCTGTTTAACGCACCGGAGACAGAAATAATACTACCTGAACTAACTGGATTAAGCAGCAATTCTGGGTTGGAAAACAATTCTGTAATTTGGTTGAATAAGTTGTTAGCTCAGCTAGGCAGCAGTAACCGTGAAATCTGCAACGTGAAGGATATGAAAGGTACAATTGGCCTTATTCTGACCAAAGTGAATGAGCCAAAGTGAATATTCTGACCAAAGTGAATGATTCCCGTTGATTTATCTTGTTGAAAAGCATGCTGAATGTCGTGTAAAGGATAGTTCACCAAACAGATTCTCTTCAGATGAACAACAACCAGTTCCCCCAAAGTTTTCAGAAAGAATGAAGTTATAATAATTGTCCTAAAACTTTTAAGCAAAAATTAAGACGATCTTACTGGTTTTGGTATGAATACCGCCCTTGCATTCCTCCAAGGTAAATGGGGTAAATGTAAAAGATAAAGAGTTTTCTCTTTCGATGTTCTGATCGCCCTATCGAGTGTTGCTTGAGGATCCTTTTATAGTTCCCCTCCAAATTTGAATCATAATTTTTTTCAGATGTAAGGATTCTGTACGATTTATTCGGAGTTTCGAAGGATTTGAGAAATTTCCTTCTAATGCTGTATTGAATGAGTTCTTATTAGAGTACCAAGCAATAAGTGTTCACCAGGTCTCTAAATAAATTATCTTAGAATAAATCCTTGTTTATTCGGGATTGATCAGTCTCAGGATTATGATCCACTCAAATTGTTTTCATTAAGCACAATAGGTAGACAAAGTATAGGTTGTTAAATATATTATAGTGATTTCCTCACCGGAGCAAACTAGCGGTCGGAAACTCTTATCAAATTTTTGGTTTATTTACCTTAATTTTTATATGGTGGGCGGTGGTTTTCCGGGATGAGTTCTGGTCACCAGTTTCTCTCCTAACAACATTTCACTAGTCAATTTATATAAAATCAAATGTCAAAATTTAAGAATACAATTTATATTGAAAGATTTCATGAATACTGGATATTTAAATAGACTAAAAAGGACACATTTTTAATAAATTATTATAAAATATTTAGGTAAATTATTTTTATTGGTAAAATTCAGTTTTTCATTGTTCTCTTCATCTTTATAGAGAAGAATTTTCTTAGTATTTTTCCTATTTTATTGTAAATATTATAATAATTTATTTCTTAGAATTTATTCCTTATTTATATTTACTGTCTCGATGACATTTCTCTGGTAACCGAGGTAATAAATTTTTTAGTATAAATATTATAAATAGTCCAATATCATTTATTATATAATTGAATATTTTAATTTTAAATATTATTCTTTTCCTCCTCTATAAGAATATTTAATATATGGAATTTTATAAAACAAAATTATTTATCAAATTGAATAACAAATGTTTTAATAAATATATTTTTCGTGTCCTGTCCTAACCTAATTCCCACCAGATACAAGAGATTTTTAAATTAAAGTTGAACAGAAATTGTTTTAGAAAATAATATTAAATTAATTCATTTTTAGACATCAATACTACGCGTCAATAAACAGCAGAAAAGAAAGTATAAATGAATATCAATCAGGCTTTATGTAAGGACAACTACTTATAAGCTATTTGCTATAAAGCAGTTACTGGGGAAGTGCAATAAGGCAGTTACTGGATATGAACGTACAACAGATATTTGTAGATTGTAAAAAGATTGTGATTCCATATTCCATCAACAGAAACAAGCTATGTACATATCATTTCAAAGTCACTTAGGAGTATCAGGAAAACTTATCAGACTGATTAAAGCAACAATGGAGAACACATGCAAGCAGATAAGATCCTTTTAACATTGAACAAGGTTTCAAACATGATGCATAATTTTCTACACTGCTTTTAATTAAGAACTAGTGTACGTGGTTAGGAAAATCCCTACTGATCTGAACGATACATTGTTTTAACACGGACAAAACGAAAGCCTTAGCATCTAGAAGAAATCGTAGAGCAGAACAAAAGCTAACAATTGATGGACACAACATTGAAATAGTAAATACATTCCTTTACCTAGGAACGACAATATTCAATACAAAGAGTAGAATTGACCAGAAGGATAAAGGAAGCTTATAATGCATGTTTTTCAGTGATCGATAAATGTAAGAAGAGAAAGAAAGTAAGAGCTGGACCAAACTCTTCTCAGTAGAGGGTTATGATAAATATGGAAAATTACACAGGCGACGACGAATCTACGAAAATTGTAGAATCCCCAGATTTCTATAGAAAATATTGTACATTTTTTATAAGTTCATTTTTTGAATAAAAAAATGATAAATTAAGTTTTCAAAAAAAATTCTTTCCAAATTCTTAGCTTGTAGAACACTTGAAAAATTTATTTTCCAAATATTTATTTTAACTAATTTATATTTAAAGTAATAATAAAAGACGATTCAGTTCTAAGATGCCAGTAATGGGCATCACTACGATTTTATGATTTTTGTAACAATTATCATTATGGATATGATAGACAACATCACAAAATTTATCGTAAAGAGTGTTTTCAAGGATATAACACTAAGATCTATTGAATAATTGACCGGAAATAATTAATCGAACTCACAATTGACCGAAAAATAATTTCGATATTGTAAATGAGAATCATAGAAATCTAATTTATGCACTGAAATTAATGAAATTATGTTATCTGTCAAGAAATTTTAATAAGATGATTTTGTTCGAGATGTTTATTTGAATTTAAACTAAAAAAAATACAAATTTAATATCATTTCCAATACTATAAATCGATTATCTTCAATTTTATATTTTCTCATTTTTCAATACTAATTAAACTAATCGACAGTCCAAAGATTCCAAATTCAAATAGATTTCCTTTTTGGAAAATGTAAAGATCTTAAAGAATGTCTTTTCTCCTATTTATTTTTTACAGAATTAACTTTTTCATATTATAAATATTTATTTACTTTTGTACTTATTCTTTTAAAACTGAATTTATTACCCTAAAGAGTTTTTGAATAGTCGTTTATCTGCTGGGTAGTGTATTCGTATCGTATGTATGAACTGTGCATTTGATATCCTCTTTCATTTTGTGAAGTACATTTTCAAGTGCAATTCTTAACTTTATATACGTTTTACATATATATTTATATTTATTTATCTGGGTATATACATAGTAAAATAACAATTCAATATAATATTTTATTATTCTTTTACCATTTTTTTCTTTTTCAAAAAATTCTGTAACGTAGCTTTTATTGTGCATCATTACCCACTATTTTCTTTCCTTCCTACGAAATGTTTATTATGATAGTATATATTTATAATACATAACATATTCATATATATAGAACTTTACTTGACTAACAAAAAAGATAAAGCTATGCTTGCACAGCGTAAACGATTTTATATAGTCTATAATTTGTGGTATATATTTATCTATTACGAGGGGAAATAGAAATTGTGTTATTACTATTCGAAAGTTTTTTATAGTTAGTTACATTTTTATAATATAGTTATTGTAGTTTCAATAAGCTAACATAAAAATAGCTAATTATGTGCGGAATCATCTTCTAGAGGAATTCATCTTAAATAATCCAATATATATTTAGTATTTTCCTCCATACACATAGTACAATTCCTACTAATCTGATTTCATGGCACTGTGTTTCTACACTATTGGTATAGTCGATGCAGATATCGGAATTATTAAAATTAGATTTGATATGGTAACTAATTAGTGTAGATTACTAGATTCTGTCGAGTTTATAAAGACCCTGTCTTGGAGGCTGTTGGGCCAGAGCCATATATGAAAGATACGATGCTGTTAGTTATTATTCTTAAACAGCAACAATCTAAGATTAATGGGATGGTATTTAGTATGCTGATATCGTATTTTACCTATAGCTCTAATTTAAAGGATATATGTAACATGCTACACGGCCAAGTATTATTTGAAGTATCATAATGATTCTATAGAATCATTGACGGATCAAACAGCAAGAATCCAGAAATGGGGAGTATAGTTAACAGTTTTCTTAATAGAACAGCCAAACTAACTCATGTTATGGTTGAATGATTTTTAGAGATGTGATTTTAAAGCTTTATTGAAAGGCTCTTCATACTCTCCAATCGACCACCTTTTTACTAATAGTAGGTAATCGCATTATTTGCCTCCTCTAAGTTATCGCTAAAAAAAAGTACTTTTGTTAGACCGAGCGACAGTAGCACATTAGGTTCCCAATGACTCCTCTTCTACCCACATTCTCTGCATTTTGAAATAGTGGTTGATCATAACGAGGCCGCATGCTTTCTGAGAATTGCGTGACTCTTAACAACTTCAGAAAAAAATATGAATATAGCTTTGTTAATTTTTAATAGATTTCTTGTCTTTCTAGAATTTTTGGTCCCACCGAATAGTTTTCTGTGCAGACAACCGTTTGTGTGAGCCCACCTGATTAGGTTACATCTTTTAGCTTAATAACTTATTGGTTCTTTAATATATGTATATATGTAATGAAATTGGATGTTTTATTTAATAAATTACTAAGGTATCATCTGCAGCCAGATTACCAGCCTTTTCATTAATATAATAATAAATACTCGCCCCTCGTAACTATTTAAAATAGGTTAAACAGAATAAGTGTATAATAATTTTCAATAGAATATTAAACTATATAAAAAGTTCTCTTTTGTTGTGAAAATATATTTGCACACAAGAGAAAGTGAGTGACAATTTTATAATATACTTAATATATACATACATAGACGTAGTTATAATTTGGGAAAATATATATGTATACAAAATACGCTTTTACAACTACAACAACACAAGAACTTTTTGAATTCATGTGCGACGAAAATTTAAATAAACTGGTAAAATGAAAAGAAATTAATATGATTCGGTGTAAGGATATCAAAGAAGCTAAATATTTAGATGGTTTCTTATCATCATATAATATACACAAAGAATAATTTTGTTTGTATATATTTTGTAAATAATTTTCCTTATATGTCCTTACATGTCCTTATATTCCATATTCTATACATATAAATAAAATACAATATTTATGGGTAAAAAATTTAATGGGTTTGCTTAGAGATTAGTCAGGTAATTGATTATGTAAAATTTTAAAAGGGTTAAATTTTTTAGAGATTATTAGATTAATATTGAGGGACATAATCATTAATCTATACAGAAAAAAAAATGGCGCACTTTAGTGATAATATAAAAATTTAAAGTTCTGTAATTTTTTATTTTTTAGTTATTTATTTATTAAATATTTATTTAAGTTTTTTAAATTTTTAAATATTGAATGGACGGGTGACAGCGTTAAGAAGTAATAGCGTTTTTTTTTTCAGAATTGCGAAGCCTAAAGCTAATGGTAACCTATTAATTTGATTGATTTTTTCTTTTTCGTTTTGTTATTTTCAATTTGTAATGAATTGAATTACCAGGTGACAATTGAAGGAAGCAGTAGGAGTTCTTTTCGGTACTGTGAACCCCTAAGTTAGTGGTAGCCTGTTTATTGAAGCTTTAATGTTTGGTATCATTGAATAATTTTATATTTATTTTATTTGACGGCTTGCATTAAGCAGTTGTGTCTAATTACTAATATTTGCTTGTTTTCGGTGATGGAAACATTAAAGCTTAATTCACTGTGGATAGTAATTGGAAAGAGTTCAAGAATCCAAGCTTAAAGTTGAAACATATTATCTTCTTTTTATTGTTTAAATAGTTTTACTAGCTCATATCGCTCTTTAAGTTGGTTTTTTTCCAAACAAATAGTCCGGAAAGTGCTTGCGTCTAATACAGATTAAGATTAAATAATAGGATTACTAGGATTTAGACGTGAAATTCAAAGAGTTTTTGAATAAACTTTCAAAGTATTTCACTTAAAAGCCACGTTTTTATAACTTTAACATTTTATAAACTTTTCTATATGAAATAATTTCCTAAAAATTTGAAATTCTTTAAATAAAAATTGTATAAATTAACATTAATTATCAACATTTTCTACATCACTACCGAAAATCTATGAAATTTTCTTTAAATTAAATTTCTTTTCGTTTTTTTTTGTTGCAATAAATATGTCAAGAATATTTTGAAGAAAATTTATGTTCTGTATACAAAATAATAATATTTAAATATAAATAAAGAATATTTTTTTATATATAATATAAAAACAGTAATTTTGTGTGAACAATACAGAAGTACCTAAAGGACGAATCTACCTTTTCTATTTATGTATATACAAGTTTATCATGGGAACTTTATGTTTTTTGTGTATATTTTTTATTTTAACATGTCTGGTGAATTTACTAAAATACAATTTTCTATAAGATACAATTTTTTTTTATTTTTTGTCAAGAATGCTCTTAAGAATTTCTGTTCAAATTTTTGGAAAATTGAAATTTTGTTTACGTGTTTAGAGACATAAAAAATTGTGTATTTATAGTCTAGGATCGTGTTTCTAATAATTAAAATAAAATAACTTTAATATTTTCATAAATTTGAGTTAAAAATTTGATACAATTTATGGAGTACGGTGAAGTTCTACTAAGAAATAATTCCACATCAATTAAGAAATAAATTCATAAATTCAAGGAAAAATTAATTTCCAATGTAGAATTAATTATTTCCGGTTAAAGAAAACCTTCCTTTCAAAAATTGTATTTAATTAATTGAATTATGGAATTGGTATTCATTTGGTTAGTAGTGGTTGGTTTTAACGGATTAGACTACCTCGCAGACAGGCGACATTTCTGTAAGCTTGTTGTATAGTCCAGTCTAACGTTGCAACATTAGACTGCATGTCGATCCATCCTACTACTTTGATGATTGATATCATTTTAGCTCGTTTCAATTAACACGTGTCTTTAAGGTTTTCTATAAAGAAACTATACAAGTTTGCTATTTTACACCTCCAAAAAATGGAGTAAGTCCTAGTCTCATTGCATGCTTCCTAAAAATCGTATTTACCATGATAACTCCCGTGTATAAAGTAGACGTTCCTTTATTCATTTTCAGGATTCTCATACGGTGTGAAGTTATTTGTCATGTGGAGTTAAATAATGTAGAGTTGTTTATTACCCCGAATCATTTGTAAGGTCTCACGTCTCACTATCAATTAATTAAGGAAATAATTCTCATTTAGTATGAAATTATTTCTCATATATGTAGTTATGGTTATTACCCCGCACAATTTGTATGTCCTCTCTCTCTATTTTAATTAATTATTCTAGTTATTTCCCATGTGGTTTGAAGTTATATCCTTGATGTATTACCTCGCACCGGCATCATTTATAAACTCTTTCTATCTCTCTCTCCCTTTTTATACAATGAAGATCTTATGGCTCTCATATTAAGGAATAAAAATTATGCTTTCATAGTTTAGATAATGCTCGTACGCCAATGCCAATCTACTATTTTGAATATAATTTTAATTAAATTCTTCAAAATATATTTAAATTTTCTTTTTTCATGTTTTCATTATGATGATGTGTTTTGAATATAAAATTTATTCCTGGAATATAAAATAAATAAACCATATCAATCACAATCAATTTACTGACATAGATATGGTCTTGGTTAGAAGTTTTGGTGTTGTGGGATGATGTTTTTTTGTATTATATATTTTGAAAAGAATATCAATTTGACAGGATTTGACCTATAAATTAATCACAAACACATAAAATATTTCGATATTTTGAAATTATCCCATAGACGAAGATTGATTTTACAAATTGTTATTTTATTTAAAAACAATTTATAATAATTTATTATAAATAATAAAACCAAAATTTATTGATTTTTATCTTATATAATAAAAGGGAAGAGATGAATATTATTCAGAAATTCAATTTCCATATGTTATTTTGTCATCCTGGTCAAAAGTGAGTGACAATTTTGGTATAATGATAACATTTGAAAATTAACTGATGCACCAATTCACAAACTAAAATATTAGGATTATAAAACTTACCACAAAAATTGTTTAAAATAAAATTAATAAAAAATATTAATTTTTTAATTAAATTTTGTTTTTTTAAATATTTATTATTTTATAAATTTTTTGTTTAAAAATAAAAACATTTTGATTATTTTAAATATATAAATTATTTGCAATGAAATTTTTTTGGAAAATTATTTAAATAATAATTCATCACTTAAAAACTATTGACTAAGCGCAAATAATTAATATTTAATATTTAAATATTAATTCATTTATTATTTTATTTTCATATCTACAATTTTTAATTAATTGTGTAACTTTTGTGTCATTAGATTTTTCATTATAAAGTTTTCATATTTTTTTAAAGAATATTTTATTTAGTTTAGATATGATAAATATTTTATTTTAATTATATTATTTTATTAAATATTAAAAGAATTTGTAATTAGAAGTTTTCTTTTATGGATGATTTCAGTTTTTGTGTTTTGTTGTATATTTATTTAAAAAATTGTAATTTTGTAATTTTAAAATCAACTCAAAACTTTAATTAATTGAAATTTAAAAATAGTGTCTCGTACACGAATAATTTTTCAATAGTGTCATAAAAATTTGTAGTATTTATTTATCCAGAACAATAGTAGGTTTTCTTGCAGGTCACTGCAAGACAAATGGACTGCCAGTAGGTGTGTAGCTGCTATCAACACGCGGACGAAATATCTCGAAGGCTATATTGTCGCTCTTTCGGCTGTTACTGAAGAAACTGTACTGATTCATCAACAGTACGGGTTTACTTCAGTGACAAATAATTAGACAAGATATTACAATAACCCAAATCGATACTTAGTAATTAGGACTATCTGTGACCCACTCTTACTCTAAACCTAACCTAAACATATTTATTTATCAAATTATGTATTAATCCGATTGAGAAGAGAATTAATCTGACTGAGGAAAATGTAGGCATTACAATTTGACAAATTACTAGCATAGTTTTAAGATAAATTTTAATTTGTGTTTACTTTTTTTTTCACTACCTCCGTATTAAAAACAACTATCAATCTCATATTATAAAATCCAGCCCTCACTGATCTCCTCTTTAGTACTATCGCAGTTATTTTTAAAAATCAATGACATAGTCCTTTACATAATTAGTTCCTTATTTAGGATTGTGCCAATTAGCTAACTTTTAACACATTGGCTATATTTCCACATGCAGTTTCCTAACTGGCAAAACTAACAGAAAGTCAAGAACTCATGGCAACAAAAATCAAACTTGTATTTGGCAATGTAAGCTTTATTATTTAATATTTTATTCACAACATAATGCTAACAATACCAAAGCAAACTGAACAATTAGCTTTAGATTTAACTTTCATTGGGACATGAGGCATGGAACTTTTAGTTTGAGTTTTTTTAAGGAATTAATTAAATTTTTTACCATATTTATCATTTTAAAATAAATACAACTGATTTTCTTCTATGTAGTAATCATAATTAAAATTGTTCTATTCTATACCAAATTTTGGGAATTTCTTAAACATCCTACATTCCTTTTGCCGGCAGAACATTTCTTAAACCTAATTCCTTCATCATCAAATAATTCACAATTAAATTTATAATTTAATAATTAAATTAATATTTTTTCATTTTGTGTATTTATTTGTATAATTATATTTAAAAACAAAAAAATTATTGGCTGTCAAAATTAATAAAAATGTGACATGTTTTTTTATTTTTATTGTTTTGTTTTTGCCTTATTAAATATCACAGAATAAATTTAAGTTTAATTATTATTTTTATATTTAAATATTTTTTATACAAATTGTTTAATTATAATTTTAAATTCTAAGTTTATTTTGTTCATTTCTATTTGATTGAAATTGTATAAATTAATTTTTATAATTTTTTTTTTAAATTAATTTTGTTCATTATTTATAACAAAATAAATTTTATTAATTATTTATATAGAGATTATAACAAATAATGAATTTTTATAGGAATTTGGATTTGAAAACTCTAACTACTAAAACAACTAAACTAAAGGATAAAATTTAAATTTATTATTTATACTTAATATTAATATTTTCATATTTATTTATATTTATGTGAATAAATTATAAATATTTTGATAACAAAGCTTTTTAGGAAATATTTTTTATTTATATTATTAATTTTTTTATTAATTAATTTTTTAAAAAAGCTAATTAAGGACCAATCGTAATGTGGGCGCAAACCTTTAGCGCAAACTTTGAAAATTGTTCAACTTAATGGAAATCAATGAAAGCATACACAATACTAGCAGTCACCGCTAAGGAAAAAAAAAAGCTACAGCCAAGATTGAACAATGTTGAATATTAACCGCCAGTGGTAGAGAATTTTAATATATTTTAAAAATTATTATTTCAGATCACAGAAAATTAATTTTGGATTATTTTTATGTTTGTGTAGTTAGAAATTTAATTCAATACAAATTTTTATTACAGAGTTTTTCATCTTTATAACGCAATTTTCATTTGTAAATCGATAAATCGAGTTTTCATTTTTATAAATCGAGTTTTCATTGCGTTATAAATCGAGTTTTCACCGCCAGCATTGCGTTTGTACTGGATTTGTCTTGGCGGGAAACAAAAAAATCTAAAGCTAGCGCTAAAGGTTTGCGATTACGATTGGGCCTTTAATCTTTGGATTTAGTTTTTTGATTATGTAAAAAAAAAATTTGTAATATTAAAAATTTATTATTATAGAAATATATTATAATATTTTGTATAAATTCAATTTAAAAGCAGTAATTATTAAAAATATTAATTAAGCAATGAAGATTATTTAATTTTTTAGAAACATAATATTTCATGATTTCATCTGAAATGAAGGTATCAAAAATTTTCGAGTAATACGGCTCGGTTTCATTTAATTAGTTTTATTGTTTATTTAAAATTTAGATATATGTATAATTATTATAATAATTGTTATAGGAATTTGAAATAATTATTTTAAGAAATATAGGAATTTTCAATTTGTATACATTCGTGTATATTCGTAACATACAATTTATTTACGCTTTCAAATTATCTGTGTAATGCTCAGTTTCACAGAGCTAGTTTATTTGAATTTATAATTTTTATTTCTATACGTTTAATTTTTCACACTTTTTTTTATTAGGTTAAGTTTAAACCTCATTTTCACTAACATTTGTAATGATAATGAGAAACCAGAATATAATTTAAAACGAATTTTAAACTCCTGAGTAAGGCTCAATTTTACACCAAAAATTCTAAATATTTCCGATAAATTATTTTATTATCTAGGAGCAATTAGGGTTAAGGCTCATATTTCTTGAATTCTGTAAAAAAAAAAAATTTGGAAATATTCCTCTGTTACAAATAAATCTAAATATGGATAATTTGTATATGAAATTTTTGAATTATTTTCTTCCGTTTCTCTAATTAACACAATAATTCATTGTAAATTTTTGCTTATTTTCCAAATATTTAACAAAATAAATTTAATATCAATGTTTTGTCATGAATAGTATTCATCATGTCTACAAAATTTTAAAACTTAATTGCTTATAAAAGTTTTATAAATTGCTTATAAAATTCATTTTACTCAATTCTTGTTCAAAAAATCCAAAAAAAAAAAATTGTGAAAAGTTTAAAAAATATAAAATTAATACTTAAATATATGAATTATTACATAATCTTGTTTTAATAAATTTTATAATTGTAAATTTTATACTTATTTCATAATTAAAAATTAAAATAAAATTATATTACATATTTGAACTTATATATCAAAAAAACAAAATATTTTTACAAATTTTAACAAAATTAACAAAAATTTGAACAATTCTGAAAAGGATATTTTTTATTTTTACATGATTTATTTTAATTTTATTATTAATTATTTGGATTTGTTCTTGTTTGTATCACTCAAAAAGATCGAACAAAATAAATTCAAATTCTCAGGATTAACCATGATTTTAATAAATTTATTGACGTTTATAAGGACGAGTAAAATTTAATGAATCCTTAATTAAAATGTATCCAACATATTATAAATTACAGAATGTATTACAGACATTGATCAGCAATCTCTTAATATTAATATTAATCTATTAATATTAACATTCGAACATCTTTAATCTTTATTAACCTTACGATTTATTATAATCAATGAAACTTTCCTTCTTTTTGATCTTTCGAAATTGTGAATTAATTTCTTCAATCTTTTTTGAAGAAACGTATTAAAATAGTTTTATATTTAAAATAATTAAAAAAAAATATACAATTATAATTATTATTAAATAGAATATTTAGTTAAACTTTTTGAATGTCAAAAAGTTAATATAAATTAGAAAATTTTATATTTCTATAAAAATATATTCATCCAAAAAATGTTGAAAATGGTATAACTTTTCCATTTTGAATAATTTTTGCTTTAACTCCTGCAACAAGAGAAAAAAAAAAAGATTTTAAATTTTATATAATAAAATCATATCACAAATATTTACCATTTGAATCTGATGGATGACTAGCACCTAATGAATCTAATTCTTTAAATAATTGTCCTAAATTTGTTGTATTCGTATCTAAATAATCACTCCGAAATTGTATTGTTGGTGCTTTTTGTTTTTGTGTACGTGTATGCCAAACTAAAACTTCAGTACAATTATTTGCTCTTGGTTCAATATCATTTATCTGTAATTGTATTGAACGTAAAAATGCATCTTCTTCGTGACCAGCACGATATGGCATTGTTGCATTTGGATGTTTTGATAAATATTTTAAATTAACAGCAAAACCGGCCATATCAACTGGCCATTTACGTTTAGCTGGCCATGAATCAAAAAATGCAATTACTTTTTTCTGTAAACAAAATAATTTAAATAATATTTATATTATTTGGAAATTATAATAAAAATTAAGTAATTTTAATTAAATTATTTTTAATATAGCAAAATTCTTAGTGGTGATACCTGTTAAAAACAAAATGGTCACAGGGTATCAACTGACATCCCAATAGAAATTTAAAACAAGGACTATACTAACTTCACTATGTACAAAAAACGTAAGGTAGCCAGCCAGTGGAATTCTCGTAGGAATAAATAAAAACATTACCTCAACTGCTACGATTATAAAAGAGATGAACGAAATTGACATAGCAGAAAAAATCAAAGTTCAACACAACAAACATAGAGGCAGATAAAAATACTATATTTAATTGGTGATTTTAATGCAGAATCAAAAAGATAAGGTTACCAATAATAAAATCGAGTCCGCAAGATAGTGGAAGAATTTATAGATACCGGAAAACATTGAATTCTTTAGAGGGTAAATTAACACTAGCGGTTTGGAAGTTTTAAAATGATTTTTAATTAGATTTTAAACTGCATGAAACAATATCAATAATTATTAAACTTTAAAGAACTTTATATAAAAAAATCTATTTTAAAATTATATACTAAAAAGAATAGTTAACATTTATTTTTATTTAATTATTTAATAATCACCCTGTTTAACACGTACGTCGAAACAATATGTAATGAAGCTATAAATAAAATGGAAATTGGGATTAATGTCGAACTAAACCATTTTTATATTATATTATTAGGTTCAACGTTGGGTAAAAGAAAAGATGCTAGCAATAGATCAGAATTTGTTAAAAAAAATAGAAATAGCTAGAACAACGTTCAGAAATATGTAAAGTTTGTTTTGTCGCTTAGTGAGTTAAATTTATAACTAATAAAGAAATAGATAAAAAATTATATTTGGACAGTATTTTTATACGAAAAGGAAACATGGACCAGTTACAAAAGCTAAAATAAAGAAAATTAACGAGTTAATATATTTAATATCAAATGGAACCAACATAAATGTGAAAATAAGGAAATTAATCTAATTAATCACATTATTCACAATGGCAATTATAAACTTCAACAATTTGTATTATTAGGTAAAATTAATGGCAGAAGAAGTAGAGGAAGACAAAGAACATTATAGCTTTCACGTACTTATAAATACTGCAAGATCGAGAAAAGAGCTGTGATAATTAACATCCATAATGGATGGGAACTATAAGATCAAGAATAATCACAAACAGAAGCAGCAACGGCGAACCACTTTCCAGTTAACATGAGAAAATTAATTACAGGTTATGAATAAAATCTTAAGATAGGTTTACAATTTTTTCCCAATTCCTAATATGCCTCGAAATCTAGTAAGAAAATTTATATTAAAAGTGAAAACTTTATAAAATACCAAGAATTCGGGAACCGTAGCTTTATAAAATGAATTCAGAGATCAAAAACAAGATCAACTAGAGATCTGACAAATATTTTATGAATTTAAATAAATTTATTTGATTTACATTATATAATACATAAATTCAAAAACAAAATTTCACTTACATTTTTAATAACTGGTGTACTAATTGCATATTCTCCAATTAAACCAACTGGCAGCATTGATACAATTTTTGTTTTTCTTATTTCCGAAAATAATTTTAAATCAAATGTATTATCATCATCACCAAAATATAATATACCATCAGTAAGGTTATTTTGACGTAGCCATTTTAATGCTGCTCGTCGGTTAGCTACACCACGTGGTGCTGGTTTTTTTTGACGATATTTATTTGGCATTGGACTTGATAAATGTGTAAAAGGTATATCTAAAAAAAAATTATAGTTAATTTAAATTTCTTAATTACGATTTTATAATTTACCAAATTTAATAAATAAATAATCCAAATTTGGATTACAAATATCATAATCATCAGCAATAATCCAATGAATTTTTGGTACATGCATTAATGTATGAGCTAATCTTGTAATTTCTGGAAATTGTTCACGTCTTGGATATGTTGGTGTTACAAAATAAATAATTGGTAAATTATTAAATTCTTTTATTGGTTGGTTTTGTATATATTTTCTTTTATCTTCGAATTGTTCATTACATATATTTAATATTTCGTTAACTACACTATTATCAATTTCGGTTTCATCTTTTTTTTCTAGAAAAATAGAAAGAAAAATCAATAAAGAAAATTTATGGTCTATGGATTTATTAATATTTATATAGTCAGTGCATGAAAACAAAATTGTGTAAAGGAAATTTATAGAAATTAAATGTTTTAATATATCAAAACCTAAGATTACCAAGTCCAGGCGCATGCATATAATAGTATCACTAGTGCAAGGAGATGTACAATATGAATTAAAACTATAATAATTAAGAATATTTCAAATTTCATTCAGATTTATTAAAAAAAAAATACATTACAAAAGTAATTATCAAATACTAATTAAATTAATCATATTAAAGTAAATTGTATATGTAATTTGAATTAAATTACTTTTATATTTCTTGTATTGGATAATTAAAAATAGCTTGTTTTCATGGAATAATTATGTAAATTAACGATTTACTCAAAATTACAAACAATGTAATTCAAACTTCAATAAAATTATTTAATTAAAATCAAATACAATTTTAAAGTAATTGAATAAAAAATATTTCTAATGGAAAGTGTATTGTATATGATAGTGGAATACTGTTCCTAAGAATAACTTAATCAATTATTGAACTATCCGCATAAATAGATTCTACATTCTAATGTTAGTTTTAATGTATCGACTCAATTACATGTAATGTAATAAAGTATTATGATTAATATGGAATGTATTCTGTGTAATGCATTACAAAAGTAATGCATTATCAACCCCAGTTCCCCTCTTAGCATATAATCATAATAAATTTAAATATAATTATGAAAAATTAAAGTTAAAATAAATAGCAAAATTTAAATTAATGATTAAAGATATTTAAATTATAATTGAGACCTAATAAAAATGATTAATTGAATTTCCAATGCAAATTATAAATATATACCAATAACCAATCAATCAATAATAAATAATTCATAAAAATAGAATTAGAATTTAAAAAAAAGAATTGTATTTTAAAATAATTTATTCAGTCATATAGTTTTATAACATTTTTATTAATAATTTATTCTGTCACTTAAGAGAGGATCAATCAAAAACAAAAATTAATATGCAAATAAATAATAAATTTTGATGGACCGACCACTTTTTACTTTACATTTTTGGATTTAAAATAACTCAGTTTTAATATCTAATAGTAAAATGGAAAAACCAATTATAATCTAAAAACTAATATGAAATATTTTGAATAATGAAAATACTGGGTGAAATTATGATAATATGTTGGTCTAAATATTGATTTTATTCTTCATTTTGAATATTTTTAAAAAGTTCTGTTATGGGCTCGATATAATCTCCAATTTCGATCCAGAGAGCTTATAGGAAAAAATCAGGTTCTAGCTATTAAACAATATTAATAGCACTCCAACAAAATGATATCCGACGAGTTAATCCAAAACGAGTTCATCGAATGGTCAATTCATCGAAAAAATATTATTTTTTAACTATTACTTACGTAAGTTATAGTTAAAAATAATATTTTTTCGATGAACTTCTAATTCGATGAATTTTGATTATACTTTTAAACGAAGCTGTAGAATATACTAATTCTAATGGAGGTTTTTTTTATTGTTTTTCAAATTCAACAATTGTTGATTAAATGTATCCTAAATACTAATAATTAATTTAACTATTGTATCATTTCTGTTGAAAACTACTCAAAATAATTGGAACTGAACGAAGGCATCAATATTCGCTCTAAATTGATTCAGCATTAAATGAGTACCAAAAATATAATTTGCAAGACTACGGAAAATGGTAACGGTTGAGAACATGTCCTGACAACAAATCATCGGCTCAGTGTTAGTTTGTCTTATACACCAAATTGAACAATTGAGCATAGATGAAAACAAAAACATTCATTTTAATATTGATTTGTCGTATATCCCAAATTAACACTCTTACGACAAAAATTGCATATATTTTTAAAATATTGGTTTATCGTAAGTTTATGAGCAATTAAGTTCAATTTTTTTTTTTCAATATTTTTTACGTGATTACATATCACTCTGTCGAGTGACTCTTATTGTATAGCTTAAAATAAAAGTAAAGCATTCTCCACTGCACTTCTTTTCGTACTTTACTATCTGAAAAAAAATTATCAAAAATCAGGCCATAATTTAATTTTGAAGTGAATTTGTTTATTTATGAATCAAGAAAATTTGCATTTTTATTAAAATTGTTTTTTATTTACCAAAAACAACATTCATAAGTAAATTCATTTTCACATTAGCTTGTCGTATGTGTAATTTTTTTTGTCGTTGGTGTGTGAATAAAAAAAACTGTTCGAAAGTTGACGTTCTTATTCTATTTATCGCACCATTTATTTCTATGATTGTTTGTTACATAAAAATTCATTTATCAGAATTTTATAAAATTACGTGTATGACAAACTAATTTACTAAGCCGATAAATTGTTTCGCTATTAAAAGTCATTAGCTTGTTACAATTAAAAGTTTCTTCACAATAAAGAATCCATATAAATCCATATAAAATTAGTGTAGGTCCAAATTGCAATAAAAATGTGATGAAATAAAGTCCTACATAAATTCTCTATAAGCTTTCACTGTAAACTAAGTAGGACTGAATCTTTACTCTAAATAATTAAAATTGTTAAAACATTTACAAAATTAAAACATAATATATATATTTTTTTTTTTTGAAAATTGAATAAATTAGCATTTCATTTCATTTCACCAAAATGAAGACCCTAATTTTCATGCTATTTTAATTGTTTCCAAACAAATTCATATAATCATTAAATCACAGAATATAATTATACATAAATCAACTAAATTTATTAAACCTTCAGCTTAATTTATATTCTAAGCAAAACGTACTGGAAATATTAATTTATCATAATTAGTAAATCGCCGGCCACTTCTTTTTTAAGTACAAAAATCATTTCAACAACAACAGATTTTTTTTGTACACTTGATATTTAATTCAACAAATGAACTAGTAGAAGTTTTTCGGTACTATACAAAACTGGCTAATTTAATGATTTTTATTTATGATGGAGGTTTCTTTATGTTGAATTAATTAAATATTTTAGCAGAAATAAATTTAGTGTAGATTTTTTAATTGAATTGGGACCAAAATAAATGATTTATTGATTATGAAATTCTTCTAAAGGTTAAACTAATCCAGCAGCAAAATTTAAATATTTTCTTAATGTTGTGTAATGTCTGATGTTCCTACGGAAGTAGGGAAGATATTAATCAGACAGACTTGAAAAATTATATTTAAGTAACCATATTCGTAAAATATGTCATTAATTTATGTATATAACACTTCTAAAAATAAAACTTATTTTTAAATTGTCTGGTCCGAGGTTTATTTATAAATTTATAGAACGAGACAAATTTTTTGCTTAAAGTTATATATCATCGAAAGATTTGTTATTTTTTTAAATTCCGAACTCCATAAGAAGGAATTTTAATAGATTCGAAGCTTTTTTACAATTTTATACAAATTTTGCATCGAATTTCGAAATCATTCAATACTTCGATTTCAAGTTTGTATGTTTGTTCAGACAGAAAACCACTGCATATGAAAAGGGTACCAATATTTTATGGGCAGCAAAAAACCTAAATAAAATAATTTAGTTCAAAGTACGAATTTAGCTGAACCTGCAAAATCAAATTGCACTTTTTTAGACTTGAAGTTTAACAGTTTAACATAATTTCTATACTTCAAATAGGTCAATTTAGCATATATGAATCACTCTGGGTTAGATAAAACCAAAACCTTGTGTTCGAATTATACGAATCTGAAATTATTGTACGATCTGACATCACAGTATCTTGATATGGAAGTTAATGCACAAAATCAACTTGGGTCGGCAGCTGCACTGACAATAAATAAAGTTACCTAAACTGCGACAATTGCATAATGAAATGATGTATCGATAGTACAAAAAGTGATCGCTAAAAACCTCCTACAATTTTTACTTATTATTTAAATTTGAATATAAATTACCAGAATTTTGGCAACATCGTAGATTTGTGTTTGCTTTAAAATTATATTATTAATTAAATTAAACTTTAAGTTTAATTAAACTTTAAGGTTAATATAGCGATATTTTTTGTATGTTAACTAAAATCAATTAATTTAAGTGCAGAATCATAAATTTGATAAAAATCTATTATACATAATATAAGGAAAATTACAAGTCCCTGTAAGTATTATTTGAATACAGGAATATCTAAAATTGAAAGGATAATTTTTTGCTGATGTAGTTTATGAATAATTTATTCAACATAATCAACAAACCAAAAATAAAAAATTAATGAATACAAAGTTCTCGACTACAAAAAATGATGTAATGACTTATGACTTTAAGACGTGCAATGAACTATTTTGTATCTTCTTTATTTTATAGTGTAACCGAGAGTGTAAAATATTTTTTTAACAAATAAATTACATTTCAAATTAAATTAAATCAAAATTTTCTTTTCAAATTAAATGAATGACTAAAATAAAATCCATTTCAACAAAACACGTAACACTAATAATAAAAACGTATAAAATATTTGAATTTTAATGAATGACGACTCGTTGCCGTTCAACAAAGAATAATAAAAAATTGTCTGTAGAATTCATCAGAATTTAAATGTGGGCAGAAGCTTAAGAATCAGTTTTTTTTTAAAATTAAAATCATTATTTAAAAACCATAATTACAAATATTTCATTAATTAATTTAGTAGTTATTTGAATATAAATTTTCGTATAATTCAAATCTTTAAAGCTGGAGTTAAAATGCGTACTTGTCGTCTTGTAGACGTGAAATGTCAAAATAAAAATAAAAATTATATTCAACTATACAATAATGTCGCCAGTCGGTCTAATGTCGCTGAGTTTCAATTGATATTTTCGCTTGTCGAGGTGTTTTGACAATTGTTTTTTTTATATATTTAAAAAAATGGTAGAAATGGCAGTAAAATTAATAGAAGCTGTTAAAAAAAAGGAATTTAATTTAAAATCGCCTGAATACAAAAACATAAAATAATAATTACATAAACACTGCGTTTCGAGGCGATATATTGTGTTTAGGTAAGGGCCGACAACGACAGCGACATCACAACTGACCCAACGATAATGACGTATAATGGCATCAGCTTAAGTCTGTTTCTAAATTTACAGAAATATACTTATAAATATATTTCTATATCCTTTTTAATGGTAATAAATAATTTGTTATATTTTTAATGAAAAAAAAATTGGTAAACTAGGGGTACTAGAAAATTCATACTTATACAGCATTGTAAAAAAATATAATCATTTCAGAAAGAAGTAGAAAATTTCAGATATCTAAAAACATCAAGCATGTATTCTATATTAGTAGAAAATGTTGATAGGGAGCCACTGAATTATTAGATAGAGAGTTACTCATAGGGTCCAAACTTAGAGGCCCGCAAATTCTATCGGATAAAAAGTAATATGAGACATTACTGTGTACAGGCATCATGACGTATATTTACGGATTTGCTTTTTGGAATATCCACCATCGAAAACATAAAAACAGGATTTAAACAAAAATCATTTTATCGATCACTAGTTTTTCCATCACAACACTTCATAATTATTATATTTCGTAAAACGTATTTACGCATACAAAATTTTTCTGTTTACTCTTTAACAGAAAGGAAATTAATGAAAATTTGAACAAGAAATAAAAATATGAAATGTAAATTTTAAAATTATTTCTAATAAAATTGCTGTTTTGAATATATAAATATTGATAGCGCCTTAGGAGTAGACCTACAGGAAATTTACATTTTTTTAAATATACATTTTTAATATCTTTACGGAGCTCATATTGACTTACTAATAGCTAAATAGTGATTGCTGCTTTGAATATCGAATTCGGGTTCTTTATATATAACCTCAACCATTTTTCCGAGTCGTAAGTTATATCTGTTAACTTTCATTTTATTACTGGAAGATTATTTCACATTGAATAGTACAGAATAATATTATATAAATCTTTAATTGAATGTTTATTTGCTATAGCTTGCCTAAAGGTTCCATTTTCTACATCTTTAAAATTTGATTTTAAATTATTAAAATATTTTATCTGCAAAATATTATCGTATCTCAAGAGGCGTCATTATTCTGCGGCAAATTTATTTTTACAAACCTTGAAAAACATATCAAGAGGCCAATATTAAATTTTTTGGCCACCATCATAAAAATGTCGACGAGGTATGCCTTGTGCCACATAAAATAAAAAATAAATATAAAATATATTTAAACTATTTATACATAAATTATATCGTTTAGTAAGCAAAAATATTTATTGATTTTTTTTTTCTTTATAACAAACTGAATTGGTTCCGATATGTCTAGGACTGTTACATACTTCAAATTGTATTCCAATTTGAAGTATTTCCAATTTTTCAAAATTATGCGTCATTTTGATATAAAATTGAATTTTCTCCCGCAATTTTTATAGAATTTGTTCGAGAGTATTCTTGAAACTGTCTGTAAAAATTATTGAATCATTTAAATTATTTCTTTTGATCCAATAGGATCATTAATATTAGTTGTTCTTTAAAATTGTTGCTAGGTAAATTGACTGTAAACCTGGGTATGGACAATTAAATTATAGAATACTCTTCTTTATGATGAATGTTGACGGTGCGGACTAGCAACTTTTAACTTTCAATGTAAATTATTTAAAATGTGTCAATAAGAATTATTTAATTTTGTATTATATTTTATTGTCCTTTGTCAGATTTATTCTTTTCTGTTGTAGTTTTTAATACCATCACAAAAAAAAAGGATAGAATGTCCTAGAGAGAACGAATTTGACAATTTGTAAAGAGGTTTTTAAATTTATTCTTTTTATTTTTCCCCATCGAAGTGAATGAAAAATTAATTTTTGTGTTTATGACTTTCTTTATTTTGTGTCATCCACCAAATAATAAGAACAAATTTACGGATGGGTTCATACCAATTTATCGAAATAAATATAGTTATATAATTTATATTTAAATGGAAAAATTCTTTAAAACACTTTCTTTAATTAAATAAATAATTTTAACAAAATTTATTCAGTTTTATTTGTTGAATCATCAACTTCGGAATTTCACTATCAATTCTAAACCTATCCTAAATTGCATCATTTAAAGGGCTTAAGTCCCTTTAATGATTTTAAATAATTTAAAATCATTAATTTACGTTTGTCTGTTCTGTTCTGTTTTCGAACATATTGAAAATGTCTGAAATCGTTTACAGAGGAAATGTGGTTAGCTATTTAGCTTGAGATGAGATATATTAACATTTTTGAATATGCTTAATTCAAGGTTTGAAAATAAAATTGTGATATTAACTAAATCGTATTTTACGAAACAAATTATTTTCTCAACTCAAAACTTTTTTTTTACCAAAATGGCCCTGATTCTGATACCATAATTGTGTCATTTCAATAAGACCTTATTAAATTTGTGACAAAAAAAAAATAAAAAAAACATTTTAAGGATTTAAATTTCCCAACTGTTCACAAAACCAAACAAAAAAAAACTTTGGAAAATTTCAACTTTGTTTTAATGTTTTTGAAAACAATTGTCCCAAAAGTAAATTATTTCTATAAATATAAAACAATTTTCATTTAAAAGGATTTATTTAGAATTTTAAAATTGAAAATTAAATTGCACAAATTGTACTAATATATAAAAAAAAAAAAATCATTTAAAATTTAATGTTACTAAGAAAGAACAATGTTGTTGTTGGAAAACATTTTCACCGGAAATGAAAACTTTTCAAATTGGAAATAATGTGAATTTTTTTGAAAATGTTGTTGTGTCATGAGAATTTATTTTAAATATCTATTATAGTTAGTTGGATATTTTTAAATTAATTAGACAAGAAAATGCTATTTTAGCGATATTTTATAATGCTTTGCAACAAATTTACTAATTTGCTGTTTATTTTTCAGTTGAAAGTTTTCTCGATGAACGGATTATGGATTTAGAAGATAGTATTCAATTTATCCAATAGACCAGAATTAATTCATAATGTAAATTTTCTCGTACATCAGTTAATTTTATGGACATGGAATTAAATTATATATAATATTAAGTTAATCCGCTTTGGGGCCATGACTTATATAGTTTTTATTCTACTTTATAGCCCAGTTAGTTTCAGCGTAAGCAACGAAGCCGCAATTCAACGTAGGTAAAACAAAAGTCAACAATTATAAAATTTATATGGAAACAGTTAAGCTGAACCCGATTTTTCACAATTCAGCGCAGAAATTTGATAATTTAAATTACCAATGCACGTTGAACTCGTTGTCAACTAAATTTGATAGACAAATTTATAAATTTTTATCAAAGTAATTAAATGTCGTCGTTTGAAGAAACATTAATTGAAATGGTGAAAGAAATATTATAAGATAAATACAGTCGTGGCTAAAAATTAAGATTTCACATACATGAAACGCACTATTGTGAAAGTTTGAGACTGTCTACTAATGCAGGTTCTAATTATTGCGTCTGAATAACTTGCGTTGAGAGTTGAGACTAACTCTAAGTTTAAACTTTATTTTAGTTCATCACTTCTAATTTACGTTTATTTTATTTGATTTGTATTTCTTTTATATGTCCTTATCCATAACCTAGCAATACACCGGCCGATTAATTGGAACTTTATTGTCTTGCAAGTAATTCTCAACCTTCTTGCACTAGTTCCTGTTCTTAATACTGCCAGTCTGACAGATGAAATGGGACGAAATACTTTTGTCGAACAACCAATTTATCGGTTCTTTGCAGCTAAGGCAAGATTGAAAGTTGGTGTTCTCTACTCTAATTTTTTGCATATTTGACATACATATGTAAAAAATTTAGCAAATTTTATACAACATTTTTTAGTAAGTTTGTCAATATATTTTTAAACAATAATTTAAAATTTTTATGTTTTTTATATTATATATGCCGCCATTTATTATAAATTCCACTTTAAATGGAAATTTTATGAAATGTATAAATAACTTTCAGTAGTGCATACAAAAATTACTGAGAATTGCCTTGAAGAATACATTAATTATTTCTGTACGACAAATATAATTTTAATATTATGTACATTCTTTCTAGATACATTATTGAAATGTCTACGTATAAACGTTGCATAAATAAAATGTAGAATTGTACAATTTGACCCGGCAATATGCCGGCCGGTCGTCACATATTTTGAAATAGCTAAAATAGAATGAATAATAAAAATTTTATGAAATTTTATGTTCTTGATGTGAATTTTATTTGTATAATTTAATTTTAATTAATTTGAATTTTTATCAATTATTCTGGTTTAATATATAAACTATGGGATAATTAAATTGATGAATGAGATTTCTCACAAACCAACCACCCGCGCCCTCATTTTTGATTGGGAATAAGCTGGTAATTTGAAACAATATGAAATATTTAAATAAAATATTAGAAATAATAATTTTAATAAGATTAAATATGCGCTTTAAAAATAATTAATTTGATGAAAATTGAAAACTAATAGTAGTGCTATTACCGAGCTTGTGAATAATTATGATAATAATTAATATTTTGTGTATTTTGCTGTTGTAAATATATTATTCAAATATCTAAAGTAACTGTCAAAACGATGGCAATATTATACAAGCTACAGAAATTTAGGACCCTTGGTTTTCGATTACATGTCTCTGTCAGTTTCATATATTTCACTAAAAAAAATCATAGACAAGATAAAGTATCGACAACCTTAGATTGTGATAAGAAAAATATTAAAAACTAGAATTTTAAGCGAACCCTACCGCGAGGAATTATAAAAACTATTAAGGCAGTTTATATGAAATATGAATTTTAATAAACTAATATCTACAATTATTCCATATATCATTCCATATATAAAGGGTCTTTCAATAGGTGTGATACATTTGTCAATAGGGTTTACTCAATATAGAAAAAGTTCGATTACATACAGAAAAATTAACAGCATTTCCTGCTCCTGGTGTCATCGGGCCATATTTTTTCAAAAATGATGTTGGTATTGGTAACAACGTTACTGTGAATGGTCATTGCTCGATTATAGATCAATGCTCTATGAATTCTTTTTTCCAAAAATTGATGAAAATGGTTTGAATGATAATGTGTTTTCAACAAGATGATAAAAATGGATTTATTGTGTGATCAATTTAATGATTAGTTTATTTTACTTTTTGAACCTATCAATTGACCAGCAAGATTTTGTGATTTAACATCTTAAGACTATATTTTGTGGGGGGTATGCTTAGTAATTGGTTTATGCAGATAAACCACGAACACTTCATGCAGTCGAAGTCAACATCGATCGAGCCCAGCTTTATATGAAAATATACGCTAAAAATAGGTTGATCGAATGCACTTTCTCAGATGAAATTCATAGTTCAGTATTGCCATATAATCAAACAATTTTCAAATGTGTCACGGTAACATCTCCAGTTTAGATTGCAAAATTACACTCTCGAGTTTATCTCAGGATGAGCATAATGGGATGGGATGGGATATTGACGTTTTAGAAATAAAGATGAATTTTTCGTCGGCAACATGTAGTGAAGAATTCAACTTAATTGGCTAAAACCGGATTTTCTAAATTATTTTTGCTGTGCTGCATTTGGCACATGTATATCAGCCATTAATTACTTTCTAATTATTTATAATTATAGATTACGTAACAACGTAACAAATATTTTTCAAACTCTTATTACTGCCATCTATATTATAAAAGAATAACGAAAAATAAATTTCTTTATAAAATATTTTGTTTGAATTTAAATGGATAGTTAATTACAGTGTTAAAGTAAATATTAAAAATTTAATATATACTTTATACTTAATAAGTAATAAACTATTTAAGGATATAAAGAAAATGTGTTTGGTTCACTAGATCGAAAAATCCATGAAATCGTGCCCACCAACATATTCATTAAATATTTTGAATTGTTCAATAACAAAAGTAAAATTCCATTACCTCAATAATTTTATTTTCATATTGTATAAATAATTATTTGAAATATCATAAAATAAATTTATGTTAATAAGTCGACCGGAAATACAATATTTTTTAATAGCTAATATTACCAAGAACTTAACGTGTCAATAACATTTTTACACTTTATATTTTACGATTTAATAACTTTAAATCACGAAAAAAATTATCACAATAATAAAACATAACAGGTGAAAGACTAATTACATTAAAATTATTACTAATATAGTGTAATAAATAAAAAAAAAAAAAATTTTTTATAACAATTTTAATATAGCTATTTAGGTAATCGTCAATTTTAATTTCGGAACTGACGGTATGAAACAGCAGTTTTTGTTTTGGTTGTTGTAGGAAAATGTATGAAATTTGTCTATAAATAAAACATAAACTGAAGAAAATTATATTTAAATATATAATCGGAAATAACAATACAAAAGTTTATCAGATAAAAAAAGGATATAAAAAACGATGCCCTTTCCCATGCCCTCTTCACTATATTAAATGAATTTTATTACAAAATAAATGTTGGGAAAATAATATTGATTTGAAAAAATAATAATAATTTCTATTTTAGAATTGATTTGTTTTGTTAAACAGAATTATCCTTTCTGAAGGTTAAATAAAACATTTATTATTATAAAAAACCTCGTAAAAGGATATACGAACTTTATATTTATAGGACTTTTTCGAATAAATAGTTCCTAATTCCTTTCAACACTTTGTATCCGTGTCTTACTGTCGATTAGTTGAAAATCTATTTTGAAATTTTGTTAATTTGTAGGATACTCAATTATGTTGCAACACAAATTCAGGTATCATTTGCTAGATGGCACTATATTCATTTTGTCTTTACGAAGATTTACTAATGAGAAATTGTTTTATTTCAAATAAGATGTTTAACTCTATATAAAATTACCCTCAGAGTCATGACACTAAAATATGCTGGCCACGATTTTATAAGAAAAGATCAGAGTCGATGGAGTCTGATGATCGATAGGCAAGATGCATATTTGTTGAAGATAGATGAGATCAAGGAAGCCACGCTATAGCTGGAGTATGAATGTGACAGTTTTGTAGAAATACATGTGTACGACACGTCTGTAGATCTCTCGGTTTGTGATCTTAACCTAACATATTCAAAGTTGGAAAAGAAGTGCAAAGTTAGAACACCTTTTCGTTTTACATTTTTTTACTCTCTATAGAATATTCCAGGGTTCTAACTATCAGAGAAGAATTATAGCTCAACAAAATATGAAATTAATACTTTGTAATTTATATAGTTATGAACACTTTTTCAATACTTTTTCGTTCTTTTCATCAGATTACTTTTAATATTCTTCTAATGATTTTTTAATGGATCAAAATTTTTTTATTTAAAGTTATATATATTAAAATTATGTTCAACATAAATAATTAATGTATTATTTTAAGAATAATAAATTATAATCATTAAAAAAATCTTTTCAATAATTTATAGTTTTATGAAAATGATTTTCGACAATACAATATAAAATTAGGCTATACGTACTATTGTAATTATAGTTATCACTTATCACAAATCCCATTAAGTAAGCAAATTTGAAGAAACGTAATTATTAAATTAAATTAGGTAATTTTGCTGGTAAAAATTAACGAATTGTTATCGGTTGTACCACTAATAAAATTAATTTTTAATGCACGAGTTCTAAAAAATTTATGTAATTTTAAAAAATATAATATTTAAATTTAATACGCTACGAATTGGAAATTATACAATAAAAAAATAATGTTTTCTTAAGTTAATTATAGCATTTAAAATTATAATCATAATATTTTAGAATAATTTTAATTAAATTTTTTATTTTGAATTAGTACACGGTAAGCAATTAAGAAAAATTAGTGTATAATATTAAATTATAATATTTTTTTATAGTTGGTTATATATTTTTAATGTTGACTAGAGCAAAACCAAATTTACACCGCCCACATGTCACCTTTATTAATGGAACTTATCCATAATTTGATTATTATAAGTACTTTGGATTGATGCAGTGGCGTTTTATACCGTAACACCTTTAGATTTAGACAGTTCCATATTAGCCTACATTTCAGAAAGTTTCCAAATCATTTTCGAAGAATAAAAAATAATTTCTATACTTAGTCTTGAAATTATTTAAACTAAATGCTTTAAAAAATTAGTTTCCTCATTTTGTAATTTTGAATGCTGCGACCTCTTCATTCTTTTTCCACACAACTTAATATAGTTTAATTTTGACATTTTATTCAAATTTAGTATATAAATTGACACATTAAACTTTGCGAGATCATTTACATAGGGGAAAATTGAAATTAATTATGACACCTCTTAACTGGTGTCTTGTATATTTCTACAATTCCGAGTTACTTATAATTTTAATATCTATTTACTTCAGTATGGCTACCATTGGACTATTTCAAACATCGTCTCGTGACTTAATGAATATTTAAAAAAATAAAACTTGACTATTTCTAGAAGGGAAGGCGATAGGGATCATGCACTTCACTTAGGCCTGAATTAAACCCATTGATCTTGCGATAGTTTTCATATCCGCATCTTTTACATATATATTACTTCGTGTCACCGTATTTTAAAGACATAATTCATTAGCATGGTGTCTCTTGTATGGATGAAATTCTTCAAAATTAAATTATTATTATTTTTTTACAAAAAAAAGGCAAAGAAGGTTTTAGATCGGAATATAAAATATATGAGGAAATGCAACTACATAATTACAAAAATTAAGATATTCTGGATACATTTTAAATCTTTGTTATGGAACTACAAATAAACTTTAATTATTATATAGTTCTATCTAAAATAGTGGATAATTGCGAATAAATATTTTATAAAGCGTAAATCGGTAGCGCTAGCTTTCAAAAATGTTCCACATGCAATCAATGAAAGCAAACGCAATGCTCGCGGTCACCAGCAAGAAAAATAGCACCGCCGAGATTGAACAATGTTGAATATAACCGCCAGCGCCAGATAATTTCAATATAGTAGTTAAAAAATTGTTAAATATCACATTCTCCCTTCAGCCAATATAAATACCAACATAGTTTTTGTCTTAGTAATGTCTTAGCGGGGGAAAATATATCTAGCGCTATCGGGTTGCGTTCACATTATGATAGGGGCTCTAATAGTTAAGGCCGGTAAGTTCATAACAAAACTGTTATAAGTATATTACATTGATGTCGATATTATATCAAATTTTTCATTAAAGACTTTAATTCGTTCTGAATAACTAATCAATTTTAATTCGTTTTAGATGGCACATTTAATTGACATTTATATAATTCAACTCGAATTAACATTTTGGTTGAAATTAATTTACAGAGAACCTTCAATAGATCCGTTCCACAAATACCGAATTATTTACTCACTATAGTAATCAATTTTTTTACGTCCAATCTTTATAACCATTTTTGTTATCCGATTACAAGTGCTAAGTATATTTATAAGTTTTTCGTTATCTTATAAAAAACTGTCAAATTAATTTTTCTATAAAATTACGAAATTTATGATAGATTCCCTATGATAACAAAATTGTTATTTAATTTTTGAAAATTTATAAAAACGTGTCGTACGTAAGGAAAACTATTAAATAAGTTCTAAAACAAATTAAAATAAGAAGTCTAAAGATAAATTTAAATTAATTACTTAAACTAAACATATTTTTTCTATACAGTTTTGTTGATTTATCAGCATAACAATAAAAAAAAATGCTTATAAACTTTTTAAATATGTACTTAAAAATTATTGATTCTTAAATAAATATTTAAAGATAAATTTTTTGTAAAGTATAATAAAAAATTTTAAATTTCAAAGAAAAAATTATTTATGACTTGAGTAAATATTTATTATAATTTGTATTTGATAATTTCAAAACTAATCAAGTGCAAGGTTTCGTATGTCATATCATGTTATTTTATGATATCAAAATTTCTTATCTGACAATATTGAATAAAATTATTTAAATGTCTGACAATTGCGATTATGTACTTTACGCTTCTTTACGCAAACGAATTCGGTAATATTTACATTAAAAATTATAATTTATTTATTTTATTGTGAAAATATTGAATATATAAATTGTTTAGATCAATATTATTGTGTGTTCTGTCATATTTGTACAATGTACTATATGAGTCTAGGTCGTTTCACGTCGCACCTTTCATCGCAATGCGCAGGCGATTCATCTACAAAAAAAGAGAAAAAAAAAAAACAATTCAAAGCGCCAGAGCAGAAAAGTGTTTCTCCAGGGTTAAACTTGATTTGCACATCCAATTTTCAGATTTAGAGCAACATCAATGGTTCGGCCATAATAAACGTGCAGCAACGTCACAAGCCTATTCATAGTACCCGAAAGCCCACAACTTATTACAATTAAATTTATATTTAATTCAAGCTGTTATATCAGATTAATGTAGTGTCAGATTAAGGTATCACCTTTACCCTTGAAAAATTCCTGTCAGCAGGATAGTCTTCTTCATTAAATTAAAAAATATTTAATTTGTTATGATTTTTTAATCAAAATTTATAAATAATTTTGATTCAATTCGATTTACAGTACCTGTAAACATTTCTGTCATTATGTATCTTATTTTATGTAATCAATTTTAATATAGTACAGGTCACAGCTCACAGGCGAAGTGCAAGCGATTAATTTAGGTTTTCCTGTTTTTATGCAGACAAATGATCTATTTCTATAACGTGTGATCAGCGACGGAATTTCCAAAATTCCATTATTGTGATAAATGGAATTCCATGCAATCAAATTTAATATTGTCTGTTCAAGGGTTATTAAAAATATATAATAACCTTAAGCTGAAGAAACATATTTGCCTTGGGATTTATTTAACACTTGAATAAGTTTCAGGAATACAATTATTTATCAGCAAACAAGCGCCGGCACCTAATTTAGATTGTTTCATAATAAAGTAAATAAAATTGCCCAACTACCTACAAACGTGTTTTGACAATTCGCTTGGAGCGAAGATTTGAATTTATTATAATTTTTGACAATCGTTCTGATTAAATATTTAAACTCCCAAATTATAGACATAGACGTGACACCTGACACGTAAAGTACAAATTTTATTCATATTTATAATTTCTAGTTAAGAATATCAATTATTATAATTATTTAATTATTTAAACACAAATATTTAAAAATTTAAATTACATATTACATAAAACCTATGATATATAATTAATCATAATTAATTAAATTTAGTGCAATATTAATTATACGTGTTCGTCTAAAACAAAAATAACATGCAATACTAAATAAAATTATGTAATTTTGTTAATTTTCTATAAACTTCCAGTTTCGAATAAAGATAAACGGAAAAGTAAAAAAAATAATTTAATTTAAATAAAAAAATGAATTTTTCTAATATAATTAATTGTGCAAAGAAATAAAAATTTAATTACAATGGAAAGAATGAAATGTGAGTTTTTAAAATTTTTCAAATTGTATTTTCAAATTGTTCTTATTAAATGAAGAATTTCGTTATAAATTTGCCATTGGACTTTTAAGTTAGTATTCCTATTTATAAAGATAAAATTATGTTCCAGTATTATTGAAATAAAAATAATTTACGATAATTATTGATTATGTTATTATATTTATGATTGATATTAACCAGGACCGGGTATATGTTTCGTTATATGACAAGGGACTACATTCCACGTAATGATTATCAAAATAAATTGGTCCCAAGAACTAATAGATTTTAATATATATTCAAAATTATTATTTTAAGACCTACAGATCAAAGGTTTTTAAATAACTATTAACATTAAGTAGGATTTTAATGAGTTTTGTCAGTTTTAAGTGATATAGTTGAAATACATGGTAAAACAACAGTCAATTATAATTTGGCCCAAGATTTATAATCATCAACATATGGGAAAATTTATAGTGATACTAAAAAAGTTTAGGGACATTTTAATTTTCAAAAGGGGAAAACTTGAGGTTATAAAATTTGTGTTGTACATTTCTTTACATTTCATAAAAGTATACTGCCATTTGTAAATATTATTTAGATCTCTAATCTCAATTTATCCACTACAAAACTGAATCATTATAATCAGGCCTAATAAAGCTTTGAACTTCAAACATCAATTTAAGATGGAGATGTGTAACGATTTGTAAAAGCACAAAAACAGTCAGATTTTCCATAGGTCATACTATACGTAACCTAAAGAAAGCAAACTATTGAAGGTGCATACAGAAAAACAGGAGAACCTGAATTAATCACTTACACTTAGCCTGTGACCTATAAGATATTAAATAGATCACATAGAATAAAATAACGACAGAAATGTTTACAGGGACAGTAACCCGAATAGAATCAAAATTTTGATTCAAAAATCATAACAAATTAAATATTTTTTAATTTAATGAAGAAACTATCCTGCTGATAGGAATTCTGCTAAGGATCAAATTTATACCATAATCTGACACTACATTAATCTGATATTACAGCTTGAATTACATATAAATTCCATTTGTAATATAAATAAAATTGTTGAATTTTTTACATCATTTTTTTTTAAATATATTTTCATTTATTTTTCGTATGATTTCTTTATTATCCATAAAAATTAATGAAATTTTTGTTATTTGGTTTAAATGTGTCTTTTTTTTTTTGCAACTGAATTACGACAAAAATGAAATTTAAATTAAATTTTCTACCCAAAAAGAAGTAAATCTTTCAATCTTTCAGTTTGTTGACTTATTCGGTTATATTTGTCTTCATTGGTTGTAAAAAAAAATTAGAATACAGGAAAATTATATAATGCAGAATAATAAAATTTCTTTCGGAATTGTTTATTTTGTGACGTAAAATTATATATTGGATCGTAAATTAAAGAAGTGGGAATTATATAATAAGACCTTCATGCACATTGGCAACAAATAAGTGAGTTCTTGTAGGCCTCCATGTAAACGCTACTTAATTGTTACACCGTACCGGCATATCTATAATGAACGAAATTATCTTGGCCGGATTCACTTTACTTTACACGTGTATTCAATGTTTGAAAGAAACTACCCAAAAGGATGCCTTACTCATTGATTGTTTAAAATTAATCCAACGATTGATTAAACATAAAAAATTTCAGGAATTTGTAATTGTTTATTTTGCAAACAAACTGAAATTTAATTAATTTTTTTGACAATTCTTTTGAATCTCTGTAATTAAATATTTAAGAAAATGAAATGGAATTTATGATATTCGCTGATTAAAAATATAAAATATTGAATAAGCAAAATTTATTGATTTCTGAAACCGCTGTGTGTGACAAATTTTTGTTTATTAGAAAATAAAGTGACCTGTCAAATCTAATCTAACATTTCAGTAAAATTTGTTCACTTTAGTGAAATTAAATTAGTGCAGTTTTTTTGTGATTCATTCATTCATGTCAATATCTTAAATATTATATGTCGATAATCGTACTTAGTAAAATCAGTAACCTAGATCCTCTGTACGACACTGATAAAACCTATAATTCTAATTTTCAAAAATATATCTAATCTTTACTTATTTTATGATAATACATGAATAAGTTTAGTTAAATTGGTAATATTTATACAATAATATTAATTTAGTATCTGAGATAAGATAAAATAATTAAAACTAAATTGTTTGTTGCTTAACTAGCAATGATTAATAACGATATGATATTACATAAGAAATTATAGTCACCTCTATGCAATATGCAATGCCAAAAGAAATTGTTGAAAAAGAAATTGTTCAAAATATCATAATGAGAAGCAATTGATTACAATGTTGGGTATTAACTAACATAACAGAATGAACAAAAGCTGAAACAGTCATCGTAGAAGCTATCGCTGCAAATTGGCTAATAAATTTAATATGTTTTACTGCCTCCAACATATTAAAGATTATTTTAAAACCCTAGTTTAACAATTCATATTTTCTCAAAAAAACACTAATATTTCAACCACAAAACCAAGAAATTTGAAAAACTGAAAACACTGTCATCGAAATATATACGATAAGAAATATTTCTACGTAAATATTATTTATTACGTTTTATAAATTTATCATTTTTTCCAAATCAATGCCCCCCTTTAATGGTTGTCGCCCTTACCAAACCTTCTATGATTAATCGATATTTATTTGGTTGGTTTTAAAACAATAATTAAATCATAAATTTAATATAAATTTTGAATTTAAAAAGTAATTTCTTAAATAAATTTTACTATTTTTATGATCTTATATATTTTTTAAACTTAAATTAAAATTATTAATAAAAATTCCACCTACAATTTCATCTTATTGTATATTAATATAATTATGAAATAGTTTTTTATTAAGTGACCATCAATGTGAAATAAATTATAGAAAATTTTGAATAATTATTAATAGAAATATATATTTAAAAAAATTAAATGTTTTATTCTCATTTCATTTTTTTTAATGATCATACTATTCTAACTCAAAATTATCACTTTTCACGGAGACAAAAAACAAAAAAACATTTTCCTCTTACTTCTTGGATAATAGCAGTCGACATTGAAACAAATTCTTTTTCTGCATGGTATCAAAGCTAAATATTACAGATTGAAGATGTAAACAGTAAATGATTATAATTACAAAAACTGAGTTAGAATAAATTAATTTAATTGCACTTATAGTACTTCAATTCGATCAAATTATATTCTATAACTTGAGTTCATTAGTCAGTTTTAATTTAAGATAGAATGCATTTTTACTTGCTTTGGACTTATACTAAGCTGGATTATAGAATAGTTGAAATAAATGTATTTAACATTATTTGGATATAATACGAAATTTTAGTACTAATACTTTAACTTCTATATCAAAATATGTAACCTATTAAAATCATAGTTTAAAATCTAACTCTTGTAATATTTTGCTTTTGTTATTTACGAAAGTTCGCATCTTCATAGACATATGTATTCAACTGAAAATCAAATATATTTTAAATTGATTTGTAGTTGTTCAACTTTAAAAGATTACTAACGCCTCGACTAACGTAATATATACAATATTTTGGGCTTATAAGTTAAAAGCTTATAAGCCCAAAATTGTTACACTGAAGGCCTCAAAATCGTACCGATTAGTGACCATATTCTGATGTATACTCAAAAACACATATTGCACTAATATTATATTCGAATTATAATATGTAAAGTATGACCCGGCGCCATCAATAGCCAATTTGCTATATTCGTAAAAAATCTCTGAGTCATTATTAATTACAAAAAAAGTAACAAACTTTAAGTAAAACAATTGTTACTTAATCATAAAAACTTATGTACTTATGTATACATAAAATCTGAAAATGTTCATTTCATAAAATAGATTTTATTTTTTATTATAATGTATTCAAATTTCGCTATTGTTGGTTTATTATAATGATTTAGACTAGCCGGGACTGCAAGGAGTGATGAGTGAATTTGTAAATATATAATAAAATTATATTTGCTATTCTCATATAGTTAAATATTGTATAAGTTTTCTGAAATCATGAATATTTGATTAGTTGATAAAAGATTTAAATAGATTTTTTTTAGATTGAAAATTTAAACAATTTAAAATTCGCATTTGTACTATAATAAAAATAGATTGAATTGCGGTTTTATATTTACAAAAAACTATGTAATTATTCAGTGAAATAAATATTTAAATTTTATATTTCACATATTTAAGTATTCCCAAGAGTTCTTTAAATTGCAATCAATTAAGAATTAAGTTATAATTTAAATATAAGAAAAAAACAGGTCAATACATTTAATTAAGATTTATGTAATAATTAAGTAATTTTAATTTATTATTTTAAATATTATGAAATATTTTATACTTATTTGTAAAAAAAAATTGTATTTGGACTAATCTTATCTATTATCTATTCTATTACTCATTCTATAATTATCGACTTCTTATGAAATTCATATTAAGATGTTAATCAGTAAAAGAAATATGTAAATAATGTAAAACGCAATTACATTAAATTGTATATTTTTAAAATCACGGAGAGTAAATTATAATTTAAAGTGGAATTTGTCCATTAAATAACATATCGCTATTTAGCTCGGTTGATTCACCAATCGGTAACTGGTCAGTTCATCATCTCTGAGACCTCTTAGATCTCTATCTTACTGAACTTCTGTTACACATACACATTCCCCTTTATATAAACAACCGGTTATTGTATTTATAAAATTCATCACTTTGGATTATTTCGGTAGTATCTAGACTAGAGTCTAGATATAGAGAGTGTATGGTACAAGTGTTCAAATTTTGGTTCCAGTTTAACCAATTCGTACTCTTCGCAGCATTTCTTAAGATTCCACTGAATTAAAAGTATATAATTGTATAAGTTTTAAAATTCAAACGACCGGTTTCACAAAACAACAAATTTCTAATTATAAATTTGTAGTATTTTTATTCAGCTATTATAAATTTCGTTTACGTTTCATTTTCATCTATTAAGTATCTATAGTCATATTTAATCTCAGATTTAGGAATATGACAACAACAATTTAATAAAGCATATTTAGGCAACGTTTTTTTTAAATCAAACTTTTTAAGTTTAATCACGGGTTAAATATTAATCTTTAATTTTATTAACGTAAGAATCTAGCGAAACTTAGCGAAAATATTAGATTTAAATATAGAATTAATGCTGCGATTATGGCTACAGTTTCTTAATTTATGGTTACACCTTAAATTGTCAAGGTTAATATAAAAAAAAAGTTTAAATTTAAACATTTCTCGGCATTTAGAAGAAATTTGATATGAGCTTATGAAAAATGCTTAACGCAATCAACTTAATAATTAAACTTTAGGTTAAGCGTTAAGCTTACATTGAAACATTTCTAAAGATGTGGTATGTGGAATACGTTTTCAGTATGCAAATAAGGAATAATCATCTGAAGTTTATGTATACTTGTGGAATCCGTCAGGTGGTATACATACAAGTTAAGAATCTTGTGAATCACATTAGCTATAGTGGGAATTTACACAAAAAAATTAAGTTTTATTAGGAAATATATAAATAGATATATGTATACATAAATTTGACACTTAGTCATAGGCGGCCGCATGGTTTTTTTCAAGGGATATCAAAATGAAAAGTTTCAAACTGATGGTTGTCAGAATACGTTATGTTTCTTTAAAAGTATCGTCTTGACAACCATAAATTATTATTAGACGATGGACACTCATAATGCCAATACCATCCAGTCTATTCTCTATCATCGTTGATAGCAAACTCGTTTCAAGCTTGTGTAGAGTAGCTGCGAAGTATCAGTGCAAGAATATGTACCAAAAAATATATAGAATTATAAAATACCAATGAAATCGTTTTTCCCATAATGATGAACGAATTAAACAAGCGAAAACAATTTTTTAGACAGTAAAGTATTATAAAGTGGTTCATTGGTACGGTAACAATTCGTCCTTTTTTTACTAATATTGATCTCAAGAACATTTATTTGGTCAAGAAAAGACTTGGTACTTAGGTGATAAACCTACGAGGTAATGTATAACTATTACTACTCAATAATGTAATAATACTTTGAATTTTTTATCAAATAAATTTATAATTTAAACTTTTAATTTTTATTACATTTCTAAAGTTTTTTTTTGTTGAAAAATATAGTCACCGCATTCACTGGTTTTCTGAAAGCATGGTTGACGTTTTTTTTAAATTAAATGTTTAAAGCATAGGGGAGGCAAATGACTCACCTTGCCCTTACCTGTGGACGCGTATGATATTTTAAATGTTATATTTTTATTGAATGTTATATTAATGTATGTGGTTTTTTTTTATTACTCATCGGTCAAATATTGAATTTGAATCTAGCCGAAATATATTTTAAATGTTCACAACAAAAATATAAGAAATATTTATTTTTATGGGTGGTGTACAAATATCCGATATTAATAATTCATGTCGTGGTTCAAAAATCAGATAAATAGAAAATATCAGATAATTCGAATTCAGACCTTTCAAAATATTTTGACGATTTCAAATTCTTTGCTTTGCTTATAACATATAAAAGTTTAAAAACAAAATTAGTTTATAAAAAATACATTAAGTAAATACATATCAATAAAAAAGAGAAATTCATTATTAAAAAAAATATAAAAATTAATTGTTCAAAATACTTTAAACTAAAAAAGATACGAATTACTTGCCAAACCCACTAAACAATTCTTCATTATTTGTTATTTCATTTTTCTTGTTTAAAATGGCCTTTATTCTTTGCTCTTTCTACAACGTTTCTTTACTAAAATGATGTTTGTACATTTCTGAATTTTGAATCATCTGAATTTTAAAATTATCTGAATTTTGAATCATCTGAATTTTGATTATCTGAATAATGTTATAAACCCAATACTTTCAATTTTGTGTGTAAAGAAAAAAACATATTATGAATCTATTTCAAGTTCAATCAATTTTGTAAACAACAAAACAAGTTTTTATTACTACAATAATTAAAATTTTTGAAAATGAAACAAATTTTAAAAGGCCAAAGAAGCACTTAAAATATATAACAGAAAGATGAATAGTCAAAGTATTAGGTAATTGAGATAATCTTTGTCAAACGTGATTACACTGTATTTAAATATGTAATTTTTGATTATATTACCTAAAAAACATCAGTAATTTAATTATAAAATTGATAATTCGCTGCCCTAATATAAGATCGTGCTATACGCCACTTTGACCGAAATTGAGTTAGGTATGCAGTCATACTAAAAAAAGGAAGGGGAATCCGATTCTGCAGTCAGATTAAAGGAAATATTTAACAGTAAAAAGTTATTCAGAGTGGGTTAAGGCTATATCACAACAAAATCATAATTTTTAGAACTATACTGTTCTATATACAGCTTACACAATTAATTTGTTCTATATACTACTATTTCGTAACTATCCAAAATCTCAGAATTATACAAGTCTATGTTGCAATTTATTTGAATTTATTCCTTGTAATACAAATTACAAAGAATCAGTAAAAATAAAAATTTAGTATAAAAATAGTCTATATCCATCTGTATTTTTTTTCGGAATAATGAGATAGTCCATGCAACAAAAATACTTAACTTTGCTTTAGAAATAAATTCAGAATTAAAATGTGCTATATACATGAAAAAATAATTTTCTTAAAATTATACAAGCCTATATCACATTCCTTTTAAATTTTCGCAGTATTCACGAGGTCAATAATGCAAAAATACATAAATTTGGTTATGAGAAAAATTTAGAATTATAACGTGCTATATGCTCTGCTACAGAATTATTCCGGTCAATGTAGCAAAACTACAGAATTATTCCGGTCAATGTAGCAAAACTACATAGTTATGCTTTTGAGAAAAATTTAGAATTATAACATGCTATATGCTCGGAAATTTTTTTTTTTTAAATTAGAACAGCCTACATCCCACCATTTTTATATTTCCGCAGTAAGCACAAGGTCAAAGTAACAGAAATAATGTAATTCTGGTTTAAAAAAAATAAAATTAAAACGTGCTATATTCGTGCTGTGCAGTCTTTTTATTCTTGAGAACATTTTTGTTTTTTATAACTGACATTTTAAGCTAGCTGTTTTACGTTTTAAGTTGTTTATATTTATTTCTTGTGTGGTGCTGATAACCATGATAAAATGAGCTCGTCTGCAAAAAAAATATCATCATCTTGATATAAATTCTGATTTTGATTTGCCAACAGTAAGCTGTGAAACAAACATAAATATCGGATGTTTATCTATTTCGTTGGATGATTTATTAACTGCTATTGGTAGATTGGATACAATTTCTATTGCTGGCCCTGATGGCATTCCTGCTTTGGTTTTAGTTAAATGCCAATCGTCATTGAGTTTTCCATTAAAATTTATTTTTAATTTATCAATACAATTAGGTTATTTTCTAGATGAATGGAAAACATTTTTTATTCGTCCAATACACAAATCTGCTTTAAAATTAATAATTGAAAATTATAGGCCTATTGCAAAACTATCTGTGACTCCCAAGCTTTTCGAAAGCATTGTTAAGGACAAATTATACTTCTTATTGAAAGAATATATATCACCTTAGTAACATGGATTTGTCTCGGGTAAATCGACAGTAACTAATCTTGAATTAATATCTATTTTGAATTTTGAATTAATATCTATTCTCTAAATTCGTCTCTGATTCTTTAGAATCAGGTGCTCAGGTAGATGTAATTATTACTGATTTTTCAAAAGCATTTGACTCAGTAAATCATAAAATTTTACTTCATAGGTTGAGTAATTTGGGAATTCACTCATCTTTTTTGTCATGGTTTTCATCGTTTCTTCAGGGTAGAAAATTTTGTGTGAAGATTAATGATTGTGAATCTAGATATATAGAAGCGACAGCAGGTATTCCGCAAGGTAGCCGCCATATAGGACCTTGGGTGTTTATATTCTTTATTAATAATATTAATAAAGATTTTAAATATTCTTTTTCTTCTTTATATGCTCATGATGCTAAACTTTTCAAGAAAATTAGTGAATGATGAATTATAAGACTAAAGTACATGATAAATAAAAAATATATTTTTTTATTTAAAAACGAAGATTTTTTAATATTCTTAAGGATAGTTATAGTACGGAAGTTATACTCTTTGTTACACGTAGGTTTTATTTTAGTCAATTTCATATTAAGAATGATTTGAATTGGACCTTTTTGTTTAGTTATAATACTCAAAATTTATTCAAAAAGTATGTCTCTCTAATAGTATCAAGTAATATTTACATTATGCTATTAGTTTAAATCTAATATTTTTAAAATTATAACGTCCTATATTTAAAACTAAACGGTCTATATCCATTTTTACTAAAAAAGTTGTATATAAGCTGGATATAGCCCTTTTGGAAAAATTGATTTTCTTATTATTTTAGTAATTATAATAATATATTTAAGTATTATAAAAATAATTTAAACCTTATGACCTATACAATAGTAGTACTTATAAGTTATCTATCTACAGAGAAGCTTTATTACAAATTGGAACGTGATTTCAGTGTTTTGCTTCTCCTGCACAATTTACTAAATGGCGCGTAGCACGCTCTTATATTAGGGCAGCGAATTAACAAAATTCTAGAAAATTTAATCTAAATAATTAAGATTTTTAGTTGCCGAAATCGAAAAGAGGAAAAATAAAATTGTTGTTAAGTCAAAATCATTTCAAACGATTTTCCATTTTCGTCCAATGATAATGTAAGTATAGTATTATGTATTAAAACATGTGCCAGTAGTGATTATATTATATTGAGAATGATTTTTGACAGATTATACACCACTTTTCATATACATATATATAAAATTCACAATTCGTAAGGTGCAGATCGCCAAAATAGGGCCATTTTTTATGTTGTGATTGTGAAATATGAAATTTGTTAGTATCTTTTTTTAAAAAAAACATAATTATCTTGTAAATCTGTTAACACAACATATTAAAATAAAATAATAGTAAAAAAATGTCAATTTAAGTACGAAGCATAGAAATGCAGTGATGTGTCTGTGTCCCTTATGATATTAAAATCTATAACTTTTGAATTTAGTAGGTATTTAATCAAATTTTTAAAATTTTATAGAATTTTAAAACGAATTTTTGAAACGATAATTTTTGTCAATATTTTTATAAGGTAGAAATTTAATTATAAATTAGCAAATTAATATTATTAAATATATAAAAATAAAAAAAAATATTTTAAATAAAATTATTTATAAGATTAGAATTGGCCTTTCTTTATAAGCAAAAAATTCACAATGTAGGGTTGCCACACTTTTTAATTTTTTTCGTATAATTTAAATAATATTTTATTTGTGGCTTTCTAAATTTTAAATTTAATAATATAATTTATTAATTGAAAATTTGTAAGTATAAAATTGCTACAAATTTTATATATTTTTATTATTTTTTTTTTTTTGTAAATGTATGCATTTTTTACTTATTTATAAATTGAAAGTTTATAAAAAATATTTATATATTTATTTATAATAATGAATGAGAAAATGACAGACCCACATCCAAAAAAAATAAGTAATTAGGTACAATAATATATAAATATAAAATTAAAAAGAAAAAGAAGTAAAAAAATTAGAAAAATGCATTAATAAATAAATTAAAATATATATAAAAATATAAGAAATTTTTCAAAGCTACGAAAAAAAATTGAAAAAACCAAAAAAACTAATAAATTTAATAATATTATTTTTATATAATATAATTTAAATTCAATATTATAAAGTGATTTTTTTTGTTTTGCGAAATTTTGTTTTATTGTTGGTGGCAACCCCACTTACTTGCAACAGATTGTGATCGTGATGGTTTTTTTGTTATCAAAACAGCTCTTCCCACAGGTCGTACAATTTTATGATCTACTAAATTAATATTATGTGGTTGGCCAGTAGTTGAAATAGTTGAATCTAAATCATCTCCTATAATAATAACATTATTTTTATTAATATTACGTTGTTGTTGGTGATGATTGTGGTGGCGATGGTGATCAAATGCCAACGACGACGATGATGACAAATTTGATAATTTAGAAGAAGAAGAATAATAATAATAAGAAGAAGAAGAAGAAGAAGAAGATGTTACAGACGTTATAACTAATGATGTTGATGTTGCTGTTGTTGTTGAATTACCTGATGTTGTCCATATTACATAAAAGACCAAAAAACACATTATAAAAAATACAAAACCAATTGCATTACGTGTAGATGACCAATTCCGTCCATTTAGACGATAAAATGGTATTTTATTCATCTTTATATTATTAATTATTTTAATAAATTTAAATTAGTGGAAATTTTTGGTTCCCAACTTTTTTTTTAATAACTATACAAAGTGTAACACTGTATTAATAATTTTACATATGTAACTACCGCGCGAACGCAACATAACAAAAAAGTATATCAAAAGAAAAAATGGATTTTCTTTTTATATATTTTTGACACAAAATTGAAATTACAAAAGTATTTTTTTATGATGGAAATTTTTGTAGCTTTAACAAATATTTATTACAATTTTGGAAATAAATAATTGTATACTTTATGTTAGTAAATTACTTTAAATTTGGAATATTTTATTCTTTTAGGGATATTGATTTTAAATTTTATCCCCCCCAAACCAAAACAACAAATTACTAAATAATTTCTAGTCACATTTTAAAGTGTTTTTATTTTTTTATTGATGAAAATTAAAAAAAAAACAATTTTATATAGTATTTTATTTCTTCAAAAACTATTATTAATTTTTTATAAATTAATTAATAAACAATTCAAATAATCCGAATAAAAAATTTGTTATTTTAAGATATCATTCACTACTTGACCGACAACTAAAATATGCAGTCACGTCACTGTACTACTGTGCGATGTGCGTACATACACAACAGACAATACAACACACTGTCAGTGCCGTTCGCAAAATTTTAATTTATAGTTGAATTTTGGTGAAATATAGAAAATAGAGAGCGCGAAATATAAGATATGTCAAAATTCAGAAAATTTCACACCAATACACCAACCTAAGTATGACAGTAGAATTAAATTCAAAACAAAATTACTATAAAAATGGTGAGTTGGTTTGTGTCTTGTCTATATATGTTTTTTGCAAATCGAAGGTGTGTTTGCGACAGGGCTAGATCCTAAATTTTACTGCCAAATTTATATATTTTTATCAAAGTAATTATGTCTGATCGTTTCAAGAAACATTTGTATGAATTGGTACTTCGTTTTAATTCCGTTTTGGTGAGTCATTAATGATTCGCATTTAGCGTATCGTTTCTGAATCTCTTTTAACGAATCGATTAAGAATAATTGAATAATATTTCATTCATATGACCATCACGGCTACGCCTGAGAAAGCAAATTGGATCAACCCAAATAAAGGGCAATTTTTCAAATAAAGGCTGGGCTACATAGTTTTTATCAGTTCAGTTCAGTTTCGATGGACTGGTTAAGTAGACTGAGCACATACTTATTGATTGCAAGCGATAAAATCACATATATTATTTATTTTTTGAAATTGTCAAATTACATTTCTCTTGACATTTCCTTCAGTTTCGCAAAATTCTAATCGTTTCAAACTCTTCGATTCGACCTATATGTCTCCTCAATCGATATCCCATACAAAATATAGGAACACGTCAAATTTGAACTTTACTGAACGAATCGAAACTGATCCGATTGAAACTATGTAGCCCACATTTAATACTGGACGAATATCATTAATAACGCCGCGTCTTAGTTAGATGACACTGAGAGCTTAGCATTATTCATCACTTCAATTCGGTACTTTTTCTTTAATGGCAATCTCCATAGTTAGTGTGAATTTGCAAGTTCGTTGTCAACATTAAATATATATAAAATGTATATCAATGTTAATCTCTCACATAATCACAGCAATTTTAATAATAATCAAAAAGTTTAGGTCAAATGTAATTAATTGAAAGTATTTTTAATATGCAATATACTCTTTCCTCATTTCGATATCGATAGTTTGAAGTATTTTTTATTATTTTTTGGCACTACATTTCGTTTTTCTTTAATCCTAGATTTGATATCAATGCAAAATAACTCAAAACCAATGCCAGCTCACACGACGGTCTTAAGTCTTTAATTCGCAGTGCAGTACTTTTATTTACAATGTGGTTTATTGTTTTTTTTTTTTACACAAAGCAACTTTTGTTTGTTCAGTTGCGTTGTGTTGTGAATGGAAGAACTATTTTCATATACTTTAATTAAAGCCTTAACCATAATAGAATTAACAACTGAAGCTAATGTTTTAAAAAAAAGAGTAAAGTCAACGAAAATTACAAAACAAAAATGAAGAATAAACGCAAGCAAACATTAATAGACTTTTGTGTATGTCAATTTTAACGACGTTGACATATTATTTTTTTTATAAATTATTATACTTGATAAAAACTATTTTGAGCCCATCAAAATGAATTTATAATAATATTATATTAGGGATTGCACAAACCAGTAAATTAAATTATACAAACCAGAGCATTACTAATTTTCACGGAATTTGAATTATCGGTAATTCAAGTAAATAAATTTGTATATAAAAAAAAAATACAGTAGAATTATCGTAAAATTTAATAAGAAAATCTCGTCAAAAGCAAAAAATATTGCATAAAAATTTGCAAATAATTTTGTATTCTAAAACAAAGTTCTAGCAAATTTCTTCACTTGAATAATGATTAATTCAGGTTACGTGAACATTAGTAATGCTTTTTTGATCAATTTACTGGCTTGCAATCCCCAGTCTTTCTGGAATTTTTATAAGTAATCGAAAATCCAGTTAACTTGCAATCCCTAAATATAATTAATCTGATATAATGCATTCCAAACCCCTAGAATATGCGTCTAACTAAAAAACACGAAAATGGCGTATGGGCCAAAATTACACTCACCCGACGAGTTGTCAAAATTCTTGAAAGAAAAAGTGGCGAGTAAATTTTATTACGTGTGGATAGAAATTTTTGACGTTCATTAATTAGTCTCCCAAATTAGGCGAGTAAAAATGGAACGTGTGGATGGGCTCTATTATAAATATTTGGAAAAAAAAAACAATAATTTCTGTCAAAATTTCCGCACTGAGAATGAGAAGGTGAAACAGTGCGGAATTCTATTATGGTTTGCTTCATAAAATTTATATCAAATCGATCATTTCCTTACGTCAAATTTCCGTTGTGTTAACGTTTGTATTATGAATCTAGCATACGTTAAAATCATATACTTAATTGGCAGCTCTATGACATTTTCATATTGTTGAAAATAATCTAAAAAATCTAATCAAATCTCAGAATCCACATTGTGGATGGACTGATACTGATACCGATATACTATATATTCCCAATAATTTTATAGGAAACTTTTTTGTAGTACCGCAGTCCGACTTCAAAAAAAAGGAAACTAAATATAAATTATTTATTAAAATCTCAAATACATTCCGCCGATTTTCGGACGTCTTAGCACAACTACAAAAAAAAAGAAAAATTGGCTATTTGTAACAAGAAAATTGTTACAAAAAGAACTAATAAAAGTAAAAAAAATATGCAATCATAAAGAAAAGTGTAATAAAAAGTTTTAAAGTTAAAAAAATTAATCAATTTAAGCAATTTTGAAATTATAATAATAAACTAAACTAAAAAAAATCAAGCAGGGAAAGATTCCCCTCCAAATTGAGTACAACAAGGAACGATATATGAGATAAAAAAAACACAGTTTTATTAATTTCATTATTGTACTAGATTAAAGATTTTATAGCTCAAATAAAATCTACTCCAAACAACAACAATAATAAAATAGTATTAGAATTATCGTGGATTTGTAAAAGAACACAACGAAACACAAAATAATAAAAAAAAAACTAATTTTAATTTTCTGCAGAATCGGAGAAAAAGAGTAAAAAAATTCCCGTGACAAACTTTTTTTTTAATTTATTTAATTCTGAACTTTTTTTTTTACCCAAGAAGAACAATTTTTTTTTTAATTTAATCTGGCTTTTTGAAGTAGTAAACTTAAGAGTAATAAAATAAATAATTAACCAACCCTGTGTAGAAAATAAAAGTAAAATTAAAAAGAAGGAACACAAAAAAAAAAAATTATATAAAAAAAGTGATAGAAAAATTTATAGAAATAAAAAACGTATAATAAAACTACTAATCCAGTCGCTGCTCCTCTGGTCTGCTCTGCTTGCTTTACATCTTCTATTCTAAGTTCTAACACTAAACAAAGAAGATTTGTATTTTGTATACAAAAAAAAAAAATTAAACAAAACTGGATTTTCCTAAACAAAAAAATAAAAAAAAAAAAAATAAATAAAGAAAATTGCTTACATTGAGAGTTGAATAATATTCAAATATAAAATAATGGAATGCCCACATTTAATTGATAATTGTAAAATAAATTGTGATTTCATTAAAATGAAAAAATGTCAGCTGATTGACAGCAGATGTAATACAAATGACGTAGTTAATATTCCCGTTGGTGGAGGTAATGATATCAATAGTGGTGGTGGCAGCGGCAGCAATGGTGTACAAAAAATATGGAAATGTACAGGTGAGAATTTTTTGATGTTCCAACTACTAATCATCTAGTGCTGAGGTTATACGTATGTTTATGAAAATAATTATTGATCCTTTCTGGATTATGGATTGGGGTATGGTTAAGGCTATTTTTTTTTGTTGTAGAATTTTGTGGATTGCTGTTAGAAGAACTGTCATTTTAAGAATTGATTTTTCTAGTTAATTACTTTAATTATATTATTTTTGGATAATGATTTATTTCGTTACCTCTTTACAAATTGTAATAAAATCCGTTTGAAAAATCGATTTTTTCTACACTACCTACACTAATAAATTTAATTGTAGGGTGTAAATTATATATTATATATAAAAAAAATGGCGATTCTTGGATTATATAGAAATTTTCTAAAACTATTTTACGTTTTGTTTACTGTTTTTGTGGAAATCTCCGTTTTTTAATAGTGTGATATGATGAATTACCGAATTACCGTCGTCATCGTCATCATTTATAAAATATATCAATCGTCGTGGCGATTTGATTTTTATTTATTATCAGAAAGAAAGGTTTCTGTGCTCTTTTGCCCTGACTTGGATGTTGTCAGTGTCAGTACCTCTGACTAATGAGTCATATATTTTTTTTGTGTTACATTCTTTTAGGTTTAGGGTGACCATTGCGTAGATTTTATTCGGACACAAGTAAAAATAGTTTATTATTAATATAGCAGTAGCTGCTGCATCTAAAAGCCTAGGTTCATTAACATATTTAATTGTGAAACATTTATTGCAGGTAAAAAAAATCTTGACCATCTGGGGTGTAGTTCAAAACTTGGAGTCTGTTAAAACAGTCGCTTTTAAAAAATTCGATAATTAATGTGTACAGCATTTCAAATTTGAAGAATTTATTTCTTTATAATAATTCGAAATTTTGTTTTCCCAATTTTTACATGTAGTATATCAATGTAATAAAAAAACATGAAATATATTTTGGAAAAGTGGAACCAATTTTACAAAACTAACATGTGTGTTGTCCAAAAAACAATCATCAAATCAGATAGCAAAAATTACAATTGTAATATCGTTAGATATGAACTAGACTCTAATTTGGTGGACTATCTCTCTAACGTCTAACCTAATAATTTAAATCCTACAAATTGGGAACTCATATAAATTTATTTGAGCAATTTCTATTTTTTTCAACCTGATCTCTTAGGAGGATGTCCTAATAAAACTAAGACATTAGTTTGTAATTATTTATGATAAGCTGTATATCTTCTACCTTCACACTAGTTACTCATACATATAATTAATGAAAATGTTCTTTGGCAATTAGAATTCACCTAGCAGAATATAAAATTCCACTTTACCAACTTTATATTTAAGAAATTATATCGGGTTTCTAAAATTCTTTCTGATGTAAATGAAGGCTCCATCGCCATTCCGTCTTTGATAATATAATTTATATTATCAAAGCATTTCGTAAATTTATATTATTTTATTCATCAGCAAAACAGATTTCTGGATTCTGTCAAAACAAAAAAAGATGCAAAATATTTCATCAAATAATTCCATTTAAAAAAATAGTCGATATAAATGGTCACTGTATTTCGGACGGGCCTCTATCTATAAATTTGTATTTTGATATATTTATAGTAGAATCAATGTGCAAAATAAAAAAAAAACTTAAGGATACAATAAAATATAAAAAAAAAAAATTTTACCAACTTCTTTTTTCAACATTAGTAATTTTAGCGTTTTTGCGGCAGCGACGCAGTTGTGTTAATACAAATTAAATTTATAAAGAATAAATTAAATAATTTTTTTTATTTGATATTATATTTTTGAAATGGCTAAAAAGAATTGATAGATAGATATATTTTATATATATAATTATGTATATAATGTAGTTATTATGTAGCCAGCCATTTTTATATAACAAATGGATTGGATATGTATTTATAATTTATTATTTATTTAGTAGATGAACATTTGAACATTTATTTGTTGGTTGGATGTGCGTTCAATGAACGAATATTGTACTAGGAGTGGTGGTGAATCGGCAAGGTAAATCAGTGTGTGAGTGAATCAAAAAGTACGTACATATAAATAAATAAAATACATAATGAAGGGGAAAATTGTAAGCTAAAATAATGGAGCTAAATAAGATCAATCATTCTAGTACATTTTATATAATGCATACATTTTTTAAATAAAAGTAATAAATTTTGTAGCAAATTTTTTCTTTTAATTTCTCTTAAGCGACCCATACACGCTCAAACATGTTGTCCAACTTAGTGTGTCGTGTCACAAATGTTGTCGAACTCGGTGTCATGTCACACATGTTTTGCAAACATATTTTTCTCCACACACTTGGCCAACAGCTCAAATAACACTTGTAACTTGTAATTAAAATTCAAAACAGAATATCGGTGCTTTAATTATGGATGGTAGCAAAAAAGAGAATATTCCAAACAAATTTATTAAAACTTTTAAAGTAAACGTTACCAATGAATTAAAAAAATTTCTTAGCATGAAAAAAGTAACATTTCACGAGCTTTTATTATACTGGGAAAACTCTTTATTGAGACGAAAAATACCTCTACAAATGAAGTATTGCCGCTATTCTTTGTTTTTTGTTTGTTTTGCAAGTTTTGAAGATTCAAAATTTTCCAAATTCCCTTTTTATTATTGTAAGCCATATTTCTCTACTTTTCCTACAAAAGATGTTTATTGCATAAGTTTTTTACCCCGAATCCCCAATGACAAATGTTGTACATTTCTACACAGTGGCAAACATATTAATTGTCCTAAAAATCAAATTAATCTAATTTTTCTCGAGCGGCTTGACCTGACCCTTGACGTGTTATACCATCAAACATATGCCTTACACGATGACGATGATATTGGCATGACAACAATGTTGTCCAACATGTCGGAAAAGAAGTTTGAGGGTAAACTGACTGCTTTATGTTTCTACAAATTTCCCCTCTTGTGGAATTTTTGGAATGCCAACTGAACTGAAAGTCAACGCAAACACAATTTATCTGAATTCGGAATTGAAATTTTATTTATGATTCAATAATTGTATGATCATGTTCTGTCTATATCTATAGTATAGTGAATTGCATTATCATTATATAATTATTCATAGCAATTATGTCGATAACATTTATCAATATTTTTTAAAATTAAAGATCCAAATAAGGTGCAATAATTTCGGAAATTTGAGAATATGTATTTACAATTTGAAATATTTAACGGCGACTATACTTCCATAGCGAGCAATTAAGGATCAAACGTTTGAGCGATTCTTCATTAAATAAGCTTACACCCAACCTTTTACCATTAATTTAATTTTTCCTGTTTAAATTTATGGTATCCTATAAACTTTATAAGCTAATAGAAGTGAATTGGCAACTCCGTAAAATATGTATTCCGAATTTTTGGAGGTAATTTTTATTCCTATTCGTTAATGTACGCATAAATCCTAATTAATATACTAATGCATTTTGGTAATGAAATAAAATTAAACACTTACACTAATACCACTCACAATATACATCAAATTCAATGCGCCGCCCATGGAGAATGTTGTGATTTGGAATCGGAAGCTGGGGAAATCAGGGTCGAATTAGGTATTATTGCATGCGTCAAGCTAGTCAGGCAAAAATAGTTTTTTCTAAGTTTATAGGTATTTAATGTGAATAAATTTTAACACCAAAAATTTGTAAAGCAAAAAGATGTAAAAATTAAAATGTAAATGAAAAATTATTGTAATGTGAACCGACAAATTTTCGGTTCTTGATTTACAATTAAGGATATCCCAATCCATATCGTTAAGTGTGTAAAATCGGATGCATAGTGGTATGGAACAACGTTTTGGTTTGGGGCATCTATTTTCACACGGAAAATTTATCTTTTTTACAAAAAAACACCTGCTATTTTCGTACTGAATAGAATTGTCCCGAAAAATCCACAGTAGGTTATTCTTGTTCCTCGTACCCAAATGTGTTGCCTAAGATGCTATATTTAAGTATAATTTTTTTCATTACCTGGGTCTGTGGCTGTCTGGTGTGTAAATAGAGAGTTGTTGTTTGCGATTGCATATTGTATCACAATTAGATTGTATTTGTATATTTATATTTTTATAGTCCACATTATTTTGGTTTTGCGCAAGATTTCTCTTAATAAGAAATCCTCAACTTTTTCCACACTGGGACTGGGATGGGATGTTTTTCTAAATTTGAGACATTTTTTTATTTTGATGTAAGATAATTTGTACCACGACAATTAATCGCAGTTAATTCGTCCTAGTACCACAGTTTTGCTTCCATTTAATTTTCCTTCGTGCGTTGGAGTATTGAGTATTCAATTGGGAAACTTTCGATCATTGTATTAACGTAGGATTCTGAATCCCGAATTAGCTTATTATCGAACAGGGAACTTTATTGGATAGAAAGTAGCAGTTAAAGTTAAAGCAATCGTTAATCTAATCGTTATTTCACTGTAAATTTATAAAATTTTAACATGGTTGATAAATTGATAGGTTTATGGTATTGGTAAACATTTTTTTATTACCAATGTTTATAAATATGATATAAAATTTTAACGAATAATTTTATAAATTATAATATTTCAGATTGTGAATCTACAAAAAATAACTGGATTTGTTTAAAATGTGGTGCCGTATTATGTGGACGATATGAAAAAGCACATGCACTCAATCATTTTAATAAATTGGATCATAAAATTTGTATGAATACATTAAATTATTCAGTTTATTGGTAAAATATTTATTTAAATTTTAAAATTCATACGATTTATTTATAATAAAAAAAAATTGTTTTTATTTTTTTTTAGTTATAAATGTGATGATTTCGTTGTAAATGAAACAAATGAAATTGAAGAAATACGTAATTATATAAAACTAGAAGATGATTCTAGTTCAGAAACATCATCAACAACAACTACAATTGAAGAAACATCATCAACATTAACATCATCAACAACAACATCATCATCATCAAGATCAATTAATTCACATTCACAAGAAACAGCTAGTATATCATCAAATGATTCTGGTTGGGAAGAACCAAGACAAATTGTATCTGGACGTAAATTACGTCCACGTAAACGTACAAATTCAAATGATAGTAGTATAGAAAATAATTCAGTATCAAAACGTAAAAATCCACGTAAATCAAAAGGTGGTAGTGGTGGAAAAAAAGATTTTAAAGTTGTTGGTTTACGTAATTTAGGCAATACATGTTTTATGAATTCTGTATTACAATCATTAAGTAATATACAAGAATTTAGTTGTTATTTTAGTGCATTACCAAGTTTAGAACAACAACAATCTACAAATAATAATAATAAACAAAAACCACAACAACGTGTTTATCATTCACGTAGTTTAAAAGAAAATTTAAATGATGCAAATGTTGTTGAAGAATTACGTAAAGTTTTAATTAATTTAAGTAAAGGTGGTGATAATCAACATAAAGCAATATCACCAGAATGTTTATTTTTAGTTATATGGAAAGTTGTACCACAATTTCGTGGACATCGTCAACATGATGCTCATGAATTTTTACGTTATATGTTAGATCGTTTACATACTGAATTACAACATTTATCAATAGATCCATTATTATTAAATTCTTCAACAATAACATCATTATCAAATAGTATAATTACAAATAATAATAAATCAAATAGTATTGGTAAATTAAATACATCATCATCATCATCATCAACAACATTGCCAATTAATTCATTATTATTAGATAATAATAATTGTGGTAGTAATAATGGAAACGGTGGTATTTATGCATATAAAGGTGGTAAAAGTTCAATTGTTACAAATGTATTTGGTGGTATTTTGCAGAGCGAAGTACGTTGTTTAATATGTGGAATGGAAAGTAAAAAACATGATCCATTCTTAGATTTATCATTAGACATTCCAGAGAAATTTTTTAAAGATTGTTCATCGTCATCATCTACAACAAATAATAATAATAATAATAATAATAGTAATATTACAGCTACTGGTAGTGATAATAATAATATTAATAAATCAAGTGATACAAAACCAGTTTGTAACATTAAAGATTGTTTATCAAGTTTTACTGAGGTAACTTTATTGATGTTTTTATATTTTTTTTTTAAACAAAAATAAATTGATTAAATTGTAAATTAAAAGGTTGAAGAATTGGCTGAAACTGAATTATATTATTGTAATTCATGTAAATGTAAGCAAAAATCAACTAAACGTTTTTGGATTAGAAAATTACCAAACGTTTTATGTTTACATATTAAACGATTTCGATGGAATAATTTTTTTAGGTAATAACTTTTATTTCAAAAATTTGAAATTTTCTTAATTAAATTTTTGTTGATTTAATTTATTCTATAAATTTATAGAACTAAAATTGATTTAAGAATATCATTTCCAATTAATTCACTGGATATGTCACAATATGTATTAAATAATGGTCCAGAGACAAGAAGAAATAGCCAATTAAATAATGTTTATGATTTAGCTGCTGTGATTGTTCATCATGGAAATGGGTTAGATTTTTTTTTAAATTTTTATTTCAATATTTTTATTCAAAAAAATTGAATTTTTTTATTTTTATAGATCAAGTTGTGGCCATTATACATCATATGCAATTAATAATGGTACATGGTTGCATTTTAATGATCATACTGTTAAAGAAGTACCACCAACTGCAGTTACTGATTGTAAGCCATATATTTTATTCTATATTAGAAGGGATATATCATCATCTTCAACAGCTTCATCTACATCAACATCGTCAACATCAATTGGCAATAATAATAATTCTAATTTAAATAAAACATTATGAGATTTAGATAGATATTAAGAGACTGATTTCTTAAAATATATAAAGATTTTTTATTTTTTTTAAGTAAATTACTTTATTATTATATTTTTTTATCAAAAGAATTAAATAAAACAAAATCACTAATTCAATTTTTCATAAACTTTTTAATTTATTTTTTGGATTTTTTAATTTTTCCCTTTGAAAAAATTGTTTTTTGATATTATATTTTTATTATTTTCTCTAAAATATAAAATATTTTAATTTTCATATCCGCCCATATATAATTAAAAATAAAATTTTATTTATCCTTTTTGTTTAACTTAAAAAATTGATATCCGGATAATTGACCGGTTTTAGAATTGATTGAATTCAGAGTTTACCGAATACAATTAATGAATTTAAATGCATATATCTAATTAGTGCTTTATCTTTGGTCAGTTGTGTTTATTTTCCGCATAATTACCAACCATTTCAATTTTGACTTCGGTCAATTAGCCGGAAATAAAATAAAAGTTGTATAAACAAAAGAACAACAAAATTAAATTAGGCAAAATAGATGAAAAATGAGAAAATTAAACATAAAAATATGAAGAAAAAAAAAAATGTATAAAATACAAAAAATAATTACACAAAAATTGAATAAATTAAAGAAAATATTACAAATTAAATATATATATATAATATAGCTATTATCCAGTTAAAAAATATATATAGATTACAAAAATAAATAAATAACATAGAAATAAAATCATTAAAATTTAAAAATATTTAAAAGTCTATAAATTATGTACTAAACAGTTTTTGATTTTGAAACATTTAATGAAACCAGATAACAAAATTCAAATATAAACACTATTCAATTAAACAAATTTATTCATAATGTGACAAAAGAGAAATAAATTCATATAAATTCGAATGTTGTTAATATATTTCGATATCAAAAAACAATGTTGAAGTAAAACCAGGAAATGTCATTAGTTAAAATAGTGAAATGTTTATTGATAAGAGATTCCAAAAACATTTCAATAAATTAAAATTAAAGAAAATTATAACTTAACTACTTTACAGCTTTCTCTAATTTTTGTTGAAAGTAATTTTGGGTCGTATTATTCAAATAATACACTAAAACCTAACCTTGACCTTAACTGTAGGTACTATGTACTTCAGTATTCTGCTAAAATAAATAAATATTTTTATTAGTATTTGATGTGAGGTTAAAAACAACAATTTTTATAGATTTTGTGCTCGCATTTCATTTGTTTTTAATATAATTATGAAATTTAAATTCATTACTGAATGAAATTCTTCAATTTGGAATCGAAATTCGTCTTTTACATACTTTGTGTTATAGTTAAAATTAATTTTCAATATTTTGGTTAATAATTTTCATAAAATTGTTGAGCAAAAATTTGTACAATTTAAAATATTTGGCAATTCCTGACTTTCGGATAATTTTTAAGTTTCACTATTTTAACTGGAATAACAAAAAATTAAAAACATTGTGTAAAAAAAATAAAATAAAATACAAAAATTTATGAATAATAAATTTGTATGAGAGTTACAAATAAAAAAAAAAAAAAAAGTTTAAAAGAAAATACATAATAAAAATATAAAACAAAATAACAAAATTTGTTTTAATATAATGTTTTGAACATACCGTTAAATGACTTAACTTACAATAGCAACAATTTTTCTATAAATTTTGGTATACACAATTTGAATTACAGAAATAAAGACGAAGATTTTATAGTTGTTGGCGCAGATGAGCCATAATCTTATGATAAATTAGAATTTACCTTTGCATATAGAATTTATAAAAAAAATCTTATGCTGACGACAAGTAAAATAATCTTAAATCAACGATTATAAATAATTATCCGTTTTGCACCAATTTATTAGATATTCATAAATCTTTTGAATACTTAATTCTGAATATTACTTTTTATTATTACCACGAAAAACCTGTCAAATTTAAAATTAATATTTATATTTCTAGCCCTTTAATATAAAAAAATATTTATGAAATTTATGTAGAACTCGGAAAATTAATTTATTGTTTGGTGACTTACATAAATTTGATCCAATTTTTTCATCTATAAAAACTATAAAATTATAATTCGCAAAAATAACTACATAATATAAATACAAAAACCAAATTATTTTTTATTAACAATTATTTTTCCATATAAGAGTTTTATTATTTGCGGGCATATCAGTTGCTTGTTGTAATTGAATTCCATATTGTTCTGCTAATTCTTTTAAATTCCTTATATCTCGTACACCCCATTCAGGATTTCGACTTTGAAGTGATTTATTAAAGCTGACATTACTTTCTGGTATTAATATACCATCAACACCATATGGACCATAAGTAATCAATAGTCCATTTGGTTTCAATAGTTTACTAGCATTACGAAATAATCCTTGTGTACATTGCCATGGACTTATATGTATCATATTTATATTTAACATATAATCAAAACTTTTCTCTGGAAATTTTGTTTCCCATTTTTGACAATCTTCCGATATATCAATATAAATTGGTTTTTTCATATTTTTATATTTACAATCTTCAGAATATCCTCGAATACTATTTAACATTGTACGATCATATTCAGATGGTTGAAATGTAATATTTGGATAATCATTTGAGAAATATGCTGAATGCTGTCCAGTTCCAGATGAAATTTCTAAGAGATGAAGATTTTCAGTTTGATTATCAAGTACTGTATGTAGTACATCAAGAATTGGTTGTTGATTGCGATTAGCTGATGGATTTTCTAATTTTTTAGCACTGTGTAAAATTTGTTTTAAATTTCTTATTATTGTTAAATTATTTTTGAATAATTTAGGAATTAAAAAAGTAGATTTTGATTGGCGAAGAAACAAAATTGTTGAATAATAAAATTGTAAATGTCTTTGAAAATTATATTTAAAACGAAAAAAGATGTAAAAAAAACTGCTCAGTAATTTTATTATTAATTTTGAACTTACCTCATTTTAAATTTTATTTAGTAAATTTATTTTCCGGTTAATTTTTTTTTTTACTTTTTGCTTATTTGTTTGGTAAAAGTTTCGGTAAAATCCAATTGTCAATTGTGTTTCTGTCAAAAATATTACCCTCTTAACAAAAAGTATTCTTAATGCTTGAGTTACATTGTCACTTTAAAACGCTGCTTATCCAACGCAAATATAGTAGACGCAATAGAAAAGTAAAATTTGTAAATGACCTACTGAATTTAATTGTAAATTATTATTTTTTATCAGTATTACGTATTTACGTATTTTAATTTTTGTATTTATTTTTTTATTACGTAATTACGTATTTTACTTTTTGTATTTATTTTTCTTCGAAAGACATTTTTTTTATTCGGTGTTGATCAATAATACCTATATACAAGCCATCTGAAAATGCACAGGACGAAGAATGGAAGAATCAGTGGAAATATTATTAATGATTCTCTTCAATGCGCAAGAGGTGCTAGTGCTTGAGATGTGCGATGAAGATTGTGGCAGCGATGATGAAGAAAAATTTGGCATCGAAAATGAAAATGACGTAGATTAAATAGAATTGAATCTATGTACGATCCAGAAATTGAATGGCTAGAAGATACCAAACCTATTCTAAACTTTAATTTTGACAAAGATAATTTTGGTGTTAAATTAGATATGTAACTGCAACTTCGACTCCCATAGAAGAGAAGTCTTTGATTTTATATTCTGTAATGAAGTTTTGGAGTTAATCTTCAACTGCACTAAGGAACACGGCAGAAAGTTTTGCGAAAATCAAGGTACTAGGACTAGACATTCCAGGTTCGCCGTTTTTAAGCCAACCACTATACAGGAAATGCCTCAATTTTTAGGACTTTGTTTATTACAAAGTCAAATTAAAGTACCTACCCAGAATACGTTACTTATTTTACATAAACTTTTTATATTATCATCGTTTTTGCAGCTACACTGAATGTTAGGCAGGCGCTTTGAATAGGTTCTGCGTTGTTTTAGATGTATAATAATAATGTATGATGAAATTGTTGGATGTAACTTAACAGTTTATCTTTCAATTTAGAAACATATACTTCTTCTTTGCGACACCAAATATGTTCTCCTTTGCTAAGCCTTTTTTCAATCAATTTAGGATTTAATTTTCTATTTGCTCGTAGCGTGTCAGTGCAATCAGTTTTATGTGATAGAAGAATTTCACATAATTCTACACTATTATAATAATTATCCAGAAATAGTTGGTAACCGTTATTGAGATACCTCCCTCGTAGGCTTTATTGCTCCATTAATTGTAAGGCTAAAGAAGATTGCAACTGTGAATAAGTAAATATATTTCTCTAAATGGAAATATAAAGTGCTAATCATCAAAAAATGGATGAAGTGGCGAACAGAAACCTGAAGAAATTAATCAGTATAACAAATTTATGTCTGGTTACATCACCACGTAAAATCAATGGTATAAAATTTTTTTTATCACGTGTGGTTATTTTTTTTGCTATTAAATTATGGAACAGAACTGGAAATGCCGATAAGACGGCTTTAATCGTCTTGTCTGTTATTTTCTACATAATAAGTTTCGCAACTGAACATATTTCTTTGCGGCCTTGTTCAATTTAATAAATATACAAATTATGTAGCGGAAACTAGGATATCGTGAAGTCGGCATGCTTGCAAGGGCTTAGCTCGTCGGTGGGGTGGGTATTTACTTCACTCCTGTTCCCAACAAAAAAATTCATGCCGAATTCTCAATAATTATATTTGTATGCGACCATCACCAAGATCTGTGCCTGATGTTATGGCAATATACTCATTCTACAATACCAACTAAATCATCATCACCACCAACCTAAATTCTTAGCAACCTCTCATAGTTAAGCTAATCAGATCTAAATATGTATTCATAATATAAAAAAAATACAACCATATTTCGTTATAATATACTCAATATATATAATTTATTTATTTCAATAAAATATTCTACTATTGTTTTTTTTTTTTTTTAATTCAAAATGTTATTACATTAATTTACTACTTTCTTCATAATAAAAAATCTATATAATTCACCAATCCTTTGGTCTCAATTATTCAATCATAATTTAAATTTATATTATTTAAATTTTTTAAAATTCATTCAGATTATTTTTATATCAAAAATTTTATTGATTTAAAATATATATTTTATCCAAACAATTTTTCATTTAATTTTTTTTCAATTCAAATCTAATATAATTTAAATGAAACAAATTTAATTTTTATCACTACCTGTGGTTAGTGACATCTAACGGCAATTAGAAAATTAATTGGATCTATAGACAATATCAATTTTTATATATTTTTTTTTTTCTACAATCTACACCTACACTATATATTCATAATATACTAGGTAATTTACAATTTAAATAAAGATTAAATTATTTTATTTCAATTTTTTTTTTTATCTAGCTGATTTATATTGCCACTTGTTTAATCAATTATTTCATCACCACATATATATGATTTTAATATATTCAAAAAAAAAGACCAATAAATAAAATTTCAAAATAACTCACTTTGATTCCTTATAGATTGTATTAATTTTTAATTTTTCTTACAATTTTTTTTCCACCGAGGATCATGTGCACAGGACCTTCAGCTGTTGCTAGCTTTATCAGCATTTTCCTATATATTCACTAATTTTTCTAAAATTTTAAATTTTATTTATTAGTTATAATTTTTCTGAATATCCATACAATAAAATAATGAAATTTTAATCATATTTATAAGTGACAATATACACAACTTTCGAATTAACAATAATATATTTCCTAGCTAAATTAACAATCTTCCTACTTCCTCCGGTGTTCTATCTCCGCTACTTTGTCCTAACACTCTTTTAACCTTCAAGTGTCCTCTATTACTATTTAGAGGTCATCCTGAAGAACTTTTCTCTGATGATGTCTTCTTAATTAAATTTTTCTTCTATGGTCTAGTCTAGATAATTTTAAAAATTATGCTACTGGTAATTTGACCCTATTATCTGGTATCTATCATAAATAATTTTCCGCTCGAAAATTATTCTTATGTCGCTGCTTTATATTTTTTTTTTTCTTGGTTGACTAATAACTTTTACTTTTTTTAAATTAATCGTAGTAACGATAGATTACTATTTTTCGTTACAATTTTTTTTTTATTAATTTAAAAGTTTAACTAAGTTAGTGTGAATTTTTATTTAAATTTAAATTTTGTGCATGATACAAAAATTTTCTGATCACGTCTTATCAATTTAATTATTACTCGCCAACTCTCTACTCCACCCGATCTTAATTAATTTCTACCTATCTTTTTTTCTATATCTTTCTCCCCTCATAATCATTCGATTCCTTATTTATATAAATCCTTTCAAATCATTAAATATAATTTACTATCTTTCTCACTTTCTTACTTTTCCTAAATTGCTGTCCTAGGGCTCCACTTAATACGATAATTTTCTAAAACTTTCCTATCCTTATTTTATCGGAACTCGGATGTTGCACTGGAAATCAATAATTTATTTCTAACAAATATTACTACCACGGCCAGTTTGACTATTGTCAAATTCAAATTCGAAAATTCAAATCGAATGTCAATCGCGACGCGAATTTGATTGTTTATGTTTATAATGTTTAAATTTAAAAAAAAATAAAAAGTAATGGTGGTTCGTGTTTTTTTTTTTTTCATATAATAAATAATATTTATCAAATCTATAGTGTAAAATAATTACATTATAATTTGATAAATATACTAAATTGCCGGTCGTAACATGTCCCTATATAATAATTTGGTCAAACTGGCAAAAACTAAATTCTTTTCGTTTATTAGTTAATTTAAATCATTGTAGTCGAAACCCCAACCGTTTATCTTTAAAATTAATCGATTTACAGCAAGTGTCCCAGAAATTTTTAACAAGAAATTTATACAGTCAGTCAATGTGTTAAAGATTATTTTCACTAATTGATTTAGAAACCGTAATTATTTAATTTAATTTAATTAAAATCTTATATAATTCTTAAAGTAACTATAATGACACATTTACTAAATAAATATTAAAAATTTGTTAAGAATTTTAAAACTAATATTTAATTAGAGATTAATATTGAAGATATTAATTGTTTGACCTTCACTTTAGGCAACTAGATAATAAAATGCTGAAATTGTTGAAGTCATGAATCATGATATATATAATATTTAATTATTACATAATAGTACTTATAGTAATTTCATTTTTATATATTCTGACACTACAATATAGTGCAATTCTGTTGTTTCTAGTCCATTTGCTTAGAAATATTCTCTTATGCATTCATTATTTTTAAATATATCCGAGATAAAATTTGTCATTTCTCGATCTTAGTTTGATAGACCAATTTAGCTCATTATATTTATATAATTATATTTGATATCGGCGGCGTTATTAATTATTCCATTATCAAAAAAGTATAACTCGTCTCTGATTCTCTAGTGTTTGTTAATCATATGGTGCCCGCTTAACATAAATATACTGCCCATAGCTTCGATAAGTTACAAAAACGGTTATATATTTTCAGATTGTTTCCGGTCTATCAGTGAATAGATTTTCTAGAAAATCTGCTTTTAATTCATATTTATTAATTTTAAATTTCAGTTATTTGCAGATAAGAAATAAATAATTAATATTTGAAAGTTTTTTATTTACATGTCCCTTAGAAGTAGTTTATTTCAATGCAAACAGTTTTATTTAATAATTTAATTATCATCAGTAAATAATGCTTCAAACTTAATTGCAATTAATTAGCGATTATTCATTCATTTACTTAGCTTTATTTAAAAACCAATAGGTAATTCAAAAAAGATTAGATATCGAAATTGCATTGTACGTGCGGAACTACGTTTTTGTACTTTATAATCTTAGAAAAACCCACTATTAAAAGTGCAAGAATCTATTAAAGTGGATACTTCTGTGATTAATCCATATTTTGCGCAACTTTATCCATGTTTTATTACTCTATATCATATAAATAGCCAAGTCTGTTCAGCTACCAATTTAGTTGTTTTCCAAAAACGTTAGAAACAAAATACAAAATGTTACAGTACATAATATTTAGTTGTGTTTTAGTTTGTGTAGCTGCCGGATCTTTTATCCATTTACCAAGACCACGTTTTGATGGTCGAATTGTTGGTGGTGTTCAAGTTAATATTAGCGAAATACCATTTCAAATTTCTCTTCAACGTGGCGGTCATATTTGCGGTGGTTCATTAATTGCTAAAAATCGTGTATTAACTGCAGCACATTGTACATATGGTGGCTCAGCATCATCCTATAAAGTTCGTATTGGTTCATCGACACATGCTTCAGGTGGTGTTTTAGTACAAGTAAAAAAAATCACAGAACATCCAAAATTCAATTATAATACAATTGATTATGATTTTTCGATATTGGAATTATCAAATTATGATGATAAAAATTTAGTAAATGGTATTGCTAAATTACCAAAACAAGATGAAAAAATTAAAGATGGTGTTTTAGTACGTGCTTCTGGATGGGGTAATACACAAAGTTCATCAGAATCAAATAAAAATTTACGAGCTGTTCAAATACCAATTGTTAATCAAGATGTATGTAATAGTGCATATTCATCATATGGTGGTGTTACAAAACGTATGATTTGTGCTGGTTTAAATGAAGGCGGTAAAGATTCATGTCAAGGTGATTCTGGTGGTCCATTATCATTAAATGGTACATTAATTGGTGTTGTATCATGGGGATATGGTTGTGCTGTACCAAGATATCCAGGCGTATATGCTCGTGTAGCATCTGTTGCTGATTGGGTTCGTGAAGTAGCTGGACTTTAATAACATAAATCAAATATGATTTGTAATTTCGTTATAATGTGATGAAATAAAGAAAATTAAAAAAAAAAAAAATATTTTAAATTTTATATTAAAGATGTTTAGAACTTTAGTAAATATTATAACAATCCGAAATTATAAATTAAAAAAGATTTCTTTTATAATTTTGTTTGGTTTAACGATAAATATTTTTTGGAATTATCAGAAACATTCGCATTATTTATGAAATAATCTGTTTTTTTTATTACCCTAATAACTTATAAATTGATTTTTATTAGTATATTGTCAGGTGTAAAAACCAGTGGTGGAGTTTAGATTTTTGTACTTTATTTGAATATTTTGTATTCCTTTTATTTATAATATATTGATATTAAAGCTGCGTAATTGTTTTTAACCCTAAATTGATAATGATACCAACGCAACTGAACTCAAAGCGGAAGTAAGCTGACACTGTGGTTTTAAAAGTTTTCAATTCACAATGCAGTTTTTTTAATCACAGCGTTATTATTATTCTTATTTACAACGAGTGCTAAATTGATTGCTAAGTTGTTGACATCAATTATAATAAAAAAATACTAATTTAATAAATTCAGTTTTTAGCATAGTTATTTATAATCATAATATGATGCCAACGTAACCACTCACAAAATTTAACGCAAATATTCACAATGCAGAAATTTGACATTTAAAATTCAAAAATTAAATGGAATATAATAAGAATTTGCTTAAAGTGCAAGTATCTATGTTTCATTTGAAGATAAATTAATAAATTTAGTTCAAGAAAATATTATTTTATATGAAAAGCTTGTAGAAGTTATAATTTTTTTTTTTTTAAATAAGCTGTAATATAGAAAGAAATTGCTAGTATATTGCTAAATAATTATTTACAATGTTTTTAAAATTATAAAACAGTAATAACGCAAGAACACAACTTTGAGAGTGCCTATAAGGTCGTTGTAAATCTTGCGTTGAGGCGCATTGCTGCTGTGAATGTTGAGAGTAACTCCGGGGTAAAAGTTGAAAGTTGGGCATCTTTGAGTTCAGTTGAGTTAACACGATTACACGATTTAATCAAGACAGTCAGTTAGTTAATGTGTAATTCAAAAAGTTATATCAATATGAATCAATCACTATACAATATACACACTTGAACCACTTGATAGTTGATTTAATCACAATTTTGTATAGGATCCCAATCCAAAATATTTTGATGACGGTTCTGATATTTTGTTCTATTATTAATTAACCTTAAAACAAAATATTTAAATCAATATTTGCCGAAATCTTATTTCTTTAAATACATTAAATTTAACGTCCAACGTAGATTAGATAATCATATTTATTTATTGACTATAAATACCCTAAACACTAACCAATTTCTGACCAGTTACTTAATCACAATTTAAACAAAAATGTTGCGTCTATTTATACTTGCAACAATTTTAATCAGTTTGACTGAAGGATATTTAAATAATAATCGAATTGTTGGTGGCTATCCAATTGATATTAAAGAAGTACCATATCAAGTATCAGTTACATATGGTAGCCTGAGTAAAGATAAACATATTTGTGGTGGTGCATTAATATCAAAGAATTATGTTTTAACATCGGCACATTGTATGTATGGCGGTGAAGCATATTCATATAAAGTTCGAATTGGTTCATCTGATAAATATGATGGTGGTGTATTAATACAAGTTCGAAAAATTATTGAACATCCAAATTTCAATTATGGAAAAAAAGATTATGATTTTGCTATATTAGAATTGGCACCATATTATGATGAAAATATTATAAGTGGTTTTATACGTTTACCAAAACAAGATGAAAAATTTAAAGATGGCTCAATGGCTATTGTATCTGGATGGGGTAACACAATGAATTCATCAGAACCTGTTAATCATTTGCGGGCTGTTAATGTACCAATTGTTAATCAGAAAAAATGTTATATTGCTTACATTCAATATGGTGGTGTTACAGAACGTATGATTTGTGCTGGTTTTATGGATGTTGGTGGTAAAGATGCATGTTATCAAGATGCTGGTGGTCCGCTTGTACGTAAGGGTATTTTAATTGGTATTGTATCATGGGGTGGTAGTTGTGCAGAAGCAAAATATCCAGGTGTTTATGGACGAATTTCATCTGTAACAAATTGGATACGTGAAGTAGCTAGACTTTAACAATGAAAATTTTGTTATTTATTTTGTTATTTTCAATAAACATTTTAAAATATTAAATGACAATTTGTAAGAAAAATGTTTTTGTAATTTTGATATAAATTTTTTTTTTTTAAATAAAAAGTGTCAAAATTCAAATTTAATTCTCGCTCCAATTGAAAAATTTATTAAACACAAATTATTGGTTTGAATTTTCTGGAATATTTAATTTTAAATATTATCTTGAAAAAAATTATATTAGGAGTAATTGGAAGTTAGAAAAACTATGAGTGTTGTATTGGACTTGGTCAAAAAAAATGAATTTGAATGTTTTTTTTTTCTGGCGGTTTTCGAAATCTTAAATTTCGATTAAGTTGTGCGCATTAGTTGGTTTCCAGATTGCGTACGTGCGAGATCAATAGTTTCAGTGGGTCCATGCTAAAATTTCTAATTAATATTTCGTATGTTGAAGAGAATTAAATTGTACACATGATAGTTTCCTTATGAAGTAGGTAGTTCAGTTGATTCATATTAAATTCCCCAACTATATTTCATAATTTCCATGCTTTTACAACATACAGTAATTCTTACTCAATTCGCATAACATTTGGAGGTGCTATGGCTTTTATGGGTTCATTGGTAACTATTGGAAAACAATGTTTGATTTATATTCTAGAGCATGTAATCCGATTTCAATGAAATTTAGTACACATATTAGTTTTCTAATCTAGTTTGTGCTTAGGTTCAGTTCTAATCGGTTCCTATCACAATTTCAAATTATATAAAATAAATTAAGTTGTTTTAATTTTTGACAAAGCACTGTTGATTACAAAATACTGTTGGTCATAAATTACTATTAAACTTAAGTACTTGTTATCTGCTGCCCCTAGTTAGCAGGTTTTTTTTAATATTTGCGTACATAATATTACAGTATTATAAATGTTCTAAAAATTCAAAATTTAATGAATTGGCTAAAACATTTGCACAAATAAATGATCTGAGGAATTATATTAAAATTCATAGATTTCTCACGTATATTAGAATAAAGTTTTATTTCGTGGCAAATATTTTTTTTCTTATTATTATTGATAATAAAATGTTTCCAAGTTTCTTTTCTAGAAAATGTTTACTTTATTTATCACATTCTTTGGCTTATATTTTTGAATTTACAAAAAATAAAATTGATACGCAATTGAAAATTAAAGGACTTTAAAAATATGAATGGACTTGATAAATTTGAGAGCATATGCGTACGTTTATAATTTCCCGGAGTTCAACTACACGATTTAGCGGAATGATTCAAGGTTTAAGAATTAAAATGTTTTAGGTGGATTATCCTGAAAATGAAATCTATGCTAGTTTTTGCAGTAGCTTTGTGCATTAAAGTATACTCTCTGTTAGCAAATCAAAACAGTTTCTTTATTAAGACGTTATTTTTTATATATAAATTAAATTTCTGCATAAAGATTAATTATTTGACTCATCATAATTTAAACTTTTAAATAATTGATCAAGCTATTGTTATAGTTATTCAGCGTTTTACAACACTTAACGCTCACCGACCCGGTCTAGACATTTTCATAAAAATCACGTACTTATTAATAAAATTAATGTTTGATTTGATTAAGTATAAATAACGAATTTAAGAGTTTAAAAGATTAATTCTTAAATTTAAGTTATTTCAATTATGTTCCCGGAAACCACGGACCGGTTAAATAATAACAGATCGGCGGTTGCGAAACACTGCAGTAAATAACATAAATTTAAATGCTTTATCTTGTGATAACGAACTTTGATATGAAAAAGAGTTTTTATGAAAATTAGATTTTTCATAAATAACATTGACAACAAAATAAAAATATTGATAATCAATATCAATAGCATTTTGATCTGGTCAAGCATCTTTACTTTATCATTGATATAGGCAATTGGAAATTTATTGTGTTGGTTTCTAAGCGTCTTTTTTATATCACAATTTGCAAATTATAATTTGGTTAAATTTTAAAATTACTCTGTAATGATTTGTAGGGGTTTGTTGTTTTATATTGTAATAGATTTATCAGAAAAGGCTTGGAGTTGATGTTTCTATTACGAATACGAATAATATTTTAATATTTTGTTGTGTAAATTCTATATCTATAAACCCGAAAAATAGTGGCAGGTGGGCCGTAGTGAAATGAATCGAGAATGTGAGATCTTTGGATCATACTGTAATGAATCGAAAATGTTAGATATTTGGAGTAATTTTCGAAAGAAATACATTTTTTGGGACTATAAGATAAAAAGAACCTATTCTTAAATTGTTTTCCTTCTCACAACTTCTTCTTTCCTATCAAATTTATGATTATTAATAGCTTTAGCAATACTTGACAGTCCCATTTTTTAAACCTATCTAATCTCGATTTTAGATTTATTTTGTAATTATTTCAATCTTAAGTAATGTTTCGTGATCACGTCTTTATGGTTATACTATGTCTTGACTGTCAGTTCTGTTCGGATGATGAAGAAACTGCTGAACACATCTTCTGAGATTACGAGACTGTAGCTCGAAAAAGTTTAATACATATGTGGGTAAAGGAATTCTGAGTCCTCATGAAATCAGGGGTCTGATCGTTACAGAAGCCTGGGTATTAATTAACCAAATATTATTAGGGTAGGCATAATAGATTACTTCGAAGTGTAGTAAGACAAATTTCTGTCATAATGACCCGTAATCTAACCTATAACTTTAAACAAACAGAAAAGACTGACACAATTTATTTATAATTATTAAATAATTATTATAGTCTAATTTTAATAAAATTTTAAAGAAAACTTTTTATTTTTTTATTTTTATGAAAACAATTGCTTAAAAAACCTTTTGCAAATATTTGAAAAATATGTTTTCCACCCATCAAGGTCTTGTTTTTTTTTTTTAATTTATAATTATTATTATATTTTATATAATTTTTTTTATATTTCTAATAGAATTTGGAAATATTTATTTAGTTAAATTAATAATTATATTTTTTTTTTTACTAATAAAATAACCTTTCAGTATCAAATAACACGTTAGTTAGATTCAATCTATCCTTTCGTTTATACTCATAAAATTTCCCCCTAAAAAAGTAGTGACGTGTAATCTCTATCTATATATATATATTTATATATATATTCGCATATATATGAAAAAATATTAATTATGTTTTTTAAATTTTTAATAATTGGATTTTTTTTAAGTATATACTATTATGAAATTTCATCTTCATTTGATATACGAGATATATTAATATTACCACCATTTGGTATACAAGACATAATGCCACAAAATCGTATTATTGGTGGTGAAGAACGTAACATTCGTGATATTCCATATCAAGTATCATTATGGAACGAATCAAAACATATTTGTGGTGGTGTATTATTATCTTCAAAATGGGTAATTACAGCTGCACATTGTTTAAAAAAATACCCTAAAATTTATGTACGTGTTAATTCAAGTGATTGTACATTTGGTGGAGAAGTAGTTCCCGTACTTGAAGAACTAATTCATCCCGATTATGATGAATCGTTATATGATTTTGATGTTGGATTATTAAGATTAGGACCAAATAATTCAACTCATAAATTAAAATATGCACGTTATAAGAAATGTGCAAGAACAAGTTGTCATACTGGTGATTATCTTCAGGTTAGTGGTTGGGGTATTAATAATATAACAGATCCAGATAAAGAAAATAAATTACAATCGGTACGTTTAGAGATTGTTAATCAAAAAAGATGTTATGATACATTTAAAAAGGTATTTGATGTTACCGATCGTATGTTATGTGCTGGTTTTGCAGAAGGTGGTAAAGATTCGTGTCAAGGTGATTCTGGTGGACCGGCAACATGTAATAATGAATTAGTAGCTATTGTATCTGCTGGTTTTGCATGTGCAAAACCAAATACACCTGGATTATATACAAATCTACATGATGAAGATATTAGAGAATGGATTGGAAGTGTAATAGGAATTAAACAAAATTGTGATTTTCCACATTTTCCACATTTTCCAACAATAATTGATAGACCAACTGAAATTGAAACACCAACAGAAATTGAAACACCAACAGAAATTGAAAAACCAACAGAAATTAAAACTCCTGAGAAACCATCTACCAATATTGTAGATAATTTATTAAACTCATTGATACAAATATAACAAGGAACATTAAAATTATATATTGATTAATTTTTGAACATTATGTATAGACAATTTTAAATTTCTAATAAAAAATGTACAAAAAAAAAAAAAATGTAAAAAATTTAGTTTTTATCTCAAATTTATGTCAAACTGAAGTTTGCTGTAATTGAAATAATTTTTCTGCACACTATATTGTTTACTTCGTGCAACATTCTAGAAATTGGCTAATTTTTATTACTAAAAAACATAAGATTTAACTACATAAGATTTAACTTAACTACACTGACGTTACAGCAATGTTAATCATTGGCGCAACAAAGCAGGGAGGGTTTTTACTAGCCTTGTCTAGAGTCTTTCCGTATTTGCTTCTGTTTCTTGACTGCTGTTATCCAGTTTTCACAACTAATTATACTCGCATATCTTTCAATTCCATCTCTACAACGTTCAGTGCTTCGCCGCATTTGCTTCTGTCACTTGACTGTTGTTATCCAGTTTTCACAACTAATTACACTCGCATATCTTTCAATTCCATCTCTACAACGTTCAGTGCTTCGCCGCATTTGCTTCTGCTATCCAGTTTTCACAACTAATTACACTCGCATATCTTTCAATTCCATCTCTACAACGTTTAGTGCTTCGCCGCATTTGCTTCTGTCACTTGGCTGCTGTTATCGAGTTTTCACAACTAATTACACTCGCATATCTTTCAATTCCGTCTCTCATATTGTAAATTTTATATTTTTTATCATGGTAATAATATTAGGTTCTTTATAGGTGCTCAATAGATCATGATTTTACCGAATTCTACATACACTTTACATCTAATTTACAACAAATTTATTAAAATTGTATTAATAAATAATATAAACTTGACATTTAATAAAATTAGTTACTAATATATCAATATTTTATACAATAATTAAAAAAAAAAAAAAAACTGTGCAAATATTTTTTGTTATTTAAAAAAATAATTAATATTTTTCCATAAAACATCCCCCACTCACTAAAAAAGAAAAGATATAAAAATACTAACAATTTGACTTTTTAATAAGCACCGATATTTAGTGGTTTAACATTTTAATTTTAGTTCTTTTTAATTGCAAAATGTGTTACCTAATTGTCATTGTAACATTTTTATTCGGAACATCATTGAGCGTTATACAAGGAATACAAGTAAAACAATCTTTACATATAATTGGTGGCCATCCAACAAATATTACAGATATATCCTATCAATGTTCCCTTGGGAATGATACTGTACACTTTTGTGGCGGTGTTTTATTATCAGAAGAATGGGTATTAACAGCTGCTCACTGTATAGGTAAAATGGGTAAATATAAAGTACGTATTAATTCAACCAGAGCAAATAGTGGCGGTAAATTAATAGAAGTTATTGCTGATTATAAACATCCATATTTTAATGAAATCTATTCATATGATTATGATGTTGCACTGGTACGTGTTAAAAAATTTAATCCAATTGGTATCCAATTTGCCAGATGGCCTTTATGTACTACAAAAAAATGTTCTGCAATAGATGGTAATATGATTAATATTAGTGGATGGGGTATAAATAATATCAGTAATGGAAATGATAATGTTAAATTACAAAAAGTTAGTATACCAATTGTTAATTACAATGATTGTAAAAATATTTATTTAAATGATACCGACATAACACGTCGTATGTTTTGTGCTGGCGACATAAAAAATGGTGGTAAGGATTCATGTGAAGGTGATTCTGGTGGACCAGCTACATGTAATGGTGATTTAGTTGGTATTGTATCAGCTGGTACTGAGGATTGTGGTTTAGCTGGTAGACCTGGTGTTTATACTGATTTAATGAATGCCAAAATACAAAAATGGCTTAAAATAAAAACTGGTTTGGTAAGAAATTGTCAAAGAAAAGATAATAAATTCGGAAATAAAGATTTGCTATTAGATGAACTACCATCATGGGTAAAGTGGGATGAGGCTAAAATATTTAAGGATTTACTAAATCCAAAAGAATTACATTCACTAGATGAGACAGCATTTTCTCCAGGATTATTAAATGCAAATGACCAACATAAACATAAATCTCATAGATCAAAGGATTTATTAGAGACTAAATCAATACATTCAATACAGGAGGCTCGATTATCGAATGGGTATCTAGATGCAAAAAAGATACAGAATGAAAATGAAGCTAAAATATCAAAGGGAATCCAAAAAACGAAAAAACTTCTTGCACTAAATCACGCTAGATTATCACAACAGTTTTTAGATACAAAAAAGAGGTTGAAACAAAATGAGGCTCAAATATTAAAGGATATATTAAAAACCAAACAAATTATTTCACTAAATCAAGCTCGACTATCACAAGGTTTTTAAAATGCAAAATATAATCTTAAATATAATTTATGGTTCAATTTCAATCTATTTAAGTCTATAATTCTTTAATATTTACATCTAATTTTTAACAAATTTATTAAAATTGTAGTCATTAATAATAAAAACTTGACATTAAATAAAATTAGTTTTAATAATATATCAAGAATTTATATAATATTTAAAAAAACTGTGCAAAATTAATTAAATTTATCAATACTTACAATTTGACTTTTTAATATTTATCGGCTTAACATTTTAACTTTAGTTATTTATAATTGCAAAATGTGTTACCAAATTGTCATTAAGTATTATACAAGGAACATAAGTAATTCCATCTACGAACTAATACATTCAGATGGACTGATCTGAACGGTTGCCTTAGTACTAAAATGTTCTGGCACACTCCGGATGCTAAGAAAACAAGAATTATTTTATCAATGAATAAGGCTACACCCAGACTGTATATGGGTATTGTCACGGCACACATACTCCTACGGAATCTTGTATGGTTGGGTCTCCACATGTAGAGGTTGTGAAGAGGAATATGAATCACTGGAGCATCTCCTATGTCATTGCCATGCATTACACGGATATTAAGGCACTTAGATTGTTATTTTCTAAACAACTTGTTTGAGGTGGGTGAAAAGAAACCTGCTGATTTGATTAGGTTCATTAAGGAGGTGGATGGGGTTGTACAACGGGCCAAAATTGTAGCTTCAGTGAATGAGGTTTCCGGTTCATTCTTCTTACAAATCAACCAACCAACCAAATGCATCTTTACATTATAATTGGTAGCCATCTAATCTTACCCATGTTCCCTTGGCAGTTTTTGTTCCGTATATTATTATCTGACGAATGGGTTTTAACAGTTGCTCACTGTATAGGTAAAATGGGCAAATATAAAGTACGATATTCAACCACATAAAATAGTGGCGGTAAATTATTAGATGTTATTGCTAATTATACACACTTATATTTTAATGAAATCTCGATTAACGAAAGGGTTTCTAGATGCAAAAAAGATACAGAAAGAAAATTATGCTAAAATATCAAAGGAAATGCAATAAAATAAACAGCTTGTTTCACTAAATCAGACTCAACTATAACAAGGGCTTTTAGGTGGTAAAAAGATTCAGAAACAAAATGAAGCTCAAATTTCGAAGGATGTAATAAAAAGTAAAGAAATTGTTTCTATAAATCAGGGTCGAGTATCACAAGGAAAATTCAGCTATTGGAGCTATTCAGTACTGTCGTCCGTTATTCAGTACTCTCGTCCGTTGTTGCTTTGGATCTAGAAACTTTAAAGCTAATTAGATTTTAAGAATAAATGTTTTTACTAAAAATATTCGAAAGAAGTACAAAAAGTATCCTAATTAGAGTTTCACCTGTCACTTTTTTAATAGAACACGCTCAAATAAAATATTTAGTAGCATATATTTAAGTACAATTTTTTTTTTTATTAATTTACATACTTTTCATATTAAATTTTGGAACTATAATTTATAATAAATTTTTTAAAACAATTGTATTTAAATAATATTTTAAACAAATTCAAAAAATAATTATTAAAAACTGAATAAATATTAGTTTATATTTTAAATTATTAATATTTAGTTTATGTTTAAAACATTCTCCCACTTTAATTAAATAAATAACAAAATGAAAAAATTTGAACGAATTAATTTTCAAAGTTGAACGAATTAATTTTAGTCTGATCTTACAATCGGTTAACATTTTCAATTTTTATTTTAAAATTTTCTCCGCCGTCAGCAAAAAATATTTATTAAGAAAAATTAATAATTTAATTAAGAAAAAATGATTTTGTTTTATCACGTATTCATTTTAACATTTATGCTGGCAATAACTGGTACACAAAGTTCACATATATTAAATAGAATTGTAGGACGTATAATTGGTGGTGATCCAACAACAATTGGTGATATACCATATCAATGTTCACTATGGGCAATTAAAACTAATATAACATTTTGTGGCGGTGTTTTATTATCGGAAGAATGGGTATTAACAGCTGCTCACTGTGTAGGTAAAATGGGCAAATATAAAATACGTTATAATTCTACGATATCAAATAATGGTGGTACATTAGTAGAAGTTATTGCTGATTACAAACATCCATATTTTAATGAAGCCTACTCTTTTGATTATGATGTTGCACTGGTACGTGTTGAAAAATTTAATTCGAATGGTTTGCAGTTTGCCAGATGGCCTCAATGTAATGAAAAAAAATGTGTTGATGAAGTTGATAATATAATTCAAGTCAGTGGATGGGGTATAAATAATATTAAAAATGATACTGCTAAAAGTATATTACAAAAAGTTCGTGTACCAATTGTAAATTTAAAGCAATGTAAAGAATTATATAAAAAATTAACTGATATAACACCTCGTATGTTTTGTGCTGGTTATATTAAGGAAGGTGGTAAAGATTCATGTCAAGGTGATTCTGGTGGTCCGGCAACATGTTTAGGTAGATTAGTTGGTGTTGTTTCAGCTGGTACCGAGCAATGTGCTTTATCTGGTATTCCTAGTATGTATACTGATTTATTGGATGAGAATATACAAAAATGGATTCAAGATACAACTGGTATTATAAGAAATTGTCCAAAACCAGGAGAGGAAGAACAAGTGCAAACTGAAACTCCAATTATTACTGAAGAAATAACTACTACAACAGAAACTCCAATTATTATTGAAGAAACAACTACTACAACAGAAACTCCAACTATTATTGAAGATACCACAACTACTGTTAACATAAATAACAATATTGTAATTGGTTCAGGTGAACCGATCCGTAGTGAAAACAGAAGACCCAATCATTACCATCATAGGAGACATATGAGGTATTCACCAAGGCATAGAAACGAAAAATAATATAGAAACATTCAATTAGAGTTTTTTGTAAATTAACTAAAATAAATAAAAAAAATTCAATTGATTTATAATATTTTAATTAACTTTTAGTTTGACAACAAAAATTTCTAGTATCATGTCCAATATAGCTTATTATGGACAGAACGAATAGACATGAGCAGAATGCGGAATTAATAATTTTGACATTTAATTCATTTCCAATAGAAATAATTCGATTATTTGCGACTGTCCCATTCAGTCAAAGACTGAAGAATAATAATTATACTCATCTCCTTTCACCACAGTCCCGAGCCCTTCTTACTCTTAAAATCTAAGAATATAACTAGAGAATAATTATACTTATGACGTTTCAAATGCAAGACAGTTAAGAGAAAAGGGTCATTTTTAAATTGCGTTACAGTATTCACCAAAATTGGCTTTATCAGACTACCATTTATCCATAAACTTGAATAATTTCATGTCCGGAATGCGTTTTTCGTCCAATCAAGAAGCAATTGATGCTTGTAGATAATTATTTTACTAAGTTTTGATGTAGAATTGTAAGAAACTATTGGACTAAGTGTGTTAAACTTGAAAGAAACTATATTTAAAAATAAGTAAATTCCTTCTCTCGTCTTCGATTTCATAACTTTTCAAACAGCCGTTGTAGTGAGGTAATAAAGTGAGTTAATTGGCATAATTAAATGGGTACCTTTATATTCAAATAATCAATTATAGTTACGTTATTCTACTTTGTTCACATTAACTTCTAAACTATATGACAGAGATACAGCAATTTAACTTGTCACATAGAGATTAATGTTGTCACCTTAATGCAGAACTTTCTATTTCAACAAATTTTACATGAGAGCGAATTGAGATGGTTTTTTTTTATATATTTTCATTAGATAAATTCTAATGTTTATCTCACGAAAAAAAAAAATTGAAAAAAAGAGAGGGATATAGGATAATTTAGATTTGATTGTATTGAATACAGATTTATCATATGTAAAAATTTTATGGACATACAATACTTTACGTCAAGATTTTCACCTGATTTTCATAACATTGAAAGGAAATGATATGGAGTTATTGGACTTTAAAAATATAAAAAAAATATACGCGATTGAATAAGTCTTTACAGCACGAGTAATTAGACATTATTGCACTCAAAATCTCGAAATTTACAAAAAGTGGACTTAAGCTAGTTCTGTATTAAGGTGACGTGTGTTGTGTACTTAATATGGACCGTAAACGGATATATCGTAAAAAGAAATACATAATTACTTTATGTATTACAATTCTAACGATACGTTTCTTATATGTATTTGTCCAAGTAATAAAATTATTTTTATTTAGATTATTTGGTAATTTTTTCAAAATGTGAAATTAAAATTATAATAAGTTTTATAAAACACTTGTATTTAAATAATATTATAAAGAAGCAAATAATTATTTATTAGGTAAATATTATTTTATATATATATTTCAAAAAATTATAAGAATTTTATTGGTTTTATCCCTACTTCTTTTTAATTTTAGTAAAATCAACTTAATATAAATAAAATCTTCAATTTAATAGCTATTACAATTCAGTAAAACGAATTACTTTTAACACGACGTTTTAAATCGATTAAGATTTTTATAATATTGAACTTTTGTGGATTCTATATTTAAAAAAAACATATTGAAGAAATTATGTTTTGCCAATTTTTAATAACATTATTTTTATTGGTAATATCAAATATCATAGAAGGACAAGAAATTACTGGTCTAGTCGGACGTATAGTTGGTGGTGAATCAACAACTATTCAAGCTATACCATATCAAGTTTCACTCGTTAAAAATCTCGAACATTTTTGTGGTGGTGCTAGATTATCTGAGTCATGGATAATAACAGCTGCACATTGTATGGGTAGAAAAGTGGGATATAAAGTACGTATTAATTCAACTCTATCAAATGATGGCGGTGAAATATTAGATGTTATAGCTGATTATAGTCATCCATTATTTAATGAAAATGTTTCATATGATTATGATGTTGCATTGGTAAATGTTAAAAAAGGTAAAATATTGAATGAATTACGTTTTGCTAGATGGCCCAAATGTAATGCTAAAAGCTGTGATCATTTAAAAGACAATTATGTTGAAGTTAGTGGATGGGGTGTAAATAATCTTAAAGATAATAAAACTTTTGAATTACAAAAAGTTCGTATACCACTTATCAGTTTATCTGCATGTCAAGAAATTTATAAATATGATTCACCAGTAACAAAACATATGTTTTGTGCTGGATATTTAAAAGAAGGTGGTAAAGATGCATGTCAAGGTGATTCTGGTGGTCCGGCAACATGTTTAGGTGATTTAGTTGGTGTTGTATCATTTGGTTATGAATGTGGTAGTCCAAATGAACCTGGTATATATACAAATTTATTAGATGATGGTATACAAGATTGGATTGAAAAAACAACTGGTATGAGAAGAAATTGTCCAAGAAAACAAAGCCAATTGACATCAGATGTATTACCGACATCCATGGAACCAACTGAAGTATCACCAGAAACATTAGAACGAGAATAAAATTTTATTTATCAAAATTATTGTAAAAGTTAAATATTAAAAAAAAAATGTTTGTTAAATTTTATTTATTATAAAAAATAAATATATTTTCACAATACAAAATTTTTTTAAAACAATTATTTTATTAACGTGTAACATTTTTAGATTACTCTTGACAACATAAATTTCAATATTATGAATTGGATTTAATGTATGCTTAGTTGGTAAATTAGGTAAATTTTTTCCATACAAAAAAGTATAATAAATATAAATTTTAAAATATTTATAGTTTAAATAAATTTTGACAAATGTATTTTATAGAAAACGTGTAAAATAAAATTATGACAACTAAGAGCTTTAAAACTAAATACATAATTAAAAAAAACAACATAAATATTTATATTTAATTTATAATTATTATTTGTTAAATAAATATTTAAAAAACACCTGAAAATATAATAAAAAACATTAATTTTTTATGTTTTTTAAAATTCTAAAATTTTGTGTTAAAATTTTTTGTAATGAAATTAGGTAATATTTTGATAAGAACTTTTTGGACATATACTTTATGTCAGTTTGTCTATTTGTCCAATATTTATAAACTTATTCAACTAAATTGTTTGATTGATCCCAGGCCCAGCGATATTTATTTGAATAATATACAAGTCGGGAATCAGTCGGGAAGATTAAAAAAGCAAAGCGATTCTATTTATTCGATAGGTGATGCTAGCGATATATTAGATATCGCTTTGGAAAGCAGAAATATTTGTATTATTGTACAGGTTTTGCACTCCAAATTCAAACTTTTGCAAATCAATTCCAACTTTTTGCAAATCAATTCCAACCTTTTGCAAATCAAATCCATCCAAAAACTGATTTAATGGTTTTATGAAGATTATAAATTAAAATTGAAAAAACCTCTTCAATGGGATTCATCATTGGTGAATATGGTGGCAAAAATACAAGAGTATGTCTTGTCTGGGCAACAAGATCACGAATTTCCCGAGTTTTTTGGAGCCGAACTTTGTTTAAAATTAACCACGCTTCTACAATCATATTTTCTTCTAATTTTCCAAATAAACTACGAAGGAAATCACAAAAAATATTTGAGTTTACGGTAGACTGTGCAATTATATCATGGAATACTATTCCCTGAATATTTATCGCTGCAATCAGGGATACATTCGGTCCTCTAACAGTTGGCACAACTACCCGGGTAGGTGTATTAATTTTTGAATGTTTTTTTTCTTCAAAAGGTTGAATTTGACTTGCAAAAGGTTGAATTTGGAGTGCAAAAGGTTGAATTTGGAATAACCTAATAGTAATTTATAATAAAAATATTTCGGTTTACGGAAAATTCATCGCAGAAAATTCATCACAGGGTAAATTAATCGCAAGGAAAATTAATCGTAAAGTATTTTATAATTTGTGTAATGAAAAACAACCAATTTTATAAATGTCGTAAGTACCAATAACTTTTAAAATATATAAAATTTACTTCATACAGATTGAACCTACTGAAAATTCTTATTTAAGTTTACCAGTTACAACATGCAAGTAATTTTTGTGATGAATTTAATTGAAATCCGATAAAAATTTACTTTAAATGGTCTTCAAGAACATATAACATTTTCATTGGAAATTTTAGAATGATCCCACTAATACGGATGACCCCATTGTGAATGCGGATTTATATTTTAATTTTTGAATCTGTACAAATTAACAAAAATAATTTATTTTTGATTTTTTCTGCATTACTATTTAAAGAAATTGATTTTTGTGTAAATTAAAATTAAATTAGGATGAAATTATCTGCGATGAGTTTTCTTGGATGAATTTTACCTGTTTTTTGACTTGCAATATTTCTAGTGATGGCCTATTTCTATTACAGTTGAATAACTAAATAAGTTCACTATTAACCAAATATTTTTAAAGTAAACTAATGGAAATGTTTAAATTATTGTTTTTCCATAAAAAAAATTAGATAGAATAATTTAAGAAATTTTCTATTGCAATTATTGAATGAAGGATCGCAAAAACTTTTTAGTTCAAGGATATCAAATATAATAATATATTCTATCATAATATAGGAAAATAAATATAACATAATTGCTAGGAGGACATGACAAATATTGTCTAAAGGATAATTAATTGACATAGAGTTTTTTTTTTATTAGGGGAAATTGAAATATGATTTTTTTTTCTATAATATTTTTCTAGTAGATTGGAATAATTAAATTTTTTTTTGAAACAAGGACCTTTTTTTTTGGTGACAAAAATTTCGAATGTAAAGTTTAATTTTTCATTATTGTTGAATTTAAATAATTTTGTAATTTGATATATAATTTAATTTTATTTAGGATGTAATGTACAACTTTAGAATTCTTCAAGTGACCAATCCTTAAATTTTCAAAGTAGTTTATGTATTACTTTATTATATCAAATTACAATATAATTAAATGAATGGGAAATGCTTATAGTCAGAATCGTCCTTAAGTTTTGTTGTGTGTCTTGGATGGCCACAAAAACCAAAGTATAATAAAATTTATTGGGTCATAAATATGTAAGAAATTATATTAATTTTAAAAACTATACCTGGAAATGGCTTACAAAACTATGGAATTAAAAGATTAATGGAAAACTGTTATAAATAAATAATTTTATAGTTGTCTTTAATTTAATTCGAGCTTCTATTAAATTCAGACAGTTCTGGTTAAAACCAGGAATTGTCATATAGTTCGGTAAACTTTTGAAATTTTATTTAAAGTAATTTTATAAGTCATTTTCAGAGTTGTTAGATAATGCATTATTTTTGTAAAGCATTAATTTAATAATTAATAATTGAAAATAATGCATTAATTTTTACGTAATTCAAATTCATACTTGAAATAATTCGAATTATATGAATTAAATAAGAATTGTTTGAATTATTTTTGAATTAAGAAAAGTAATTCATTGAATTACCTGAATTATTTTTGTTAATTCAAAAATAATTCAAATAATTCTTATTTAATTCATGTAATTCGAATTATTTGAAGTAATGCATTATTTTTAATGTATTATTTTAATTAATTAATTCAAGAATAATGTATTAATAAAAAAAGTAATGCATTATTTAAATTCAAATTGAATTATTAAAATAATGTTAATGAAGCTCAAAATGCATTACAAAAATAATGCATTATTTAACAACTCTGGTCATTTTTAACTTGAAGACGTAGTTAAACTAAAGCCGCTTAAAATGAATTTGTTCATTAAAAAGTAGAATGCCTGGGCACGCAGCCTTTGACTGGAAACTACAACGGAATCACTGTATTATGTGGCCTACGTGCGTAGGATTTTCGATTTTAATATATAAAATTTAAGCTATCTTCTATCTGACTGATAAATCAAACGACATTTGGTTTAGGTATCTGATATTTATATAGTTTTGTTATTTTCTCATACTTCATCTTATTTTATTATAAACATTTTTTGATCATCCAGAAGTTTATACTAATATCAGGAAGCATATATACATATAGACAGAGTAGTGGTGTTATGAAAGATTACATATATTCTTTATTCCTTATCTTTGATTTTACAGGAACTACAGGTCGGGCTTATTGTTAATTCCATTTTCTAATTATGCGTCAATGCCCAGACCTGTTTACTTCCGATAAAACAGTAAAATTGCTTAAGTGATGGTACAATTATCGAAGTAGCCATTTTCTGGCTAGCATCTCGAATTAACATAGTACATAGTTCTGTCATCTTATCTTCGCCTTCACAAATTCGGCATATTCGGTTCTCCGACAGTTCAAATATGTGTAGTTTTTTTTTAAACTTTATTTAAACAATTATTTTGTATCTTTATCAGAAAATATTATCAGATATTTTACAAATTAAGTTTTATCGAATGACAAAGGACATTAACAAATTTTTTTTTATTTTTTTAAATATCTGACACATATAAAAACTATCGCGTTTCGATGTCATGAGAATTTTTTTTTATGATTAGAGATAAATTCTAGTTTTTTGATAAAAATGCTTTTACTTAGAAACAGGATATATAAGGATAAAATTATGTTATACAATGTTTTTTTTTTGGCAAAGTCATTGAATTAAATTTCTAGTCACGTATTTCTTTTAATCCTGATATGAATAATTTTTTTTTTATATATATTCAAAAAAAATTTGCCGTTTAACAAAAACTCATGTATTTGAAAGGTATTACAATATGGATATCAAGATACTAATATATAAGAAATGGGAATTTATGATAAGGATAAGACATATCAAGAAATTATAAGGATATGTAAATAATATAGTATAACATTATTTTCCTTTACAATTTCTTAATGCTATCCAAAATTTTCAATACGATAAATTTTGGACAAAATGAAGGATGGTTAAAAGTATATCAAGTAAAAATTTGGTAAATTTTCGTATAACTAAATAATTTTGTACATTTTCCAGCCAACAATTTGGAATTATTATATTTTGTTTATATATATTTTAAAATTTGTATTTATTTGTTTATTTAAATTTATAAAAGATTAAAATAAATTCACAATTTTCAATAATAATTTATTTAAATATTTAATAAAAATTCAAAATATAATCATAAAATATTGAATATGTAGGGTAAGATGGTGAACATTCGTCATTTTTTTACGTACTTTATAAAGAGAAATTTAATAAATATTTTTGAAATTGATGAATGACAAATACTTGTATCATAAGATTGTCATCATTCTAGTTTTTTCAAGTTTACTGTATATAAATTAATTATTTCTGAAAGACGATAAAATGACGGATGTGCCAATGGATGGGGTACATTCATCATACTTATTTATGGCTCTGTAAATTGTTTAAAATAGATAAAAGAAAGTTTAATTATAAAATAACAAAAAAAAACATTTTTTTTCAAGTAGTGAAAATGTATTACTAATAAAACAATTTCAACTATTTAACAAAATTTCTAACGTTAGGTCCATGAACTAATGACGTAATTAGTGGAAAAAACTATAAATCGCTATAACTCGTTTGTTTGTCCGCGGATTACTACTAAACTGTTTGTCAGTTTTGTCAGATTTTATACTGTTTTGTGACATTTTTGGAAATAGTTTAGAGTTTAAAAAAGTTTGAAAATATTTGGCGACTGTGCCCCCCATGATGAATGTGTCACAGTTTACCCTACGCGTTGTGGTGACCACTATCACAAATATTTTCGAATTATTCAATTTTGTTATTATTAATGCTTTCTAGAGAACTAATATTTATTACGAAATTAATAATAATATATTGGCCATAGACAATTCAATGCACTTTATAAGATAATTGATGTATTAAACAAATTCAATCAATGTTTTGTATTGCTCAACAATAATCGACAAATCAATTTTAAATTAGTGGCATTAAATCGCGAAAAAATGAATTTATAAACAACTTACATTTTGATAAAATTTGCTGAGGTTTACTTAAAAATGTCTTAAATTGTTAAAAGTTTTAATTGTAAAAATATGGAATTTGAATCTATATAGTAAGTCTTAATAGTAAGTCTAAATGGTTCAAATGCGCATACAAATTTTTATGATTCAAATACGTCATAAAAAAATTTGTTATCTAATATTGCACATTTTCGTTTGGATACTTAACGTTTAAGTATCAGATATCAACATAAAAAAATAATGAATTTAATGCTCGATTTCACAGCGAGAACTTTTGCTTTTGTCAGAGCTTAAACTTCGATTTATCTTATTTTGTGGTTGCTCTGAGCAAAATTAACGATAAACCTTCCTTAAAAAGGAGTTTAACATGGCAAATTTTGATTGAGAAACCAAGTGAGTTTAATAAGTTACAGGATATAGCGACACAATCGGTTTAGTTAAGCTTGATAGTGTGCAATACTTAATACATACTAAATTTAGTCGAATTTTTTTTGCTCGTAATTTAGGATTCTATCAGAAAATTTATATCATTGTTTTTATCAAATATAATAACTGATAAAATATTTATAATATTAAAAATTCCTGATAATGAAAATTAAAATGTATAATTTTTTTTTTTTTACATAAACATTATTAAATTTATTTTATTTCTGTATAATTTAACCAGCATTTAAAAGATTGTATTGAAAACGATTTGAAAGAATATCTTTAAATGCTTTAAATGAATAGCTTTATAAATGAAATTCTATTAGATACAAAAACTATTTATTATTATCATTCAACAAAATTATATTCAATTGCTTTGAAATTTTCATTAATTATATTAAAAAATATTGTTGAATATAATAAAATCCTTTTCAAAAATAATTCAATTAATATTATTAAGAAATATCGAAAATAAATGAAAATAAATTATTGATGACATTTAATTAAAATGTTTAACGAATATTTAAAAGAATTATTCTGAAAAGGAATTAGCAAGTTCCCAGGTCCCAGCTCCGGCCAGTGTCAGGAAGGATTCACTTTGCAGGTACGAACTCAACAATCTTAACCATGAAGGAGCTAAAAAATCTATAAATATGGTACGGTTTCTGAATGGCTAAGAGGTGGATCTAAAATCACTATCATAGTAATAAAACGGTGCTAATGCGCTGATTGAGATTAGCATCATGTTGCATGCGACTACCCACCAAATGAATAATTTACTAAGCATAATTTGAAAGAACTTTTTCTTCTTATAATTACAATTAATTGGAAGCAGCCGTAAATGTCTGTTATAATTCTTGGAATTACACTTGAAGATATTCATATTTAAATCATCAAAAAAGCGAGCAATATAAATTCTTCAAATTAACAGGCAGAAAATTCAATTTCTGTTATATAAAAAATACCTACATACACTTCGCCAGTAGATTCTGTTAAGAATAGCGAATGAAATGGCGAATCATATACTTTCAACAAGATGTCGAAGCTTATACTAGTTTCATAGTAGAAAAATTGTGCTAAACCATTTATGTAGATGAAGTCATGTTGTATGTGACTCGCCAATTATTTATTCTTTAATGTATATTTCTTTTTAATATGGTCGTCACGAAACAACTGTATTACCATTTTATCAACAATACTGACAGTAACTTACGAATATCACAATTGGCTATATAAATGAAATGATCTGGACTATATGTAGCCAATTGTGTTTTATTAAAAAACTTAACCTAATTTAAATTTACTATAAATTAAGTTAAAAAAATAAAAATGTCCTACTTTTTCTTAGACATTATTCATTTAACAAAAATTTATTATTAAACTATATAAAGATATTCGAATTATTTCCATATTAAATCAAAACATAAATGATTTTATATAATTATTATTTTCTTAGTATCATAATATAATGATAATAACATCAGATATTTCAGAATATTTGTCTACCATTATAATATTTTACCTATAATTTTTGTTGGCTTTTGCTTATTGTCTCTAAACAATTTCTATATGATATTCTCTATCTATATAATAATTTAAATTTTAAACAAAAGATAGAATAAATATAGACGAAAGGTTTCAGTATAATATTCTAAAATTTCAATAGCTTTTAATATTATATATTTGAAATATATATAATAGAGTAATGTCCTTTAACAAAACCATTATATTAAAATATAGAAATATTTTAAATGTAAATGCTATTTTGTGTAATAAATATTATTTATATTAAATTGATAAATATTTCTGCATTATATAGCTAATAATAAAATACATTATTCGTAAATCTAATGGCTTAAATATATTTTAATATTTATTGGCAATTAAAATAATTTAAAAAAAAAAAAGAATTACTTTTATTATTTTGCAATTCAACATTGTAGAAATTAGATTTGATTAAAGGTCAAATCAAGACAACAAATTAGAAATTGTATAGAAACGTTCTGTTAATATCATTCAAATTTAGATAATTAAATAAACTGAATTTTTAAATATCCACTAATTTGTGAGTCAACTGGAAAACTTATCTGTAGTTTCGAAACATTCGTATCTCTTTAACATAACACTGACGAAATAAATAAATCTAAACTGTAGTGAGCTATGGTTATATTATAATTTGAACATTTTACATAGTTTAGCTAATATATTTTAATATTTATTTAATTTTTACTTAATATGTATTTTAAATTAATTTATATAATTATAATCAATTTTGTAAGTTTTTAATATCGACTTTTTCAATTATCTGTCAAAGTTAAACGTAACCGCAGATCAAACAATTTTAAGCTTCGTATCGTGTTCGCTGTGAAGTGAACTTTTCATACAAATTTAAGATTGTGAAATTAGAAGTGAAAAATGATTTTTAATCTTTCAATTTATATCGATCTCGATACTAAGCTTAAGTTTGGTTTTGGCCTGTGGCTTTCATAAAAAATTGATTTTATCTGACAAAATTTTCATAGTCCATTACAATTTTTCAATTTATTGAAATTTATATTAAAAAAAAAAAAAATGAAATTTATAGTCTGAAAAAATCAAATTTTAATTATGTTTAGTTGAAGGTTTTATAATGTTCAGAATCTTTTGTACGGTTCTATATTCAATGAATCATTAAATTGTATTAATTGTTGTCTAATAGTTTATGTAATATTATTTTATAAGACAATTATTAATTATTATTATTTTATTATCAATTTTGAAGTAAATATTATAAGATAATTGAAAAATGCAACAAAATAAAAGTATACAATCATACAAGAAGTGCCAGTCATCAAAAGCTTTTACCTAGGGGCATCAGACAACTCGTTGTTAGGTTCAACAGTAAATTATAACCAAAATAGATATGTAAGTAACGCTTTGTAAAAAATACTGATTTGTAAAAAAAAATCACATCTTTTAAGACATGAATAATTTTTATTTTGATAGATATATCGACTCTACAATGGATTAGAAAGCTAACATGTTTATCATAAAGTCACTGAAGCTATTGGCTCCAAATTTCAGGATCAGAAGCACCAAGTAGATGAAAAAACCAAACTGTTTATCTTATATTATATGTCATTGAAATTGGGTAAGAATTACTGAATGGTAAAAGCACAAATTATAAAACCAACCTGTTTATCAAATTTCATCAATTCTATTGAATTTTTTCCATAGGATAAAAATTATGACTCTCAACATAAAATCTTAAAAACAATGGACACATTGAAAGTAACGATGCCATCTTTGTCGGGCATCATTGGGTACAAAAAAACTTGTGTGTCAAATATCATTTTGCGTACGCGGAAATTATTTTTAATAATTGCATTTTTCGACTTCTGGCATCGAAAACGGCGTAGTTTTTTATGAAACTGTTTTTCATAGCACTTCATAGGATGATTTTTCCGTAGGACTCTGTCCTTCGGAGCATTTTTTAGCTTCTGGTAAAGTTGATCATGCTCATATCCGTTTCAACAGCATCCTTCGTGAGAATTAATATTGAAATTTTGAGATTAAATTCCACAATAAAAACTTTTATATCTATTTTGATCTCTTATTTTATATACTTCTTGGTTAAATCCATTTTGTTTGAGGGTCAAGTCCAATACAGCAATTCCAATTATTCTAGTTACTCGTAATAACTTATTGCATTCAATTTTCCATGTAATCTTGTTTCGGAATATCAATTTATATTGAAAAATATTGATTAATCAATTGAAAACAAAAAAGCAATATTTTTATAAATTTCACGGAAATTGTATATATTCTGTTTATTATATGCTGAAATCAATTGATAAATATATTTACATTAAAATTTAGATAATAGATACGATGATATTATCTAATATTTACTAAGTATGATAACATTAATGTCAAGTTTGATATAAATAGAAGAATGCAATTTTGAAAAATCTATCACTAAAACGATTTCGCACTAAATAACAAGCCCGAGCTAATTTGTATAACAATAAATAATTTTGATTTTTTTTAAAATCTGATTTAAAAATTAATTTTTCGAAAATGAATATGAAATTAATTGGAATACTTGTTATATTATTTACTATTTATCAAATTGGTAAGTTATAGTAAAAAAAATATTATTGAATTAAGGATATTATAAAATATTAAAATTGTGATTGATTAGAAAATTTAAAATGTTTTTTTTTTATGTTTTCATCATAAAAATTATTATTTTCAATCTAAAATCTTGTTTCTGAAGTTATTTTTTTTATGGTCTATCCAAGATGATTTATAAAAATCAAAATTAACAACTAAACTGATGGCTTCATTGTGTAATGAAAGAAAAGTAAAATATAATTAGATATCTAAAGCTAATAATTATGATACGTAAATTTGTCTTATGCGAATTTATGTATTCTCATCAACTGAAACTTATAGTCCATTGGTTGAATGGATAATAAAAGACTAAACTTAGATTATAGAAAATGGTGGTATTAAAATAATTTGATATAATTAAATGGAAAAATTATCCATGAATTTTTATATAATTTAATTGGTTCCAAATTAACTTATTACGATTCAATTTCATTAAAATGATATTGCTTTATAATTTAGTTATTATCTAATATAATTTTTTATGATTAATTTTCATTATTATTATTTTCGTAGGATTTGGACTTAAATGTTGGAACCTAATTGATAAAATAGAATCACTTGAATGTAATTCTACACTAGCAAGTATCACTTATGACAATTTGGACGCAGCTTTTGTACTTCCAGCATTGAATGAATCAGTTGATACTTACAATTGTGTGAATTTAGAACTTAATTCTCGTAAGTAAAATAATATACTTGAATTATAAAATTAAAATTTTCATTAATTCGTCGTTTTTGTTTTAAATAGTTCCGCTAGACGCACGTTTAAAAGGATGCATTTTTAGTGATATTAAAGTATGTGAATTAAAAAAAAAATCACAAAAATTTAATGTAATCAATTGTAATCAATGTAATGGAGATAATTGTAATCCAGCTGGTAGAGCTGTCAGTCAAATTGGTATTATTGGTGTATCAGCAATAATTGCAGTCTTTTTAAAAATAATTCTTTAATGTTAAATTTTGTAATAAATTATAACTAAAATAATACAACGAATTTAATGAATTCAATTAAAAAATATTTCGATTTTATTTTAAAAAAAATTTTAGTAAATAAGTTAAGGCCATTTTCTTTTCTTTTTACAGAAGGAATTATTAATTTTACAAATATCTAAAACTATTTATATGAAAGGAAAAATTGTAAATGTAAATTTTATGTATGAATATTTCTAAAGTTTGATAGAATTATGTTATTTTATTTTTCATAATTTTATTAAAAAAATTATAAATAAACTTTTAACTTTTATGAAAACCACAAAAGCAAATAATATTTCCATGAAAACTCTTGACTTTTTCATATAATTTCTTTTAAATGTGTTTGTAAAAAATATAAAATAATTTTTTTGATATTCTATTTTATTGCACGTACAACAATTTTTAATATTAAACATAATAACATAATTTATAAATAAAAAATATTTTTCAGATAATATTTAATCTTATAAATATATACAAACTTTTCATAAATTCATTTTAATAATAATAATTATGATATTATTTATGATTTCTTAATTAAATACTTAACAAAACTCATCAAAATTGAATTTAAAATATAACAATTTTTCATATATTTTTACTATTAAAGTGAAAAATTTAAAATTTTCTATTTTTTGAAGATCTTAAATATGAAAAAAAGGAAATTTAAATTGCAATTAAATTTTTTGAAATCTTATTGACATTATTATTTATGTTTTTTATGTATTTTTTATTTATTACGTTTTTATTCCAAAAAAATAAATAAAATAAAATTGTGTTAATATAATTTAACTATAATGACCGATTTCACAGTGAGAGAGTTTAAACCTTTGTCTGAGCATAAACTTTGATTTAACTTATTTTCTGGTTTTTGAGTGCAAGCTTAAAGATAAGCCTGCCTTAAAGAGAGATGCACTTAAGTCGCAGATTAGTAAAGCTTAAACTTTACGTTTTAGAAAATTTAATATTCTAATTTTAGTTTATTTGTCAGATTTAATTATTCATTTACATTAAAATTATTTCCAATTATTTCTGTGGTTTAGGTAAGCTTATAGTAAATTTTTATTGAGAGTTTAATTTGCAGGCTTAAGTCACACAATAGGTTTAGTTAAGTATAATCTTAAGCTTAATCTCTCACTGTGAAATTGGGCATAATTATTAACAATAACAACACAAAAAACTGACTAAATTTATTTCCCATACTTTACAAAACTCTGGACCGTGATTCTATGATTTACACTTTACAATCTGGACCGTGATTCTATGGGTTTTTAGTTGCAAAAGATTAAATGCTCAAGATTAGGCCTAATAATTGAGTATTAAAGGATATATTTTAAGTTACTGTTTCATCAAAAGTCTAATTTGCAAAAATTGGTGTTGTATCGGCGAATGTATAGCTATTGAATGCACATTTTTCAATATTTAATAATAATTTGTCAAATTTACAAAAATATTTAAATGAATTTTGGTACTCTTGAAGTGTAATGGCATCATTTACTATTGTTAATGACGTTATATAACATTATTAATAAAAAAAACTGAATAGAAAAGACTCTAGGTGCCTAATTTGTGGGATACAAGAGAAAACCTATTTTTTAAGTTACCATTACAATGCTTTGCTATATCAGTTTGGTATCCGGTCTCCATACCATTAATATAAGATGAAGTTGCTTCTATTTAGAGTGTTAACAGTGGATATATTTTTCACAAATCCGTGTTGATTATGTACTAACAGAGTAGATGAGTAACTATAACTGGAGCTGTAAGTCATTAAACCAAATAATTAAGAAATGCTTTAGAGTTCTACCTACAGTTGGTAATATCATTACTATTTTTGTGGACTTGTTGTACGTCTTTTTTGTGGACTGGTCTGATTTTTTGCAAAAATCAGGAAATTTTCCACTATTTAAATTAAATATTGTATTTAACGGCGAAGCTAAAGACTTAGTCCTGTTATTGAGAATGATTTCAGATAAATTATCTGGACCAGGAAATGTATTATTATTCATTCAGCTACTTCAAGTATTGGCTTACCTGTTAAGTAACAATTGCTAGCTAAACAAATATTATTAAAATTAGTTGATTAATAATTGTTAATATGAAAAATGAAAAAGATATACTTTTTTAAAAATTCAACTTTCTATATTAAAATTTACTTTTAATTTGGCCTAACCAAATATTTACCAGTGAAGCGTGAAGGTGAAAGTGAACGTTAACTTTAGTCAATTTACTTTATTATCTTTTTGTGGTGTGGATAAAATTTTGTGTGTTTTTTTTTCATTAAATTTAAATTTTGTTAATTTATATGAGTAAGCAAATTAAAATAATATTTATTTAAATGCTGTAGTCACTCCGTACCGTATCATAATGAGTTTTTTTTTTGACATATAATTATTTAAATATATATTAAAAACGCTGGGAATCTGGTGTTTGTTCTGGTGTTAAAAGATATTTTTTAAACATTAAATTTAGAATTGCCTCATTTTCGGGAAATGGAAAAATGGTGGTTTTCAAAAATAAACTTAAATTGTTTGTTTTAGTTAAGTTGATAAAATGAATTTTGTATAGAATCTTTTATTACAAATTTGTTAGACTCACACCTTTAATATTATTATAAGACTTTTAGGGAAAGTTTGACCGTATTTGTATATTTAAGTTTGTTTGTGAAACAAAGAAATAACTCTAAGCTTTGAATTTAATATTAAATCTAAACTATTGCCAGAAATTGGCAAGAATTAATTAAATCGGCCTAAGGGAATAGAAGGTCGTTTATCTTAAAGCGATAATGGTTCATTAGATAACTTCGAAATTACATGAAATAATATTGAATTCTTTGGAATTTATGGTAATAATTTTTGTTTTCCAGTTTTTTGAAAATAGCTTATAAATTGTGTATCGAAAATGAACTACAAAAATCAATAAATTAACAAAAATTCATGAAAATATAAATGAAAAAAAATTCCTTGAGCAAAAATTTATTTCATTTCGATTATCTTGTATAATAAATTTTTATTTGACTTAATTTAGTTTGCTTATAATTTTAAAAAATACTTTCTATAGTATATAAAATATTGTCTTCTAGCAAAAAATTTAAATTTTAAAATCTCTCTAAACTAAATCTGATATATTTAATTTACTGTTGAATGCAGCTAGATTTTCAGCAATTTAAACTACCTGGAATTCCAGTTATACATTCAAGTTTATCAATCACGGTATTGGTTAATGAAATTAGTTTCTAGTGTCTGCTATTTAACTATAAATCTAGTTACCATATTTGAATTTTGGTATTAGTGTAGCCAAAGATTTTCAGGAAGATTATTGTACTTTAATGCCATTGCTATTAATTAAATTATTAATAATTCATTATATCGAATCAGTTTCTCGTGTATTTGGTAGTTATTACAAATTTATAATTATAACTACTTGTCCTTAATATCACATAATTGAATAGATACTTAAACAAATTCTAATTATTTAAAATATTAGAAAAAAATAAATTAATTATTCATTTATAATGCAATATATAATTATACTCAAGGGAATACGTAATGAATAACTCAAATAAAGAAATTATTTTAATTTTAATCTAATTTAGCAAGAGAAATATAATTGTTATCAAGTAAAATTTGACCACTCCAACTTGCTTTAACAGGTATTCAAATATTTTAAGGCATTTAGATTAAAGATTTCTAATGATTGGACTGGTATTCAGGATAGTATTTGGCCGAACTATAATGGTCGTCTGTAGCGATTAAAAAAAATTGTAAGAATTATAAAGACGACATAACATCGCTGTATGTAACGTAACAGAATAAATAAAAAATCAATTTGTTCGGACTGTCAAGCAGCTCTTGAAGTCGTTATTCTTTACTGGGATTGCCACTGGTAAAATTCTATACAGGAAACATATAAGATGAGGCTTAACGCAAACCTCAATTTTTGTAGGGGATTTAGGGGAGAAACTGGAATGAGGTAATAAACCATTATACGATGTGTACAAAGGAACCTCAAGGTCTCCGGCGTTACCGCTCCTTTTCTAATTAAACCAATCAAATAACGTTCTATGAAATTATTCGACATTTTAAATTTGAGTTTGAGTTTGTCTTACAAAGAAGTTTACTAAAAATGAATAAAAGTCAGTTAAACGAACTTGTAAGTTTATTAAAAAAAGGACAATATTCCAAAACCGCAGAATTTATTTTATCAATTAAAATAAACTTACGTTGTAAATTTATTATCAATATTTTCTTGTTAACAATTTAAATATATATTTTTTATTATCATTAAATAATTCTATTTTTTAAAGGTTATCTCTGAAATTGATATCGGAAATTTTTTGTTTCGATTAAATTTTTTCACTTTACTTATCAATTATCAAACAGCTATCAATATAATAATTAAGATAAGACTAAATACATAATACTAAAATAAATATTAGTTATTCAATGAACGATTGCCAATTAATTACCTAATACTTAAAACAAATTAATTTCATATTGAAATATTTTTTTCAAGTTGTTTTAAATTTAATTTTTGAAAATGAATACCTAAATAATTAATTGCATTAATTTTTGTATTTTTACTGAATGTACAAACATTGTGAGGAAAGGAAAATGGAGAAACCTGGTGATATCATTCAAAAGATACCATCCACAAAGAAAACTAATTATGTATATATGAAATTAGTTTGCTCCTCTAGAAAGAGAGAACGATCGTTCAGTAACATTGTTGACAAATAGTGATGTTGCTAGTTGTTAAGGTAGGACTAGTACCAACATCTTATCCTGAGCGAATATTGAGCTAAGATCTCGAATGCCAAAATAAGCGCTGTTGAGAAGAATGCATCAGGCAAAACAATTAGGTTCATGGAATCATCCAGAAATCTCGGATGCGTAACAATTATATTTTGTAATAAAATTAGCTGCCACCGGCGGTAAGAAAACTGACCATACTGTAAGAAAACTGCAGCCGTATGGAGAGGAGGGACGTTCAAGAAAAACAACATCCCAAATATTTAGTTTGCTCAGGTGTTTTGCTGATGAAGAATGCATTCATGAGGAAAAGATTATAGGAAGCAGAACGATGGTTTGCACACGCGGAACTGGAAAGTTTTGAAGCAATAACTTGAAATGTCAATATCTAGATATATCTATTGATTATATGACGGCCAGAACTGTTCATCACATGGAATTCAAACTTTCGTTCAAATAATTTCAATTTTATTTTAATGGATAATTTATTAGTCAGTGGAAACTGTTTACATGAATATCTGTAATCAGTTAAAAATATTCTGCTACTCTTTTTTTTTTTTTTTATAAATACAAATAATTCTGATATTAAATATTTAAAATTATAAATAAAAACAGTATTTTAAGAAAAATGTCTGGCTGTAAATTACTTCCAAATTCCGCGGTAAAATACTTCAAAATTTGTTTACATTTATTAAACTTTTCCACTCAACTATCATCAAAACTTCTTACTCCCAAACTAAGCCTTTTAAAAACGTTCACAATTAGAAAAAATAAAGATTTTATCCCCCATATGGGAACCGTTCTTATATTATAATATAAATTCCATATAATTTCTACTTTTTTATCCTTAGATTTTATGAAAACTTGATAATAATTTGGTGGGAAATTATTTTGATAGTTATTAGAAATTACTTTTTGCCACCTATATTTATAAAATACAAAATCCATAATTACCATTTCCAAGCTATAAACAGACTAAACAGCACTAGCAAGTTATTTTGTTGTAGTTTTATTTCATTTAGTTTGCCATTTTATGATGCATATTATATTCAAAGATTATAACCAAAAAGGAAGGAAGGATATAATCTGAAAAGGAAATCATATAATTTGAGTATAGAACAAGATTTTCCAATAACAACAAGTATAAAATAAATATTTGGACTTGTTTATGTATTATTTTGTTGTAGTGGCATTGCAACATTAAATTACATAAAAAGAAAGATTCCTAGTTGCTTTAGGGATGCTAATTGCGGTATAGTTAAATACGATAATGGAAAGAAAAGTGAGAAGTTTTCATTATATGAAATGTTCTACATATTTATTAAAGATTTTATTAATATAGAAAATCTTTCTTCAACAGTTGTACACCTTAAGGCACCATAGGAAACTAAATAGTATTAATATTTACTCTTCAAAATTTGAAATCAAAATTATTTCAAAACAACACATCGTTTTATTATTTGCATCTATACAAAGTTTTTGCATACTACTGACAGAAAATTACTTACAACACTGACAGAAAATGATTTGGAAAACTATTTTTATCATATTTTCTTTTTGGAAAATTATTAATATTATACCGTTTACATTTTTTGAAATGAAACAGATGCTGACATTATAAAGTATATCGTCAGCTTAGTTCTGTCTTGTTGTATTTGAATTATATTATTTAATTTCGTATATGAGTATTTTAAAGTAAATTATTTTTAATAGGGTTTTCGATGATTTAATGTCAAACCCATTATAACAAGCCGCTTACCGTATATTCCAGAGGATTGAAAAATAGACGTTTTTTTATATGCAGTTTCTGCCAAAATTATAACTTTATCCAAAATACTACAAATTCCAAAATATAAAATAGTTGATTACATTAATTATGAATTTTAAATGATTTTTAAAATATAGTTTCTGAAAAGATGATGAAATTTTATATAGCATAGACAAAAATAATAAAATTGGTGGTAAATCTGTTACAAACGATAAAAGTATACTTTTTTTTAATGAAATAAATAATTATGTGGCAAAATATTAGAGTAGCTTATGTCGAAAATATAAAATGTTCAGTTAGTAAATTTATAGTAAATGTAAAATGGTTCGGAAAAATAGTAGAATTGTAATATTATAAATATGGCGAATTTAATTACAATAATTAAAACCAGAATACAAATTATTAAAATTCTTAAGATTCGTTTTTTAAATTTTTTATTAAGTCATTTAAATTTTTATATCTGGCACAAAATATAATAAAGAAGTAAAGTAGCTTATGTTAAAACTATGAAATTTCCATTTCCAATCTGGAAATAATATTTAATATTTAATTTTATAATTTTTACGAAACATAATCAATAATTTTCTGTAATGAATTTTGGACTTATATTATTTTTACTTAGCTAGAGGTGTAATTGTTAAAAATTACTTAAGATGAAATGCTTTTAAACATAACTACCAAAGTACAGTGACTATTATTAATGTGAATAGTTACAAAAATAGATTAGAAAGAGAAGAATATTAATATTGAAAAAAAAAATTTTCACATAAATCGACTTAATCGACTTACATATTACCAAAGAATTGATGAATAGAATAAGATTTGACATTTGATTATTATTTCATTTTAGATTCCATTTTATTTAGATCAGGGTTAATAAATAGACTTAAAGAAAATATTATCAGTTTATATGAATGGATAAAAAAGTAAATTATCTTCATATTCTAAATTATATATATTCATCTTACTAAAAGGTTGAAATCGGATTGATTATGAGTTGAGTGGGCTAAAAGTTCCGCTTTGCTGTTCGATAGACAAGTTCCTCTTTGCTGGCCACATTGTTCGATAAGTATTAGTTCATTAAATCCAGTTTTTTTTAGAATTAATTATATTAAAAATATCTTTTGAGTGTCAAAGTTAATTGTCCATTTTGTTTAATTTTATATTTATTTCAATTGATATAAATTTTACTTGCTTATATTCAATTATACTAAAGTTAATGTAAAAGTTTGAATAGAAAAACTTTCCCCTTTAAAACAAATAAACTAAAGATTTTTTGAATTTGTTTGAAATTAGTTTAATTTTTTTGTTTTTTTTTGGGACACTAAATATGAATTTTCTATCTACAATTTTTATAATATTTAAGTGTAAAAGGACATTGAAGAAACTTTTTAAGAGCCAGCGATGAAATGATGAAAAATAAGAGAAAAAAGTTCTGTGCGCCTAAAGAAATAAATAAAAGGAAATTGAAATTTATAAGAATTATAAGAACTTGGAAAAGTTGATTTTATTCTTCTAATTTTTTTGCTTTTTTTTTTTGAAAAATTCGAGTATTGTTTTTGTAAGTTTCCATAGAACATAATTTTTTCTTAACTAATTTTGAGGATATAATAAAGTCCTTCAGTATATAGTAATAAATGTGAAATTATCAACTAGAAGTTCAAAACTATAAAGTCGTTGCAATTTATAGAAAGGTTTGTTGGAAAATGGAAACTTACAATCCTTTAGGCAGGCTTCTAAAAAATAATAATTTTATCAGTGAACTAAGCTACAGCCAAATGATAGTACTGATATTAGTCACCACTTTTAGTGCCGAAAATAGTCTTGTTTCAGAGCGGATTTTAGGAGGAGGAAAATTAGCTAAATTAGTAGTTCCTGAATTATGTTCAATAATGAAATATGGTGGGTAGCAGTGATTAATATAAGGATAATTTGGCTTTCCTCTAAATAACATTTGTCTGTGGAAATTAGATTTTGTGTCTCCAATTACACAAAGTTTCCAACTACTTTCAACTCTTATTCATTAAATATAGAATAGAAAATGCAATTTCCTCTCTAAGATTGTAATGGTTCAATGCTGAAACTTGTTAATCCCAGGTATTTTATTCATAAATAAAAATATGACATTTAAATCTGTAAATTATGTCACAATTCATACTTAAGAAATTTTATTGGACAAAGTTTTTGTCAAATTCTAATTAAATTATTATTAAAATTCCTCTTTTATTCTATATTAATTCTAAACGAAAACATTTCAATTATGTGAAATTTTAATTGACATAATAAAATTTAATAAAAGAAAAGAAAATTACTAGGAAAATATTATAATGATGAAAAGGAAATTCAAATTTAATTATATTATATATAATTTTTTTTGTTGTTAAAAATAAGGAAATTATATTTCGTTGATGAATTACAGCCCTTAAAAAATTGCTTGAATACGAAGCTGTTGTTTTCAATTCTGTGGACATAATTATAAAATTATTTTGAATAACGAAACTCATTAAAAAATTAGTTAAAAAAGTAATTTGCAATGAGTCAAAAAGATCATTAGAAAATTTTAATATATTTTTTTAATTTAATTATTTCTTATAATAATATTAATTAATATTAGCATTAAAGAAAGCGGTACAAATACTAGACAAATCATTGTAGGATGAGAAATTAGACAGACACAGAAGTTAATTATTTATAAGACTCTGTTCGCGGCTGAAATGTGATCTTCTACATTGTAAGTTAACTAATGACATTTGTGGACCAGAATGGAATAATAATAAAATGTGTTACGCTCATATAAAACAATCTATGACACATGGTATTCGAATGGTATAAAAAGGTGGACTGCTATTGAAGGTGACTAATGTATTGCAACCTTATAAATGATTGTGCAACAATTAAATTTCAATTTACTGTCAATTTGGTAGTGGCCATGACTAGAAATCATCAATTCGTGAAATGATATAAATAATAATAAGGTTAGACTGAATTGTAGTGTATTTAGTGTTGCTGTAATTTGGCCAGCCAATTTCTATCTAACTAATGTTATCTAATATATGAATTTCTTCATTATTTAATAACATTTCAATTAGAGAACAGAAAAGCTCCCAATATTTGAATTTATATATAAAAATAATAAATGGTAATTGGTCAATTTCAATTTAAAAAAAACTTTTATTTGATGATATCCTTTTTTGTCAGATAGAAAATATCCTTAAATTGTTGTTTTGTTCTTATTATTATATACTTTTATATCTTTCGGTTGAGCAATAAAAACAAATAAAAATAATAACATTATCATTTCTTATGAGATGTACTAAAAGGATAACAACGAACACGAATAAATATTACTTTAATATAATATTTTAAATGAAATTTTATTATTTTAGCTAACCATAAATACAGGGTGCAAAAAATATCTTTTTGGATCTTTTAGGTTATAGAGGCAGCAGAGCCTCACATAGACAACACTGGTTCCATGTATCACTTTTTTGGATAACTAACTCTGAGTATCTAACCAGTCGAAGGATTTCGTAACTGCAGCAAACTTGAGGAATTTCCTGGTGCTGTAATTCTAGACCTCTTTCAGAGTTGGGTAGTAGGGCTATCCCAAATCTATTATTTTGATCTATTATTTAATTTTTAAATTGAGGGGCTATGTAGCGCCTTCAGATGATATAATTAACATGGTGGAGTGTTATTACATATTTTTCGGTAAGTAATTCGATAAGTAATGAACTTCCGTAACAGCCAATTTTGTATATACTTTCCAATCAAGCTAATGTTTGATAGATTTTCCCCCTAATTTATAGGCACTTTTGGGTGGCTAATAAAAAAATTAATATTTCAATTCGAATTATTTTCAAAACACATTGTAAATTGTAATGAAAGCTATTTCATAATGAAATTTCTGTATTTTTATAGGAGGACATATATCGGTAATGAACCTTGTACCTAATAATATAAGACATAATTATTTGAAATGTTTTAGGCAGAATTCAAATATTTTTCTGTAAAAATAATTCGAATAAGTTTTATTTAACATAACTTCAGCTTATTAAATATAAAAAATAATTTTTTTATTAAGGAATCATCACGTAGTTTTATAAATTACAAAAAAAATAATCTTGACTCGCTTATATTTTTCTTTTACGACTTCGACTTAATGTTGCGCTTATTCCAATGTTATGAGTGGGTTCGATATGGCGTCTTTAAAACATGTCGAAGAGATGAAAATCAGTTATTTTCATTGTAAAATTTTAATTTTTATTTCAAAATATTTAACTTTTTCATTATTTAAAGTTACAGTGTGACAAAAACGTAGAACATTTAAATAACTTTAAGGTCCAATCGTAATATCGGCGCAAACCTTTAGCGGTAGCTGTAGATTTTTTTGCCCCCGCCAAGACAAATCCAGTACAAACGCAATCGTTAGCGGTGACCGCTAGCATTGTGTATTGTGTTTGCTTTCATTGATTTCCATATGTTGAACAATTTTCAAAGTTTGCGCCCACATTACGATTAGGCCTTTATGATTTTTTTTAATTATGTAGCTTGATTTAATGCACGAAAACATTAGCTATATAAAATAGATACATTTACAAATAATTATTATTTAAACAACAAGTCTATTGTCTATCTACCACAAAATATAGTGTCCGTCCCGTCAATGATCCCTATCCTATTTCTGTTGAGAGATAACCAGCAACTTCATCTTATTTTTATTTACCTTTAGGCCAGAAATCTTTCGCTATCTGTCAAGATCATGTAGTGTCTCAACGTCAACAACGCCACAACCGTTTACAATTTATAAGTTTTCTTATTTGGCCGTTATTGTTTTTATGATTCTCTTCAGCTCTTTAGAATCAAATTACGTTATTGAAAAATAAGTTAAATTTGGGAACGAGGTTTATTAAAATTTCAGTCAAAATATTTTATTAAAAAAAAAAAAAAAAACTAAATTCTTTTAAAATTAAAAAAGTTTATTTACAATAAATTGAATATGTTAATTTTGACATTTAATTTAATAAACAAAAAAATCATGACTTATTCTGCAACAAAATATAGACATAATAAACTAATACCATTATTAGTACATACATACATACACACATAAAGGTCTACGTATAAATAATATTTGAAAGATTTTTTTTTTTTGTTTTTGCAATTTTCTATGCATTTTGAATACTAAATTAGATTCATCTGAATAAATAGGTATTGAAAAGAAAATGAGATTTTTTTTTTTCGCTTTCAATTTTCGCTTATTTAGTGGAATAGAAAAACCTCAACAACAACAAAAAAACTGAAAAAAAAAAATTATTATTACAATTTTCAATTTTTTTTTTTGTACCTGTGAATTGAAATTATTATTTTAAAATATAGAAAGATACATAAAAGGACTAACCGTTTTGCTCCTTACTGCAATTTTATTTAAATGAAATGAAAAATAAAAGAAAATTTAATATAGAAAAACAGAAAAAAGAAAAAATGGTAAAACAGAAAATATAATCAGTTTTTTTTTCCTGTGGTATTAAAATTATGAATCATATAAAGGAATAAAAGGACATTTTTTTTTACCTGTTGTTTTAATGTTGCAATTTTTATTTAGTTAAAGCAAGTATAAATTTTTGAATATAAATATTTTAAAATAAAAAACTGATTCATTTTTGTTAGTGTCGTTGTCGATAGGAAATTGAATCATATTTAAAAAAAAAAATGAAACATAAAATTCTAAAATTGTAGAATTAAAATTTGTTTGTTATTAGATTTTGATGTTGGTATTTATACACTGTTAAAAATATATGATAATTTATTTGGTTGAAATTAGTAAACTGTAATTGTAAAAATTAATATTTCATATTTCAAGAAATGTTTGTGGTTCTCATAACTAAGCGGACCACATTGTAAATTTCAGTTTAGATGCATGATGCCATAATTATTGCTTGAATTAAGCCATACTCTTTTCTTGATGTCAATTGTATTTAATTGAATTCCTAAAAGTGCCTGCCTGTCATATAAATTTAAATTCAATGATAAATGTAATTTGTGTTGCTTCACTTAGAAACTTAGAGAGTATGGTTCACTTAGACACATACTCTCTGACATCTTCCAAATTATCAAAATGACTTAAGGCCTTAAAACATTAAAATCTGATAAAAAAGAAAAAGTAACAAATTTTGCCTGAAAACGAAACTCTTTATAACTAAAGAGTAAAGTAAAAAATTGATATAATTAAAATGTTAATTAAAGTTAGCCCTAATGTTGCTTCTATGTATCGTTTTGGTAAGCAGTGGTTTGCAGAGTACATTTTCAGATTTATCTTTATGGAATATTAGACACATTATTACAGAAAGCTAAATCTTTGATAGAAAATAGACTATTAGAAATTCTTACTTCACGTGTATTAGGCCATTTTTATAGTAAAATTGATTAATCGAGTTTTCAATTAAAGAAATATAATTTTAACAGTGTATTTAGTTAAAAAATGTTTCGAATCCATGGAAAATCTATTTTTACATTTTTTTGTATTTAAAAATGTTTATAAAGAATCTAATACTAATGTGAAAATATAGGATCAGGAATAAAGGAACAAGGACAAGTTATAAATGAAAGGTGAAAAAATAAATTTTCTATTTACCATTATTTTCTAGTATGAAATATATAAATATAATCTTTCTGATAGATACAATACTTCGTAAATATATATATGTAACTGTGAAAAAGGATGAAAATCCATTTGCATATTAAAATTAAAAAAGATTATTAAAAAAAAAATATTTTCTTCTTTTATATAGACAATAGTGTACAGGACAAAATTTCATATTATATTATAGCAAAATAATGAAATTTCCAGTAAATATTTTTCCAATTAATAAATTTGAATAAAGGTTATTATTTATAAAATTCTGTTTCACATATTTGTCTTCATTTCATACGAAGTCCTATTGCATCTCCAGTATAAGGTACTACCCATTGCTGCATGCTAACGTAACCAATATGTAACATAATAACCGAATGACCTCTCAAGATGGTTGGATGTAGGGTTCCAGAGCTGCTCACAACAAAATGCGATCAAACACTATCACAAAAGAAACTCAGCACTACAAAAAAAATATTACAATTGTTTTTTCACTAAAGGAGCAGACATAACCGGATGTATTTTATTAATAAAAGCCAGAATTGAAAAAAAAACAACACATTTTTAACTATCCAGCAAATCAAACAACATTAACAATACTTGACCTATGGGAAAACCAAAAAAAGCTGTTGTTTTCCTGGACATAATAATTGACGATTGTAGCGCTGCTACAAAAATAACATCAACATAACCAAATATTGCTTCATTTAGTTTTTGTAGGTTCAGACGTAAACTTGATTAATACAATTTGCAGTGATTGTATTAACATAGAGCTAGATGATACGTAATTACATTTTCTCTGGAAAAACATTAATTTTTGCTTACATAATTTAAGAAGTGAACTTTGTATAACTTTTAAGGAATAATTGATTAATAATGAAGGAATAATTGGTATTCTATTGTGACGATTTCATTAAACTGTAGTCAATATTTAAATAATTCTTCTTCAGAATTTTTCATTTGTTTTCAATAAATATTAATATACTCTTCTCATCTGCTATTAATGTCACATCAGAAGTTGCTCAAAGTAGTCACTTAGGAGTCCTTCTGTTTAACATCTTCATCTTTCAGATCTCTTTTTATGTAGATGACTAAAAATTATATTAAACTATTGCTAACTTCTTTCAAAATAAACTTCAGGACCTAGTAAACTGGTGGATTGCTAATAAATTAGACGTGAATGTTAAAAAATGTAACGTGATTAGTTTCTCCCGTAAAAAAATATTTTTGCTGCATAACTACGATATTAATGGTACACTCCTCCATCGTGCTAAGCAAATTAGTGACTTAGGTATTTTATTAGACGTGAAACTTAGCTTTACTAGTCACATCGAACAAATAATTTCTATAGCAAAAAAAATGCTCGGGTTCATTAAAAGAAAAGTTAAAGAATTTAATAAAGTTTGGGTACCTAAATCATTATTCAGTTCCCTCGTCCGTCCTATCCTTGAATCCTCTCTGGAATCCGCTCTTTTATTTTGACAGAATAGAATCTATTCAAAAATAATTTCTACAATTTGCATTGCGTGACTTACATAATCCAAATGATTTTACTAATTTACAGAGCTATTCAGATAGACTAAAAGTATACTTAATATCATTCCACTCTCTTCAAGGCGTATAGTGCTCACCTAGTGTCTTAAATTTGACGTATTGAAGGGTAATATTTAAAAATTTAAGTTTGTACCTTGTTTTGGTGAAATAGGTGAAATAAATAAATTAAAATTAAAATGGATAGAATGCTAAATTATACAGTACAGCATCATGTCTTCAAAATCTTTTCAGAGTAGCTCTTAAGACTTATGGTAACATTTCTACATTCAAAATGAACATTTTTATTAAACATTATAATTTGAATAAATTATTAAATTATAAAATAAAAATTCCAATTATATGTCAATAAAAAATATTAAAATTTAGTGCGAACCTTCGAACTTTTCGAATCTGGTATTCCGAATATTTAATAAATATTTTTTTATTTTTTTTTAATTTAAAATGAATAGAATATTTTATAAAATGAAATTTATTAAAAACTTTTCCACTAAAATAAAATTGCATTGAAAAATTATTATATTAAAAAAAAAAAAATAATCAGGTGCACTTAAAAATCATAAGAATATTTTATAACTTAACATATAATTTTCTATTTTCCATCCATTTAAAAAAGAAATATAAGATGTAAAAATTTCCCTTACAATAATTTTTATTATATCTTTGGAAAATTATATTCTTTTTATCAATCTCTTATAGAAGTTACTAAAAAGCTATCTACAAAAATTGTAGAAGACAAGTACTACAAAAGTAAGACGAATTCTACTTGAAAACTTTCAGTTTTTATATAATTTGGTTGGCTACCGTTTACAAAATTCCATATTTTTTTTTCACTCTACAAAAAAGGGTCATTCGCATTCCCATTGACAAAGTTTTCTAATTAAATTTTCGTAATATATTTTTGTCGTCGCCATGAATAAAAACTATTGGAAAAGTAAAAAAAAAAGTGTTTATACATATAAAAAATATTTTTTATTCATAATGAATGCAAGGTGAAAATCCAAAAATTTTCATATATTTATTATTATTATTAACAAGAATATAAAGAAAATATGTTTTTCGTGAGAGATATAAAAATATAAATTTTTTACAATATTTTAAAAATATTATTTGTAAAAGATAAAATTTATGAAATATAATTTGTGATATATTTTTCAGATTTTAATTTGACACTTGCATCAAAATGGTAAATAGGTAAATTTTATTTTTTAAGCCAGTGGTATGCAAACTTTATAGCTCGAGGCATGCAATAGAAGTAGAACAAATTTGAGGGTATAAAAATACACGAAAACATCAACAAACGTTCTTTGTTTTTTTGATTTAATCGCTGTGAGGACTGAAAACCGAATTCGACCAAATATGAAAATCGAAGTGAAACCAAAGTATTGAGTTCTTAGCAACTCTTGGTACATTGCCAACATATTTTTGACTAAATAAAATTCATACAAATACACCAAGTTTTACATTTAATTTTGTATGAAAATCAAATATGAAATGGAAAATAAATATTCATTTCCAAGAAAAACAAATACTTTATGAAATTTTCTGCAAGTTATTAGAATTTAAAATATTATCGCGGCACATTTTGATTTTTCTTACGGCACACCAATGTGTTGCAGTACATAAAGTTTGCGTACCACTTATTTTTATATTTCTAATTGGGATCAAATGTGGTTATTATCACAAAACTTCTCAAATTCCGTATTGCCAAAAATTTATTAAACCTTAACCTGTGTATATGTCTGAGTTTTATACCCAAAATGACATGCAATGGCATTTAATTGTTTGATTTTATAATCTGCTTTTTCAAAAATATTTAAATTTATAGAAAAAAAGTTTTGTTAACTGGACGGTATTTAACAGGACCGCAGGTTTAGTTATTTCCCAAACTCGAATTAACTGACAATGTACATCTATCTACTCATTGTTGATAGTGGATGCTCAAGAATATCCCTGTAATTAACGTATTACATTTAAAGAATCAGCAGAAAATACTGTGTCATCTTGTGATATTGGTTGTTCAGCTTTATTTTGATGTACCACCAAATACACAAATTTTATTTTATTTAATTGGAACCCTAAAACGCAGCATTAATAGATCATTATTCGCCGGGGAATTATATAAAGTGTAGTTTTGGTATCTTAAAAGATTTGAAATTTTTATGAAACCATCAGTAAACACTGAATTAATTACATGTCTATGTATATATAAATCACTGTTGTACCTAACTACGTGATTTCTGTTCCCCCTATTTAGCAGTTTCATTTATTTCTAGCTAGAGATAACCACAAATTTTTAAGTTACTAAAGTTTTGAAGTTAAGAAGTTTGTAAGAGTAAAATTTTTTATAACTAACAAACTAAAAATTAAATCAAACGTTTTTATTTTTCAATTACTAGTAGTAAGATAGGAACTAAAACTTTTTATTATTTTTAGAAAGTATAAAAACCAAAATTCCAACCACAAAAAAGGACATTTCAATTTAAATACAATATAAAAAAAATGATATCGACATAAAAAATAGAAAATTGTTCATTCAACTTTTTCCGAAATGATTTTGAGAGTTTTCAGTGCAATAAAAATATGGAAAATTTCAATTTGAATTAAATTTTTTGTTTGAGGAAATGTTTTCTACGAGAAGTATAGACTTTTGTGTTAAAGCTGTTTATTTATATCCTTTAAATTTTCAATTATATATTATATTTTTTTTTGTTTGGTATGATATAAAAAAGGATATTTGAATTAAAAATAAAATATGAATAAGTCTGGTCGTAAAGATTTTAATTTTACAAGGCCTACAAGCGAATTATTTCATAATATATTTTGTAAAGCTATTTTTTTAAAACTTACTGAGATGAAAAGATTGATCTACACAGATTTGAGTATAAAAAAAATGAATTACGGCCAATTCACAGTATAACAATTCATCGTGTAGCAATTCACCGTGTGAGTAAAATACTCATAAAGGGAATCGCAGGACCTAGGATTAATTTTTTTTAGATACTTTTAAAAGTTCTCATTAATTGAACTTTATTAATAGCGAAAAGAGTTAGTCTCGGCTTCTCTTATAGGATTACTTACTTTTATTTATTGGCGTTTAGAGCAACTTATGTAACTACAAGTTGTGATAGAGTTCTAACCACCTAATCATAACCATTCTTCAAGCGTTTCTTAAGTCATTGCGAACGGAATTGTTGCAAATGTAAAAAAATAACCTGATCATTTTATGATGCACCCTCTCTCAGTTATTGGCTTTAGCTTATAAAGAGTGAATCTTAAATTTTTACTATATTTTTTATTAAGGAACAATTTTATTACATTGCTTATGTGGTGAATTATCTGGATCCCTATAACAATATGTAACCAATTCAGTAAAGTATGTAACCAATTGTAAGGGCTGTGCTGAAGATGACGAGTCCATTGAACATCTTTTGTCACTGTCATTCTCTATGTAATAAAAAAATCAAATTTTTCGGTTTTTATGTTGCAGGAGATTTAATAGAAATAAGCAAGGAAAAACCTGCTAAGCTGACAAACTATATAAAAGAAGTGGGATGGCACGATTCGTGCTGAAAATAGGTAACGTTTCGTAAGGGGGTACAACGGAGCGTATGGTCTAGATACGAGGTTTTGGCCGCTTCCATTCAATTCATTAAAATTCTTCTCTAAAAGCTTTGGTTAAGAAATTTTTTAGCTGCTTTGATTCTGCCGCTGATATAATTTCAGTGAAATTACGATTAAAAAATTCAAGTTATAGTTACAAATAATGTTAAGCAAATTTACAAAATTTATATTCTCTATACGTTCTATAGTAGGGAGCCCCTTGAGCATTTTCATTTATATATATTGTGAAAAGTCAAAAAAGCATAATCCAGTCCAAGATTATTATTCGTTATATTAATATAATCACCACTTTATATTCGGTAGAATAGTTATGAATTCGAATTTATTATGAAGGTGTTAGCTGAAGCGTATTTTTTTATTCAAATTATGCAAGACAAAATATATATTTTTTTTTTTTTTTAATTTTTATATTAAATTTTTTACTTTTAAGGAATAAATTTAATGTGCAATAGAATTTTTATTTTTCGTTGAAAATACATTTTTTTTAATACTCGTATTTGGATGCCAACAAAAAATTCTGTAGTAATAGTGAAAGTAAAACTTTTAATTTTTAAATGTACTTGTAATTATATATTGAGTTTAGTTGGATAAGTGGATATAATATAATTGATGGAGATATTACTCTATAGCATTTACTGAAGGCTAAAATTAAATCAATTCTACAGCAATTTACTAAATCATTAACTTTTTCTTGTATCGAACCTCAGAATTGGTTCACATTTTTAACTACTTTTATTGTGCTGCCAACTTAAACATTAACGTATCATTCGGAATATTATAATGTATTTGAATGAAGTATTTTGTTAGTTTTACTATATTATATGTTTTTTAATATTACTGCAGTATCGTGAGACAAGTGATGTCGTACTGGATGAATTAATTCCCGGATTAAACATCAGATCGAAATATCGATGTCGCTTTAAGAGGACTCAGCTTTATATGATTATCGCAATAATAAAAATTTGTAATATGTAATTTCCATTTAACGATAATGAAAATTAAAAGTTTCTTCCCTGTAAAGAAACTTATATTTCGGAATCCATACAAAATTGGTAGGTTAAAATTTTAATAAACAATATCACGAAACTTCCTATTATTATGGTACTAACTAAAATAAAACTTAGCTTTGATATTTTATGTCAAATCTTTTAAAGCTAAAATATAATGATAAAAATTTCTATTTTTTTTTTTAAATTTGACATAAATCCTCTTCTTTATGTGGTTCACCATTATGTCCTTAATCTACAAATATTTTTTCTATTTTTTTGGTTCAACATTCGAATAATTTTTCAATAGATTTTTATGTTTTTAAATTTTATATTTTGCCCAATTTATCTTCTATATAACATTTATTGAGCCGCACCATCGCAACCACCCCATTAACTATAACAAAATTTTGTTCATATATCCTTTTAAAAAATATGTACAACATCACAAAAAAAAAAAAAAAACTCTGACAAACACAATCTACTAATCCTATAAAGTCAGCAATAAAAGTGCGAGTGGTTCTTTTATCTATTTGAGTATATAAGGATAACGATATCCTATATACATAAAGCTGAACAAATAAATTGTTTTTTTTTTTCATATATATATAAATAAATTCCTGTTTATAACAATAGAAAAAGGATTTGTAGTCTATCGATGACGACATTGTTGACGGCGGTAAAACTTAAAAATGGTCTAACAATATGAGAAACAGAGAGTGAGTGACCGGACTAACAAATCTATATAAAATATCCTGATTTTTTTTGTCATCATATTTTATTTAGATAGTAGATAGAATTTTAACATAACAATCTGGAAATTTTTTTTTTCTGTATATCCTTTTTTTTTATCTAAATATAATGGTTCACATTGAATTATAGGAAATGGTTTCTAGTTTTTTTTTTTTTATTATTGAATAACAGTTTTATAGAAGACGGACAGTTTCATGGGCATCAAGTGGATATATGATATGAAAAAAGGATATAAATTGATAGTTAAGTATATACTGATTTTGACTGTAGTAAAATAAGGATATTGAAGAAGATTTGCAATAATGATTATAGTAAATATATATAATGATAAAATCACTATAGAAAAATGATGATGGGGAATAATATATTGAAGTTTCTGTTGAAATAAAAGGGGAACAAATCAGATTTTTTATGTTGTGGCAAGTAATCTGCTTTTTTTTTGGGTAGGGGGAGTGTGGAGTTGTAACAAATATTTGAAAAGGATGCACATTTTTATCGTTTTTAAGAAATTTTGTTGAAAAGATTTATTTTCTGGTGGTCAGATCAAATTTTTATTAGAGAAAATTATTTAATTGGTTTCTTTTTTTTTTTTTAGAATGTTAATTTTAATTGAATTTGGACAGATTTTAGTTTAGTTCATTAGGAATTTATTGAAAAGATTGTCAATATAATTTTTATTGTGGTTTAAAATTGATGTGATATCGGAAATTTGGTTATTCGGATTATTCGTTAGATAATTTATTTAAAAATGTTGAAATAATGACTAAATGAATATCAATGAATTTAGAAATGTATGATAAATTTATTGGTTGTCGTTTCTAATCTTCTAAAACTCTTTCGTACCACCTACAATATAAATCTTATCAGTGAAATCAATTTTGGTGGCTTGATTAATCAACAAAAGGATAATTAAATTTAATGATTTTTTATTTTAATTAAGCGTTTAGCTTTGAATTTCATATTTTTATATCATTTCTAAATGGTTTTATCACTCAAAATTTCGTTTATTTTATCTTTAGTAGTTAGAATTGAAAGTTTTGATTTCCTCATACCGAAATATTATATTTATGTAAGTCAAAGCTTTTTCTAAATAACCAATTTTATTTCTATTTTAATGATTTAATAACAAAAACTCTCGTTATATAATCTTTGTAAATAATTCAATTTTCATAAATATTGTTAGGAAATAGCTATAAGTAATTCTTTATGAAATTTTATACTTTATTAGAAAAATATATAATAGTGATTTTCACTGTTCATCTAGTTAGGAAAAGTTATAATATAAAAATTTGTCATACTATTCATAAAGTTAAGGAATCTTCCTTACACAATAATGTAATCAAATAACTTTTATTTATGTATGTGTTATAATTTACAAGGATATTTTGTATATAGAGATAATGATTATATGGATGGAAACATTATTAGAAAAAATTAAAGTTTTCATATATAAGATGCTCCATACACCAAAAATTCATGAATGGCACTAAGAGGGTAGCAAACAAGTGAATATGGAACAATGTTGTTGCTCATGATTGTAGCGTAATACGGAATACAGGGATGGAAAGAGCGCAAAAACTACAGGATATTCTTCTATTTGTTATAATTTACAAGGACATTAGTATACTAGAGAAAACATATTAAGGAAATTGAAGTTTTCTTGAAAAAAAGGAGAAATCTTGAAAGCAAATTTTCATTTAAACTCTTAGTAAATATACAAGAATCTTTAAGGAAAATGAACTTTTAAAAGCTAAATGAAAACATAGATGGATTGATTGAAGAGTGGAAATCATGACGATATACTCTCATTTCAGGCATGAAAATTATTGGCTTTCAAATAATTCTTTAACTTTAATATCAGAATCTTTGGTCTGAATCTGAACCATTTTTGTAATAGAATTTATGCTTTATGCCGTTTACACTTTGATTGAGGAAACATATCATAGCAATTACTTACAATTGAGATGCTCTACATTTCAGATCACCGAATGGTCAATATTAACTTATCATTCATATTCCTATACATTTCAAGTATCCTGAGTGAATAACTTGACTATAAAGATGCGTTTTACTTGGAATATATTGTAATACCAAAATCACTAGATAACCAAAGAGCTTAAGGTGAGAGTTATTTACCGAATGGTCAATATTAACTTGATCATTGGGTAAATAACGATGGTAAATATTAACTTTCATTTACTCTTTCTATAGCTAATTATAAATTACTGATTTCCTAATCTTTTTCAAAAATATTACTTCTTTACCTATTTTTCTTTTTGACTATGATAAAATTTCCAAATAGTTTTCATATAATTTTCATTTTAATAAAAGTTTAAAGTTTCAAGTTAAATGAAGTTACTTCAAAAAAACTATTATAATAAAATTATTATTTATATTTGCAAGTATGACAATTTCATTTATATGAATTTTACTGTATACAAAATTTAATTTCTATTGCATATATCAGTACCGAAATTGTCTTGTAGTTATAAATTCTTAATATAATATTCAAATTTTTGTAATTAAGTTTTTATATAAAAGTATGTTTTTTTGTTTTGGAAAATTATTTAAGATTAAAATAACTTTTTTAATGAGAAAAATCTATTCATAGACATTAAATATATTTTAAAGTTTTTTGAGTTTTGTATAATTTATAGAAAGTTTATTATTTTTGGTTGTAGAAACTTTATAGCAAATATTTAAATCTTATTATCATAAAAAATATTTAACATAAAAATATGAAATGTCAAATTGTTTAATTTGCTTTAAATAGAGTTACTTGTAAACTGAGTGTCTCTATGAAATTTGACATATATATTTTGGTAATACTGTAATGTATGTGTCAAAGAAAACACACCTTGTGATTATGAAGCACACCGTGATATTTTTAATTGAAGAATGAATATAATAATATTTTAAAGTAAATTAATTAGATAAGTTACGTAAACATTGAGCATTGTAACATATTACATGTTAGAATATAGAAAAAAATTATATTTTATATAACTAAAATATTATAAAATATTAGAATTAACTCATATTCTTAATTGTATGCTTGAGATACCATTTTATGTGGTATCTTAAGATGTTATTTTAAGGCGCTGAAAGAGCCAATATTAAGAATTACACTACAACTGACATTAAAGGCTAAGATACTCGAAGCTTTTCAGTCCTGTTATCATAAAATTTCCAGTAATCTGAAAAAAATATCTACACAGAATCAGACAATCACACTGCCAGTGGATTCGATGTGTAGGTTTTGCCAACGCAAGGTCGAAAAAACAAAATACGTGCTTTGTAACTGTGAGGTGTTTATGTATCGTCTATTTGAAAACCTCGTAGGTTGTAAAGGCTATGTCGTCGATCCTTTATAAACAACTGTACTGTTTCAGTAACGAATATTTAGAATAGTTATCACAATAATTCAAATGTCTGCATTAATTAGGATTGTCTGTGGTCCACCTTTAGGCAGAACATAACCTAACCACATACAGAAATTGTATCGCTAAAGATTTTATTATGTAAAATGGAAGATTAGTAACCCATCGAAAGTTTCATTATCAATTACGCAACACAACTAAAACTAATTTATTAAAAATACTTCTAGGCCTCTTACGAGACCATTACGCTGAACCCATCACCAAATAATTCACCCAGTTCTCTCCTGTTATTAAAATTATCCAGTTTGTTCCATACCTGAATATTTTGAATCTCCGCATTCGGAGAAAATATCCAGTACATGAAATATCAAGTCCATGAAATTAGACATTTAATTATTTAGGCTGTAGACATATCAGATGTCTCTATGTGCTCCGTAATGCAAACTTACATATTAGTTAAATTTTTATTATTTATTCTGTTCGTCATGTCAGTTGTACGTTGCCGAATTTATTTGAAGTAAATTATTTTAATAATTTAATAAATAAAACATAAATTTTTGTAATTTTCTTTATTTTCAGTTTTTCTTTTGGTTGTTTAATAGTTATAAGGCTAAAGTATTTTAATATATAGTTTTTTTCTTGTTTTTTCTTTTTAAAATATATTTAGAAAATTGAAAGCAATAATTTCAGTTTAAAATTACTAGAAATAAATTTTTCAATAAGAATCAGGTTTAAAGTAAAAACATAAAAAAAGGATATATTTACACGAACTAATCAAAAGGATTCAATAAGTAAATACTTTAAGTACAAATCCTTAAGATGATTAGTTCGTGCAAATGACCCGAAATTTAAATAATATTCAAAAAATTTATTAAATGTTGCCATATTTTGCGCATATTCCAAGGAAAAGCATATTTTAATAATTTTTAATTTTACTTCTTTTTTATTAGTTTTTATTTTATATAATTTTTACTATTATTTATAATTTCCAATACAAATATTTTTATAATTTTTATTTTAATTATATAAATATTTAATTTTTATTTTAATTTTATAATATATTTCTTTTTTTTTGTATAATGATATCAATTATAATTAATTATTTATAACTTTTTTTAATTTTTGTTTGTTTTTGATAATAATTTTTGTTTTTTATTAATATATTTTTAACTTTTTAATATATTTATAATAATTTTTATTTTATATTTTTCATTTTTCATTTATTTAGAACCCTGCATTTTTGTCATTTGATTAGTTTTGTTTTAGTTTATCTTATTTAAGAAATATTATAATATTTTAATATATTCAACATAATTTTTTATTAAGCCTTAACTAATGTTTAAGTTTTTGTATTTTTACAATTTTACGTTTAGATACTAAAGGGTTAACCATAAACGTTTACGATAAACTGTCAAAATATTAAAATAGGTATTTGAAGAAAAAATAAATAAATAAAAATTTTCATTTAATTTTTCATTGAGTTTTTGATGAGTATAAGAAAATTTGAAAATTAAAGAATATTAGAAAATTAATTCAAAATAACATTTGTATTTATAATAAATTTCTGGTGTATCCATTTCGGTTAAATATTATTTGATTTTCGGTAACAAGTTCATCAAAGTTTTGTAAATTTGTTGAAAGTCTAGTTTGGTTAAACCCTTAAGAGATTTTTAGGATTACAGATATTCGGAATTTATGAGAATCAATAATTTGGTAATAATGGAAATTAACTTTATTTGGTATCAAAAATAATTTAATTAACCCTTTATCAATCGTAGTTTCGAATTTGTCAAAAAATAAAGTAAACAAATGAAAACTGAATTGAATTATTTATATTATATTTAGTAACTAAGTCACAAAGTCGTGTCATGATTCAGAGAATTCCAAAGATATTTCAATTAAATATTAAAAATATCGAAATAAATATTCAAATATTGGAAATAATCGTTATGAATTAGTTAGTAACACCAGTGTTGACGTATTTTTTGTCATACTAAAGCTCTACATCTAGAAGAATGTCGTAAATTTGGAGATATGCTAGTTTCTGGTTGTGATATGTCTAAAAATTGGAACAATTTACTGATATTTGTAGCATATTATTGTCTAAGAGAATCTAAAATCAAAATAAAATTTTAATTAGTTTCCCAATTGTTACAAATTGTCACAAATTCCGAAATCCTTGATGTTTCATGTACTTAAAAATATTAAATATTTTTTGTTTTTACAAATTTTTAAAGAAAATTTTGAAAATTTAGAGTTTAATAATTAATTTGCGACAATAATTCTCTTAAAATAAACAATAAATTTAAAAAATGGAAAATAAAAAAATTTTCATTTTCATATAAATAATTATATTTTTTAAAGGATTCTTACTAAAATCCAACTAAATATATTAATATACCATAAAATTGTAATATATTAAATTTAAATAATTTTATTGATAAATTACGTCGTAAATTTGAATTTGTATTTGAAATGTCATCTTGTGATGCTGACCATCCAAAACCATTATTTGTTATTTTATCTAAATTTGTTGATGTTTTTTGATCCGTCAGCGAAATGTCATTTTGATTAGATGAATATTTTGTATCTGGAAGGAAATTTTGAAAATAAATAAATAAAAATATTTGAAATATTTCAGTAAAAAGTGAATTTTAAGATTTTAGATAAGACTATTATGAAGGGATAGGGCCAGTATATTTCTTATCCAGGAACTTTTATACTTTTATTCAACATTTTTAAATAAAATGCCTTTAAAGTATCAACGATTCTAAGTGGATCAAGTAGAGATTTTTGGAGTTGGTTTGAAGTTTCTACTATTTTTAGATTCAGTGAATGAGCGCTCACAGGGCAGATTGGTTCGCAGATCTGGAATTGTTTATTGTTAGTAGCACCACAACGCTTAATCTTAAAACTTTGATTGTTTGTGAATCATAGTGAGGATAATATGTGATTTCCGATGGTAATGAAAATTGTACAAATCTAAGTTAAATGTAATCACGACTTAACTTCAGGTAATTGGAAACAAGCATAAATTCTGTAGAACCAAAATTCTATAAAAATTATTTTATTTCTTATACAAATTTGTTGCGAAAGCTACATGAAATTTTTAGTATGTCCAAAACATTTTTTCGATTAACCATTAAAGATCTATTAGCACATTTTCTCGGTATTATACTAATTATAATTTGTATTAATTATTAATAAAATTAAAACTTACTTTTCTCATTATTATTATAACTTGATTTTGGTATATTATTAATTCCATACTGCATATCCCATTCACCAGTAGTGATAATTCCTTGTGCTGTTGTTGGTGGATTTGAGACTGAAATATAATTAAATGAAAAAAATATGAATACGTCAATATATACACAAAATGATCTCTATATATTATTAAAGAAATCTGCAAAAAAACCATAACGATTTCATTTCAAATTCATATAGCCCTGAAGCACAACAAATTCTTTATTCAATAATCACAATCAGGAGACTCCACCAAAACAAATCAATAAAATTTTCATAAAAAAATATTTTCTTGTTTTTTATTTTTATTTTTAATTTCGAAAACAAACATATTATAATTTATTAAAATTTAATTAAAAATTCATTTAATAATTTCTCGCCAATTATTATTATCCTGACATAAAGCAAAAATTTAAAATTCTTGTTAACCAGCACCAAAATTTGATAATATTCTGACAAGGATAAACAATTATTTCCAATAAAATTCGATATACATTTCATTATGTGGTAAAATTGGCATACTGATGCTGTGTTGTGATGAGGTTAATATTTATTGAACCCTTTTCGATCAATTTAATTTTTTTTTTTTGCTTAAAATGGTAATTTTTTTCTGTTTTGTTTTTAACCGCACAGACAATCAGAACAAGTCCAGAGAATGTGTTTAATTATATTATACAATTATTTGTACGGTTGTAGGTCACTTGATCGCCAATTACTTGGTCGAAAATCATGACATTACAAAATTTGCCTACATAAAATCCGTACGATTTTCTACTCTATTTTTAATTAATAGTATTTTAGTAGGCTTCATTAAATTAGTATTCTAATCCACAATTAATCGAAAACAGAAGATTTCTTATCATCGAGAATCGAGAGCATCTGAGTGAACCATCTATCTGTATGGGTTGGTTGTTTGGTAGGTTTGAGAAGGGGGAAATCGAAGCGGCCAAACCTCGTTGTACCGCCTTACGAAACGTTACCAATTTTCACCTGCAAAATAAAAACGGAAAATGTTTAATTTTTTAGTACACAGAGAAGGACAGTGACGTAAAATATGTTCAATTGTATCGTCATCCTCACAACAGCCTCTACAAGCGGTTTCCGTTGTCAGTCTTAGTCACACGGGATATTTACGTAATAGTAAATTAATGCTCCGTAACTATCCACTTGTATACAGTCTGTGCATGGGTTTGGTCAAATTTAGAATACTTCTCGATTGTTTAGTTTGGATTACATGTTACATGTTTGTAATCCATATAAATAGTAAGAGGATATCCATTTGTTTTATAATAGTAGCAAGGCACTAAATGCAAGGCAACTAATGCAATTTTTCTAACTTATTAACAATATAAAATTGAACTGTGTTCAGACATTTTTGGACACAAGATTCTATTCCTTTTTTAAATAATATCGCAGGATCCCACAACTATCCTCAGATATATTTTAAATTTAATTACAGCTGGAAGCAGGATAATATTAGTACGGGCTGTTTTAAAAGTTTTGGATCAAAAACATCAATTTCCATTATATCAAAATAATTAGTTTCAATAATATCATATTATTGAATAATTCAAAGTATTTTCGAGCAAATGATATATTCGGACAAGTGAATTACACAAATATATAAAAGAACAAAATTGATGAAAAACAAAACCAATTCTTCTCTAACCAACAAATATGGAATGTCTACACTATGCTGTGGATACCCATACCATATTGACCAATAAAAATAAAACCACATCAATTTTAACCCCTGGAGGCGATAATTAAAAATGCAAACAACAGCGATGGTAACGTGAATTCAACACGTGACATCCGAAGTGATTATTTCTGGTATATAATATGATACCACAAAAAATACAAAAATTACCATGTAAAACATTCATTTAAGCGGATGTAATTTTCATGTGTTAATTATAAAATTGTCAACCTTTTTTGCGGAATGATTACAGAAAAAAAATATATATTTGAGAAATTAAAGATGTACGTACGTACGTAACAACGTAACGTATAATAAATATCAAAATAAGGATACAAGTATGTAAATGAAATGTAAATTTGCAAGTTAAAATAAATTGTTTTTTTTTTTTATATACGTTATTAGAAATGGAATTACAATTTTTGTATGAAGGACCAGTAACAGATGGAAAATAATTTTCTATAATTTATTTATAATAAAGTCTCTAAAACATGATAAATAAAATTAATGTTGATTAAAATTGATTTATATATGAAATTGGAATAAATTTTAGAAGTTATTATGATCCAACTAAAAACCATTTTCAGTTAATTTATGTTCATTTTAGAGACTGTTTTGTGATGCAAATAAATAAACGTATGTTAATTTTAGGATAAATAAATCATATTAAAATTTCAGATGTTTTTCGATTGCAGAAAATTATGATGGCTATAATACTAATTATTATGTAGATACATCCCGCAAGAATTCACTTATTTCAATGTTAAAATGTGAATGTTTCTTTTTTGATATTCAGGGGTTTTGGATAGTCACAGAAATATGGTAGAAATAAGTTGATAAATTGTGGTATGTGAAAATATTTGGTTTTGGTCTTCTGAAAAAAAATGAATAAAAAATATAATTTCATAATTTATGAATTTGGGAATTATTATGGTTCAATAAATTGAAATAAATAATTTAGAAAATTATTCAACCTTTCTGTGTATTAAAATATAATTTAGTGAATCAATTTAATTTTTTTTGTGTTTTCAAGAATGATTAATAGATTGTTAATTACCGATATAAATTCAAATGATAATTCATTTATGTTATGGCTAATGATTGGTGTCCTAACTTGATCGAGGAAATAGTCAACATAATGCAGTAGTGGAGGACATAAGATAAATTATATGTAACAATCTGGGGAATAGCAGATAAAGACTTAGGTTATTGAGTAGTTAATCGGAATCTAAGGATATTGGGAAGTTAACCATAAATCTAAGGAAATGGAAGTCCCTAGATTCGTGAAGAAGCGGACTGGATTATATCTTTGAATGATACATAATTTATTGTTATAAAAATCAACTAAAATGATTTTGGTAAGTCAAAGAGTGGTTAAGTGTTTTGGTGTTACTTGGCAAAGAAAGTTACTCTTCATTTCTTAGCTAACTACAGTTTTAAGGTAAACTATATTCTACCAAAAATTATACTTACAACATTCATGCTATTTAATTCCTATTTAAGATATACTAGAATTACATCAATGATAATCAAATGACTATCGTATATTACTCTCGATGACTGAATAATGTTGTTGATTGATCTATCAAAACATTCTTTATAAATGATATCAATTTGATAATAAAACCATATCCTACATCTTTCTATATCATGTGATAATCCCAAAATAACATTCCTCTTTCCGTATTCTTTTAAACACTACTAGAAAGGAATTACTTTACAAAGAAGATGTGAAACATAAACGCGATGTTGTCTTTATTAAAGAGGAAATCATGTGCAGAGGAAATATATATTTTTATTATACTTTAACTTCCCTAACTCTTTCACAAGACTAAATACAAGTTTAATTTAAACAGGATAGTTTATTAAATATTTTATAATCCTTTAGCTCTTTAACTCTCGATCATAAAATCTACTTTTCATAATTGACATTCTAAAATTATTTGTTGATTTTAAAATCTATGGTATTCAAATTAAATTTTAAGATGAAATTTTATATTGATATCATTTCGATTTTGAAATCATTTATAATTATTAATGGTCCAAAATATATAAAACTATCAATTTCAATCAAATCATATACAGAGACACAAACTTACAAAATTTTACCTTATTTTAAATATATAGAAATGTTCTAAAAAATTAACTAGTTTAGGGAATTCGCCAACCCCATAACAGAAGGAAGAAAAAAAGAATATTTTTGAACCACTATTCCATCAAAATTCTAATTGATACCACAAAATATTTAGATCAACAAATTTTTTGATGGATTTTGTTGTTGCTGTAATTGATCTATATATATAATACAAACAGCATAAATCATACAATACATCAGAGAACCATAAAATCAATGACTTAATTGCTTGTTAGTTTTTATGTTGTGATACATGATTGTCACGTGTTTGCCATTGATTTGAGTTCAAATAAAAAATATATATAAAAATTAAATTAATTCCATATTGAAGTTAGTGTATGGACTTATGGTTTTTGGTTTTTGGTTTTGGTTTTTATATTGGGGATTTATTCAATGATTTTTAAATGGAAAAGTTTTTATTTTTACAACCATTTTTTTTATATATATACACTAACCACCAGTGACCATCATCCTTCAAATTAGTTTCTTCTATATATTTATAATAAATTAACATCATGGGGGATTTTATTAGGATTTAATGTTTTCAGTTTTATATTATATTTATTGACACACCAGCAAATCAAAGAACAGACAAAATTAACTCTATATTATATTTATATATAGTTTTATTTTGTGCGTGACTTTTGCCAATAGCTTATATTAGTTATTAAGCTAAAATCAGAGAAATCTGCAGTAATTGTGGAAAAAAAGAATTGGTAATTTGTGATAGAGTTATTTATTGGATGGGGGGATATTATCAATTGATTTTAGTTCATTAAAGCAACATGAGAATATAAATCAAACTAAAAGTTAGGTAAATTTATTTGCTCATTGGGGACAAATATTTTGAAAATTTTGTTTATTAAGTTGAAGAAAAAATTTAGTTCATTTAAATTTTTTAAATAGAATACTCGTGAAATGATAACGTAACAGCAGTAATAGCTTAAATAAGGCAGTTTTCCCCAATAAAACCAATTAGAAAATTAGTGGCGGAAATGTTGACAATGGATATAGATAAGCTTTATTTAAGTTTAATTTTGCTAGCTAATAAATATAGAGAAGATTTATCAAAAACATTAAAAATAATGTAAAATTTTTGATATGAATTCGATATGGAATTTAAATGATTATCCCAATGGGCGCAGAGTTCCTTCATATGAGTAGATTTAGAGTACGAATTATAACTGGAAGCATCTATACATAATGGGACTAGCTTCTAATAATGTCTGTAGAATGAACGAATACGAAGAGAAATCGACTGAACACACCTTGAATACAGATTTATGGAACCATTACATGGAACCCACTCAAAAGCTTCATACTATTCTTAATTGAAAGTACTTGTCTTGTGGGTTCTTACTTAATAACTACATCACAATGGGCCCATAGTGGCTCCAGAGGTTTGAAACAATGAGATGGACTATTAAATAATTAGTTTCCACTATCTTTTCTAGTTTATAACAACTAAAATATTTTATTCAGAAAAATCATAAATTCAAAATTTAAAATTTACTTCAAAAATATCAAAATTAAAGTAATCAAAATTTGAGAGTAAAAGCTAATACCAAAAAAGTTAAATTTAAAATTTGTTTTTTTAATTTTTTTTTTGTTTTATTTTGATGAAAATATATTAAAATTTATTTTCATTTCCCTATAAAAAATTTCCTTTAAATAAATATTTAAGAATTATATATTTATGTCACCTCTACCAAAAAAAAAATCCTTCCAATGAAAACGTGAAAAAATCTTTGACTATTTATGTAAACATAGAAAAATTCCAAAGAAAAAAAATATATATCAGAGATAATTGCCAATAAATCAATTGTCCCTTGTATAACATTCTCAAAAGGATATCAGTGCCAAAAAATCTTTAGTCTTAAATGTTTTGTTGCTATTATTGTAAACGAAAATAACTGAAGAATGACACTGCCACGAGTGCTTTCAAAGGCAAAAAAAAGAAATTCTTCTTCATAAAATTAATATCTTTTAGTAAAAGTTAAAAGATAACATTCACACAAAAATTGTAATACTATTGAAGGAGGAAGGATAGAAGTGTATGGATGCCAATCCGAGATTTATAAAAAATTCGTATATACGATATATATACACAAAACAGCGAAAAAGGATGAAGAAAATGATATTCTCTTGGTATGTAATGATACACTACTGATAAGGGGATTGTTCTATATATGATTTTCTATATAGATCACTTCAAAATTTCCCTTCGTCTCGTATATATTCATTAAAAAGAGGGAATCCTGTACAATTTTGAAGCTATTATTTATAAATAGGCCAACGATGAAGTATTTTTTTTTATTATTATTTTGAATTTTTATTTATATTTCTCATCACACACTTTTTACCATTTGTAGCTACGATACCCAGTTATACTTTGCTATATAGCTACTCTAATATTTATTTTGTATATAAGTCTCATTTGTGTACCGCAGGGTGTTTATTCAATTCGTGTAACTTTCTATTTCCGGTTTGTTTGACTATACAAGAAAATTATTTTTGAATAAATAAGATTGTAATATTGTAATTTGGTGATGAGATTTAGTTTCTTATGACAAGTGAACAATTTGCTAATATTTTGTAACCAAAATAAAATATTAAATATTTTTGGAAATTTTGATAATGATTACATTGGTGAGTAAGCGAACTACTACATCGATTTAGTAGACACAACATGAATGACTCTGCCTCTAAATCTAAACTGATCATGGATACTGTAGCTATATCTTATATACAGTAAGACGTAACGTGGATACGATACTATAAAACGACAACTAAAGTTTGAGAGTTTTTAACTCGGTTGTGTCTTTAAAGCAATGCAGTTATTTTCAATTTAAAATTCATACAGGACCTGGTTTTGTCGGGAACTTTATTAAAAGATCAATATTTAGTTTAAGAAAAAGCACGGATTTATTAGGAAACTGCCAGCGGTTTTCATATTTTGGATATTCTCTTGGTTAACTTTTTCTTTTAATTTCTTTTATGTGACTTCTTCTACTAAGCTTACTTTGTGTAGGGGTTTAGTAGAAGTATATATTTAATGAAATTTTTTCTTTTTTTTACTATTCGTATTGCTTGACTCGTTATACTTTGTAGTGGGCAGTCTAGTTACTTAAAGGTAGTGAGAACTGGAATGACACCAACTCTATAATTTTCCTTGCTTTTATCAGCCGTTTCTGTAATTCTGAAAAAAAATCTGATAAAATTGACATAAAAAACGAATAGTCTTTAAACAGATCAGTAACAGATATGAGCTATACAATTTTACTTTGTGCTACAGATTTTTATAAACATAACTAATTGAAACACACGAGTAAAAGATGGCTTTCAGTAAATTGCGGTTGAGTACTAAAGATTATGAATCTTTTAATAAATTAAACTTCTTAGATTCTAGACTGTTCTTTAACCAAATCTCTAATAAATTAATTTAAATAAAAAATGGAAATCTATTTACCGGATCTCCGTATCTATTAGGAGGGTATACATAAATAAAAACAATTTTTTTGTTTGTACATTTTAAAGTAGAGGTTTTTACGCGCGAGTTGTTTTTTATTGGTTCTCAATTTCTGTTTTACACACAAAAAACAAAATAATAAACAAATAGATGACAACAAAACTCAAGTCCTTAAGGACACGTCGTCGTCCTTTTTTTTTCTTTGGGAAAAGATAAAGAATTTTCCATTTTAACATTTAAGAATGGATTGAAACGACTAACGAATTTTAATCGAGTTTATTTGTGTTGTTCATTTTTTTTTTTTGGTATCATTTCAACTGTGACAATTTTTCTGTTTATTTATTTTATATTATTATTGTAAATAATAATTTAAATAAAATTTTCTATAAATATATAAATATCAACAGAATTTTCCTTATAAATTCCATTTAGAAACTTAGAAAGTCAATAATATAGAGAATAATGAATAATCATTAATATTGAAATTTTGGATTTAAAATTCTTAAAGTTTGTTTAACTTTAAAGTTAAACAAAATTTATATAAATTTTTATCAAAAATCTCAGGTAGACAAAAATTATAATAAATTATTTTGAAAATTTTACAAGATTAGAATCAGTAATTAGAAGGATCTGCTTACATTAAAAAAAAAAGAACGAACCACAGAAACAAAAAGAAAGAAATTTTCAAAATAATTGTTACAATCTAGATAAAAAATTTAATGATAATAATTGTTTAAGGACCTTAATATTCATGAATTACATTACTCCACACAACGTATACAGATATATAAATAATAAATATACAAATATATCAAAATTATGCCTAAGGATATTTTGTTTTTATATGACAGTTAATATCGTTTAATTTTAAATTGGGTGAAAGATAAATATTTTATATTGTATATAATTTTTAGGGTCCTTTTAAATATGATTTATAATTAATTTGTGACATTACAAAAATGTGTAATGTTTTTATGTCAAAAATAGATAGTAATTTAGTCATAAACTCAATTACTTTGGGTTACTGACATTGCATTGTGAATGAATGGAATTACTTTTTTGATAGTTTAACTTTGTAACTTTGTTCAGTCGCGTTGAATTTGTTTTATAAATTCGGCATAAGATATTAAAATAATACCAGACTCAATTGCAATTAATTATGTAATAATTTTTATATAATTTTGATTCGGTAGTTCTTTAAATCATCTATTTTTATCATAGAAATGAAAAATTATTTAATTATAATTTGAGTAATTTATACAATTAAATTTTAAATTTAATTGTATAAATTAAATTTAAAATTATGAATTATATTGTGAATACAGAATTTATCAGAGTTTTGAGAAAAGAATTAAGTTACGTAAACCTAAAAATATTCCTAATTTTTTCTGTACACTAAAAAATTAGTCTATTTTTCATTTTTTAATTCCAAATAATCAATTAATAACATTTTTTTTTTCATATTTCAAATTGCGTTCCTCTCTAATTAGTGATTGTATTTTTTGATTATATTCTGGTTTATATGTTTATAAACTGCCAAAAATTAGATTAGATTAAATGATAAAGGGGTCGTTGATCCAGAAGTACAAACCTCCATCTCCCTACACTACGATCTGTAGAGATCTATTGTGCCAACCTACTAATATTTGGTCAGTTAATACGCAGGCTTCTGTAGAAGCGTAGAGTTTTTCTGACGGCCTGACCCCTGATTCCGAGAGGGTTCAGAAATTCCTTATCCACGTGTGTCAGCCTTTTTCGGGCAACAGCCTCGCAATCACAGAGGATGTGTTCCGCAGATTCTTCACCATCCGAACAGAACCGACAGTCACTATAATCAGACTTTACGATTTTGTTTAGGTGATACCTGAGCGCCTAGTGGCCCGTGAACAGGCCAGTTATTGTACGTAGCTCGGTTTTGTTAAGTGTGAGAACTCCTTTAGCCATTTTGTTTGAGAAATATAGGAATCGGTTACCTAGACGTATGCCTGGAATGTTGTTCCAGTATGTGTATTTCTCTTTATTTTCCCATTCCCTTATTTCTTCCATTATGTGACTTTGGAAATGCCGCAGAACAGTTCGCGTCCGATGAATGGCCGGTCAGCCCCAGTTCTAGCTAGCTTATCGGCAATTTCATTGCCAAACATTAAGAATTATTCAAAGAAAAACTTCAAGAAATTTGACTTTTCTGTTTTGAAGGTTGACCTTCTGAGAAATATTTAAATAATTCAATCAAATTGAATTAATTGTCACAGTGTCTGAGTTCGAAATCAGTACATGTATACTGATAGAAATAATAGAATTGAACAAAAAGTTGTGTATATAAAAAATCAGATAATCAGATAATGCTAATTAATGTCAAAGCTAATAAATCATGTGTACGTCTAGCTCTAGCTTCTAGAAAACAAGAACATATTGAGGAAACTTATAAAAACTACTAGATCGTAATACTAATACTTTGGAAGTATTTCAACCCTTATTGATATTGATCTAAAATCAATAAGGGGTTTTCCAGATGTTACATACTCCAAAAATAAACAATAATTTCACGAAATTTTTCATTTTAAAATTAATTATATTCTGTCAAATTGCATAAATTTTAAAATTTATATAACGATCTAAAACAATATTGTAGAAAATAATCATTAATTTATTCAATATTAATGGCTTTACATCTCTCTACAATCAATTTTGTTTTATTTATTTTTTTTAAAATAATTATCCTTTTTTTTTACATAATATAAAATATATTGTCATTATATATTTTAACAAAATTTCATTAAAATAACCACAAAATTTTAAATACGCTAACAGAATAACAATAATAATAATTATTTATACGTTGACAATATCAAATGCAGATGCAAATACAAGTCAATACAGTGTCCTTTTTCATTGTTATTATTATATGAAAGTGTATTAACAAAAAAAGGATAAATTCAGTTTTATGTATATAATAGTATTTAACTTATTTTAATAATTTTAGTTTTCAGGGCACGTCACAGTATCCGTACTGCAGCTGTAGACAAAGATATTGCGTTTAGTAAAAAAAAATTAAAATAATTATATCAAAAATTCAACTACAACGAAAAACTGATTATCCTTTTAAAATATTTGTTATTTTGTTGTTGTTACTGTAATGTTGTTGTTCAGTTTGACATAATACTGAAAATTTTGATGAAAAACTATTTATAAGAACTTAAATGAATTCAGACACAAAAAATTTTCTCTTTATATTTAATTATTTATGACAACAATTTCATGAATTTCATTAAAATCATTTTCCTCATCCTTTTTTTAATTGTAGTATTGTTTATTCCTTTTTTTAAAAAAATGATTGTAGACAATATGAAGCCTGGTGGTGAGTACTACTACTAAAGTAATTTATTTCCGTATTTTATACAAAACTATAAATATTTATTTAATGTAAAATTAAATTTTGTTGTGGGATAATTATTTATTCTTTTTGTTTTGAAGAGTCCTTGGGGTTGGGGGGTGAGGGTGGTTGTTTTGGGCTTTGCAATTGTATTTTAATAATTGAAACTATGTTGGGAAATTTTTTTTGATACTTCAAATTGTTGAGGTTATATACCCAAAATAAGAATTGTCAGAGTTAATGATCATTGTCCTTGTCTCTAAATTATTATTGTTAAATAGGAGACGATAGAGATGTCTTTTTTATGTTGTTGTTATTTATTTACAGAAAAACGTATACAGAATGGTAATTTAACAACAACAAATACAAAAAATTTTCATGGGAAAATATAAAATTTTTTGCATTTGTGGTTTTTTATTTAAGGTGTGTTTATTTTTTGTGAGAATTCTTTAATATTTATGTCACGTAATTTGAAGAAATAATAAGATTATTTTTAATATTTTTCTTCTTGTGAATAATTAAATATTAAAAAGAAAAAGAAAAATCCTTTTACCATTTTCAAGTGTTGATAAAAATATTTTTTGAAAATTTATTTTATATAAATTTGTTGCATTTGGAAAAATAAATACTTTACAAATTTTCACACAATATAAATTTTCAAATATAATAATTAAATTAAACAGAAATATTTTTTTTAAAGGAATAAAAAGGATTTAATAATTCAATTTAATTTAACGTAATTCTTACAAAACAATTGAATTAGATGAAGAAATGTTTGTATATTTAGTGAATTATATTTTAGATTATAATTATTATGATTGCATTTAACAGGCTACATTAAATTTTATGAAATACAATTGAATGATGCCATTTTGTGTATAGTATTCAAAAGAAAATTAATGTCAACATAATATTTTATATTAATATTGTGACCTACATTGTAAGAATTGTTTTATTTCGATGTTTTTGCAGGGATCTATATGAGATTTATGTGACCGGTAGCCAGAATATATGAATTGGGCTCATATTCACAATATTCACGGTAGATCTGGGTGTAGTGCAAATTTATTTAAAATAATATTTTCAACATTAATTGGTAAAGTATTACTTACTACAGAGAAAGTCTCTTTAAGAAAAAATGTATTTAAAATACTGATGTTAATCTTATTTGTCAAATGTCTTTTATTAAGTTAATTAATTTCTTCATCATTATTACACTGATGGATGGTTCATTAAATTTAAACTGAGTTCGGTCCAAAAATATGAAACCAATTATTTAATATTCATTTACATACAAAATAAAATTGATGTTTTTGAGTTTAGCCAGGAATAAGAATGAGAAATTGGTTCAAGGACTAAATAAATTAAAAAGTACTGTATTACAAAATTAATTTATATAAAAAAGATTATTTTTTTTTGTTTTTAAATTCACAATAAATATTTTAACTTTAACATGTATCAATCAAAATTACATTCCGTTTCAAATATTCTGTACATTTTTTTTTAAAAACTTACCATAAAGTCTTATTATTCCATCAGTTTCACCTCTTGGATTTTTTGCAACACATTTATACATTCCATCATCACCACTAGTTACCCCAATAATAGTTAACTTCATATGTGTTTTATATAATGGTTCACCAATAGTTGATTCAACCCTAAATACACAGTACGAAATAATACATTTTTTCATATTATCATTTGTATAAAAATATAAACTAATATTAATACACAAATCATAACATCACACACAGAGACACAGGATATTAAAATGTCAAAAAAAAATAAATAAATACAAATTTAAGGATTTATTACATCAAATAAACAACAATTTTTTATATACATATATTAAAACAAATATTATTAACTTACTTATATTTAGTTGAATCATGTATTATTGGTCCTTCACCTCTTGTCCAATAATTTAATGATGTTGGATGTGCTTCAGTAAAACATTCAATTGTTACATTATAACCTTCTGGTGCACCAACTAATTGATGTGGTATTAGTAGCATTGGTGGAACTAAAAAAAAAATTGTTATTTTATTTTTAATAATATCCTTTATGTAAAATCTTTATTTTTTATCAATTATCCTTTCTACAAAATCTCAATCAGTCAATAAGAAAATACCCTTGTCAGTTATAAATTTTTATAAATACTTTAATTAGTCTTGATTTTATCTTAATATTTAAAGAATGCATATCCTTTTTTTCTGTACGTTCATTCTTCCTGTATACATAATTTTTCACAACAACAACAATAAACATCCTTTTAAAAGGTTAAGAGAAAAAAAATAATAATGGAAATTTTTTTGTTAGTAAATAATATAAATTTAAAATATAAATCTTAAAAAAAAATTACTTGCAAAATGAAGAAAATAAAGAAAACCGTCAAGAAAATTACAATGAGTTTAAAAAAAATAGTTAACAATAGGAAAATTCTGCTGAGTGAAAAAAAAATGAGTATACAGTAATTAGCATTAATGGCGTTTACCATTAAAAAAGGCACTTAATGTATGAAAAAAAGTAATTTTTTTTTTGTTATCTCAATTAGACAAGGACGAAGGATATTTTTTTTTATCCATTGAGGATAAATTAACGAAAATAAGAAAATTTTAAAGTTTTTTAAAAAAATAAAAAAAAAAAAAAAATATTTAACTTTATAAAGGATTTAAATTAAGGATAAGGTAAAATTGAAATAATTTTTTAGAAATTTTTATTAAATTCCATTATTATAAACAAAATATCTAAATTTGGCTTTAATATAATGGAAACCAACAAATAATCTTAATTAGTGTTAACATCTCAGTGAAATCAGCTCCTAAAATACAAAATTGGCAACAATGTATTCCAATTTCACATTATTCTGCCAATGACAAAATTGAATCGCAACCAATTCGCAAATATTTCATAGTTTTGAAGCTGTTTCGAGTACTATAATTTAATGGAAATCGTCAGATTTGTGAAGGAAATAACCTGGATACCTTGAATGTACAGAAATGATCTTTCAAGATTGACCAGAAGAAACAGTGTGTCGTTAGGTGTTTATGGAATATTGAGCTAGTTTAACTATAATAAGCTAGCAAACAAAAGTAGCTAATAAGTTTTTTTGTAGGTAAAATATTTCATCAAAAATGTTTCGATATTTTTAATGAGACTAATTAAAAAATATATAAAATAACGAAATGGCTTCTTGATTTCAATTTTTTACTAACAATAATTTTTTTCCTTTCTGCACATTTATAAAAATTTTAAATTTTTTTATTATAAAAATTACTTAAAAAAAAAAAATCGTTAATAAAAAAACTGAGAAAAAATCATGAATTCAAGACTTACAAAAATATCACTTTAATATAAATGACTATCGTGTGTCTTCTTGTTTTATACAGGGTGAACCATAACTCATCATGTACTTTACAAATTTAATAGCTTTTTCATTTATGTACTTTTTATAATTTTATTTTATTTGTTTTTAAAAATATACGATGGGCCATTCACGAGCGTCATGTAGAGGCTAGTATGGATCCATTCACCATCGTCAAATGCACTCCGTTAGATGTACGATCTATAAATCATTGCTTTCGAGAAAATCTTTGGGCCTTCGAAAATAAAGATGAAACTGAAAAGCGGTTGAAAATAGGCCTGAGATGTGGTTTCAGCAGGATAAAGCCACTGTTTTTACTGCCTGCATCACAATTACACTTTTAAGACAATTATCAGATATTCGGAAAATAATTATTAACTGCGTTCGCCAAATTTGATTGCATCCAAATTTTTTATAGGATTATTTTATAAAATTATCCTCGAGCTCAAAGCAAACATAAAGCAGAAGTTCGAGTACTATATCCACAAAAAGGCAATAAAAAATGTTCTATAAAGTGTTCATCATTGCGACATCGGAAAAATTGGTCATTTATGATTAAATTAACATTAATTTACTAATTTTTTTTAAAAATATTTTCTATATTTTATAATAATAATAATAGTTATTACATTTTCAAATACCATGGTGAATTATGGTATACCCTGTATAATTTACATAGTAAATTTTATAATATTACTTAAACTGAAACTATTTTCAGTATTTTTATCTTTCTATAAATCAAAGTTTTAATCATTTTAAATGTTGCAACAATGTAAACTGCAATACACAATTGTAAATATTTTATTAAACATCAGTGAATATTTTGTATTCAATAAAGTGTAGAAGTTTTAATGGAATTCAAAGACATAAGGACATGAATTTAAGTAACGAAATGTTAACCTATAATTTTTAACTAAAAATTGTCACTAAAAATTGTTTACAAATTATTCTTGAATTCGAGACACAATAATGAAAAATGCTAAAAGACAGAATGATGTATTGATTTTAAAATGAAATTATCGTTTCTATATTGAGTGATGGAAATGTCTATTTTGTTTTACTTGAACCATCTTTACATATAGATAAAGTATTGAAATAGAATCAAGGTAAAAGATGGATTAGTTTTCTGACAAAAAAAAAAAAGAAGGATTTCTTGAAAATTTCATTCTAGATAGAAAATAGTGTATTTTTGTGACTGCTTTGAAAACACAACGAACTTTAAAAGTTTTTTATTCATTCTCGACAATATTTTCAGGAAAATTATATGAATTTAAATTAACTAATAGATGACAATCTTTAACAATTTTTTTTTTGGAATTAAAAGTATTAGTAAACACACTCTAGGAAACAGAGTTCGAATATGATAGAGTAGTTTCAATTCCATACTTTTGGCTAAGTAAAATTTCTAAGAAGTAGCTTTCCGAAAATTCAGTGTTTTAATGATTGGAATTCGAATAAAAAGATAATGTAAGTGCGATAATAACTTCGAATTTCGATTACATTTCCTGAAGAAGTGTACATTTGGTCAGTTTCTTTAGAGCCTTAGAGCCTTGGGCGTTTAAAGTGTCAACAATGAATAAGCTGGAACCTAGAAGCGTTTGCTATATGATTTTTTACCGTCGTTTGAAGAAAATCACTTGGACAGACAGAATAACAAATCTTAAGGTTTATAAAAAGTTAGAAGAAGAAAGAGAATTGCTTCCAACAATCAAAAAGCACAAAGATTGAAATATTAATTCCTCTTATTAATCATTCAAGGATTAAAAACAGATGTCGAGCCTGGAGAACATTAAAAACTGAACCGTTTTGAAAACAATTGGTAAACTGGTTCACACAGCAAATATAAATTAAAGTCATCAATGCTATCGCCAAAATCCATTAGTGGAGATGCAAATTAAAAAGGATTTGTCAAGGCACTTGTTTCTGATTTTTATACAAAAATAAACTGAGATTGTAAATGGTAGTTGTATATCTGTATATCCATTCTACATCATAAATAAATTAGTTTAATTTATTTCTAGTTCGTAGTAGTTTCTTTAAGCACAAAACAAATGTTTGATTAAGTTTATTAGAATCGTGGAATACTTATTTGTTTCCCAGTCTGTAATATGTTTAATCATTTTTCCATATTTTACTCAAAAGCAAATTTACTAAGGTAGCGAACATGAATTTAACACAACGATTTTCGGTTAATTCTATTGCTGGATAGAGGTGTTAGCTAGATGGGCTTTTTGATTCATACTTAAGCAAAAAAAATGATATCTTTTTTCTGCTCCCTTAAAAACAAACCTCAAAAATTATATACTAAAATATATCTACAAAAAAAATCTGAACAAAATTTCACAAAAAAACTTTTAAAATAAACAGATGTCAAAAATCAGATAAGTTCTTTTAATTAGAAACAAAATATAAAACAAAAATCAAAAATTTTACATCTTTTATTATTCATTTTTTTATTTTTAATATTACTTTTTGACTAAGTATATAAAGATCCTTAACATAATATCCTTTTAATTCTTTAACTAAGCATAATATCAAATTAAAAGTCAATGAAAAAAAGATAAAATTTCTTGTTATGCTTTTCTCTCTACCCGCCATAGTCATAAAAAATATGCTACTAAAACGATTATCTTTTATGTTTCATCTGAGATTTTATTCGTCTTTTTAAGATAATTTAATATAATAATAAAAAAATTTCATATCTTTGTAGAAATATCAGACAACATAAGTTTTGTCATATTCCACGGAATTTAATTGCGGTGGACTTTTCCATACTTTAACAACTACTTTTCGGTACATTTAAACTTATTTTATTACAAAATTTTTAACAATGAAACTTTTATTCTGACATCAATATTTTTTCTACAGTATTTAACCTAACGTTGCAACGTCGTAAGTTTATAAAAAATCACTGATCAATAAAAAAATTTCGATTAAAAATATTAATTGTAATTCAGTTTGATGGTTAAATGATGATATTTACTAAAAATCCTTTAAATATAAAAGTTATTATCCTTAAAAGAATCGATAATGGGATAGTGCCAATAAATATTAGACTGTGACGAAGGCCATTTGGGTGATGAGTCTTTTTTGTTTTTGGTTATTGGATAATAATAAAATATGTAAATCCTTTTTGTGGAACGTTATGTTGTCATACCAACAAAAACAAAAAAATAACCAGAAAATTGATGTGCAAATTGCCATTTTAACATTAATCCTATTTGAAAATAGCAAAAAGCTATTTCATGAAAATTTCATCTTCAAACATTCTAAATTTTTTATTTTGTAGATAGGACGACATTTATAATAAATTATAAAGAATGAGATAATTTAATGTTAGGGTTACGAAAGGTAGACATCCTTTGATAAGAATTTAGAAACCATGAATTTTCTATGCATATTATAAGTTGAATTTAAAAAAGCAATAAATTATTTTGAAATATTACTATAAAAATATTATATACATACAATAATACAAAATGAATTTCTATTTAAATGGAATATTGTTGGTGTTAATTTTGACACGATTTTAAGAAATATTTTTTAAATTTGATGTAAGTTTATAATAAAAACTATAATACCAAATATAAAATTGATAATGAAAAATCGATAATAGTGCAATATTTATGATTCATTCCAAATATTTATGATACGATAGTAAAATTAATTAAAAGTATCAGAATATGAACCTTGAGCTGTTACTTTTCTGTTACTTGTCTGGATGTAAAACTCTGTTACATTACATGAAATACAGTGAAGAAATCATAGTTTTAACAATGTAATTAATATATAATAAAATATATGCTAAATTTATCCAATTGAATTCCCCAAGTTAGCATATTCGGGAGTCTGCCGAAAAAACGATAACTTTTGTAATATGATACATCGTGGTAACATTAATGCAAAGAATTTCATAATAACTTTTCTAAATATAATGATATAAAAATACTCTTTTCAGCAGCTCAAAGTTAAATATCTGGTAAAGACAGCTCAAAGTTAAATATCTGGTAAAGAAATAGAAGACGAGCTCGCATGAAACGATTTAACGAACAACAACTTGGACACTTGTCAAATAGGTTACACAATATCCAGTGTCCAAAAGATTACTAACGATGTGGACCAAAAACGAGTACACATTTATATTGTTGGGGAAGCAGCACATTTTATCACCTAATTTTTTATTTATGAACAAACCAATTACTGGAATGTATACCGGTATTACAACTGTCCACATTCTACTTTGGAAACAAACGTCAATTTTAGGTATGGATTCCGAACTGCGAAGGATAACGAATCTTTACAGCATCTTTGTGCCACTGCAGCTCCGTGCGTTATATAAGACTGAAGCAATTGGAATGCTATTTTACAACAAATCTTTGGGTGGCTGGTAAAGTAAAAGCGGACAGTCTGATTTCAGTCATAACCGAATTCGGATGGATCAATGTGCTGTAGATCTAAGTAGTCTCCAACTGGGGGTACAGTACAACGAATGCTTGGAATACATCATTCTATTTTTGTATTGGTCGTTTTATCTTTAGCTTGATTAATATTACCAAAACTTCATTCACGGACAAAGAAGATACTACAATAATTTATTCTTCTCTGTTTTGCATGTTTCTTCAATAAATTATGCACGGTTTCGATCTGCATTATACGATATTGTAGAACTCTTCATAACTAATCCATCGAATAGGAAAACTTTCACAAAAATTCAGTTATAGTAATACTTATAAATCAGCAATAGATTTTCTCTAGTCTTAAAATGTTTTATAATAATTAAATGCAGCCGAATGGATCCAACATCAATGTCTAAATCAAAAATCGAAACTATGGTATTGATGAAACCTGTATAGTTTAAATATTTTACATAATGATTTTAATTAAATTCGATTTAGTACCATAAAAATATTATAAATTAGTTTAAGATTATACAGATAAAATCTAATTACAACATGGATAAAACAAGAATTGAAGTAAATCAAAATTTACAATGCCAGACTTCTGGAGTTATTGACCTGAAAAATCTAATAAATCATTACATAAAATCTCAACATCTCTTTCAATTATGAAATGTACTAACCATAACCACAATTCTCAGCGCTTGGTTAAAAATTATGTTTTTTTTTTTCAAATAACATTTTCAGCACATCATAAAAGGAAAATCATAAAAATTTTTCCTTAAACATTTTACTATTATCCTTACTATATACATACTAAATTTTATGATCCATATATAATATTACAGATCCTTTAAGTCGTTAGTGTTATTATTATGTGTTCGTTTTCTTTCATTTTTTTTTTCTTCAGTTTGTCACCTCATCATATTATCCTTTTATTATTATAAAATAATAATATATACAATCATATATATTATCCTTGATGGATTTTTAAAAACATCTAAAAAGAAAAATATAAGTAACAACAAAAAGGACAATTCAAAAAAAACTTACTCTAAAAAAAAACTATCAGAAAATATAAACAACATAAAATTATGTGTACACACATGAAAAAAAAAAAATATTATTTGTTATTTTTTAATCCTAATTCAAGAAAAAAAAGGACTAACATGTGAAAATAAAGGATTTTTTTTTTGTTCGTTAAATATGAATTTTCTTTTCTCATATATAGAAAAATACATAGATGAAAGTTTAGATTTTGCTCCCGGTGGTAAGGAATGGTGCTAATATATGTCCTTTTTATCCTTAGTATATATTCTGTTTTATTTGATATTTTTCTTTATTTTCTTTTAAATTATATGGTTAGGATATAACTAGGAAAAATATATACAAATAAAATATGTTACATATAAATTTCTTTTTGTGTGGTTGAAAATTTGTAACGAAAATATGTTGTGACATCTTGTTATCATCTCTTTTTGATTGAAAAGCTAAGGATAGACAATCACCATTACTATTTACCATAAGGAACACGAATATTATTTAAAAAATATTAAAAATATATTTTCATGAATATAATATTCTACAAGGATTTATTCACAAATAAAGAAAATATAGAAAATTATAATTTTCGAAAAAAAGGGATTGTTAAAATTGGATAGATCAAAATTTTACAATTTAGTTACAAAATTGCTTTAAGATAAACTTCAAAATGATTAAGTCAAAGTGTCAAATTTGTATATAAAAATATTTTAATAATTATTTACTTCACCAATGGCATTCCATTGTCAACAAGTAAGGACTCTTAATATGCTTTATAATATTTTGAACCTTTATACTAACTATGTATGAATATGAATGTCTGTAACGTTTTACAAGTGTCTCTCTTTAACTAAAATAAAGTAGAAATGAGCTAAAGTAGAAATTATCTCAGATTGTGTGACTAAAATAGATGTGTATCCTTGAAGAAATTATAATAAGATTGGCTAGGGATTTGATCTGCAGAATAGAGTTGATATTTTATTTGTGGTTATGATTGATATATTTAATTTTTATGGTAGAGAGAATGGAAAATTTGTATGAGCAGTAGGAATATGGAACAGTCTACTGATAAATGGCATATTCTTACTAGGGGATGTAAAATTTTCTTTCTTTCAAATCTATACTAATAAATACAGAACAGATTATTACTAAATGCATTCAAATTTTAAAGAAAGTAATATCAGGACAAAGAAGACAAACTAAATAAAGCAAGAATTGCATACAGTAGACTATGGCCAGTGTAGAAGTCATCACATATATCCCGTGGAACGAAAATTAGAATATTTGAAGCATGTGTGAAATCTGTACTAATGTACGGAAGTAAAACCTGGCTAGTCACACAATCTAACACACAGAAGCTACAGGTATTCATAAACAAGTGCCTGAGAATTAATATTCGGAATATTCTACCCACAACGTATAAGAAATGAAAATTTATGGAATTTGACAAAACAAGAACCAATCGAAACACAAATTCGTAAAAGAAATGGAGGTGGATTGGACACATACTAAGAAGACCAGAAACATCCAGAACCAGGCAGGCCTTTGAGTGCAGTCCACAAGGAAGGAGAAGAATAGGCAGACCAAAAGAGAGTTGTATGAGAACTGTGATGAAAGAAATTGCAAGAATAGGCAAAACATGGGGCGAGATAAAATGCATGGCACAAAGTAGAGTGCGATGGATAGGTAATGTGGAAGACCTATGTTCCCCAAGGGAATGAACAAAGAAAAAAAAATATCAGGATATGTTAGCTATATTGAAACGAATGAGATTATTGCTTTCTATAATTACCAAATTTACTTATTGACAAACAAACCCATCTAAAAAAAAAAATTAATAGACAACGAAATATCCTATTCCATTGAATAAATCTAACACAATACTATTTGAAACATAGAAAAAATGTCCTTTTGTTTCTATAATATTACATACATGCATACATTTCTTATATTTTGACAATGTCAAACAAAATGTATATTTGAAGAAATAAGATGAAAATTGAATAGTTAAAGGATGAGGAATGATTTTTTGTATATTAAATTTTTTGTTGTATTTTAGGAATAAAATATTACTGACAGGACATCATCATAATATAGAATAGAAATAAAATTTATTTCATATTGTATAAATTTTATGCTGTGTGTCTTTGTTGTAGTAATACCAAAGGCATATCAGAAATGGCAGTTGTCACATCTGTTTCAATATCAAAGATTTTCTTCTAATGTTTCGTATATGTTTCTTTAACTAGATTTTCTCAATATTTTTTTTCATTTTTTTTTTTGTTATTTCCATTTGAATTTTATTTAATACAGATTTTTTTCTATATACAAGAATAATAAAAGGATATACACCATTTTGTTAAGGAAATTCGATATTGGTTAGAATAATATAGAAAACTAAAATTCAATACAAATTGGTATATCAATTTTCAAGTAAAATATTTTTTTATTATTATTACTATATGAATAATAAAGGATATATAGGAAATGTTACAAGGAATTTTTTTTATATATTTTAAAATTTGATTTCTATATTTCGTTTTTTTTTTTTTGACATATATAATAATTTTAAAATTTATTGGAAATATAAATTCATTTTATTTATAAATAGTAAAGTTAAGAGGAAAATAATTTTGTATTTTTATAAGGAAATTAAATTATTTATTCCCTTTTTATAGAAATATCAATTTCCGGTGAACCTATTTCAATGTATAAATTAGATATTCTTTTTATTGCTTCCTTATCATTTTAAAATTAATTTGTCAAAAATTTTAAGATATTAAAACTATAATACATATTACAAAAATTGTATTCAATTTCGGTCATTAAAATGTAGAAATTAAATAATCTAACATTTGCAATTTATTTAGAATTTTATTTAGAAGTTACTTAATTATTTTTGTTTTACAAGTTATCCTGCAATATTCTTAGTTAGTACAAAATTTAAAAATAAGACTTAATTAATTAGAAATAAGTTAGTTTTAAGTCAAATCAAAAGATTTGATCCTAGACTAAATTTTCAAAGTTAAATGTGGTACTCTTTCAAAGGAATAAAATACACGAGCAAACTTATATACAAAATATAGTCGCAAGCCACCATGCTTTTTAATTTAATATTTAATAATCGAGTTTCTATTCCTAATCAATATTAGACACAAGCACTACTTTCACGTTGCTAAGAAAATGACGATTTAAGAATGAAACTGATTATAAGTTTGAATCGGCGGAAACAAGCTTTAAGAGATCTTAGTTATTAGGTACCTAGAAGATAATATCTCTAAATTTTAATCTTGGATTCTTGCTGGGAAAAAATTTACTATCAATTTTTCCATCGCAGAAATTGGTAAGTAGATATAAAAAAATCTGTTCAAATATTCAGAAAAGAGAACTTAAAATGTTGATAGAATTGGCCACCACTAAAACAGGGGTTCACAATTCTGAAAAGAAGCTATACTACAATTAAATTAACAGGTAATATCCACTAATTTTACGCTTCGCAGTTCACTCATTTCATTCTACAATCAGTCATAACGTCAACACGTTTAAAGTATTTTGCGTCTTGTAATTAGAAAGAAAGTTAATTTTGGGCGTAGGATACTTGTTTAAAAAATAATAATTTAGTCATTGGTAATGTCTTATTATAATATTTCAAATAACTTTTAAAATAATACTTACAATCAACACTAACTTTGATCCTTTTTGATACAGTTGGTGGTACACCATTTGATGCTATACATAAATAAGCTCCCATATCCAGTCTTGATATTTTCATAATATCAAGTGTATCACCTTCCCATTCACTAACTATATATAAAAATTAAATTAATGATTAATATTAAATAGTAATAAATATTTTCACCTATATAATTTTTATTTATTGCAATTTTTGAATTATCATCACGTTTCCATTTAACCATTGGTGTAGGACTACCAGTTGCTCGACATCTTAATGATATATTTGTACCTTCTCTTACAATAACATCACTTGAACTTAATGAATCATCAATGTTGGGTGGAACTGTTTTATAAATAAAGAAATATTATTAATGATAATGCAATTAACAAATTTTTTTATGATTGAACCTCGTTTAATTAACTAATTTTCATACGATTAAACGAGACATTTAATATCACTTCCTAGTGAGGGAAATTGCCACGTTTAGAATGACAATTTGGCCGCTGTATACGCGAAAAATAAAACTGAAAAAATGCTGAAATTATCGCATAGGAACATAGCTATTGCTACTATTACTATCTATCTTAATTAGGTACACGATCTAGCCAGATAATATTAAGGATTATTAAAATTGGAAAGTTTATACATCAGAAATTATGAATTAATTATCTTTCAATTGAGCAACAAGTTAAAGACTTTCGAAATTCAATTATTAATGTCATAATTGCATAATTTAAATAATTATATTATTATATAAAAATACATAATTAATTCAATTTTTTTTTTATTAAAGCTAATAACGTTAAATTATGTTTTTGTTCAAGTTTCAAAAAGGTTAATAACCAAATTTATAATAAATTCCCTTGCTAACCAGCAAAATGAGTAAATATTTCTAACCATCAATTTAAAATTATAAGTAAATAAAGAAATTGTTTTCTAGACGTTTACATTTTGAGGACATTCTTTATCGGTTTTTATTAACTGAAATATTTCCAGCATTGCTTACATATCTGTCAGTTATATTGCTTACATACAAGACTGTGAGTTAATAGCCTTTTACGGATTTTTCATGAAAACTAATGACCAACTTAGGGTTCTTAGCGGTACCGCTAAGTGGAGAGCTATATTAATTCCTGTGTATAGATCGAAGGTTCTATGATTACCGAAATCTCTTTGAGTTAAGAGAAGAACGCGCTCTTTGCTTTGCGAGTGCAGGGTAATGACACAGAAGATGCTCAAAGGTTTCTTCTTGTTCTATTTCATGCTGTTCCTGCAAAATTTATTAGTTGTCAATCGATTAAGCAGCGTCCAGTCATAATACTTTTTTCCACTGAAAACGGGCAAATACTAAAATGTACATGTGTTTTTTTACATTTGTGATTTAGGAGCTAGTGATTTTACTCCACCTGAGCTAGTGTCTTGTTGTTCAAGATTGTAGTTAAGGTAATATGCGTTCGGAACTCGTAGTGTAACTAAAATAAATATTACCTTCAAAAATTCCACCAAACGATTATCTCTTAACAGTCCCCGTAACCTACACTTAATTTTATTTTATATTTTTTATAGTTTCATAAAGTTCATTTCAAATTCCCCCAATCACCCCAGTAACTGCGAAACGAAAAAAAACCCACAGTAAAGCAAAAAAATAAAAAAAAAATTATCAAATGAAACCAATTCATTTTATTTATTTTATTTCATTTTTATTAATTTTTTTTATAATTTTTTTTAAAAAAAAACCAACAAGATTTCTTCAACCACTTCAATTTCCCATTTAAATATTTCAGGAGGTTTACCATTCAAAGTCGAATTAACAACAAATAAACAAAAAAACCAAAAAAATATTTTGGTTTATTTTATTCATCTTATTTAATTTCTGATTAGGAAAAATTATTAATAATTTTCCTTATGTTTTACATTTAATTTTCCATTTTTCCTTATGGTTTATCGTCTTATACTTTTACAATTACACATTTTTTTGAAAAGAAAAACACATTTTCCTTCATTGGCAAAATATAACTTGGTATAACAACATAGAACGAACTTTCTGAATGTCCATCTGAGTGGAAAATTTCATATTTAAACAAAAAATAAATAAAAAATTCTTCATAAAAATTTAAATAAATTTGAATTTTTATTATATTATTTTTGTTTAAATTTAAATATAAGTAAATAAATTACAGATCAACAACAAAAATCTTCACAAAACCACCCTTTAAAATCAACAACCCTTAAAATAATAAAAATATAATGTCAAAAATAGATTTTTATGATTAATAAAAATTGGCTTTTTTTGGAAGGAATTTTTCTTTAATAATATCAGTGGGAAATGATAATTATTTAATAGGGAAAATACAAGAAATTTTCTTTACAAGTGTTTTGATTTTCATTTAATATGGCATTTTAATATTAAATTAAATATTTGATGTTATTTATTATTTTTGATTTGTAAATAATATTCAGTATTTACTCATTGGATTTAATTTATAAACATTTATAATGAATCATATTTTTATCCTTCACTGTATAGAAATTTTTATTTAAAGGGAAGAAGGAAATTAATTCGTCAATCGAGTTCTTAAAAGCCCAATACGTATTTTTTTTGTACTTAGTATCTGATTATTAGGTTTTGAATCTTGCTGATTCTTTTACTATTTCCATATTATGCTATATTTTAACTTTTCAGAGATATTATTACTGCTCTATTTCCCCATATCCTCTATTTTATAGATTTTTGATTCTGAAGCCAATTTTTGGGACATAGATAATTTTTATATGTAATTTAGAATATGAATTTAAATATTACGAAAAACTTGTTAATTATTCTTAATTGGCCCACGAATATACAAATATTTAGTTTTTATAGCAGTGGGTATTTACATATATTGGTCGTTTAGGAACTAGTTAAAGTTGCCGATAATTTTTGTATTAGTAAATGTAGGTCTTTGAATTTTTGTAATTATAATCTGATAAATATTAAGTCTTTACTATAATTGTACACTGGTTTTTTAAAGATCAATTTTAATTTAAAATAAATTTTACTCGAAACTGAGTTCATATCGTATGAACTTTTTAGAACTCAACCGACGAATTATATTTATTTACAACATATTTTTCTAAGCTTTATTATGATTCTAATAAAACTATAGATGATAAAGCAAGACGAATAAAATTTATTTAGTTTATATTACATTTGGATTGAATATTTTTCCTTTTTTGTTGTTCAAATAAAAATGTTTAGTATTTTGTTTGGATTAGTATGGGGGCATTAGAGAAGAGGTAATTAAATATACAGGAGTATGTAAGTATACTTTCTGTTATTTATATAATTTTATTGAGGTACAAAAAACTTTAGTTCAAATCTCTGTTTTGTTGAAAGTACAAGTCAATATAGAATGAATTATTAAAATTTATTTTATGAAAACGTGATTATCATTACTCCAAAATCAAGATATAGTTCACTCTTGGGATTCGTGCAATAGTTGTATTAGTGTTAAATTAAAACCTTACACTTTAGCAGTATTACTAAGCCTAGAAGGGGCTAAATTTGAGATATGATTAGTGATATAAATAATATTCAAATATACAATTATTTATAAGCTGGTTTGTTACGGTCACATTATCAGTGACACGGCATCATACGGCCATATATCATAACGTCATTATGAGCCATTAAAGTGAGGCTTAAAGCCATACTCACCATTTTTACCAATATGGTTTTAAAACTCACTCGAATGGGTCATAACGCAATATGGCTTTAAGACTCATTCAATTGAGTCTTAACGACATATTGGTAAAAATAGCGAATATGGTTTTAAGACTCACACAAGTGAGTCATAAAGCTATAATGGCGTTATGACATATAGCCTTATAATACGGCACCAATGAAATTAACTTTATATAAAAATCTCTGTCTATTTATAATTCTTTTCATGTATCTCATATCCAATATTTCGTGACCAACAATTCGGCAAAAGTAAAATTACAAATTTCACAAATCTTCTAGTCTGACTAAAAGGACATTTTTTTTTTTGCATTTTATTTTTATTTACTTGTTTGTACAACAAGACTGAAAGGGATTTCAGAAAGTTGACATAAATTTTTATCAGAGGGAAAAGTAGATTCAACAAATCGTATATAAAATAAAATTCAAAATAAACTCGGTAATGATATTATTTGAGGTTTTCTTTACAGTTTTGATATTTATATCCTAGCTTTATATTTTTCAGTTTTAGCTTATATTATTATTAAGGATATCAGAATTTTACATTTCGGTGGGGTAAAGAGAAATTCTAGTTTACCTGTTTATGAAAAAAACATAACTTTTTTCATTTTAGCCTGAGATTTATGTTGGTATTTATGTTGATTCTTTGTATTTATATAATGGAGATATGCAATTCGTGGGTGGAATATTATTTAAAAGTTAGTTAGCTAAGATATTGGTAAATGGTTTTGTAGATTTTTTATTTTAGAAATTATGATAATATGTAAATAAGTAATTCATAAATTTTATGTTGTGTACATAATATTTAAATTAACTAAATGAGTTTTTAAATATAATTAGAAAAAATATGTTATATGACAAATATGTATTTTGTGGCCGCAGGACAGACAAATATGAATTTTGATGGATAAACTTTTGATGGTATTAATTAAAAATATTTATTTATTTTATTTTAAAAGGATTCTAAACGTTTGTAAATTATTTAAAAGTTGTTATTTGTATTGGTTTGAGAGATATTCATATAAATGATGCAGCAAATCTGTAAAATTGTTTTCCAAAAATGTATGTGATTTATGTATAATAATGAGCTACTGAGGCCGCCATTTATAGCTACTAGAATTATATATAATTAATTTAATTATATTTTAGCCTCTTTGAATTACGTTTCATTTATTTTTTCATTTATTTTTCGGTTTTAAATTTTATTTCTTAAAAGCTTGATTTGCTACATTTTTCGGGAATTATGGAATTTGATCCAATATTTTCCTTGAACGTACATTTATAGCTACTAGAATTATATATAATTAATTTAATTATATTTTAGCCTCTTTGAATTACGTTTCATTTATTTTTTCATTTATTTTTTCCAGGAACCTCGAATTTATATTCTATAAATCTTTGAAATTACCAGTTTCCCTTAATTTAAATTTGACTTATTATATTTCTATAAATTTTATACTAACCAACAACTTCTAAATATCCAAATTGTGTTTTTGCTGATACTGTATTTATTTGGCACATGTATCGTCCTTTATCCTCTTGATGGACATTATTAATATGTAAATACCATGTTCGATGTCTATCATGTTTATCATGTGTAACACTAATCCTTGGATTACGTGTAATTACATGATTGTGTACAGTTAAAATAGCTGATTGTTCAAAATGCATCCATGCTACCTGCAAAAAATAAATAAATAAATAAAGAATTATTTTTCATTTTATTATACTATATAGATAAAAATAAAGTCAATTTGTATTAAAAAATATTTATATATAAAATTTCATTTTCATCCTTTTTCAGAAATGAACAACGTAAACTAAAATATTTTTGTAAAATAAATATTGGAAGGAAATATCAAATAGTAGAGAGTCAAAACAGATTATTCAAAAAGGAAGAAAATGTTTATTGGAATTATCAGTGACTAATAATAAATGGAGATAAAAGGAAGTGGATAGAAATTTAATATTAATGAAGATTTAGGTCTGGTTTAAATTATAGTAAATGATAAAAATCATGCCTTAATATCAATAAAGTTCACAGAATTAAGGATTTTAAGTAATGTATTAAGTTAAACTGTGATTTTTGTAGTGAATTTGTATTTTTCACAATGAAAATTGATGTATAATTTTTGTAATTTATTTTATGATTTAATAACTTCGGAAAATTAATAATAAGAAGTGAAAATTTTGATTATAATTGTTTCTATATAATTTTCCGATTATTTATGCGATGTTAATTATTGATATTAAGGCATGATTTCTAGTTTTAACTTATTGGACAGTATTTCTTAAATTAGTCCATGTACTTTCAATTTTAAAAGTTTCTTTTCAGTGTAAAAAAAACTGAATTCAAGTCGGCAATCCCTTTTTAAATTGATAAACAGGGATTTCAGGTACAAAATTATTAGTTTGCAGTAGAAATTCTGCTGTCTAAAACAATGATATTAATTTTTGGATAAGGATTAGTTTTCAGATTAAGTTCAGTTTTTGTCTCTGTTCGGCGGAACTTCTGTTTTTTCCTCTCTGAACAGCAATAAATCAGAAAATTTTTATCATGTCCTTTAACTCTTGATTATTTATATACCTAACAAATATCTGTTATTTATGCTTATGTATGCTGTAGCCTAAACAGCTACCAAACATCGATCATTGTCGAGTAAATAATTAATTACTTTTGGATTTCCTTGCATAAGTTTTCCAATGTCTCTGAATAAGTAGTTGTTAATCTTAAATAAAAATTACATTCCACTTTTTCAATTGATGTTAAATTAAGCTACATAAAATTAATAAAAAAAAAAATACAAAATTATACAAAAACTTCTTGCAATTAATAAAATTTAGAACAAAATTCGTAATTAAAATGCAGTCAGAAGTTTCCTTTCTGCATTAAAATTTACCCTGAAATCTTATTTTCGTTTGTGTTTCTTACACTTTCTAAATCTTCAATTTTACATTTAATCCTTATAAATAAAAATTGTATTTTTTATTTATTTATATTTTCATTATCGTTTTTGTATGTTGTCTATGGTTACTACAGAATCTACGTGTCAACTAGTGGTAAATACCCACATACATAAACTCCCTCTAGAAAATTCTATTTTTATATCAAAAAAAAAAAAAAAAAATGTAAAGAAAAAAATCCATTTTTATAAAATTGAAAAAAAAGGACTAAAAAAAAAATACAAAATTTAACACAACCAGAAAAAAAAGCCAAAACATTATTTGAATCGAGGTGTAAATGTTTTCCTTTTTACTTTGAAAACGTGATCAGAATTTAAAAATAATATAAAAATATTTTCTATAAGTTTTCTAATTTTCAACAATAAAAAAAAAAAGAAAAAAAATTGAAAGAAAATTTGTGCGCTAGAAAAATATTGTATATTTAAAGAATAAGAAAATCAGTTAATACAGGTCAGAAGTTTATGGTGGGGTTGGCGCAATGAAACCAAATTGTTCAGAACGGAAGTTGAATAGGGAAAGACGAAGGATGAAATTTTAACTTTTTCTTTCGATATATAAAAAATGTTTTATTTAAACTTTTTGTTGCTGCCAAATTCATAGATTAACCATAGCATTAGATAAGCTGGATTGAAACTGTTCTATAAAACATGAACTTAAATATTACACATCATATTATTACAGGTATTTCATATTAAATAGTGTTAACCGATGAGGAAAATTAAGAATTTTTACAATAATTTTAAAGATAACAAATATTTGGATAATTTAGTTTTAAATTGACATCGAAATTTGATTGATTGATCTCACGATAAATGGCTTTAAAAAAAATCATAAATTTTAGTAATCCTGAAACTATTTATTATTAATAATAAAGTCTCGTCATCACCGAGGATGACGAGACAATTGAAAATTGTTTATGTCTCTGTCCTTCTTTGTGTAATAGAAGATTAAAATTTTTCGGTTTTTATTTTGCAGGAGATTTAATAGAAGTAAGCAAGGAAAAGCCTGGTAATCTAATAAACTTTATAAAAGAAGTGGAATGGAACGATTTGTGGTGAAAATGGGTAACGTTTTGTAAGGGGGTGCAACTGACGGTATGGTTAAGGTACGAGGTTTGGCCGCTTCCATTTCTCCCTTCATAAACTAACCAACGAACCAACCAATAATTAGGAAATTTATTAACTTTTGATCAAGAGAGATTCGATTTTAGTAAGAAATTGTAAAAAAAATTGCATAGATAATTTACGTTTCAGATTAAGTTAGAGTAGTTCATTAAAGTAGGGTTGTGGAAATTGATTATCCAGAAATGTGAAATACTCTCCGTATTCAGTAATTCAACTATATTGTGAATAATTGATGTCGTTTTTAGAAATTACTTAAAAATAAATTGAAAACTCATGAAAATTTCTTTAAATCGGGTGCATGTATAATACTTCCTGGTTCTCCAGAGCTTTTGGGTAGAAAAATTACATTTTTCTTTCCAATAACTGATAATTTGGTCAATTCGTTTCGATATTTTTACTAAATATTCTTCATTCGTGAGAAGAAAAACGATGATTCGGAGTATTTTTATTGGCTTTTATGACTTCAATGTCTGATTATATTATGTTCTGATTGATGGAAGATCAAAGTCCCCGTTGAAATATTTCCAAATTTTTACAATTCTTCAAAACTCCACAAAATATTTATGCAGATAAAATTGTATTAACTTTCATAAAAATTCAATGACAAATAAACGAAACGTAAAAATCGATTCGTGAATGCCAATCAAGCTACAAAACCCAAAAATAATTTCTAAGAAGTTTATTGATCAGGTGAAAATCTAAATAATATATAAACACTAAGAAATAAATTCCCTACAGAAAATCTATCAAATCCGATATATTATAAATAAATTTAAAACTAAATTTACAAATTATTTTTACTTGTATCTCCTTTTAACGACATAACATGTTTCGAACTTTTTGAACTTTTAACAAGTTTTATTCCCTGATTTGAGACTAAAGTTTTGCATTTTCCACAAAAATAAAAAACATTTTTAATTTTAGTTTTAACTGCGCTATCATTTTTTGGTATTTTTTTGAGTTTTTCTATAACTAAACAATGTGGTTAACTTAGGGGTGCACCGAAACTCGAAGTTTGTTGAAACCTGAAATGCTACATTCGAGTTTTTCTATTCTTAAAGCACCTCTTTAAGAATAGAAAAATCGAAATATGAAGAATGTTTTTTATATTATTCGGAAATTTTGATGGATCCACTCAACTAAATGACCTCAAGCAGTACGAGTGTATCAAATTAAAACTGTGTGTAACATTTCATTGAAATTGAATTGTATTGATGTGTTTTGGTATATTTACGTAATTTTCCTTCAATTTTCCAAGAAACAATTTAATAAGTCCTTGCAACTTGCAATACAATTCAATGATTCATTTGATCCAATAAACAGTTCAAAAATCTAATTCCATTTTCAAAACTCCACATAAAGATAAATTTATCTGTTCAATTTTCATTTTTCCTATCACAAAACTTCATACGTATTCAATAACTGTTCAGTTCAAGGATCCAAATTGATCAATAGGATGTTGATTTAAAACTTTCATCTAGTTTTCTTTAAATTTTTGTATAGTGTTATTTGATGTTATTATAAATTTCGTAGACAAACGCGGAAAGAGATAAAAATTTTCCAAAAACAAACTCAAAGATTTTTCTTTTTAACAGTTCCATACGAAAAATAGATAAAAATTGAAAAGAAATAAAATATAAAATTGAATCCAATAATCTTAACGTTCCATGTCCCAAGAGCAAGAAAAATAGACTGACTTTATCAAAACAGAATTTATAACACACTAAAGAACTGGAGCTTCTGAGCTTATAATTTTTTTTTTTTCAACTTTTGCCACATCACAAAACTTTTATTTATGTGTCAGTGTAGAAAATATTAGTTTTTTTTTTTTCGTATAATTTTCCGAATAAGAAATTAAATGAAAAATTTTTTGTTGGAAACATATTTTCTTTTTTTTTTTGGAGTATAATTTTTCCTCGGAAGTCAAATGATAATGAAGTGTGCAATGATTTTATAACGTATATTGGGAAAATATATTTCGTTTTTTTTCTTTTGACAACTTTTCAATGTTAAGAGTTAAGTGGAAATGTCACAATAAATTAAGAGTTTAAATATTTTTTTTCCAGATTTTCCCTAAAATTCAATTTATGGAAAATTCTTATATAGATTAGCACCAGCTCTGGTCTGGGTGAAAAAAAAAATAGATTGAACTTTTTCTTTTGGAAAAATTGTAAAAAAAAATTAAAGAAAGAATTTTTTTTTTATATTTTGGGAAAACATTTTTTTGATTTAAATTGGTTTTAAATAAAACGTCAATTTGGAAATTTCGATAAAAAATTAAATAAGTTTTTCTGGTCTTTGAAATATTTTATGGTAAAAATAATTAATTTAAATTTATCAATTGAATCGCAAAAAATAAGTGTCTATAAAAATTTTAAAAGTTTAAAATTATTTTTATAACTAATCTTAAGTAATGTTAGTTATATTCCAAAGTTACATAGAAATGTGGTAATAATTACATTTGGCAGAATAATAAAACACCTCTTTTGCCTGTACGCGGCACTTACTAGAGGTTTCGGATGCAGATCTAGAAAACTCTCCAAGTTTGTTGCAATTACGAAATACTTCGATTTACTATAAAGCACCTTGGCAATTCATTATTCATAAAAATGGTACCTCTATAGACTCTGTGTTTATAGTGTCCAAAAGTAAATGGACTCAAACTCATCCGTAACTTTAACCTAACATCAGTCAATAGAATTAGCTTTGTTACTGAATGCGTAATAATTGCTTCATAATTTTAATTGCACTAGTTAGATATAAATTAAATTGTTGCGGTTAAATTGTATTTCACAATAATAGCCTTTTTTCCGGCCATTTCTAATTGACAGGACATATTTTTGTATATGGGCAAGAATTAGAAGCACCGACAGAAAAACATCATTTGCAATGGATTCTAAGTAATTTTACATCATGGAGAAAGGATCATTAAAAACTTAAATTTCAAGACTTTTCATTAAATATTAAACGAAGTACCGAAGAATAATAAATTATTGGTTGGTTACGGAGAAATTGTATAGAATTCGTTAAACAAGACGATATTGTTGACAAGTCTTTTACTGAAAATGTGGCCTATAATTTTCCTATTTTAGGTATAAATCATTTCATCTTAAATTTTCCAGGAACACAATCAATTTTCCGGTTTAAATTACTAACTTGTATCTCAATTCATTTTAAATTATTTTTATGCCTTTAATCGATATTTTTCTGCCTTTAACGTTATTTAGTCCTATGAATAACGTCAAGATTTTAAGGAAAAACAATTTCAAATCATTACAATTTTATCGCTCTTACGATAAACTAAAACAAAATGAGATTAAAACTTTAAAAATTACTAAAAATTAATCCAATATTTAATGATATTAAATTTATCTAGAAAATAATATGCTACAGTATCGATTTTTCGGGATTCTCTCACAAATTATTACCTTACATTAAATTTAAAAATCCTTCATCATAATATTTCTGTTCAATATTTCTATGTACACCAAGGACTGTACAAATGATTCGAAAAACATATTTAAATTAACCTATAATAAATTATCAAGAATTTTCTAATTTGTCATTATAATAATTCTTTCCTATACCTAATATCATTATTATACTATCTCATCTTTTTTACTAAATAACTAATTTTATTTTAATACATCAATCAATCAAGCCAGACCATTATCTTTTAAAAGCCCTCAAACCATTTTATTAATCAAAAAGTCAACCATAACAAAAAAATAAAAGAAAATTGTATAAATTTTACTATTATATTTTATATATTTTCCTACCTTTACATAAAAATTAATATCTGTATATAATAAAAGTGCTCCTGGCAGTGAAAATTTGAAAATTTACGAGGACGCAAAACCAAGAAAAACTGAATAAAAAAATTCAATTTTTTATTTTGTTTATGTAAATATTTATCGAGCAATTAAATTCTAATATATCTCATTTAACATAAATAATAAATTTTATCACTTGTTTCTAACTATAACATAAAGTTATAAAATCAACATATTTCGTCCTTTTACAAAATACACATTTGTATCCTTGATTCCTTTCTTCACTCTATATACCAAAAATTTCTTCATTTTTTTATTCCTCTTTACTTTGAATATCATTTTTATTGGCGAAAGTCATAAATAACCTAAGTGACACATATAAAGGACTTTTAAAACTGATGGCATATCGTATAATATATTTATTTAAAAAAAAAATCCTTGATCAAAATGTTTATAATCGTTTTTGTGTTGTGAATCAGATATTTTATATAACCGCCTTACGCCCAACCTTAATTTTACCCTTTTGAAAATAAAAAATATATTTACCCATATAAATTTTGTATTTCGCCCCCCCCACCAAGTTTTATCTATATACTAACATAATATTACGTTTAAGTTTGACAGAAGCCCATATGTCACACAGGAAACTTAATATTCAAATTATGTCCGTTTTATGTACAAAGTATTTTTCATGTTTATTTTATAGTATAATATACGAGGACAATATACATAACGATAACGTACATTACTAATATTTAGAGTTAACTTTGTTTCCGTAAATAGCTTGCAAAATAAAAAACGTATCTCTTGTATTTGGAGTTATGTGGAGAGGTAAACAAAAAGCAACACATTGAAATAGTATGACTATAAATCAACCATCCATACGAATAAAGATTGGTATGTTTACGTTTAATAAAAGGACATGTTTTTTTTTTTTGGTTAAAATGAGAAAGTTTATTATCATTTTAGTCGCGAAGCATCGTATATTTATGTGAAAAGGAGCTCTCTCTGTATTGAAGGATTTCAAAGTCAAAAAAATGACAAAAAATTATAAAGTTTTTTTTTTGCTTTTTAGATATGGGTAAGAATAAATGGTAACTGAAAATTTAAATATTTTTTTTTTAAACAAAAATGATTTATTAAATTTTTATACACTGTTAAAAAATGTAAAATAGATTTTAGAATTTTTAAATTTAGAGTATTCAAATATTCAAATTAGTTTCATTGAATTAAAAATAATTGGATACAATGTTAACAACAATTTATATCGCTGCAATTATTGCAACATCATAATTTTTCCAGGAACCAATTCAATTTATACCGCTGCGAAGAAACGTTTTGCAGTGTAATTATGCGAGATAGATTACATATAAAATATTTACAATTTAAATTAATTAATTGATTTAATTAATTAATTTTAATTTAAATTAATTATATTCATTTAAAATGAAAAATTCTATAAACTTGTCATCAGAAAAATAATGTAACCGATGGAAAAACTTGTTACCGGGAATATTAGTAGTGGGGGACAGTTGTCGTGGATCAGTTAAGTGAATGTTCAAAAATTACAAATTCCTGAACTATCAGAACACCTAATTCTATTTTACTCGGTTATTCTTACACGATTTTGAAATGATACGATCTAGATATAAAAATTAATTCCATTTAAACACGATTTCCATTTAACACCATTTAACACTGTCAAAGAAATGTCTTTCGATTTTTCCAAAAAATACAATATTATATTTGAAAGATTTTTCTAAGAAATGGAACCCAATTACAATATTTATCAAGGTGTCTTTTTACACGAATTTTTCTGTAACGAATTCACGGTTGCACAAAGTTTCTATAAGTACACAATGCTTCCTTAATTAACAATTTTTATGTTTCATTAATGACACATTTTCAAAAAGTTTATTTTCCAAAATAAATTTTTAACACAGTGTATTTTCTTAACCCAAAAGGACATCAAAAATTTTTTATAGTGACTCTTGTCCATGTTATTTCTTTTTTTTTATAAGTAACAGACGACAATATAACATTTTTGTTGAACAATCAAATGAACAAGGATATTCTCAAGAATAAACATACATAAGAAAATTGAAGTAAAATAGAAAAAAAGGAAACTAAATTGTGTAATCTAAAATTGAACTTTATTTATTTACTTATTCTCCTGTAAGGATAATTTTTTTTTTCTATATATACAATTTTTTTTTAAAGTCAAATGAATTGAACTACAAAAACATTGAAATGAAGACTAACTAACTAACGTACCTAACTAACTAAAATAACTTTTTTATTAACATTTTTTTACATAGGTAAAATTTACCTTTGCAATTAAGGTAATTTTATTTTATTTTTTTCAGCTTTTTGTTGTTTGAAATTGTGTTATTTTTTTTTAAAACTAATATAAATATTTAAAAGGACTTTGTAAACTCTTATCTAAGAGTTGAGTTATTTAGAGAGTGTAACCTAGTAACATTAAATACGGGTAGAATTTATAATTGCCATATTTAAAGACAATTTTGTATATAGCCAAAATAATAAAATGTGCAATTTAAAATTATATTCTGTAAGTCGAAATATTTTTAAATATATAATTTAAAAAGGAAAATTAATTTTAGATTTTTTACTATTTTGTCCTTAAGGAGCAAAATTATTTTAAATTTTTATAAATCGAATTAAAAACTAAATAAATTGGAAATTTTAATCAAAATTTAATGTATTCAAGAAACTCAACACTTTGTGGCAATACTCAGTAATTTTAAGGACCTAATTCAAATTTATTAGGATTAAATAAATCTAGTTGTTTCGTTGCGTATTTTGGTTCTCTGGTTTAGCCTCAAAATATCAAATGAACTAGTAGATATTACTAAATATTGATTTTTTGAAAAAGGTTCGATACTAATAAATTTTATAATTTTAATTACTTTCGTTATTCTGATTCATTTACATTATGAATCGTTTGAATCGTTATTAATAGGAACGAAATTGGTTTAGTAAACTAGTTCGCCATGAGTGACACCATAGAATATTTAAGTAGATTGATTCCTTCTTCGATTCCACTCGGAATATCAATCCATTCACTTATTCAAGTTACTTTTTTTTAATGCTTTATTTAATGTATAATCACAACAAACCTCGATCTTTCTTAAATTAATTTAATTTAATACATTTATTATTCTTATCTTACCGTACAAAATTAATGACATTAGAACAGAAGTTGGGAATTGTACATATTTTTTTCAGTATTTTTATAAAAAAGAAGTCCATGCTTAAAAACGTGGAAATTTTTTTGTTTGAAAACTGCGATAGTTCTCAACTATTTACTTTTGCAAATACGAATTTTCCACTTTTTAGTTAACATTGCAAAATTTTATGGTAAACATTTTTTGGTAAAGGTAAATTTTTGAAATATCAATAAGTTAATTTTTCCACTTGAATAACAAATTTCCTTAAATTTTATAAAAGGATTTTGTGTTCGGCCACAAAACAAATATAAAATAATTCAAAGTTTACCATCAAAATTAACAATTTTTACATTTTAGTTGGTTAATTTTTTTTTTACTGATAATCCTGAATTCTGTTCCCGTCGTCCTATTATATTTTCCTCTACAGAATATCCTTTGTCTAAAAATGTAAAATTTAATAAAAAATATTTCAATCTGGTGAGCAATAATCGTTATTTTTTTCTGTTTATTTAATATAATTTCGATTTTATGCGGGATAATTTTGAAAGTATATTAAACGATTTCAGTTTTTGTACGTTACTTAATGCAATTAGTTAAAAAATTTTACAAGAAAAAGTATATTAAAATACGTTTAATTAAAGAAAACTATGATTATTATATAAGAGAAATATCTTCTGCTTTTCGAGTGAACAACTACTATTCACATAGTGAACGAAAATTTCGATTAAATATGGTGAACATATTTTGACTTAGTGTATTTTAGTGGAATATTTGTTCAATTTATTTTCCATTTACTTTTCTTTAAAGTGTAAGGGTTTCTAAAAAGAGTGTAAATGTTAATTATTCCTCATCGTAATGCAGTATAAGTTACTGAATATTTGTGTAATCCTTGAAATGTGAATTTTCGGGAAATCATTGATAAGTTAAAGGTGTAATTACATTTCGATTAAAAACAATATTATTCTGATGGAATCAACTAACTTAATTATAGTCCCCATTATGACCTCATAAAAGGAAATTGATTATAATCTATTAAGTAATTGGTGTGATTTGAATGTGTTGACATTACTTGTAATATTAATTTACTTCTATAGAATAAAGAGTATTTAAAACTGCAAAAACACATAAGATTCAATAATAGCAACAATAAAGACTAATAAAGCAATTTTACCAATTAATAGTCTGATAATTGAGTAACAGAGGACAAGGCTGGTATTATACATAAAAGTGTTAGTAGTAAATTATATTACCAGTTAATCGAATGTCTAATGTTCCAGGTCTGTTAATATTCGGAATTCTTTTAATACACACTATCAAAGGTATTAAAACTGTGGAGGTTCTCTAATGAACTAAGTGACCAAATGTTGACTATGATTAATTCAACCGTATAATACTAAGGCTAACGTTAGAGTCTACAATTAGTATACATAAAACAGATCATTACAAGAATCAAGATCCATTTTTATTAATTTTATTAATCCCGAAACTATTCAATTAACTTGTCATATCCAAAAATATCCTTTAATGAAATACACAAAAAATAGAATTTACGACAAACTTTCGTTGAAGTGTACAAAACAATTTTCCAAAGAATTTACCATATAAGTTAAAAGCGTCAAAAAAATTCCCCATCATCACTTCTCCAAACATGCAGACTTTTCAATGGTATTTCAGGGTTATTAAAGTTTCATGTCTACAAAGTTAAGAATGGAATTTGAAAATGTTCTGCTGCCTAGTAAAATTATAAAAAAACAGAAAATAAACAAGTAAAAAATCTCAGAATGTCTCAAAAGAATCTTATATTTGATGGCATCCTTTTCAATCGGTAAACTAAAAATAAGAAAAAAAAAAAACAATCCCTTTAAATTTTGGTTAAGAAGGTGGTTGATGGTAACGCTATAGTAGTGAAACCAAGAGACGACCACAAGAAAGTAAAATCTGGATATATTTAAGGTTATTTCTTTTGTTTGTTGGCTGCTGTGATTTGCATAAAGAACAGCTTTTCTCTTATGGAATGTGATTACTTTTAAGGAATTTTTACTTTTTTTTTAAATAAGGAATCCTTTTTTGTTGTTTTTGTTTTTGCCGGTTTTTTTTTTTGCTGTTGTTGTTGATGTTATTGCCTTTGACTTGTTCCTTCGAGTAGAATGAGACTATAATTTTTTTCTGGTGTTTTGGCATCAGAAATTTGGATTTTTTTTGTATTTAATATTTATCTATTTTTGTTATTTAAAATTATTTTTATGAATTTCAAATATTGTTCTTCTATGTTGGAGGCTGCTGGCTGGCATACAATTTTAATAGACACATGTAAAAACATACTGAACAAAAAAAAAATAGTTTTAATGTTGAAATTGTAGAATTTTTCAATGATATTAAAATAATAGCTTTTGCTTGATGGGAGATGGAGTTGGTATGATTGTGGAATGGGTTGGAAGAGGTTTAGTATTAGGGTTATTTAGAATATATTTGAAAGAATGCAATACGATATGATAACATACAAAAAAAAAGAAATTGTTTATTTTTGTAATAGTACAAAACTGTCAAGATTATTTTGAGCGGAAAATAATTGGAAACGTGCTTTAGTTCTAAAATATTATATATAATTTTTTTGTTTAAAACAAAATTTTCAGGAATTTGTATTTATAAAAAACCCTAAACTAAAAAAAAAAAAATTATTAAGGAGTAATTTAAGAGCAGGTAAAAAACATTTCATATTTCAGAAATTTTATATAAAATATTTTTTTTTTTTTGTATTTTGTGGATTTAAAAAACACAATTTTAAAGAAGATTTTTATTTGTATATTTTCATTTTGTTGTAGTTAATATAAATGGAAATTTCATTCAAAATTTTATGATACTATTTTTTTATAAGGAAAATATTATGGAAAATGGTGCACTGACCTGTAAATTGGATTATAAGAAAATATATTTAAGAAGAAAATAATCTGAAATGAAATATAGTTTTGACTCTAAAGATGATTTTTTTTTTGAAGAACATTATAAAATGTAGTAGAAAATTTATATTTATTAGAATAAGAAATATAATATTTAAATAAAAAATTCTATCACATTTTATTTATATTATAATAATAATAAATCCAAAAAAAGGATAATCTTTTTTATAATTTGTGGTTAATATCAAATTTATGTAAAATTGATTTCACTGATACCATAGAAGATACTACTAAATACTGTAATTTATATTTTGCTTTATTAGATACATAAATTATGTAAAACACATTCGTAATAAAATATATTTAATTTGTATATGGCACTATGCTACGGTTATTGATAGGGCTAAAAGTATAGCTCTATATATAGTAATTAATCAAGCATATAAAATGCATTTATTGAAATATGAAATATATGTCAAAACTCCTCTAATTATTGGCACTATTATTGGCACTATTAAAGTTATACTAAATAAAATATAAAATTTCTGAATTTGTTAAGATAATCCGTAAATATAGAACTAATTCACCTACGACGGTTTAAGTATTTTACAAAAATTTTCACGAAAAATGCTATTGGTATCACGACATCTACCAGTCAAATTGTACTTTCAAAAGAGATAGAAATTAATATATTATATGACGCAGATTTGTTATGACAAGCAGGCTTACTATAGCGTAAGAAAAGTTCAATTATTAACACCCTCATTTTTCGGTATAGCGTGTAGATTTTGACACTTACACTTTGTCAATAACTGTTGCCCTACAGTGTAAATGTCCTTGCATGATATAAAACGTAGGACTTTGGTCGGAGAGGAATCATAATAGAACAAAGATGCTTTTACCGAACTACCGGTTCGATGAACTTGAGGAGTTGGTAGGGATCCTGTTCAGAGATCTGCTAAAGTTTGTTAAGAATACAGTAGAGGGGAAAGATTGTTATTATAAGATTGTTGGGAAAGATTGTTGTTCAAGGGAATACCTATCGGCCAACTGGTTGCCTAGTGTAGGGGATATAATCGCCCCCTATCTACACTTTAAATGTCAATAGATGTACAATGAAATGTAAAACTGAGGGTGTTGTTAATTGTACGGCTTATGCTATAATTTTTCACAAACAAGAACATTAATTTGAAGTCACAAATTTTACGTATCACAATCTGAATGAAATCAAAAAATATTTTTCATTTTATGAAGCTTTCACTTTTCCTCTGGTATTGTTTGGGAAACTATTGAAAATATCCTCAACAAATCCGGCAATAATTGTTCAGTTAGTCTAGAGTTTTTGCAGAAAGGAAAAAAATCTTCAATTTAATATACAATTTAAAAAATATTTAATATGATTTGAAAAATTTCTAATTTACTTAGAAAATAATAAATAATCGCCTACAAGGATCAACTTTAACCCACAATGAAAATGCTTTTATTATTATATAAACTATCATGGAAACTGTGACTTTGTGACAACTTTCCTAAATTTTTCTTTATAAGAAATTTACGAAGAAAAAATTTCAAAATCATTTCACAATTTCTTTATTTAGTCAACAATTTCGTATATAATTTTAATAAAAATATGAATTGTAAAATAATATAAAACAAAATTCATTAATTTTATTGCCTTGAGAATTAAAATTAAATTGTAAATTTGACATTCATTTTTCATACGTAAAATATATTTGCTTATCCACACCCATACAAAAATTTCAGTTTTCAAATTCAAAAGTTATTTTTGAAAAACCAAACAAAATGTAATCTATCAGTCAAAACGTATTACGTAGTGTGTAGGTAGTCTATAAGTCCTTTGAGAAGTAAATAAAACAAACTTACACATATAAGAAATTTCGTTTTGTAAACTTACTAACACTATAATGTCATTTAAATTCAACTACTGTAAATAATTTCTATACGAGTACATATATATAGAAATTTTCTTTAAATAAGTGAAATTTTCCATTAAAAAAATATAGATTTTCTTTAAAGAAAATGAAATTGCATTATGCGTTTTTTTTCTTTTCTTAATGCTACAGTTGACTTTTAAAATATATACGAGTATATTTTCTTTCTATAAGCCATATATCATACAAGGACTTTTATCCTTTTTTTACTATTACTACAATGTTAGCTGGTTAGATGAAAAACGTGAATTTGATAACCAATTTTTACTTAAAATTTATATCACATGCAAAAGTAAAGAAAAATAAAAAAAAAATTAAATAAAAATTTTTGCAGTTAAACAAAAATTTTCTTCAAAGGATATTTCTGTCTATATAAATATTACTCTGCTCTGCTGCTTGTTTGCGGTATTATCCTTAAGGGAGAATAAATAAAGTCGCGGTGGTTTCTTTTGCACGTTCATCAGTTTTTTTTTTTGTACTACGTATAAGAAGTTTTCTTACTTAAGTTTACACAAAATAAAATAAAAAAACTATTTTTTATAACGATCAAAATTATAAAGATTTTTGAGTTCATCTTTTATCCCATAAGGAATTTAACAGGACAACTAAAGGAGGAATATTATGAAGTTATGAATATGGAAAAATAAAGAGTATGATGACGATATTTATATGAACTATAAATGATAAAGAAGTCTTTGGTTACCGCCATTCATAAAAATTACAATATGGAAATTGGTAACATAAATTATTCAAGTTATGAAGTGTTGATGTGAAAAGTTGCGAAAATGAAAATTAGTTAAAATAAAATAGATTCAAAGAAATAAGAATTTTATGCAAATATAATTTTACAGGATCAACAGGACCATTTGAAATTAGATGAAGTAACAGTTGCGAAAAATAAAATTCAAATCATTGAAATATCCTTAAAGTAGTCTAGAAAAATGCTTGAATCTTGGTATTCTAAATATTTTAAAAATTTATATATTTTACCCACATTGTCATTATTTTAGCTTCTTGATTCTCAAAACCTATATCCTTTAAATTTCAATTTCTTTCAAATATAATTTTTTCCCACAAAATTTTCTCATATATATTTCCTCTATATAGTAAGTAATATTTGCATCTTTACAGTGTTTCCATTATAAATAATTGTATGAAACCATACCAAAAAAAATGTAAAAAATAAAATCATTTTTCTATATTTTATCTGGTAGTACTACTACAATTATTATAAATATTGATATTTTTTTGATATTACATTTTCCTCTATTTATTTATATCAACAAAATGCACTTTATTTTCATATTATTTGTATTAATATAATTTTTCTATCTGCTCTCTGTTATGGTACAGAAGTTTCCCAATGAAAAAAGAACTTCTTGAAAGTAGCTAGTTACAACAATACCAAAAATTAGCTTTTATAGTAAAAATATCAAACGAAAATGTTAAAAAAATTATTTTCCTACCGCAAGTCACAAAACTTTATAAGTTTTAAAGTCATGTAAATTATATAAAATAATCAAAAAAAAGAAAGAAAGAAAATTAAAAAAATAACATACAAGGATTGCAAGGATATGGATATATAGATTATTATCATTTTTACAATTTCATATGTCTTTGAAAAAAAAAATTCTTTGGCGGAGAAACTCTATAGAGAAATTATGGTTTTACAGTAATAAAATTATAAATTCACAACATGACATTTTATATTATATAATATTACGGAGTAGTTAGAATCACTGTGAGTGTTGTATAGGACATGACCCTAAAAAAAATTGATTTCGCTAATTCTTTTTTTCTGAAAGTTTTCGAGTTCGGAAAGACTAAAAATGAAAATGAAAATGAAAATTTAAAATTTTCGGTCTGTACTGTACCCCAAATTTGTATATAGCATATAAATCGTAATTGTTACTCGATTTTTAATGACATTTCACACACCGATTAATTATGTCATCTTTTGCGTCAAGGCATGATGTGTCAACCCCAAGTAGAGATTAGTAATTTTATTGTATCCATGCTGAAATTTCCGATTTATATTTCATACGTGCTAGAGTAAATAAAAATAATTGTCTAATTTGAATGAAATTTGTCAAAAATAATCGTTTTTTATGAAGTTGGTGCCTGTCAAAGTGGATCCATTAAAAATTATATTTCATATGTTGAATAATCTAACCTCAATATATCATTCCATAATTATATCCCAAATAAATTTAGAATTCATATAAAATAAATTATTAGTTACAAATCTATGTTAAACATAAATCAATCTGAACGTAACTACGAGTTATCTGTTCCCCTAGTTAAAAACTTTTTTGTTCCTTATGTTACCATTATAATTTTTATATTGTTTTTCAAATAACAAAGACAATTTTTGTTGTTTTTTTTTTGTTATGAGGCATTAAATATTTTCCATGTGTCTATTATAATTTTCCGTATCGACAGCAGAAATCCAATCGAAAATTGTTGAAAAAAATCAAAATTTGTTGTTAGTATAGACACAGAAATGACAAATATAAAAATCTAAGTAACATGATGTTCGACATAATATTACCAAAATGCTATACTCTTACCAAGGATTGTCTATTAAGGATTGTACAGGATATATTTGAAACAGGATTTTTTAAAGAGTTGAAATAAAGTTATTGTTTAATTTTTTTGTCGACAGAGAAAAGCTACAGTATAAAAATAGAAAACTGCCTAGACTTTTCATATTTTTGACTTAAAGTATTTTTTTTTTTTTTTTTTTGAAAAGTGAATTTAAATTGTAAAGAAAATTTTTGGTTTTAAAGTAAAAGTAACAAAAAATTGGAATTTTAAATCTTTAAGAATTTTGTAAAACATAAAATGTAAATCTGTTTATTATTTTCTGAGGGGGATTTGTAAAGAGCTTTACAACTTTTTATGTTGGAGTATGTACAAGTAAAAAATGTTTATATATTAGGAAGAATTTTGATGTTTATATATTTAGTTTTTATATGTAAATTTTGCATGTCAATTTCATTTTTATTAAGTCTAAGTAATTGGTCTGAAAGAAAAGAGTTAAATAAATTAGATTGTTATATAGAAATAGAAAAATGAAAATATGTAAATTTTAATTTTATAAAATTTAAAGTTAGTCTTTTCCGGAATTTAATAGGAAAGTAAAGAAACATTAAATCAGAAATGTAACGTAGATGAACCAATACACAATAAATTGAACTCATTATAATTTGGATTGATTGAAAATTCAATTGTCATAAATTACTGAAGCCCAACTCTTTACGGTTCAATTATTAGGATAAGACTTGTTGTCAAGCATTCAGAATACATAATAAATATGAATTCACTGATTAATGACACAAAATTTCCTAATTTTGTATAGAAAATTTAATATCATTTGACTTGGTCATTTTTCAGTTCTCTAAAGTTGTCAAACTCAAAATAAATAATAATCCCTTAAATGTTTCTCTGAAGTCGTCAAAGACGAATAACAGATTGCATAATATTTTAAATCATTTCTATGAAAAAAGATTTTTACGACTGAAAGTTTTCAAATTATTTAAAAATTATTATTAGTGTCATTCCATATCAAATTATTTAACTTGTTACATGAAAACGTACTGTAATTATTCGTATGATATGAGATTACCTTGACATTATAAGTAATTATCTTTTCATTTTACTCAATCTAAAATTCTGCCTGTAGTTATTCTATATTTAATTCATTTTATTTAGTAAATTTTATTATTCAGACTTTAATAAATTTATAAATTTAATCTTATGAATATAAATATTCAACTTTTCTATCTACTAAAATATTACCATGGACTATATCTCCTTATATTCATCTTCATTACACACTATTTAAATAATATATCATTTTCAAATGGATGCAATATGCTGCACAATGAATAAAATGATGATGATCATTTACATATGTGTTCCAGTTTAAATATTATTGCAACACTGGCATTCAATTCTCAATTCCACCGACTGCAATTTACAATCTTTTTCTTCCTTTTTTTTTTTTTTTTTTTTTTTCAAAAAAATCTAGAATCCTTCGAACCACTATAAAATTTACAACATACCAGAGAAACACGTCACATATTTTCGTTATGAATATAAATTTCCCATGCGATACTTCATATATACATCATAAAAATAAAAAATACGAATCCAAAAAAAAAAAAAAAATCAAACCCAAGTCCTGCCAAGCATTAACAGAGCACAGAATAAAGTGAAGCTATATCATATCAACGCTATAATATTTCATATTTCCTGGCTTTTTATAAAGAATTTTTTTATACAACTCTGCAGATTTTTCTTACAGAAAATATTTAAAAAAAAATATACACGCATAATCATCTTCATCCTTCCTGATTATAGTACTGACTATACACAGGACATTTTACTATTTTTTTTTCTAAAAAAAATAATGACGGTTTTAGGTGACTAAGACTAATTTTGATAAATGATTAAATCAAAAGCTGTTATAGTACCATACAAAATGAATGACAAATTTTGGTATGCAAAATAGAATTTCTTTATTCTGGGGCTGTTGCTGTTATAACTCAAGGATATATAGAAAATGAGAAACGAAGATAATATTAAAGAATGAAATTTTCATTATATTTTTTGTATGGGTCACATAATATTTTGACATATCGTTTTTCGCGATGTTTTTTTTTTGTTGGTTATATTATCTTACAAACAGTGAAATTTTCTGATTTTAGTCCTTGTGAAAATTTCAGTTCATATCCCTACTCAATCAAAATCTAAATGGATATATATATAAAGTTAAAGAAAGCGGAACATTTTTTGATGTACTATCTTTACTAGTGTATTCCTTAATAAGGATATATGTATAAAATATAAATATTATGGTGATAACATCAGAAACATAAAGTCCTTTAGGGAATTTCTTGCCAAAAGGCAATGGTAACCAAAATATCAAATTTTTATGAAATATTTTAGTTGGTTTAAAAAACAGTTTTTTTTTTATTATTTATTGTTGCTAGCTAGTCTTGATATATGTATAGAGAGCGTGTAAGGAGTAAGGGAAGTGGATTTTAAATTGATGGAAAGCATAATATTAAGAATAGAAAAATATTATGCAAAGTAATAGTACGCGACTGCCTTTGGGAATGAAGTAATTTTCTTCAATATTATTTTTTATATATTTTTTTGTTGGTGTTTTGCTGATAACGAATGGAAAAATCTGTAGGAGCTAAGAATAAGGAATCATTTTTTATTTTGTGTAAGCATATAATAATCATAATAAGCATTTCAATCATTCCGAAATGGAGGAAATAAATTATTTAAACAAAAAATTTTTGGTTTTTGGTTTTTTTTTATTTCTAAGAATTATTATTGGAAAGATGTTGGATAGAAATTGTAATTATCATGTTTTAAGATTGATTATTAAACGAAAACTACAGAGATTATTAGAACATGAATAATTAAGAGTAATATAGTTGAGGAAATGGTGTGGAATATGACCACAATATAGAATAAATAACACTTTTAGGTGGTTAGTAACTTAGATTTTTGATATACCGAATGTCCTGGATATCAGCAAAAGAATGAAATTCGTTAGATATCGTCGAACGAAAAGTATTACGATGATTCTTTGGGCCAACGAAGGAAAACAACCAGTGTCGAATCAAATTCAATCACGAATTATATGTTCTATATCAGGACCAAAAAGTCACCATTTTATAACGTTCAACGTATGCCAGATAATCGAGTATCAAAAAAACTGCCATGATTATAGCAGAGGGCAGAAGATCAGTTGTGAAGTCAAGAGCAAGATGGTTTTTCCGGGGATGATAGAGGCAGCATGCAAGTTTTAAGAATTGTGTGGCAAAGTCATATGGTTGAAATTAGGCTTCGAGTTGGGCTGTGAAGGTGAAAGATGATATATCTTAAAGGTGAGTGTAAAATTCATAACGTTACAATGGTTATTAGATAATTAGAATATCTTAAATGCTAGACTCCGCATTGCGGTTTTTATAATTAATTTTCAATTTGTCTCTCGCTTAGCTGATCTTGGTGTAGTTTATAAATTTCAGCTTATAGTGTAAAATCAGATTATAGTTTGAAATTATTGAACTATATTTTATATTTCATTAAAATTATATTTCATATTTTCTGATAAAAATTGAAAAATTGAACTAATTCCAATTTTAATTTAACTGATATGACTGAGAATAAACTGTCAGAGTTTTATGAAATTTATGGTATCAGGTGGTAAAAGATCGATTGAATATAGATTATTAAAATAAGACTTTTATATTTTTAATTATTTTTTTTTGTGAAAATTAAAGTTTTCAAATTTTTGCAAAAAAAACAATAACTTTTTTCAAACTTAATCAAATAAGAAATACTAAATGGAAAATCGATTTTAATGAAAATGAAAAATAAAATTTGAAATTTAATATTTTAAAGTTTTAAAATAAATATTGAAACTACTTCATAGACAAATAGTTTTACTTTAAGCGATTTAGCTTTTAATACGTATTGCAAACATTGGATAAATCAAACAAAGACTTCGAGTACTAATTCAACCGAAAAGTATTAGTCAAAACACTGTGCCAATGTAGCTCAATAATAGATTGAAATAAATTTGATAAATAAATATCCTTAAATATTCTATATAGAATGAGTCTAATTAAAGTCTGGACATTAAAAGTAACTTTGATATGTCTCAGTTTTGTTTGTAACCGTTAGATAATGTTTTGATTTATGGCATTTATGTTACAAGCTATTAAATATAATTGCTGAGTTTAGTTTTAACCTTTATAGCCATGAAAATACTATAAAATCCATCAATATTTAAAAGCTGAGCTTATAAAACAATCGAATAACATTTTGAAAGTTATTCATTGTTTATTTTCTACTTGTAAATCTCTTAAGATATTGAGAGTATTTTTCTTTCCCTCATTGAGCAATTATTATTATCCTATCGTTTCATAAATTTTTGCACCCCAGAAGCGAAACTTTATTAAGATCTTTGTAATATTGTTTACATAAAAATTTACCATTAATTAAGTTCTTCATACCCTTAATAATTATCCTCTAGCAATAATATTTTTCGTCTATAGCTAAATCTATCATAAAAGTATAGAATTGGATTTTTCCATTTCAGTTGCAATTCATTTATGAATTATCCTTAAAAAAAAAAGGATTTTTTATTTCCATCAATTTTTCCACAAAAAATAACTCATAATGTTTTTTTTTTTATAGTTATACGTATTATCCATAAATCAGACAATCGACTTGTTATATTCATAAAGAATTTCCTCGATTTTCACATCATACTTGGAAATCCTTACAAGGAAATTTGTCTTTATTGAAGTAAAAAAAAAAAGTGTTTTTTTTTTTCAGGTTGATTGGAAAATTTATAACAAGTTTTTTGTCTTTTATGGCAGAAAATTGCGGATAGATTATGTCTACAGTAGAATTCTTAGTACTATATAAATATATACATATTTATAAGTATTATAGGAATTCCCGTAGATCCTTGACGATTTGGTGGCTTTTTGTCTATTATATTGATAGAGATTAGTTGTGAATCGCTAGATATACGAACATTATAAATAAACTGTAGGAAAAATGAGGTAAAACGTGAGAGGGGATGCTACAAAATAAAATTTAGATGATAATTTCTCCCATGGGATTATGTTCGTCCTTTTTCTTGCTGTTAAAGATGGAAAATGTTGAAGGATTAGTGAAGTTTTGTTTTTGTTAACTTTTTTTTGGGATTGTTTTTCTTTGAGAATTTAATAATTTCTGAAAAAAAGGATAAAATTATTATCTGCACATTATCAACTTAATAGATCGCTAAATAAAAAGGTGTACATTTAATGGTAGGATTGAATAAATAATTTCATAATTTTTGATTATAAAAGAAGCTGGAGGTGTGATAATTAATTATAAAGAAAATTAAAAGATTTAATGCGAATTATTTTTATGTAATTGAATACGTTAATTTTAATTATGATGATAATTTAGATTAATTTGATTTTGTGTTATTTATTAAATTTATATTTATTATTATTAATAAATTACCTTGTAAGATCCAAGATTTTTAACAGAACATCCCAATTTAACATTACGACCAGCTGGTACAGTAACATTTTCAATTAATTCTGTAAATTCTGGTTCTTCAATTATTGCTGTAAAAGAATAAAATAAAAAATATTTAAATTAAGAAAAATATTAGAATATTAACTATAAAAAAATTAAATATTTTATAAATGGAGTAAATTTCATTTAGTGTAACTCTACTCAGGTTTCGTTATTGAATGTTATTCTAATTTTTTTGACTATCCTATAAATACTGAATTGAGGAACATGTCGACAGATAAAAAACAACGAAAACAAAAAATCAAGAAATAAATGTTGATGGCATCTCCTTAACAAGAAATTGAATTTGTTCATCAATATTTATTATACCATATTTTCGTAGTCGAAGCTGAATTTAAAAGAGTTTCTGATAAACATCATACACGACTAAAGGCAGACATCAACGTAGAAGCGGCTAAACTATTATGTAAGAGGTACGCTCGAAGAAGATATCGCGCGGAATACCACGGAAAAATTTAAATTGAACGAAATTTTCCGTACAAGAAATCGTGATATTTAATTTTTTTTTACATCTCAAGGCGATTCCGGGGCACCGCGATGCGGCGAGAGCATCTTCTGCATTAGATAATATAAATAATACTTGAAGATTAAGACACAAAACGGCAAATAATTTAATTTAATATTTATCTTTTGTGAACCATTTGGGTGACCAAAAAGTTTATAAGCAACTAGTTTTAATATTTCAAAATCTAAGTTGATGGTTGGTCGAAGAGACGAGCTTTAGTGTTAGTTTCGGTTCAATGTGATGTGTCGGTACTGACCACAATCTTAGAACTGGTCTGTTGGCAATTTTTGAAAGTTCTTAGATAGTCTGATTACATTCCCAAAAATTAACTAGAATCAAAAATTATGATCAGGATTCCGAAACAGATACAACTACCAACTACAAAGTGTCTTCAAAATATTCTAAACTTAATTACATTCTCGTTGTTTCTCAATCATATTTGTAATTATTGATTTCCATTTATATTTGTATAGTTCGAAGAATTAACTCTAAATTTTGTTCGTCCTGAAAAAATACTGAAAATGTAAATAATATTCTTTCCATTATCAAAGGATTTATAATAATTCCTAAAATATATTTGTAAATTTTTCATTATACTCTGTTGAGTTACGATTTATTAGATTATTATTCTATTTCGAAAACATTTTTAATCCTTCTTAACAATAAAAATAGTATAATATTTATACACAATGTTTCTGACTATCAATTTTGTATGTTATATAGAAATATTTATAAATATTATTACAAAATATAATCTATAATAATATTTTCATAATCATAATATAAATTGAGTTAAACGATTATTACATAATAATAATAATAATTATTAAATGAAAAACTATAACTAACAAAAAATTAAATTTTCATCAAATTTGATTATTTTTAATGCCATTTTACATAATAGTTTACCGACCTCCAAAACTCTTATCTATATTAAAAAAATAATAATCCACAATGTAAATTTTATGGAAGGATAAAATTATAAAAAAAAAAAAAAATAGATTTTAAATTAATTACTTCCTCTAAAAAATATATACATAGATCCATTATAATTCGATTGAAAAATATTTCATTCGTTAAATGATTCCATCATCACCAATATAATTATCACTCTATCAACATAATACAAACAATATAAAATAAATCCGTCTTCCCATCTCTAAAATACTGTAACAAATAAAATTTCCATAAAATCTAATTAGTATTAAAAATTTATTCAATTTCTGTCAAAAGTTTTTTTTTTTATTTTTGTATTTTTCCTGCATAATTTCCGAGGTTATCTCATACTATTTCCTCTTCATATATCCTTTTTACTGAGTGTTTTACATATCGTCACGTGGTTTATTTTATAAATAATGTATAATTATCAGTTTTAATAATGTCCTTTTTTTTGTTGGGATTGTTGTGTTTTATATTCTGTAATATTAAATGCTCTTTATTTCGATCAGGATAATATGTTTATATGTATGTGTGTGTGTGTTGGTTTTATGCATCAATAAATACATAAATATTTATTTTAAGTACGCATAGCAAATTAAACTATGTAATAATTTCAGTGATGTTTATCTCAATTATGTTAAATTAATACTAAATATTAAATGGACCAGGAATGAACCGAATGGTTGTACGCATACAAAAACAATCTGCGGGGTTCATAACAAGTCCAAGACAATTTTAAAAATGAACAAGACAACAGCGAAGATTATGTAAGAGAATTGTCACTTGAGATATGCTTTTTTAGGAAGCTCGCAGTTTGAATATAGAACGAACTCCAGCCTCACGGCTCATTGACTATGAGATATTTGTGAATTCATTACTGTTCGATTCATCATAAAAGATTTAGGAAATTTGGTATTTTCTTTATAGGAAACCTTCAAGACGAAGCTAAGCTGAAGCATGATATTTAAGTAGTGTAATTGGTCTTTACCCTGTAAGACTGATCCAGCTTTATACTGAAAAGTACGACGGACTCACTTACATATATGTAGCCTACATGCCTACATGTGTTTTATAACTCCCAAGACCGCAAATCCTGCAAGAGCTCAAATCTACTAATTCAGTAGGACAGATAGACGAACTGGAAAAGTTTGAACAATTTATTTAAATGCGTCTGTTGAAAGTTTACTTTAGTTCGGTATGAAAATTATGAATATAGGATATTTTTATGCAATGTGAGAAATTTTTTTTTTTTAAATTTTCATGTTTCTGGAAAACTTCATATTTTTGGCACAAAAAATATAACAATTTTAATTGGAATTTTTAATCGTATGCAAATCAATATTTTCAGAAAAATACCACAAAAATTAAAAAGGATGTATATTAAGGATAGCTATTTTAATGGCTATATATATAGTCAAGTAAAAGGATATTAGGTTTTCAATTATAAAATGTAGGTGGAAATTTTTTTATTTATGATTGGCGCTTAAGGATTAAATTTTTACTTGAACTGATATAGTTGTAGTCAAATTTGGCATGAATACAAAAGGATTTAGAAAAGATTAATATTCATTCAATTAATTTAGAGGAGTTTTTATGAAAAGTTATTATTGAAAATGTTTATTTTAACTAAAATTGCAGCTTAAATATTTTTTAAGATGAAACTCATTTTGCTATTAACATTAAAATGATTTAAATTTGAAAAGTTTAAAGTTTAAGTAAAATTTATGTTAAATTTAACCTTTTTAGATGATTTTTTAATTCTACTTATGTAATGCCTTATGACAACCGGAAATTCAATTCAATGCGGTAAAGCTATAACCACTAAACACTAAAGGAAATTATTTTTATTGCCTCGTAAATATCATAAAATTTGGTTCAGATCATTAATTCGAAAATGGAAAATTATGAATTGGTTTTAAAATTAAGGTGAAAATATTTAGTCGATCCTTCTAACTAAATACAGTTTTAAAGGCTTTAAAATATTGTAAATTTATTAATTGTAATAAGTTTTCAAATTTTATGTTTAAATTTTCATATTTTTCTAGTATTTGCATTTCGATATATTTTCTATATGAAAATTTTACTTTCAAATTACGGAAATGATTTTCGTTTTTTTTGTCACACAATCAAAAGGACAATCAACTAATTTTTACCAAAGGACATTTATAGATAAGGTCCAAAGTTGTATGAGTTAGGATGCTGTTAACAAAAAAAATGTTTATAGAAAAATTGATTTAAGTATCAGAGAAAATTGTTTGACATTAACACGTATTGATGTCATAAATTTATATTTTCAAAGGCATTGAAAAGGACATTAATGAGTGTTATCCTTTTTTTTTGTTGTTAATTTTAGACATAAAAAGGTTATATGAAATTTTACTCACATAGTTAAAGAAAAATTTGTTTATTTGATGTGCAAATTGGTTTTTATTTTATATTGAGGTTATGTTAATTGACAATTCATTTTGGTTGGATTCATAAATTATCAAATTTTTTGATCAGAAAATAATGTAAACTTTTTAAGATGACAAATCAATAATGAAAAACTAATTAAGAAGAAAATTTATTAATTGAAATTTGTATATGCAAAAATATTTGTTATTCGTGCAGAAATTAATTAGTTTAATTCAATTTACCGAATTTATTAATAAATATTTAGGGTTTTTTTTTAAAAAAAAAACTAGTACGTTTATAACTAGATTTCAACTAATCATGAATTTGATACCAAAATAAATATTTTATGGTTCTTTAAATTTTTCCTTTCTGATTATAATTTCATGTTTTTTTATTATTGCAAATATGAAAAAGGATAACAAACCAAAATTTGTCAAAATATTTGTTTTTTTCCTTAACCAGACAAAAAATATTCTCCCTAATTTTTGCAGTATTTCGCTTTATATATAACAAACCAATATAGAACCAACTAATTTTTATAGTCATGTCACGTACTATCATCAGCTGACCAAAAATATGGACATTTTAGTATAACTTTAATTTAAACGAACCATGACATTATTTCTATATATACTTTATAGTATTATTTGGGGACATTTTATACAGGATGTCTAGATTTAATATAGTGTTTTAGATAGACGATAATATTTATAAATTTGTAATTGATTAAATTTTGATAGTATATATCGCCATTTAGAACAACTCTGTATTTACTTTGATTATATTTTGTATAAGGACTTTAAGAGGTTCCAAAACGAATATTAAACCTTTTAAAGCTCGAATTATTAATTTTTTTTTTGACCTGATTTAGATATTATCAATGAAATTTTTGAAAAGTAATTACAATTATTGTATAAAATCATTCATTGATGGTCACGAGAATCCTTCTAACATATAAACTTATTCAGTTAGAAGGATTAGAAGGATTCTATTTATTTTATGCAAATACGAAAAATTTGTAATTATATAAATATTAAATCACTCTGTACTTTCTTTACCTATATATAAAATACACAATTCATTAATATTCAAAACGAATATTTTGTTATGATTATTATTCTCTGTTAGATTTTATGTCTAACAAATCTTTTATATTATTTTCGTAATGTGTACCTATATCTTTTTTTTTCTTTCTTCTATTCGTTAATTATTTGTTAGTCAACTCATTTTAATCATCCTTATCCTAGTAAATTTTTCTTTGACATATACCCACACATACACTATACCTAAGATAGTCATTATACATATGGAAAAAAAAGGATATATATTTTGGTAATAATACAGAAACCAAAATAAACTAATTTTATCTCTATATATCCTGCTCGATATTATACATATATATGAGTACTCATCATCAGTGAGTATGAGCTAGGGCAAATAATTTAATTCTAACATGATTTGGTGAATATTGTGTTGCTTAAGAAGTTAAAAAGTTTAAAGTTGAAAATTAAAATACCCTAGAGAGATTATTTATATATTATATCCTAGTTATATAGATAATATCAAAGGTTGAGAAAAATATTGAAAATCTTTTTTGATATTAAAGAGGATTTCCTGCATAAATAATTTTTTAACGACATTAGAAAAACATAAGGAAAAACATCCGAATAATTCTCACCAATAAAACTAAAACTATACAAAAAACATTAAAAAAAAACTTATAGGTAAGTAAAGTAACTAATTTTTTTTTTGATTACATATTATGTAATTTTACTTTGTGAATATTTAATGTAAACTTTTCGGAAAATTCAATTTTTTTTGTATATAATATTAATTCTATCAGAATATTAAATCATCAAAATTTTATTGCTGGATTTTGTCAGTTTTAATTTATCCTTAAGATTAAACTTTTCTTGTATACTTGTTACATATATGAATATATAGGAAAAGACTATAAAATTGTAGAGTGGATCGAGAAAAAAAAAGGAACAAGAAATAGGATATTTTATGTATAGGATTTTGAAAATATTGAAAGGACTCAATTTTCTAGGCATATATAATAAATATATTATTATTGTATATAAAAATTTGTGTGTATAGAGATTATAATCTCAAAAGGTTGTCATGTCCACAATTCCTTATATTTAAAAGGACAAGGGATAATTTCACCTTAATTTTATATCAATTTTTTTTGTTATATATTTTGATGTATAATGTTTAGTTGCTTGTGTTATGGAAATTTTATTTACCAATTTGTCATGAATTTCATGATATCGATGATGATGATATCCTTTTTTGAAATATTATTAAAGAACATTTTTTTTTATCAGATTGTTGTGTTAACTTCAAGAAAACATCATGTAAAAAAAACACATACACCAACAAATAAAATTGATTGATATGAGAAAATTGGAAAATTATCTATTGTTGGTTATAAATTTGTTAATTTCTTTAAAACCGAAAAATTATTATTAGAGATGGAAATATAAAAGAAAAATATATTTCAAAATTAAATTGTGCTCAGTACCATATAGAAATATTTTAATTTTCCACATTAAACTAATCAGAATCAGTTTTTAATGAATATAAATTTGACACTTATTTCATTTCAAATACTGAGATGGCTACATAAGCTATTCAGGTAGTTAGCTATTTGTAATTTTAATTACTTAACAGGTTATAATTCGGATCTTAACCCATATAAAATTAATAATTAACAAATTGGAAATAGATGTTTAGCTTATCTTTAAAAACAGGAAGCTATTACTCATGTTTGAACATATAACATATAAATAATAATGAGTTAATTTCATGATAATGTCAATTCCAAATATTTTTTGGTATTTATTAAACTTAAATTAGTTTTAAATGGAGAGACAAATCCAGATTGACATAGTTATAATTTATTTAAAAATCCTGAATATATTGTTAAAATCACTTTTAAGTGTTCCTTCTAACTTTTAACCCAAGAATCTAAATTAAATAATTTCCAATATTTACAATGATAAAAACCTATTAAGTTATGCAGACTACCACCACATCAGGTCATTTACCCAATATTCATTTCAATTTTGTTTATATAAACTAAAAATTATAATCAATCAATTTCAAAATATTTACTTAACTTGATGATGTACAGAAAGCCTCAATATAATTTATCTAAATAACTGAAAATGGTTGCATTGGCTTTGGTTAATAGAATTATTCTATGTACGTAGACGTAGATAAAAATTTAAAATATATTGTGAAAATTTAACTAATTAAAGTGTCAGGTAATTGAAATACTTATAAATTACATATTAAATTTTTAGTATTTTCAAAAAAATAAAAAAATTATTGATTGATAAAATCAGGTAAATAATGTAATCGGTAAATGGATTGACAATTTAAATTTTCAACCAGAAATTTTATATATTTTTTTTAAATTTATTTTATCTAAAATACAAATTCCAAAAATTATTCAGGATTCAAAATCACATTTTCAAAACTTTGGAAAAGTTACTTACAAAACATAATATGAATAATTAATTTAACAAATGTGAATGAAATCCTTTATTTAATCCTTTATTTATTACATATTCGAATTGATATAGAAGGAACTGAATTGATAATTTAATATGGACAATTGTCCATAAAATATAAAGTAGAATAATTAAAATGATGTACTTTCATTTGATATTAATAGAAAAATAAATGCAATAAAACTTAAAGGCATTACAAAATATTATTTAAAAATTTCATAATTAATTTTAGGATTTTTGGATTATTTTAAGAAATGCTGGAATTAAAAACGTATATGAGTCCATAAATATTAAATTTTCTAAAATGTTTTTTATAAATTATAATTTTACGTAATGGTTTACGTCAAAATAATTAATTGTTTACAGGCAAATTATGATAGACAATGTAAAAAATGTAAAAAATTAGTTTTTTGTAAAATAAAATCAAATGTAGTAAAATTATATATCATTTTTTATGTAGTCTAGTTACAGTATTTAAAAGTCCTTAATCTTCTTAAATTAAATTTTAAATCTTGATGAAGACTTCAATTTGGTTTGACAGAAAAGCCATTAAAACTACAACATTTGCCGCCTCAGTAATAAATTTTAAATACATTAATAAATTATTATCTGTTTCTTGACAATTCCAAATACACTTAACAGCATTTGATTCTTTCCAATGAATATAAGAGTTAAATCCAAATTAATATTTCAATTTCTTATTATATTTGTGATTGGTGAACCCGAACAGAGGCGCAGGCATGATTCTTCAATTATTACCACGAATATAGCAAATAAAGTAATGTGGTTGAACTTAAGTTTTGTTATTGAAATTTTGGTGAGTAAATTAACATAAAACTGCGAGGTTTACTATATATAACAAATAATTTGTTTGTACTTTAAATGTTAGTATATTAAATACGATTTATAAAATGTTTTATTGCTGATTACAATTAGAGATAGAAATATACCCAGTAAATAAGTTTAAGAGAAGATATTAAAAGAAATAAAAAGTTTTACGAATCACAAACTCGCTAGTTTCTAGGGTGTTTTTAAGGACACAAATTACCTAGAACTGTTTAAGTATTAGACTCTTTATATTTCCAAAATATTAAATATAATTGTTTGACTAGTGAATATTCGAAATTAAATTATAATAACCGAATAATTTATTTTAAATTACATTTTCTGTCAAATTTTTTTTAATCATTTTTTTTTTATTGAAAATTTCCACGATAAATTATTAAATTCCGATTTATTCACGTAAAAAAATGGAACTGTCTGTACTAATATGCTATATTTTTTTTTTATACTGCACAAACTAAATTGGATTTTAATAACCACCAACCACGAAAAAAACATAAAAAAAAATCCTTTGCCATAATACCAACTCAAACAACAGATTGAAAATTTTTCACAAAAAAGAAAACCCCTACAAATATCAACAAAAAAGAAAACCCCTACAAATATGCAAATCAAATGAAAATTCTGAATATATCAACGACTGTAATTTTTTCTGCGGATTCTTCCTTGTTGTCTGTTTTATGAAATGATTAAAATAATAATAATAAAAAAAAACAGCTAATAAAACTCACAAGTAACAAAAAAAAAAGGATTTTAAATTAGCGAAATCATTTGTGAAACATAGAAAATCCAGGATGTGTTAAAGGATATTTAATATCGTTGAACATTTACAATTTTAGTTTGAAATTTTATTTTATCTTTATTTACTGTACTTACCGTTTAATGGTGACATTGGTCCATCTCCTGTTGAAAGTCCTCCAATTCCATTTAAAGGATTATTAATATTTTTATTATTAAATTGTTGTTGTACAGATGATCCTTGATTTGTAACAGCATGATTTGTATGCTGATGATGTTGTTGTGGGGTGACTTGATTTGTGGAGTCCCCCGCTGTTGCTATTAGCAGTAGGAGGGCCCCAATTAAATACCAAGGGCCCATCAACTTAATAATTTTCTAATGTTTTTCATTTCCATGGAAATTATGTTTTTTTTTTTTTGTTATTTGTATTTAAAATTCTTAAGTGTTGGTTTTTTTTATAATTTAAAAATTTATTTGAAAAAAAAAAATGAAGATTATATTTGACGTATGTACCAAAAACTGATTACTCTATGAGCTAGAATAGAAATATTCAATAAAATGAATTTGTAATTAAATGGTTTTGAATGGTTTTTATTTGGGAAAATTTAGTTGTAAAGAAGAAGTATAATCAATTAATCAACATTTAAATATCAAGTTTCAGAACGTATGATTTTAAATTTTAATAATATAATTTTGAATCATATTAAATCAAAATTTCTTCAAGGTGAGCTAAAATTTATGTTTTAAAAGAAAAGTTATATTGAAGTCATTATATCGAATTTGTGGAAATGTGAGAAAACTTACTTCGATTATTTAAACTATTTTGTCAAAGACATCCACAAGTGGTTTATGATTTTCTGCATATTGAAACGACACTTTAACATAATTCTATATTAAACTTAACATAAAAGTTGAATTAAATATGTGAAAAAGTTACACTAATTCGAATAACTAAAAGTGCATCATATAATTCTAAATTAATTTATCTTTATCTATTAAAAATATTAAAATAAATTGTTGATAGTGTCAATGCCAACTAACTTGTAGTATGATCAAAAACCGAAATTTCATAATTTTTCCATAATTAACAGCCACTAAACTTGTAAATAACTTAACACTCTATTAAAGAAAATATTTATAAACTATCCTTAATTAAAACTAATACATAAAATACAAATACAAATAATTAAATGAAAATAGTTTCATTTTTATTTTGTACAATTTTCTTCTAAACTTTTCTTCAAAACCGAAAAGAAAACTTAATGAATTGATGAGGTAGTTTAAAAGTTTTATATATTATTTGTTATTACTATATAATATTTTATTTTAAGGACTTTATAATGTACTTTACGCTTCAAAATAATATTCAACGCAAAATCCTTTCATTATTTTACATAATTATGTACAACAACAACCATTTAAAATGTTTGTTTTTGTTGTTCTTTTCGATTGGTGTTGGGTGTTGAATGAGAGTATTTTTATTTGTTGGAAAATGGAAAATCATGAATTTTTCTGTTCTTTTTGAAAATGAGAAAATATTGTTATGAGTTTAATAATAAAAATTATTTATAAATTCTTTGGAATAAATTGTGTTGGAAGAGGTAAAAACAATAACAAAATAAGGAAGGAAGAAATTATGTTTTTTTGTCTATTTTTACAGTCTATAAAATATGCTAATTTAAAGAGATTGCAAAGTGCTGCAAAAAGTTTCGTATTTATTTAGTTGTTCTGCTAGTTATTCTATATATAAATAATTTTTTTTTTGTTTCATAATTCCAGAAAAACTTCTAATAATAAATTTTATTGTTGTTATAAAAGTTAAAAGTGTTGAAAAATGGAATAATTTTCTTGTGGTTTCTCTATAATTCCAAAGAAAATTTGGTTATATTATAAAGGTCCAACAATTTTGAAAAATGATCTTAAATTAAGATTTTATATGAAAGTTTCCTATTTAAAATAGTATTTTAATGTTATAATTTTTGTTAATAATATTTTATTTAAATTAAAAAAACATATTTTAATGCCTAACAGTATGCACAACACTTTACTTTATGCAATATTATATTAACGCCTAAAAGTAATGCACAAAAATTATCCTAAATAAATTATCCGAAATATCAGAAATTTAAAATCAAACGAAATATAATTTTGAATTGTAAAATTCAATTATATGTTATTATATGAATTTTATCAATTTTCCAAATATCCTTTATCCTATTTTTCTGAAATCACCTGTAAAACTGTTCACATTAATATAATCAAAAAAAATATTTTTTATTTTTTAAATAAATCCTCTTAAAAATTCAAAATCCCATCAAAAAGGATTTATTAATATCGTCTAATTAATTCAAATTATCAGCATAATCACATAACATTTTTTTTTGATTTTTTGATTAATCAATTTAATAAATATTTTGTTTTTAATAAAACTTTTAAATTTATATTTTAAACTATCACAAATTTGAATAAAAATTAATAATTCTAGTATTTTAATAAAATGTCCTTTTTAACGTATCATAAGTTTTTAACCGACAAAACCAACAATTACGACAACATTAAACACATAAACTATTGTGAATATTTAAAAAATTTTTGGTTGAATATGAATATAAAATAAATATCCTTATACAAAGTTTTCGAATGAACCATTCAATACAGAATCCTTACGGTAACTGGAGCTTTTTGTACCAGAAAAAAAGAATTTATATTAAAAGTCGAAAAAAATATTTCAATTTTCATTCAAACAAATACATAAAAAGAAATTTTTTTGATTATATACTTTTGCGTAACCAAAAATACAATACATATAAACAATTCACGAACTTGTATAAGGATACCGGCAAAAGGAATTTTGTGTAATAACTGAAATAACAATTTAAAACAATATACAAAATTAATATAAATAAATAAATAATTTTTTATTATGTAGAAAAGTTGTAATTAATTCACACAATATTATTATTTACACATACGTAGAATATAAAAAGGATATGAGTAAAAAACAATATTTAAAAATTGTCCTTATTGAATCTTATTATAAAAGGAAAACATTTTTAATAACATTTTTTACGTTAAAGCTTTTATGTAAATATGTATCTGCGCGGCAGAATAAATATTTGAATGTATTGGGGCGGAGGCTTTTCATAAAAATGATAAAAACAAAAAAAAAATATTTAATTTATTTTGGAAATTAAATATGTATTAGTGTATTGGGTGGTATTTTTTTTTCATTTTGTTATTTTGTTGAAGGATCAAAAGTTTGCTGTTAAAATGTGGTTTAATGTGTCTACCATGTGCGAAATTGTTGCAAAATACAAACAAAAATAAATATTTTGTTTACAACCACAATGACAACCGCAATGTGATAACCATAAAATTTAAAAGGATATAATAAAAATATGAAGAATTTATGTTTTGGGAATAAAATGAAAGCTTTTAATTTAATTGTTTAAAAGGGATAATTTTTTTTGTTGGGAAAACTATAAGCTTTCTTCTTAAAGGAATGGAAGGTTGTTCTTTTTTGGTAGGGATTTAAAGTTTTGTATATAAAATGATGGGAAATTTCCGAGAAATATGAAAGTTTTGATTAAAATGAAAGAGAATTTATGAATATTTAAGAAAATATGAGTTAAAGAATTGTTAAATAATCTTTTTACTACTACTTTCGCTGAACTTTAACTGCATTTTTTAGGGTTAGGGTCGAATTTTTGTATTGTACTATTTTACCATGTATTACAGAAGCAATAAGACAAAACCACTTAATATTTCTTAATAAGGATAAAATATATAGGAATTAATATTAGCATCGAATAATATGATATTTTAGATTAATGAAAATCACTTTTGTAAGCATATTTCTACAGTAAATTTGAAAGATTAATTTATATTACATACCCAGATTTGTTCTGGTTCCAAATATGTACATAATTGTAGTAAATACACAAGCCATACTAAGAATTTAGGCCCACTAGTTAGAGCTCTATATTTAATCTTTCCTGGAGCATTTAAATGCTGAGTTAGAGGTATATATTTCCTTCGGACAGCTCATGGTATGTTTGCTGTTTTGTTGATCACTATTATCTACCACTACCCGAATTATATATTCAGTGTTGAACATACAATTTGTATTCATTACATCTTAAGTATGGTCCACAGAATATAATTAAAAGAATTAAATTGATCAGTAATATATAAATCAGTTACTGTATTCTTACAACTATCAAAATTTAATTGTTTTCTATTCCATCTAGTAGTGTCATCATATATTAAATCAAAATTAGTGTATTTTGTATACAATATTTAGTATACTTCATGGAATAGGTACAACAAGTTTCAATTAAGTGAATTAAGGAAAGCCATAATTTTAAAATTCGTTCCTATCTTTATTTTTCAATCTCTTATGTAAAATTTGTATATCGACGGTGTAAAAGGAGTTTGTGGTTACGATTTTAGTTAGTTTTTTTATAATATTTAACTAGGGTATTTCTTAGAAGTATTTCCAACCATAGGTAGAACTAAATTTGATAAATAATGTGAACTAATTAAATTATGAAAGTATATTTGTAATGTTCGTAATAAATTTCTAGCAAATATTTTAATAATTTTTGAAGGATATTCATGACAAAAATAATGTTTTTACTTTCGGTATTTGAAATATTTAAATTTTTTCTTCCAGAAATCATTATTGCTCATTATTTCTTGTAAATCGTTTTAAATCACCAACAAAATGTAAGTGTCCTTAAATCCTTAAATGATAATATCCCATAACAAATAAAACAAAAAAGCTTTAGAAAAATAAAATGTTCATCCCAAAATTTATATATACATTGACATGTTCTCTGATGTATTCTGCTTTTTTGTTTGGGTATGAGTGCGTTAAACTTTCTTTTCCGTTCTAAGGAAAATAATTTTCTTTTTTTTTTTAAAAAAAAGGATATATGTTGATTTTTTTTTATTATACATTCTTAAATGATTTTCGTATGTTTTATGCCTATGCGCCGCGCCAAAAGAAAAATTATATATTTTTTTTTGTGTTTCTTTTGATTTGTGGTAGCCAATCATTTTGTGTTACGGACGTAAGGAGATATCCTTAAAAGTATCAAAGTATATATAATAAAATATTATATTTATTTATTTTACAAAGATAATTCTGTGTGTAAGTGTAGTAGTGGTGATAATAAAAATAGGTGCTGTTATGGAAAAAAAATTGAATTATTGGGTTGGACTTAATGAATAATATTATAATGTTTTTTTTTTTTTTGGTTAGAATGAGAAAAATTTCTTTTAATGTATAATTATGGTAATAAATTAGATTAACGAAGTTTAGATTTCTATACAGTTTTAATATAATGTGAAAAGTTTTTCTATTTTTCTTTTGCTGATAATATTTTCGGGGGAAATTATATGACAGTTCATTGTAATTAAAGTAGTTTTCTATATGTATTTTTAAATTGCTTTAATTAGTCATAGAAAATTATGTTAAAAATCTTTTAATAATGTTATTTTTAGTGGATTTAAAAATATTGAAAAGTTTTATTAAATTTTTAAGTAAATAAATTAAATATTTATAAATATTATTTAATTTATTTATTGACAATATTGTCGTAACTCACAGTTGTTGGGAATTTGAGGATTTGATTATGTGCAAAAATTACTTTGGGTAAATGTATTTAAGAACAAATTTGTTTTTTTGATTGAAATGGCAAAGTAATACTCGAAACATAAGATTATATTCAATCAGATAAGAATTTAGAGTACTTAATAATAAAATAGTAAAACATTTTAAATATCGACTGTTTAAAATGTCATATAAAATAGAATTAAAAAATAGAAAATTTTTGCAATGTTTCTTTTTTTTTTAACTTTCACTTCTCCAATATTTTTTTTTTAGATATTTTCAAAATTAGTAGCAATAATTCTTTAATGTAAACTTTAATGTAAATTTTGGATAAATGTTAAAGTTTCACACAAATTTCCAATTTATAAATTAGGACTTAATTATTATAGAAGTAGAAAAATTATATTTTCGTTGAAGAATTTTTCTCACATCAGTTTACAGAAATCAATTAGTCATTACTTGTGCTTTGTAGAAATTTGTATTTTTTAGAACCAAACGAAAAACTATGGAATACACATAAATTTTCCACAACCAAAACCACAAATCATAAAATTGAAGTTGACATATGCCAAAATTTAAAATTCAAGAATACAAATCAATGAAATATATTTCTAGAAGTTGGATTAGTATTATTGGTGCTATGTTGTGATACTATCATTAGTAATGTTACCAAGAAATTTCAGCTTAAAAAAATTACTATACGTCGACAACATTTACAGATGACACTACTAGATGGAATAGAAAACTATTTATATGACATGGTTTCTCGAGATTCAAGGAACCAAAAAAAAAAACCATTTCTATGAATCATTGCAAAATAATATCGAAAGAAACAATTTTCATGGTTGTACTTGATGAATCAGTTACATTTATCTGACCGTATATTCTCCGGAAATTAAACAATGTTTAACGAGTTTTCCTTTTTCTGCGACATGGTTAACGTTTTGATACCATAACTGACTATACATCGTATGATGGTCTTATATAATCTTAGCTCTTTTCTCTATGTCCACTAGCGATTTCATTAGCTTTATAAAAGAAAAAAAATCTTTATTTCCTTAACTAATTCTCCTCTACATTTCTGTCATTTTGTTGCTGTCTGATAAGACGTTGAAGCCTAAGTATACAAAATTTATGACAACTTCATTGTTTACGTTTCTGATTATTAAGTTTCGTCCTAATCTTTATAATTCGGGTCTGGGCAAGAATTTTTTTGTAAATTAAAATCTTTTAAAATTTTATAAATTAAATTATTTAATTTAAAGTAATATTTTTCATCTATTAATTATAATATTTTTCATCTATTTATAACAATCCCGAATGAAAAATATATTTGAAAATTATTGAAAAATGTTATATACCTACCCAAAAGAAAATTATCTTAAACTTTTCTTAAACAAACCATAATTTGTCACCTTGGAATTAAACTTAATAATAATTTTTTATCATAAAACGTTTCATAAAAAAAATAAAAACCTTAATTTACTTAATTACATATAATCAATTTCATTATCTTTCAAAGAAGATACCTAAAAAAGAAACAAAAATTAAAAACTTTCGACTTAAACTTTTTTGTATATGATCTCATCAGTTAATCTAATGATTATAAATATTATTAAGATAAATTCCCAACTCTGAACAAAACCAAATACCTTTGTCAAATAAAAATAAATATTATTATTTGATTAAAAAAAAAAAACGAACGAACCGACCCACGACCCACCTTATTTGATTCATAAAACCAACCCTTAGGCTATCCATTTTACCATAGTATAAAATTAAGAAAACATAACCAAAGTGAAAATTCAGAAATTTTCACAAAACGAAAGGAACGCACCGAAAAAAAAAACAAGAACACGAAAATTCTCATAATTTCTGTAATGGAGAAAGTTTTCATCATAAAAATTATTATGATAATCCTTTGTGATTTCTGATCTCCATTTTTCTTGAAAATTTTCTTTTTTTATATATACACACGTTTTACCTTACATACACACACGTTGTTATTTTTGTTGTTGTTGTGTGTTATTGGACAGATAAAATTTTCATTTCGTTTTGCCTTTAGTAATAAAATTTTTTTTTTTTTTGTATATTTTTCGCGTAAATCGTTTTTGTCGTTAATGAAAAGTTTCCTTATAATTTTCCAAGACAAAAAAAAAAAAAAACTAAATGTTAAACAGTTATTCATTTGGTAAAACAAAAGAAATTGAAAGAAAAATTAAAAGTTGGGGTTAGAAGAAAAACATATTTTCCTTTTGCTCTCCAGGCAAAAACAAAATACTGAAAATTATCTTTTCAACTTAATATAATTACGCACTAAATTGCTGTGCTATAATAAGGAATTTTTTTCTTAAAACAAAAAAAAAAACAAAGAAAATTCTAAAAGAAAAATTATTATATATTTTTCTTTTTTTTTTCGTTTACCTTATAAAATAAAAGTTATAGGGAAAATCTGATATGACTAATGTTGAATTTTCCGAAATTTCAGTGAAAAATTAGAAATAAAATTAATAAAAATATTAAATGTCAATATTCTCAAACTAATCTGAGCTCCAGGTCAGAGTTCGATCGAAGGTAATGAAAATGGAAAGGCTACCGATAATATTTTGAAACTAATCAAATCCTATATCCAATGACATTTAGTAAAGAATTCATAAGCATTTGAGCTAAACAATATAACCTTCTAAAATGTTTATCACAGAACCTTTGCCAATTGCGTAAGGTTCAGATTGACCATTACCACAACAAGCAGAGAATGTGTAGAGGAGAAGTCAGTGGAACATCTATTGTGCCACTGTCCCTTGGTTCAATAAATAAGGTTCAGGATTTTGGGAAATTTCTTCTTGAACAACTTGGATGAAAAATCCGGCAAAAGTGATTAAGTTCATTAGTTAAGTGAGGTAGTTCGACATGTTACAATGATGAAATAGGTTGTCGATTGGAGAGCACAATGGACCTTTTAATAAGACTTCAGTACCAGTGCGTACTTATCATTTAAAACCAACCAACAAACAAAATGTCAATTTTTATATTACTAAAATTTAAGAAATATTTCAATAGATATAGTGCGTGCCATTCAAACTGTGCTCAGTGATAATTTTGTGATAATTTTAGGTTATTAAATATTTTCTGTTCAGTTGATTCCATGTCCAATAGATTTCTTGCGAGAGCACCTTTTAATTTTAAATTCCAGGGTTGCAGTTATTTAAATATTCTTTGCTTCGATAATCTCATATTCATCAGCCATGAATAGCTCCTTCTATGTGAACAATTTTTTGTTTCATTCTTTCGGAATTCGGATAGTAAATATATAAAAAAAATCTCTACTATGAAATCAGTTCGTCAATCAGTTTTTTTTTTTTGGGAAAATGAAAAAAACGTTTTGTAAATTTAAAAAAGAAAATGTTTGTTTACTTAGAAGCGGACATTAATTTTAAAATAACGTGATCTATGGAAGTAGTTGAAAAAGAAATAAGTTTTATTTTTCATAAAAATAAAGAGTTTGTTAGAATTCAGAAAAGAATTATGTTAATAAAATTTTGGATTAAATATTATCCTTTAAAATGTAGCCTATCTGTACAACTGGCTAGATGGACGAACTCTAGATCCACATGAGCAGAAAAATATGCATTAAAAACTAAATTTTATTACAAAATATTTGATTTTTGTATATTTCTTTCTTAAATTTAGTGGCGGCGATAGCACAAATTTCAGTGTGGCGACTTTGTGAGAACTTTTCAATTATGATGTCTGAGATTTATAAGTTAGATTTAAAGTATTGTTGTGATATATCAAATTAAACATTACCACTGATAAGTTAATCATATTCACGATTCTGTTTTAAAAATGATTGTAGCGCAATTTAACAATTTTTGTGGAAGACTTTGTAGAGTGGACTATTTATTAAATATCCTATAAAATCAAATATTAAGTACGATAGGTTCCAAGTGTTACTATAAAGAAATTAATTATTATGTAATTATTTGATGTAAATTTGTTAAACTAATTTTATTACATTTTTGTTAAATAAAAAGTATTATTGAAAAAGGAAATCCCAATAGACACAATTACCGACTCCTGTTGACTCCAGTATAAAATCTTCTTCTGGGCTTTCTAAAATTTTACTATTATTTACTAATGCATAAAAGATTGTCCTGTATATAAAAAACTATTTACATTCATCAGTAAAATGTTAATGAACTTTAAAATTTAAATTAGAAATGAGAATTTTTATGTTAAATTCCAGTGGGAAATATTGTTTTTTCCATATTGTTGACCTCAGGGCTACATACACACAAAAAATTACTATTATTTTATCACAATATCTTTAGTCAAGTCCTTTTTTTTTGTACACATCATGGTGATAAAATTATGGGCAACGTCGGTTAACGTTAAGTAGATGCTTTTCATGAGATCTTATTAAAGTATTTTCCATTTATTTTTTTTTCTTCTTAATTTTTTTTATTTATTTAAATTATATTTTTTTATTTATTAACAAAAATTTGTTTATATTTTCCATTTTCTACAAAAAAAATCAAGAAAAAAAAAATCCTAACCTTAGGCTTTTTTTCTGAAACATTTCATTTGGTTTTTGTATAAGAAAATTGTTTAGTGCTATTTATAAAATTTTGCCCAGGAATAGGAAACAAGGTCTAAAAAGATGTAAACTGTGGTAGAAAATTGAACTGAAACAGTAATTAAACAAAAGTCATTTAGATTATACAAAAAAAAATGAAAATAAAGAAAATATTTTCCTTCTTGTATTTTGAAATGTTAAATTCGAAAAAGAATTTCTAGAGAAGAAACTCTCTAGCCCACTAGCTAAATAAAAATTCTTTTAAAAAAACAAACTTTTTTCCATAAATTTAGTAAAAAAAAATCCTCTTTACTTTCTGTAATTCAAAAGGATCCACTCTTAGAATTTGTTATTAGTGATGTTAAACAAAGATAAATAGTTTTTTTTTATTTTTTAAACTTTGATATAAATAATTTTTTTTTTTAACTTGGTGTGTTTTGCTTAAAGGAATTTGCACAGGAAAAGTTCAAGTGGTATACAATTTTAACTTTTTTTTTATTTTTATTCTTATTATCGAGAAGGTTTCTTTGGATACTGGATATAAACAATTTTTTTGAGGTAGGTAAATAATATTTGAATGTAAGAGTTAAAATTAAGTTGAAACCATCGTTGAATAACCAAGGTTTCAACTTAGCTAAATAAAAAATTTTAATTTATTGTTTAACTAAATGACAACGAACTACATAAATTAATTTTTAACAATAATATTCACGATATTTTCGTCATTAACAATTATTAATTATCCTTAATTGCAATTATACCTTTTACGGTGAGATTGTAATGATTTGGATTGAAGTACGATTGCGAACGATTGTATATGGATTCCATTATATTCCTGAATTCAGGCCAATTTTGCATACTGTAGTTTCTTAATAATATTCAATAGCTAGCTTAGTGTACTATTGAATTTGTTCTTATAATAATTTTGAATTTCGGCTTCGTATATTTTACAAATAATCACAACCCGATTTATCATGCACTGTCCAATAATTCAGATATTTTGGTTTAGCTAAGGTTAGGGTAAATTTTGATTGAGATAACAAGTAACCTTAAATCGCAAACTAAAAGCTACATAATCGATTAAACTTGTGGTGTGAGGTCGGGAAATACGGATGCAGATTATGTGTGATAAATCCATTAAGTATATTCATTTGAGCGGATTCAGAATCCAATATAATATGATCACCAATATCAGAATTTGCATATATACATTCAAAATAGAATAGTTCTGAATAGTATCAACCCTTCACTATTACAGTACAATTCACGCTCGTAAATTAATCATATTTTCTTTCTTTACATACAAAAATCAAAATATTCATCTCCAATTTCAAATCGGTTCTTGCTTTACGGTTGTAAAACATGGTTAGACACACAATTGTTCAAAGTTTCATCAACCGCCAAACAGGATCTCTAATGTGGAATTGTATACTAGATGCCAACAAAAACCAGTTCCAACTGAGATCAAAGCAAGGAAGTCGAGTTGGATTGGGCATACACTAAGAAAGGATCCTGATGAAATATGTAGGGAAGCTTTGGAATAGAATCCGCAAAAAACATTTGAAAGAGAACAATAGACAAAGAAGTTGCACAGTCCGGAAAAACGTGGAGGCAAATCAAGTTGATCACAAGCAATCGTACAAGTTGGAAATGTTTCACTGGCGCCCTATGCCTCAAGATCTAAGAAGAGAAGAAATTAATATTTAAAGGATTTCCTAGTAGACTAAGTTAATTTTGTACATAACTTAAAAAAAAATCTTTTTAATTACTTCAAATTATTTTAGGACACAGCTTTAAATGTGCTAATTACTGTGGAATTTAATGTGCAGGAATATTGGAAAAAATTTGATGAATTAATGTTATTCCTAGACCAGGGTGTGTAAAATTCCATTTATTTAAAAAACTTCATAAAACTACCTCAAATATAAATCATTCGCTCTTAACAATTCGCTTTAATGTACAATAATTCATTATAATTCGGTCTGATATGTTGCCACTATTTTCATATATGTATTTTAATGAACTACCTTTTTATGTGCGGTAAGTAGTTTTTTTTTTTTTTTACTCTCTATACCAATTAAGAACCTGTTAAAATGTGACCATTACCCATAGTAAAAATAAAAAAATAATTAATTATTTTCTAAAATTAATTTAAAAACCCATAAAAAAAAATTCTTTATATATTCCATAACACCAAGGACCAAAACGTTGAACAATTTAAAAGTTTGGTCATTTCATTTTATGCACAATAAATATTTTTTTTTAACCTGAACAGGTGTAACCTTTTAATACTTTGTCCTTTTTACAATCGGACAGAGTAATCTTAAAGGTTAATAGTTCACTAGAAATATCTGTTGAAATTTAAAGGATGGAATTTTTCACCTTTAAAAATATAATATAATTTTTTTATATATACACTTTTGTTTTCATTAAATCAGGCTTAACCGGCCTCTGCATCTCCTTTATTCGTATTATCCTTAGAAAAAGATGAACGATAAGAAATTTTTATACATAATTTAATAAGGGATGAGTGAGGGATGGGAAAATCTTCTGGTTCTAGTTTTTCTTTTTAAAGATTATAATAATGACCACTACTGTGAGAAGCTTCATTTAATCCTGAATTCGTATGTAGGGTGGAAAATTGCCTGAAGTTAAAATATCAGTTTCATTTTAAATGATATGTGAAAAGAAAAACTATATTTCGATAAAGGTGAGCTTGTTCTTAAGACTTTTATATTATACTTTTTATATTGTTTTTTTTTCTGTTATCCTTTGGAAGGATATTATTGTTGTTTTTGATTTTCAATAGAAAATATATTTTATTTCTCGGTTGTGTTAATCTGTGAAGAAATTTTTTTGTTTTTATATAATTTTTTTGAGTGAAATTATTGAAACCATGGAGCGTGAGTAAGTTTGTTGTAAGGATATTTAAGACATTTTTGTTTTGTTTTTTTGGTTTTGTGCAAGATAAAAAGTTGAAACGATTAAAAGATTCGGAAAATTTTGTTTCACGTTTGGTGGTAAATAAAAAAGAAATAATATCGATAAAATAATATATTTTGTTTTTTTCCTTGGTATTGTTGGTTAGTTAAAAAATAAATGAATGTTTGTATATCTGTGATGAATTTCAATGATATAAGGATTAAAATGAACAAGGCTAGAAAACTTTTTAATTGACAGAATTAGGGCAAAATGTATAAGAATTTACTGGAATTGTTAAATAAAGAATGGAATATTAAAAGAAAATCTTAATTTAAAATTTTATTTAATATTTAATTCTTTAAATTTATTTACTTACCTGCTACATCCCCTTACGGGGCAGAGCGTGTCACAACACCTACAAGCCATAGACAACTATTTTTGATAACGTATTTTACTTTCTTCCTATTTTTACCAAGTTTTTTGCTTTACTTTTGGACTGATCTGCGCCTGGTTTTCTTAGGATGACTCACACTTATTTCTCTTTTCCTCTTTGAATAAGTCGGTTCTTATGAAGTATACGTGCAGCTATCAACGGCTCCAGGTCTACTAGTATGTAAATTTATTTTCTTTTATTTCTACTCTCAGTTGATAGTCTGTCGTGTTCGTGTTATCCTTTTTGTAAAGTTTGTTTAAAATCTCCATGAACTGCAAATTGTTAAAGTTGAAGACATAAGAATTGTATTGTACTGCTGAACCAAAACCACAATCGTTAGCATATTTCAGTTCTCAGAAGGCATAGAAATTTTTAAATAAAAGTAACTGTAACTCATAAGCTTAATTATACAAGGAAATATTCGTGGACATAAGAAAATGTTCCCAAAGGACTCAAACCTTTTAAATACAGGGTTTCTGATAAAATTTTCTAATCTATAAGTAATTAATAATTTACAAATAATCAAAAAATCAATCAATCACAAATTCAACTTTAATTGAATTATGTGTCAAACACCGAAACAAGTAATTTTTTTTTACTTCGCTCTAAAAAGTAATATAATTTTTTTCATGATAACAACTGAACTGTGGTATCCATACAAGACAGAAAAACAAACTTTATATCTGCATTCCACTTAAAAAATATCATAAATTGAACATATACTAACCAGAAATTCAAGGCATACATCACTTAATTTAAAGACATAAGAAACTCTATATAAATATAACCACTAAGGACATCTTTTAGTTGACAAAGTTATGACAATATTTTCGCTTAACATAAAATGTCTAAAGCATAATATAAATTGTACCTTTAAGAGTTGTAAAAGGATAAATTCTTTGAACTAATCATTAGGGAATTTTAAAAAAACGTGATGAGTATTTTTCCTGTTTCAAAGTTTCTGTATAGTAAAACACAACATTACTAGAATAATTTACTTATTCCAATAGCGTCCAAAAACATCAAGTTAGACAATTTTAATAGTAAAAAATATTTGATTTAATTTTAAAAAGTTTTATAAAAACGAAATTTAAATTTACTTTAAGGTGCAATTTTTTATTTAAAGTGAAATTTTAAAATTTAAAATGTTTTGTGGATTGAATTTCTCTTCTAATGTTTCTGGGTACATTTTGCATTGAAAAAAGTTAAAAAAAATATTTACAGATACTTTAAAATATAAAATTTTCCGAAAATGAATAATATATTTTTAGTTTTAAAAATAAATACGAAAATTCTATTATTCATTTATTCCTTAATAAGTTTTTTTTTGTGGTAAAAATGAAAATATTCCATTCGATTTTCGATATACTATTCAAAAGGTTGTAAAAATAGTCAACTTCTTTACCTTTTACGACTTTATGAAAAAAAAATTCTATATATATTTCATGTAGAAGGTCCTTGGAGTATTAAAAGAATCCTTAAGTATGTAGTATATTATTTTTCTTTGGTTCCGTACATCATCAGTTCGAAAATTATTTTTCTAGAGTGTTCATTCTTATCTTCAAATTTTTTTCTAGCTTCGTTTTTTTGTATGTGGTAAACCAGTATTCCCAAAAGAATCAATTGATGACCAACTCGACCAAGTTACATACTTAACTATTATTGATCAATATTTGAAAAAACATGCTTTAAATATATTTTTATGGTCACTTTTTAAATGGTCTTGTGATAGTTTAACACCATTCTTGATCTACATACAAAATACAAAAAAAAATTCCAAACATTATGTGAACATAAAAAGGATGAACAAAAATTTATACTTTATTTTAAAGATTCATAAAATTGTCTAAGGGATAACAACAAAAATACTAAAGAGAATTAATAGTTTCGATAAATTGTTTAACATTTTTATATAATTTTTTCTATTGGTTTTTGCTTTCTGTTGTTTTGTAATACATTTTCGTCCTCCTTATGATTTGTCCTTGTTGGCCTTCGTAAATATTTAATAGAAAAAAAAAAAGAATAAGATAATTTATTGATTCTTACAAGATGAAGAAAATGTGGTCATTTGAATGTTGTTTGTTTTCCAGAGAAAGAAAATTTTATTTTTCTATTACAAGAAATTTTTTTTGTGAAAGGATATGGTGAACAATCGATAAGAAAAAGTTTTCTATTCCGTTTTTCACCCTATATTTCGGATTAGTTTTTTGACAGGAATTAAACAAGGACATTATTTAGGCATATGATCGGTATTTTGTAGAGATAATGTCAATGTTATTTTTGCTTAATAAATTGATGTTGTGTGAGTATTTTTTTTTTTTTAGGAAAAGAGGATAGAAATTATTCGTTTATAAAAAAAGTTTTCCAGAAACTTTTTCGTTGGCATATGTTACGATGGAATGTATAAATATGTTTTTTTTTTTGTAAAATAAGTCCTTTTTATAGAATTTCAAGTATATTGAATGTGAAAAGAATTTCGGGAACAAATTCTAAATTGATTTTTGAACATAAGAATTCAAATTTTTTTTAATTTATATTTTGGTATTCAACAAAAATTGTATAATCTTAATTATAATTTTAATAAAATGAAAAATCCTTAATAATTTTATTATAATCCTTAAAGATCCTTATATCAAATTAATCTATTATTAAATATTTACTAAAAAAACCCTTTATTTAACAACTATGTAATATAGCTTGACAAAACTGTAGTGGTAAAATTGGTTAAATACTAACAAGTTATTTTGTTTGAAACATCATAAAACTATCCGAAAATAATTTAACCAAAAATCTAAACACAAACACTATTTAAGTTCTATGGTATTCAACCACATCGTCCTTTTTTTTATATATATTATGTATATATAAATTATTTAAAATTGTACCAACAAAATGAAACCCTCTAAAATAAACTAATCTTTTACCCATCAACAAAAAATTTCACATCTAAATATTTACTAGAAAAACACTTTAAAGATTTTTTTAAGTGTTTTAAAAAACATAAAATTTTTGTAAAACAACAACACAAATTTTTCCAAGAGTGTTATTTAAAAATGCACATTTAAATAAAATTTTTCTACTTTTTCATACTTTTCATATACATTATAAAGGATACCATAGTTAATAATATATAATTTACAATACCAAAGCAAAGCAAAGAAACAACAAGGATAAATGGGGTGACAGTGTTGGCTATTGGCTATAATATTGTATGTATATAGTGAAAACTCCAATTATGTAGCATAATTTAAAAGGAAAGACTTGTTGATATTAAACATTCTTTTAACTTCAATTTAGTTGCTTTCATCATTATGTGCAGAAAATATTTTTATATATTTTTTTTTTTGCAACGATTTCTAAAGAATATATGACACTCGACGAAATGACGAAAAGAATGAATAATATATTTAGAAATTGTATATAGCTAGTCTACTCTATGTGTAGTAAGATAGTAAGGTACAAATAATTAAGTCTCAATATTAAGAATCATATACGTATCGTTCGGAGTGGAGTGTAACTTACTTTACGTAACTTACTTAACGTAAATTTACGTTATGAAAAGCTTTACGTAAAATTCGGTAAGAATTATAGCTGGACTGTGTCACCACAGGACCTCTACTGTAACAATATATTTTCACAGACCAAGATTACGTACAAACTTACACGTCAGTGTATATTTTGGGTCCTTATTATTAATTTCTTTGGTCTTTTAGAATACTTATTACAATTATGAGGGGAAAGAAAGATTATTGTTATTCAAGAGGATACCTATGATGCAACTGGTGGCCTAGTATTGGGGATATAACTAATTACTAACTCTTCCCTTTACTAACTAACTAATTATGATTATTAAGAAATTCAAAACAGTTTTTTATAGACAATGAAAATTTTGGAATGAAAAATCTCGGGAAGTTTTTAAAATTTTGATATTCGGCTTAACGTATTAAAAACATTAGGCTGGTGACCTCTTATAATTAAGTTGATTTAAAGCATATAATAATTTACAACTTCTAGTAGCTTCTACCATGCAAATAATGATTACTATTTTGCATCTCTTGTCTACTTTTCTGTAAATCAGTTAAGACTGCAATTTCCTGAGGTCATTAAGGTAAAAATATGAACCTTCACCTGCCTACACTGTAGCCAAAAGTGATCTACTAGAATTTGGTCAGTATAAACCCAGACTTCTGTACAAAACTGAGTTTTTCTGACCACCAGATCCATTTTCAAAGTGTATTAGCCTTTTTCGGGCTACAGCCTCTGGCTCTTACTACTTATATTCATTTTTCCATTTTCTCGTCCTTGTTTTAAACGTATATATATTATATATACACAAATATTTGTTGTGGGTGAGATGAACACAAAAAATAACATTGCATAACGTGTTTGACTGAAAGAATATTATGTATGGGAATTTGCTGAAGGATTTAAGGAAAGTACTTTTCTATGTATACGTATAACTATTGTTATAAGAAAAATAAGATCCTTTCAAAAAGGCGTTTCACATATAATAATATTGTGGAGTGCAAAAATAAAAATCAAAAAATCCTTCCTAACATACTTGAAAATGAGAAAAAAAATCTTGTTTATTACTTGTTGCTAAAATAACTAATTGTTTAATTAGGTGAGAATATAAGATATAGGAGGAGGAGGACGGCTTATGCTACTTATGAAAATAAGTTTTTTTTTTCGTTCACTTAACATGTAAGGGAATAAAATTTCATTTTAAGTAGATAATTGGTTTTTTTTTTTGTACAGAAATTTGAACGTTTTATTAGGTAATAAAGATTTATTTTGTGATTAAGAAATATGATATGTTATGTTAACCTTTTTGGAATGATTTAATTATTTGATATTTATTTAATATTCTGAGGAAAATTTGAACTAAATTTAGGATGAAATATTGTTATAGGAAAATGTATAAAGGATATAGAATAGGAAATAGGAAGGAACTTGTAATATAATTTGTGTCGTTTTACTGAAATTGTACATTTACAATACATGATGTCGAATTGTATATTATGAATGAATTATACAATTTATAATATATGGCAACAGTTGTTATTAAATCAATAATATAATAGTAATCGAGTGTCTAATTCTAATTTGTTTTAGGTACAAGCTCCATTTTTCCGTCCCCAAGGAAATGGGGGCTTAAGTATAAAACAGGATTTTTTAAAGAGTTAAAGAGAGGTATTATTTAGTAGAGTAGGTACACTTATAAAAGAGAAGAACTCAATAAAAAGGAGATTATATCTTTAAACTTTAAGCTTTGATTGTTGAACTTCTTCCACATTCTGAAATAAAATTAATATCCAGTGGATCTGATGATTCCATCTCCGAAAACAAACAAATTTTAGTAATGACTACGTAATAGAAGAAGTTAAATAAAATTAAATTTATAAATATTCAACGAAACAAAATATTAAAACTTAAATAAACAGACTACCAACCACTATCTTAGAAGTTCACAGTCCTGAAAAGAATGATACTACTTCTGTCCATTGTCAGCTGGTAAATCAAGTCATTAAAAAATGAAAAAAAGAAAAAAAATGCAGTCAAATTAACCGGTTACCACAAGCTTTAAAATTAACCGGTTACCACAGTAAATGAATGGTATGGTCTGACTAAACTAACTAATAGATTGATTAGTCAGTGTGTATTGTGATTAATTGCACATTTGTGTGGCATCGTTACAAATTACATCGTTACAAATTATCAAAAATCTGATTTCAAATTAATTTTATTATTTTAATGGTACTCGTACGAAACTCAGAAGATATCTAAAGTCGTTGACGAAATTTTGAAAAGAAAATGTTGTTTTAAAAGATTGAATTATTAAATGAGTTACATAATATAACAATTCATCAGACTTAATAACTACCGAAAATTCCTTTCGTTTTGGAAAAACCATTTATTTTGATATTTTACTCCAATTCTTTTAATTTTTTCTATATATAATAATTTATCGACGTCATACATTTTAGAATATAAAGAAAACCAATCCATCTATAAAAATTATAATTTATTACAATATGACAAAAGAAAATTTCAATTTTCTAGTTACTCCATAATATGAGCCAGCATCTTCTTTTTTTAACAAAAGGACTTCCCCATATATTTTCTATTGAAGGTCAAAATTTTTTACAAATCACATAATCACCATACGGTAAAAATTACATTATAATATTCCACTATAATAAAAATTTTCCATGAAAGAAGAAAGAACAAAAAAAAAGAAAATTCCCTTAATGTGGTTACGCGGCTGGAAAATTATCCCTAAACTTTTGTCCCTGTTTTTTCTTTCTTTTTTATTGTGAAATTTTTATATCCTAATTTCATTTTTGTTGTTGTTTTTGTTGTTGTTGTTGTCATAATCGCGGAGATATTATTATATCTCACTAAGTGCACATAACTTAGCATATCATGATGATTTCTACAAAAATGTCCTTTGTAAGAATTTGTGTTTTTTTTTGTTGTCATTTTGTTATTTTTATACAACTGATGTCATTAACTGAGGGAATGGAAATTATTAGATATCATTAAGCAATTTATAATTTTAGGGATTTGGATAATGTTTTTGTATTGTATGTAAGGAAAAATTGAAAAGTAAATTAACGATGATAAAGTAAAAAAAATTAAGGTTTTAAATTATGTTAAAGGATAAATGATTTAATAGAAAAGAATGTAAATAATGTAATTTAAGGATAATCATGTCAATGTCAAAATTTTTTATATAATTCACACACATTTTCACAGTGCCATATAAAAATATTATTTATGAAACATGTTGCTGGTAATTTGCTTTATGTTAAATTTCAATGATTGTGAAAACATAAAAATTTAATAAATTTTAACAAATTTTGCGAATATAAAACATAAAAAGTTTTTGCTATTTTTACATCTACTAAAATGTTGAGCTATCCGTGAATTATATAAAAATTAATTTTGTTTGATGAATATTTCGAATTATTTTGTTATATTCATTTTTGTTTTACTATACGTAGTAGAATTTCATGTACCAATTTTTTAAGTAGAAAATGGTAGACAATAAATAATACATAAATACTAAGCACACTAAGGATCAATCCTAGCAGCGGTAAATACTAGCTGTTCCATTAAAGAGACTGGTCCTGACAACATGTTGCATATTATTTTGGTCTGTCATCTCATCATCAGTCTCAATTTGTTAAAGATGCAAAGAAGAAGCAATCCTTGAAACATCTTCTTCTATATAATATTCAAACGCAGTCAAAGAAATTTGATTGATAGGTTGATGAGTCAACACATATAACAGTTTTATTTTAAAATATCTCATGGAGGCAGGTGAAATGAGTAGGAAAACCTAATTATGTTCAATTAGGAGGTGGAATGAGTGAAAGATAAATATGAAATCTATTAATGATCGGACTTTACATAAGGACTATTAGACGCCTTCATGCATGTAGTTTACGAAACAACCTCTCCGTACGAAGTAACCAAATCAACCAAGGTAACAAACATTGAAAACCGAATATTTATTATTATAAATGAGACTTTCCATTCATAGAAAAGAAAACTCAATTTAATTTAACAATTAAATAACCTTGAGAATTTGAAAGCAAAAATTTGCCACTTTTTAATAGTAATACATATAAAAAGAAAATTGGAAAACATAAATCCTGTTATAAAAGGAAACTTATACGGTATATATATATGTTTTTGTTGTTGTTTTATTTTTCACGCGCTATCAACCCAAAATCACATTTATTTTCTTTTATTTTGGACAGGTTTTTTTTTTGCTTTCTGTGGCAACCAAAATGAAAATCAAGATTTTCCTTAAACTTTTTTTTTTGTTTGTATTTTATATATTACATAAAAATATATAAATTTCATTTCCCTATCCTTTAAATCACTTTCAGGACATTACAATATAATAACAACTGAATCCTTCGAAATAGCTATAACAAAATATAAATCTATTTCATTTATACTCTTGATATTTGGATAGAAATTTAATTGTTCCGAAATTTTCTTGGTTTTACCACCAGGCTAAAAACAAAAATTTTCCTTATGATTTAGCCTAAATAAAAAAAAATCTGTTTCTGTTAGGATCATTTCGGTTATTTAACTTTAATACACCATAACAACCAAACAAACAATTTTATATTATCCTTGGCAAAACCATTTAATAAGAAAAATATCCTAGGAAAATCTTCGCACTTTTTTTCTTTATGTCCTTTTGCCTAAACATTATTTATCTTTTTCAGTTTTGTGTGGTTTTTATCACATTTGTGGTGATGTATGGTTTTTTGTTGTAAGATCCTGTCAATCGATAAGAATGTAATATAAAAATTTCTTCCTTTTTTTTCTATTCTGGTTCAACATAAAAATAAAATAGAACTTTTCAAGAGTATTTTTTTTTTAAAGTTGAAGATTTTGTATTAGTAAAATTAGGGAGCAAAAAAAAAAAAATACGAAATAATTTTTTTTTGATAAATGAATTTTCATTACACATAAGGACAGTTTTTCAAGGACTTCTTCAATTACAATATGAATTGATCTTTAATAATCTTTGAATATTGTACTTAATGTCAAATAAATAAGGACATTCAGATTTTTAAAATATAGTTGATTTATGTATTTAAATTTAAATGATTGATTTGCTAGAGCGACTAGTTTATTTATGGTAAACTTTTTAATTTATAAGGGAAATTATTTAAAAGCAATGAATTTTAATTTTTTTATAGTTTTTTTTTTTTTTTTTTTATTAATGCTACTTTGTTACATAAAGAAAATGTAATTTCCTCGATTTATAAAATTGAAAATCTAAATGTAATTAACATAAATTTTAATTATTTTTGTATATGTTTCTTGTGAAATTAAAGTTTGTTGAAATATAATTTCTAGAGATTTTGATGTTCGAAATCAATTAAATTGATTTGGTAGCTAGGAACTTTCGTAAAATCGATTTATATAATAAATCTTAAAGTTTTAGGATTGTATATCGACACTTTTAAAGTTTGAGCTGTGAAATGGTCTTATTCGAATTTTTGTTCATATTAAATTTTTTAGTCGTAGTCCCGTATACGACTCTTAGCAGACCAAGTGTATCTGCATGTAATACCGATTTTTTTCAGAACTGCGAAGCTTAAAGTTATTGGAAACCGGTTAATTTGATTTCATCTTTTTTTCTTCTTTTGTTCATTTCATAATGGGTTGAATTACCAGCTGACAACGGACGGAAGTAGTATCATTCTTTTCAGAACTGCGAACCTCTAAGTTAGTGGTAGCCTGTTTATTCAAGCTTTAATGTTTTATATAATTGAATATTAATATATTTATTTTTATTTAGCTGCTTGTATTAAGCAGTCATTACTAACATTTGTTTGTTTTCGGTGAGGCATTATCAGATCCACTGGATATTAATTTTTTTTCAGCATGTGGAAGAAGTTCAACTATCAAAGTTCAAAAATATTATCTTCTATTTATTGCATTCTTCTCTTTTGTAAGTGGACCTACTAACTAATATCTCGCTTTAACATTATTATTTTCGCTTATCGATACAAATAATCAATTTCAGTCTTAAGCTCCCATTTTCTTGGCACCGCGAAGGTGTTTAAAACTAATTAGTATTAGTTAATCGATTATTAATAATGTTTAAAACTTGAAAATCATTAAATTTCCAGTATTTCGTGGAGTATTTTTAACTTATGTTCCATGGATTAACTATAATATAATCGGTAAATTTATAGACCATGTGAATTTGAGAGAATATAATTGAATTAATTTTGGTAAAACTTAAATTATTTATATTTTTTATTGCATAATTTTATTGATATATTATCTAATTAATTTGCTAAGGATATAACTTTACAGAAAAGAATCAATTTAAGAATTAAACATTAAAATTGTATTGAATTGTACTTCAAATCAGAAAACTTCCAAAATGTATACAAAAAAATGTCCTTATAGATTTAAATTCTATAATAATTTTCTTTTTATAATTTATAGATTTGACAATTTTTTTTGTACAGATTTAATACTCATGCACAAAAATGCATTATTCTATTTTCCTTTTTAATATCCTTAAACACTTCACTATAATACCAAGATTCATTGCTGTTTTCAGTTTTCTCTTTAGTTTTTTTGTTTGGTTGATTGCATTTTTACAGGATACTTTACAGCAAAAATGAAAAAAAAAAACGTATTTATATCAAACGACAATATTTATATATATGCAGTTTTGTTGTTTGTCCATCAGACCTTATGTTTGTCAATTTGTAATTCAATTTATAAAGAATCTTTTTTAGTTTATTTCCGTAAAAATGATACATAAATTAGATACAAAAATTATTTACTATATAAATACACAATTTTCTGATTACTAATACACACAGAGAATTTACTATTTCTCTTGCAGTTTTCAAATTCATCTTAAAATTGATTTTATATTTTTATTCTGAAGAGTTTATTCCCAGTAAGTAGTTTACATCAGTGAATAGTTCTTTTTTTTTTTTGTTATTCATAGATCATCCAGGACACTATAACTAGTTATTTATGATTTTCTCCTTGTATTATTTGACTTGTTAGTAATGTTTGTATTATTTTTTGAGAACGTATCCTGTTTATACCGGACCAACAAAATTGAAGTTTTAATATTTTAAATGTTTTATTGTTTTAGTTTACTTTAAATGTATCGTCCTGGGCAATAGGTTGGTAAAACAGTAGCTTCGTACTACTCAGTCTCTTGGCAGTATATGGAATAGATTTCATTTTATTTCTTAGTAATTCATTTAGAATTTATTTAATGTTCAGTTTCTTAGTGGAACGTTAAATTCAAGTTGACTTAGATATTAAGCTGGTGTTTTAGCTCTGGCTAAACAATAAATTTAATGTCAAAGACTTTTTAGCATAAATAATAAATTTACATGTTGCCAGCTGGTCGTTAATCTAGTATAATTTATTTATTTTTAAATAGAATCTAATTTTAGACATTTAATTGACTGATATGTTATGTAATTTACTTACTATTTACTGAATGTATTGATGATATAGGGCCAAGAAATTAAATTGTATTTCAATGTATCTGATACTGACATGCAGAATGAGTAAATTTATCAATTTTTCAGCTTGCACAAAAGTTCCTTAGATGTGCATGAATAATATGAAACAATTGAATACAGTGAAGGATAAAAATTTATGTGGAATCTTAATTCGTAATATTTAGCCTATTCTTTATTAGGTTAGGTTTAAGATGAATCTAGAGCCAGTGTCGGTAGTTTTTGTTATATAATCATTTGTTGCTACAGTCCGGGTGGGCAATAACCTCTTTTAATATCTTCTTCGAAACGTTTTTTCTAACTTCATTAACGAACTCGCAATAGTTTCTAATTCTTCGATTATATTATTCACTTATAACATGGACGTCTTCTGTACCTTGTTCTATTGGCACAGCGTTATTAATAGATCTTATGTGAAATACTGAGAAAATGTCTGACACATTTTATTTTCTAGTTTTTAACAAAACGAATTATGACTTCAATACTTATTAATTCAAGAAATTCGTCATTTATGATCTGACTCAATAAGTTGCAATTTCATCTATTATCCATACATTTTACGTGTGATCTTTCTTCAAAAACTGTCATTTTATTTGTAGATGCCACAATTAAAGTCCATATTACATCACCATATATGTTACAACGCGTGGGAGCAGCTTTGATTTGATAAGTTTTAGGTGGCCAAAATAACATTTGTTATTTGTTTGTATTCTGCTTTGTATATAATTTTATTTTGTTTACCTGTATTCCTAGAATCTTTCTGAGTTGTTGAGATATAGCCTCTAATTATTTATCACAGAGCAAACTCGTATTGTTTATGAAATACTTTAGATGCGTTCATGACAGCCACCACGAATAGAGCAAACATGTGACGTCGGTTCGTCCTCATTGTTAACAGAATATTGTACACTTTTTTGTAGGTGTTCCTAACATACCCGCTTATTAAATTGCAACAAGTTTTATCATTATCAATATTAATTTTAAAAAATGTTGTACATTTAATCCATTAAAAAAAATCTTGGTGTTCTTATATCCTTGTTGTTCAGTTTATTGTCAATATTGTTTTCAATAAAATCCTGATGTCCTTAAGTATTTGTTTCTGTTTCATATACGAATTTTCAAATTGTTAAAATTTATCTTCAACAAAATGCAGTTTTTTTTTGTATGTATAATATTTATTATTTATATAGAAAAATACAAATAAAAAAATGTTTTCTTTTATGCATGAATTATTTGTCTGGATGGACGATAATAATAAGGACGAAAGATTTTATATTTCATGTCAATGATAAAAATATTTTCTTTTTTGTTTATTTACTTTTCAAATATAAAATTATATAAAAATTGTAAAATTGATTTTTATTTATTTGTAATTTCTTATCTTCATTCAAACAAAAAAGATGTAACTTAAAAGTAAATCAAAATTCTATAATAAATTTATGATGTACGGATTTAATTAAACTCAACGTAATGGAAACGATTTTTAAATTTCTTTGATTTTAGAATTAAAGTGTACAAAGTGAACATAATGCTCGATTATAAGCACTTAGTAGTCAATGTTCACTTAGTTTAAATTCACTAATTGGTTAAAAACATTTGGTCGGAATGCATTTTTACGAAAATCATTTGCTAGAAAGTGTTTTAAGCAAAACGTTTATTATAAAGTTCAAAATTTAATTTCGTATGGTAAATAAATAGCCACAAATTAGAAAGATAATGAAGAACAGGTTAAAATGATGGAGTAGCGCACTTACAGCTGAAAGATGTTATAATAATTGAATGATATTTGCTCTAGAATAATTGATTTACATATACGAATTAATTATTCAAAATGATTTTTCTGAGTAATATTGTTTCGATAACTACATGAACCTGAAAGATGCGAATTCCTTTTTTCAAAGTTACATTTCAAAGTCCTTTTTTCAAAGATGCGATGTCCTTTACATTTTTTATACTGTACTATAATCAAAATTATTCTACTCCTTTTTTACAAACATTTTTAAATTTTATTTTACTTATTTAAAATTCGTAATATAAACGGAAGCAAAAATGAAAAAAAAATTATTTACCTTTGGAAATTTTAAATTAGAAAATTAATATTTTTTGGAAAAATTAAAATAAAAAAAAAAAAATTATGTAAAACTATTTTTTTTTTTAATGTTATTATAAAAATTGTCAAAATTTTTTTTTTTATTATTAAATATTTTGAAAAATTTAAGAAAAACTAATTCAAAATGAGTAGTAGATTTACAGAAGAACAAATTGAAGAATATAAAGAAGCATTTCAACGTTTTGATGAAGATGGTGATGGTTCAATAACAGTTAAAGAATTAGGTCAAATGATGAGAGCATTAGGTGAAAATCCAACTGAAGCAACATTACAAGATATGATTAATGAAATTGATGTTAATGGTAGTGGTGCTATTGATTTTACAGAATTTTTATCATTAATGGCATTAAAATCTGGTGACGAAGATACTGAAGAACAAATACGTGAAGCATTTAAAGTATTTGATAGAGATGGTAATGGTTTTATATCAGCAAATGAATTTCGTCATGTTATGACAAGTATTGGTGAACGATTAACAGATGAAGAAGTTGAAGATATGATACATGAAGTTGATGTTGATAATGATGGACAAATTAATTATGAAGAATTTGTTATTATGATGACAATTAAGAAAAAACAATAGAATTACATAAATATGTTATTATAAATTTAAGAACACAAAAAATTGAATATAAAATTTTAATATATTTAACATAATTAAAAGACTTTTTATCATTTTTGTATTTATATTTTAATAGTTTAGTGCTTTTTGCGACCTATATCGCTTTACACAACATATTTATAATTATTTTCTGGAAAACAAGGCAGAAGAACTCACTAAACAGGGAATTTGAAGCTAACTGAAGATCTGTGACCTGGCTGGAAGTTATTGTAGCTATTTTGTTCTGGTTTTTAAAATGATGTAACTTTTAAATAATATATACTTAATATTATATTTAAATTTCAGCTCAGTGAGTTCTTCAAAGTCTACTTACATATACTTATTTTCATGACTGCGAAAAGATCGAAAATAATTTCTTTGTTAGCTTTTCGGCTGTAAGAAACAACACAACGCAGGAAAATTAATTATTTATTAGGTAGTACCAACTAGCAACATTTATGACAATATCAAAAGTAATGTTAATTTTGTTTTTTGGTGCTGTGTGATAGACCATATGTCATTACGCCATAATGGCGTGAATCTTAAAGCCATATTCACCATTTTTACCAATATGACTTTAAGACTCATTCCAATGATGGCTTAATTATTCCTTCGAGTGTTTTTAAGCCATACTGGTAAAAATGGCGCATAGGCTTTAAGGCTTACTCAAGCCATTATGGCGTACATGCCATTGATAGCTTTAGTACACTTTCGAGTGGGTCTTAAAAACATATTGTTAAAAACGGCGCAAATTATGGCGTTATGACATATGGCCTTATGACACGACATACCTTTTTTTCAATAGTTATTATGTTTCTTTTAATTGTCATGGTAAAATATTCATACAATGAACGATTTTGAAGTAATATTTATTTAAAAAATTTATAAATGATCATAAAATGATGTAAAAATCATAAATAATTCATATTTTAATATTAGAAATGTGTTCGAAACGAAGAATGTTATATTTTAAACGCAAATTCTTAACCTAATATAAAAACTAAATTTCTTATAATAAACGAATTGGGCAAGAACAAAGCTTCAGATGAAAATTATTCAATTACGCAGTACTAGTGTCATTTTCTAAATCCTTCGGGCACCCATACTTTAACTAAATATTTCAATTCTTATTTTAGATAAAAAACTATGATTCTATATTTTGAAGTATGTTCACTTGGATCATCGTTATTTCGCTTATTTAGATCCAGTTACTTTTCACTTGTTCATGAAGTTTGTTGGTTTTAAACCGTTCTCATTTTAATTTTCTTATTATTGGTCAATTTTTCCAATTTATCATATTATTATAAATATCAATTTTCATGCCAATTGAAAATTAAATAACAGCATAAAATTATCGTTTCATTGAAAATCTAATTTTTAATATCTTTAATAAAAATAATTTGTAAATTGATTATAAATTTTTCTACTTTAAAAAAAAATAAAAATGAAAGTGAATATTTTATTAAAAGTAAAAAAAAAAAAAACGTTTATATAATCAAAATTTATATTACTTTTTATAAAATTACTTTTATCTGTTACCACAAAACCTACAAGTCTCATCATAAAATCCATTTTAGACGATGTCATAAAAATTTCAAAAGCGCTACATCAAATCGTAAATGTGATAATAATATTGAAATATTTCACAATTTTGTGGTTTGTACACCATAAAATATAAAATGAACATAAATCCTAAACGTTAAAGTGTTGATTTCCTTTTCTATATAATATGTATTAAATACTATATAAAATTATTTCAGTTCCAGAGAAACTGAAAACAAAATATTTTTTGGCTGCACTTTAGAAAATCGAATAATAAAAAGAATATTAAAAGACAAAAAAAAAATGAAAAATCTTCTTATTTTTGGCTCCATGAAACTTACACAGATATTTTTACATCCATATAAATACTAAAAACTTTTGATTTTATGAGGTAACATTGAAAAGCAGGAAAATATTACAGAAATTTTGCTATTGTTGATTTTGTTTTTTTGTTAAGGAAAATATTTAAAAAATTTACACATTGACATAAACAATAGTAAAAACTTTTATGATTGCGAAAAAAAATCGTTTTTACGAAATTTTAAAATAACATTCCTTTCGAGTGAACTTTTATATAGTTAAAGACTTTTAGGTGAGAATTTATGTAAAAGCATTGATATTAGTTATTAGGAAATTAATCTTTCAATTCGGTCCACATAACTGATAAAATAGTAAAATCAAAAATTTAATATTATATAGTTAAGCTCTGACCACTTCAAATTAAAGTCTTAACAAAAATCGCTTAAACCTTATGACCTGTTACAATTTACGAGTTACTATTATTATAAAAGACGACGAAATTTAAAATGAATTCTAAATTATAAAGTTTAGTTGTAAATAAAAACCAATATCGCTAGGCATTCACTAGATTGAATAAATCGTGGTGAACCGACGATTATTCAAATCAACCTGTATAAAAGCATATTCAATATTCCTCTCCATTTAAGTGTGTTATTTTAGTTCTCATATTTCTATTTGACAGGTTCCTCATTAATTTAGAGTAAGTGGTATAATTTTTACATAAGAAATTCATATAAATATTTTTAACATTACCGAAGTTGTAAATTACAATTTCATTTAACTTAGCCTAAGATTATAAAATTATTGAAAATTTACATGGGTAACACGAATTAATAATTATTATACGAGTATTCTGAGTAACTATGAGTGTACATTGGACCACTGAACTTGATGGTAAAAAAAATGAATTTGACTGAAATGGTTTTTCTGGACATTTTCGAGATCAAGGTATTCTAATTATTCTAATGCAATAAAACACTTGAAGTCGTTGGTTCAGTGCGCTCATTTTAAAATCCCTAAATATATTTTATAATTTCAATGACTTACATCTAATTAATCTAGGGTTTACGTGAAACTATGAGCATAGTTTATACTTATAGCATGTAATTATTATTAGTTGCAATGAAATTTGGTACTGTGAACTGATTCTGAATTTAAATTACTTAACAGGATTCAACTCATTAAGTTTAATCAATATTTCAATCGCTAGCTTCTTTATAAAAAAAAACAATATTTAAAAGTTGTACTAAAATTTAACTACGAACTTCCGAAGATGAATTGGATTCAGAAAAAATATTATAACAAATTTAATTTTTTTTTTTTAAATTGTCACTTTATTTTTGAAAAACTATCAAAAATTGAATCTAGATTTTTATTTTTGATAAAATTACAAATTCTTCATAAATAAAAATCTAGCTTCAATGATTAATTTAATTTTACAGAATTGTAGGAGTTTCGAAACTTTATTAATTTTTCATTAAATTTTAATAACTTATTTTATTTGGATTCATAAGATGAATATAATCTTCCCATAATATTAAACCTTTAGCATTAATATCAGCTTCTTTCATAAATTTATTCAATTCCGTTTTATTTAATGGATTACCAAATGTTGTCATTATTTTACGCATTTCCTTTTCGTGTAGATAACCAGTAGTATCGAATTGTAAAAATGCTTCTCGCATTTCTTCTGTTGGATCAACAGTTTGCCATTTTTCAGTCATAATATCTAAACATGATTTATAATCAAAAAATCCAGTTTTATCTGGATCATATCTAACTAATACTTCTAAATGATCTCGAATTGTACTAGGTACACCTAAGACACGCATTAATTGAAATAATTTATCTTTTGATAATACATTTGTACTTTCTTCATCTAATAATGCAAATGCTTCGATAAATTCAAGTAAATAATAATCTTGTAATTTTTCTTCGGTTTCTTCAGTGTTTTCGTATTCGTTTTTCACAATTTCAGTTGGTTCATCATTTGCTGATTCAATCATGTTTTTATACTAATTGTTTTTAATATATACTAGAATTTAATATTTTAGGTTTTTCGGAATTTCTGTTTTTTAATTGTTTGTAAATTTTTTTTTTACTAATTTATTATAAAATTTTCATTTCAAAATGTCATGTGATTTGTAAATTTTTGAAGATATTAAAAAAATATTAAAAATTTAAGGCACGGGAAATCCACTCATAATATTACTGACATTCTAATAGAATTCCGTGTAAATAATTATATATAAATATCCTTTACTCAATCGATTTACCATATACAAAATATATGAAGACTTCAAATTTTCCCTTCGAACTTTACTGAAAGAATCGAAACTGAACTGATCGAAACTATGTAAACAAGTTTTACTTATCATACTTCTTGGTGGTAATATCCTAAATAAAATCATTGACCACTCCAAGAATTACTCATAGAATTATATGTGGGCTATTATAGCTTGATCTGGTCTACTTTTCCAAAGATGTATTTATTGTTAGATGTGAAAAAATTACATATTTCTATGAGCTTTGCTTGTTGGGTTAGAAAACTAATGCCAAACTTTTCGCTCTATTTTGCTTACAAATTGGAAACTTGCTGTAAACTTAAGTTAAGTTCTAAATAAATATTATTAGCTTCAGTTTAAACAATATAGTTTGTCTCTGTTATAAGAATTAGCTTGAAATAGTTTGTATTTAATTATTTATTTTTTGATATTAAAATAGATTTTTATCTTACAGCATTACCGATTAGTTAACTGTTGGAAAGACTGTTTTGAGTTTTTATTTGTACTAAATCACTTGCGTGTGCGTACGAGTTATTGATTGATTAATTATCTAGAATCCGGCAATTATTATGCAAATAAATTATTTGCTAAGCTTTAGCATTACTTCTAGTAGAGAGCATCTATGTAGAACACAAACTCCATCTTCCAGTTGCCAAGAAAATGTATTAATAATTTGTTAGTATCTGGACGTAATTTTTAATGGTATGGTAATTTCTGAAATTTATATCTAAATTAAGTTTAAATGCTGTGCATTTGAAACAGGTGGCGACATACGTAGGGGTAGGATCTTTTTAGAAATGTTAAGGCTTGTTTTTGTGGTGGGTCCTTGGTTCAAGCTTGAATGTTTTATTTTTCCAATTATTATATTTTTATTTTTATTTAACTGCTTGTATTAAAAAATTTTCTCAGCATGTGAGCGTTTACCTTAATTATATGTTTCTTCTTACATAGCCTTACAAACAATCTCTCCTTATACTTGATTTCGCTAATTCAAACAAATTATCTATCTCTGTACCAGGTACTCATTTTCTGATGAGAATTAGACACTCGAGAATTAGACACTCGATTAATAATATGAAACAAAAATTAAAACAAACCACAATTTTAATATATATAATAAGAGTTTTATTAGTAGTTTTCTTTTATTATTGAAACATCAATAATTATTTATAATAAATATTGATTTCTTTTTCTAATATAATTTTTTTATTATTATAATATTAAATAATTATTTTTTTATTAATTTTCATATTTCTATTTTATTTGGATTCAATAAATGTATATAATCCTCCCAGAATATAAAACCATCTTTATTAATCGTAGCTACTTTCATAAATTTTTTTAATTCTTTTTTATTTAATGGATTACCAAATGTTGTCATTATTTTACGTAATTGTTTTTCATCAATATAACCAGTATTATCAAATTTTAAAAATGCTTCATTTAATTCAGCATATGGTTCAATATTTTGTCGTTTTTCTATCATAATTTCTTCACATGATTTAAAATCAATAAAACCAGTTTCATCTGGATCATATTTATGTAATAAAAAACTATGATCATCAATAACATCTGGTATACCTAATGTTTCCATTAAACGAAATAGTTCATCTGTTGGTATCATATTAGTTTCGTCCTCATCAAATAATGAAAATGCTTCTTTGAATTCAAATAAAAAATGTTCTGGAATTTCGACTATGACATCATTTTGATTTTCTTCTTCTGGTTCTGTCATTTTGGATTATAATATATTTTTTTATTGAATTCGTTTTTTTTTTTATATTTTTTTTTAAAAAAATAAATATTAATATAAAAATGTTTTTTAAATTATCATTATAATTAATATAAAATTGATAGACAATAAATTCTAAGGCAATATAATTAAATTGATTGAAAAATATATTAAGTAAAAATGATTTTGTGTCCACTAAATTTCTGGTTACATTCAAAATCCTCACACTTAGCAATTCCGTCTGGTTAATTATGAAATCAATTACCATCTGAAGATGAAGATTTCGCCTAAATCAGTTAATCATTCAGTGGTTAGTAATAGTATAAGCAAAATTGTTTAATGATACCATAAAACAGATTAGACTTTATTTAACTCTTCATTAATATATATCCTCATTGACAAGGTCATTTTATTTTCCAATTTTATACCAAAATTATTTTTTAAAATTGACTGACATATCGAATTAAATTTTGATAAATTTTGACAAAAATTCAAAACGATTTTTTATATTTTTATTAAATTTACTTTTATCGCCTCCAAAAATATATATTATTTTAAATATAATTTATTACATCAATTTTGACACAGAAAATAAAAGACAACGTATAACATTTTTTTCTATATAACCAACTCTTAGGAAACAGAGAGACGCCGCCAAGGATATTTTATAAAATTTATTTATACTTTCTTAAAGCGTATTAAAGATGATAACAAATAAAATCAAATGAAGGCAAATATTGAAGAGAAAAAAAAAAATAAAATAAAAAATTGGCATATCCTTTAAAAATTATTTGATATACTGCGCTACATCTTATCATCTAAACATGTAAATCCTTGGTAGAAAGCCCTAAAAGAATTTATGCTTTTTTTCCTATTCGTAATTTTTACACTAAAAACTGCAAGTGTAAGAAGAAAAAAAAGGATGATAGAAAACGATAGACAAATTCGATTACATTATACACACGTAAATCCTTCTGGATCGTATAATATTTTCTTTATTTAAACAAATAGAGGGTGAGATTGTATTATGGGAATATCGTTTTTTAAAGATAATTTTGAATTCTATATGAAAATGTACCTATTAAAGTTATTTTGCCTTTGTTGTTTCTTCTTCCTCTTCTTTTTCTATGGCGCTACAGTCCGGTTTCGAGCTATTCTATTTCCTTTATCCACACTACACGATTCCTTGCTGTCGAATTTCAGTTTTTCTCTTGAAGCAGTACTTCTGCATATTTTAGAATTCGTACTTTCCCCGGTGGTTTCGTTTTATCAGTTCGGGTTCGGCTCTACGAAAATCTTCTTCGGTATATGGTTGTCCAGTTCATGTTTAATGGATGTCTGATGGTGTCTGTTATTTAATTAATTACTTGGTTAGGCTAATAAATTAATGTCCGCTTCCGAATCATCTTCATAGAAAAATAGTTTTACTCAAATCCTAAGGGAAGCCGAAAATTTCGCTTTACATAAAACAAAATTGAATAAATTTTTTAAAATCAGTTAGGGTAGTGTGCAAAGACTTCTAGGATCTATTATTCCCAGAATTATATATCCAAAAGGATGACATATTCATAAAATTAAGACCAATGGTAAATAAAATTTCATATCTTGCGAAGAGATTTCAACACATCATGTCTAAATATTTTCAAAAATAATATGGATTTTTGAACTTTATGAGTTTGATTGGAACGTATCATCTAATTCCCTAAAAAAACTATCAGTTAGTAATACTAAGAGCGATAGAAAGGCAGAGAATATAAAGAATTTAAAGAATTCGAAACTCTTTAATACGTGTGGAACTGGACGGCGTCAAAGAGCAAAACTTAATGATAACTACTGGGGCTTTAAAGTGATACCCAGAGTAGGAAAAAGGAAAACAACAAGACCACTGCAAAAATATGGAAAGATAATAAATATGTCAGTTTAGTGTGAAATGGTCACAAATAACGAGAGTGAAAATAGAATGTAAAAAATTGAAATAAATTGCGAACACTCGAGGTTATTAGTTTTAAAAACACCCATAAAATTTATACTTCTATTGTAGCTAATAGAAAATTGATATTCAACAAACCCCAAATTTATATCTATACCAAATATTTTATGTACATCTTTTTCGGATTGTAACAAAAAAAAATTGAAGGGTGGATATATAAATAAAATTATTGAGATAGGTAAAATTGTAGTAAATACCAACCCAACTTACATCAATATTTTTGCATTTCATCAATACTGGGCGGTATAGTGACGGGCGAAATATATGTTAAAATAATATTATAAATATCCTTAAAAGACAATGATAAAAATCATAAATAATTTACGTATATGAACATCCATTTCTCTGTTAAGGATCTATTAAAATATATATTTATTTTCTTTGTTTCGCTATTTTTGTAATTTTTTTTTTTTATTGATGATGATGATGATGTGGTGATGTAAAGCAAACAGAATGACATGAAAGGATATAAATTGTTAAAAAATATATAAAATTTATTGAAAGTTTATTATATATAAAATAAATTTTTCTTTTTGAAGGATCAAAATATATTATCGTGTTTTCTTATCGAAAGTATACGAAACAAAAGTCTTGCAATGTGTCAGGATTATTCATGTAAATCCTTTATTTATATATGTATATATATATTTATAATTTCTATTTATATTGGTTTCATTTGTTATTTTTATTTTGTTTTATGGGTTCTTGATTTTATCAAAAATAAAAAAATAAAAGAGAGTTTTATTATGGATTATGTGGTAGTTGATTTGTACTTAAAATACATCCCTAAATGTTTGTCAGGAATTTAAAGTATTTAAAAAGTATAGTAAAAGTAAAATAAAAGGATTATTATTATTATTTTTACAATTTGAATTTGAATATTTGTTAAGTAAAAAGAAAATTGAAAGTATATGTAATTGGTCCAGTAATTGTAGAATTATGGAAGTTTTAAAACTGTTTGGTACGGTTCAGTAAACTTCTACGAATTGAACATATCGACGACGTTCGATTTACTGAATGGAGTAAAATAGTATACAGTAATTTCTGGTATAGTAAATTTTAAAGTACAGTATAACGAACTAAATTGAACAAAATGTCGGAAAACTTGTAACCCTGACAGCCATGAACGCCACTTAGAATGAAGTAAATGCTAATATATTGTGTTATTCACTATTGTGTCATGAAGCTTATATTATTGATATGCTACGTTTTCAAGATGGCAGTTGACTTAATATGAGTACAAGTAATAAAAATTTAAGACTTGCTGATATCATAGGGTTTCTTATCAAAAGCCATTGTGTTGTTTCTGCATTTAAATTGAATTTACTTATTACTATCGTGTAAAATTATGTTTTCGGTTATTCCACTTGTAATAAGTACGTTTTTTCGGTTATTCCTTGCAAAGTACGTTTAAGTAGGTCGTATTTGCAATATAATTGATACGAAACTTCTAAGGTGTAAGCTAAATTTCACCCAATATGATAATCATACATGCTAATGATATTTAAAGTTGATTAAATTAATACTTTCTAAAACCTTTAAAAATTTCGAGTAATTGGATGTGAAATAACTTAATATCAATTTAGTGTCATTATTTCTGTTTGAAGTTTTCTTCGTGTGAAGAGTTCCTGTGCAATTATTTGCCAGCACGGGGTTTATAATGATTGAAATTTAGTTACTATAGAAATTAGTTTTATAATTTGAACAAATTAATTAGCTTTCTTCGAACAAGTTAAATAACATACAAAAAAGGTAGATTGATGCAAGTGTGTTGGAAACATTTTCGATTCAGATTTGTCTTTTTTTAAACATTTAAAGGTCAGTTAATTGAATTTTTATTTTAAGTAAATAATTTAGTTAAAATATGAAATTCGATCTGAATCAACCACTTTTAAGAACAAGAATTCCTTCCGATATTTTTTGTTGGATATTTTTTTTAAATTTTTTATTAATGAATCAGAGAGTCTACTTTAATTTACGTTGCTTATTCCAAAGCTATTTAGAAATTTCAAACTTACATTACCAAAATCTAAATTATTAAGTGTACACTGTAAATTCCCAAGTGTCCACTGTAAAAATTCATATCTAATATAAGAAAATATTGTAGCTACTTTTTATAAACCACTTAATTAAGAAAATTATTCTATGGTATATTTTAATTCATCCAATTAACATAACCCAAAAAAAAAATTCTAATAAGAAAGCTATAAACAATTATCCATCCTATAAAAACCCACCCATAAAAACATTTATACTAATTTTTCATATCCTTCCACAAAAACCAAAAGAAGTTGTTATCCTTTTAAATAATACCTTTCAAAAAAATAATGTTTTCTCGATTTATTCAGAAAAGTCCAATTTTTGTTACTTTATTTATTATAAAGAAGAAATATAATGAAACCTTCTGAGTAATGGAGCTATAGTCTATAGCTACACACAATTATACAAACCAAAATTTTATATACAAATATTTATTATACTCTCATTTTTGTATATGGATAACCAAAATTTTGCGGTTTCTAACTCCAAATGATTAACTTGAAATTTTGTGAAAAAGGATCAAAATCAAAATTTTTGATATAATAGCGATAAGAACCCCATCTATAAAAAAATATTTATTATATTTGGTAATGTAAACTTTTACGTTTTATATGATGTTTTGTGGTTTTGAAAAATGTTTGGTCTTTTTATGGTTCGGTCCTGTTGCTTTTGTTATATAAACTTAATTTTGTCTATCCGTTTTTGGATAATATTTTATTTAGAGAAAATTTCTATATTATTATTTTAATGAATATTCTGATGAATTTTATATTATAGATATACAATTTTATGAGAAAATTTTAATTGTTTTACTTAAATCCTTCAAAAATGAATGAATAAAAAAAAACACAGAAGATGAAGTTTTTAAAAAGGATTTTATTGTATAGTGTTAGATTATTTTAAAATGGATTTTAATTGTTTTTCATGTTTATGATATTTATATATAATATTTTAATTATCATTTAATTAAATGAAGGTAAAATAATTAATTGTTTATTATATAGAAAAGTTTAAAAAGATTATTTATTACAAGGATTTAATACATTTTTTTTATATATAAATATTATATAATAAAATAATTATATATTTAGAGAAATTACAAAGAAGAAAAAAAACTGAAAAGGAAATTTACAAACTTTTCGAATTTTGAACTTTTCCCAAATAATTTTAATTGTAATGAAATTAATTAAAGAAATTTCTTACAAATATTCTTAAAAATATAATAATGTAAAAGAAATTACACAGTAAGAAAAATGTATTTGTACATATTCGTTTAAAATTTATCGATTAGTTCATTATCGATTCGTTAAAATTTGACGAATTTATTTATTTTGTAGATGAAATAGGTACAATTAAAATTGATTGGGATCGAATGGAATTGAAATAGTTTGGAATGATTGAACTTTTACGAATTCAAACTATTTCAAATGTCAAGGTTTCGACAAAAATTTGTTTGTGATGAAACAAGGCTGAGGAAAATTTTATAAAAGATCTTAAAAATTATATTTTTATATAATAAATTAAATAAAAATTACAGAAACACCAGAAAGACGGAAACCAAACTTTTAACAGACACATTTAATGGATTGCAACTATGTCTTCAGTCTACTGTGCCTACTGTACGAAACGATTCGATATTGATCGATACATTGTAGTGCAAGCTGAACTCATTTCGCTACAAATTTAATTACATAACAATTTAGAATTACATGTTGAATTGTGTATGCTGTTGGGGTACGCCAATATATTCAAGTCCGTTTGAACAGTGCAACTATACTTCAAAATTAATAAATATCCTTAGAAAAATCAAATTTATTTAAATCTGTTTTTATATAATTTAATAATTTTTTTTTAAACAGTGTAACTACAAAAATAAATACAATTTCATTTTAATTGCCTTTTCGCTACATTTGAAATTAAAAATTATATAAATCGTTTTTAGGAAACTACTTGCATTTAACCAAAAAAAAAACGAAATTCTCAACAACTTAAAATTAATTTCATTTGTATATCAAAGGTAAAATTGTCATCATTAAATCTTTGTCTCATATCCTTTTGAAATAATGTACAAATATAATTTTTAGCATCCTTTCTATATCAAATTAATAAAAATTTTTGGTGTGCAGTTGTTGACTTAATTGCAGACAAAATTAAAAATTACGTTAAAGTGAACAAAATAGAAAGAAAGAAAAGAAAAAAAAACTCTAATGAACCATAAACAACTTTTACGATAAAATTCTGGTGAAATTTCATCATGTTTATTAGTTAACAAACATTACAAAAACTCTACATTTTGCAGACTTTATTTTGTATCCTTGCAATTATAAAAATTTATTCCTTATGCCAAAATCTAATAAAGGATAATACAAAAAAAAAATTATTTTTCTTTTTCAACAACACAAATTATTTGGCTAGAAACCGAAAAATGGGCACGTGATTATTAAATGTTGACTTTTGGCATCTTTACGATAATACACAAGCGTTCAGGATACAAAAAGGATATAACAAAATATAAAAACACTGAATTTTCAGTAATAGTAGTTAAGGTTGATTGGATGCAATTTCCTAGGTTTATTTTAAATAGCATAATATAAAAATGGATATAAATATAATATTCTTACTTACAGATTTGAAGATTCCTTTTTATTTTGGAGGGGGGATGATTTGGTAAATGTATTTTTATAATATAATATTATATTTTTTATTGCAATTCCAAAGTTTTTAAAATTGCAATTTATTTAAAGGATGTTCTTTTCATGTTTAACAGCATGTTACTTTTGTGTAATATTTGTTTTGAAGGATATTTTGTGTGGTTAAGTACAAGGAAAAATGCTAATTATATTATTTTTCGTATTGAAAAAATGTAGTTTTTTTCATTTTCTGGCAATGATACAAAAAAATATAAATATTTTTGATTTTGTTTTGTGGATTGTCCTTAAATCAAATAAATATTGTAAATTTCTAAAGTATCCTTCAATTTAGTGACATTTTATTGCAATTTAGGTTTGGACACAGGAGCATAAGTTTCTTTAGTGAAGAAACTTTTAATTACAATAATCTTATAACTTTTTTAATAGTGAAACATTTGTTGTTTAAATGTCTCAACTGTTAGAACAGAACTTTTCCAATACTTAAAATTACATATTACAAGTTTGATTTTATTATTGGTAATCATTTAAAGCTGAGTAAACTTAGAACTAAATCGATAAACCGGTCTCGTGTTGAATCCGAGACCTAATTGATCATAGCATAAACCAGTATTGCTTCGTCACCACTCCAGGGACTACGTTATTTTTGAATAATCTTGTTCTTATTCCTTTTCAATATTATTATTATAATAATTTTTTTAATTTAATTTCAAGATTATTTATTGATTTTATAATATAATATAAAATGTAGTCAAGAAGGAGAAATATTTATTTTGATATATTTTGACTGTAATTTTACCTTTAAGCATTTCAATTAATAATAATCAATTTTTCAATTAATATAAAATTTGAATACTTATGAATAAATAAATTTTGTTATTGAATTTGATTTCAAATTTAAATTATATTTATAATTTAATCGAATATTGATTAATTATTATAATCGTATTTAAGAAATCTTACTATAAATTTAAATTGATTTTTACTTAATTATATTAAAAAAAGGTTATTTATGAAATTTGAGAAAAGGTATCGTAATAAAAATCACGGTATACATGTCATACTACTGGTTCCTGTTAGACTTTTTTTTAAATATTTTTGTAATTCACCAAATATTACGAGTAATATCTATAAAAATTGGTTCACTGTAAAAAAAAAATGAGAGCCAATAAAATTATACTGTGGTTTTGGAAATGTTTATTTGTAGAATCTTTAAAAAATTTACTGTGAGAAATGTCAGATGTCATACGAGAATTATACACATGATTTTGAAATTGATGGTTTGGATGAAATTAATTCAAGTTCAACAAATCTCTTTGAAGATGGGCACTTAAGTTTGTTAGACTCATCTTGTCTATTGCCTATTGACCGTTGTCGTATCATGGCGAATAAACACCATCGTTATTTTATGATTAAATTACTATAAATACTTCAATCCTTTCACTTTGTTGTTATCAGAATTTCATTATTTTTAAATATGTCGACATGGTAAAGTTATTGATTGTCTAGGTAAGTTTTACAAAAAAAAATCTGAAAATACATGTCTCTTAACAGTGTAATTTTGCTGTTAACAGTGTGAATAGTTTTAGCATTGGATAATTTTGTAATTTAAACTTCAATTAGGGTTGTAACCTGATAATTACAAAATCCTAGTATTATAAAATCAATATAAATATGAATTATTTATTATTATATTTTGTAGCAATATTTTATAACGTAAAAGTTTTTGCACTATTAGTACTTAGTAATGTCCAAATTTGCTGTTAAAAAATTATTTTAAAAATGCTTAACAATAAAATTTCCATAAATATAAGAACTTTATAATTTAAAATTTATTTTTCTTGTATTAAGTTATTCCTAAAACAAAATTGTGGTATATTTAAATAATTTTCGAAAGAACAATAAATTCTAATTTCATTCACAATAGATTTTTAAAATCCTTATTACATTTTATTGCGATATTTCTTTCAATCTAAAACATAATCTTTATACTAAAGATCCTTTAGAGCTTTAAAAATCTAATTTGTCCTTTAACCAAAATAAAAAATTTACAAAAAAAAATTCCCCTCATAAGCTTTGCATTCCCCTTTAATAATATTTTCTCCAGTTTTCCCAATTAAAGCTTACCAGAGAAAATTTCCTCAATAATTTTCCCCATTCATAAAATTTTTAAGAGTTTTCAATATTTTTCATTTCATTTTTCATTAAATCTCTTTAGACTTTTCATTTCATTTCCATTACATTGGTGAATTATTAGAAAATGAAATGAAATAAAATGAAAAATGGAAATTTCATTGCAATATGTTAGAATATCCTTTTCGTGTTTAGTCGATATAAAACCGAAGGATAATGTGGAAAATGTACCGGAAAAAAACGAAAATTTATACGAATTATATTTATAATTTGACATAAAAATGAAAATCAGTTGGTATTGGAAAACTGAATGAAATGGATGGTACGGATAATCCAAAAAATTAATTAATTCGAATTTTTAATTTTAAAATTTTAATAACTTTGAATTTTTTAAAGTCTAGAAATAAAAATGAAAAATTTTTAATTATTGTACTTTTTTATTCAGATAATTTTCATCATAATTTATGATCCTGATTTTCAAAGTTAATAGGTATATAAAAAAAATTAATTTCATTCTGTCATTACTATATCACAAATTGAGATTATATTAATTTCATACAATGCTCGGACAAATTTGATATTGTCTACTAAATAACATTTTTTCCTAGAAAACCTACACATCTTTTCATAAGGATTACATTAAGGATTTTATTCCGTGTTGTATTTTATATTATATTTATAATATATTTATTTGTAGTTTTATCAGTGAAATTTGTTGAGGTCGAATTGTTTAGATTAGTTTTTCCAAATTTTTATTTACGAAATTGAACATAAATCAAGCAAGTATTAATAGTCAGAGAATAGTTGTTAGCCCAATTCGTCTATAAATCCGTTTTCTATATATATATTATTTATAGCTATACATATTCTATTTGTCAGTTGAAAATAATTTTTATTGTTGTTTGGTGCCATGATTGACAGGATAAAACCAAATAGATTTTTGTTTTTTTGTTACTGTTTTTGATTGGTATTAGTTATTTGATAATGTCAGAAGGTGAGTTATAAATTTTATATTGAAGTATTAAAATATTGGATATATCACTGGAGAAGATTAGTTTTTATTGATGTTTGATAGCTTAGGTAGTTGGAATATTATTTAAGATTATGCAATATTTTCAGGGTTAATTAAATTTGAGTTGATAAAATTAAAGCTAAAGAAATAGAATTTTACAAATTTTATATAAATTATTCTTGAAATAATTTTTTTTTTTTTTTAAATGAATCTGGAGTGCACAATTCAGTTAAATGTTTAATTGTATAATTGAAACCGGCTAAATGATTTCATTCATTAAAGAAATGGAATGGGTCGAAACGCTGTGGTGATACTGATTAAGCGGTCGACTGGATGGTACAAATGGTTACTAATGTGTCTCGAAATTTCCACTATTGTAAAATCAATCAACTGTCTAACAATTTGTAGAGTAGCTTTCTTTACAGAATAAGATTTGAAAAAGATTTGAAAAACAGGACCAATTTGACTTGGTTTGGAAAAGTTTGAATTTGTTACTGGACATAGTATTGATATTACCATCGAATTTTATGCGATGAAGTTATGGAATTGTAACGCCAGGATTATAGAATTTCTGAATTAAATATAAATTCAATTATTATAGCAAATTACAATAGTAAATATTGTAAGATGTTAAATTTAGATAATCTAGAGTGGAAACGACACAACGCTTACTATTTTTTTTTTCCTAAAATAAGTTTTCATCAATAACTTTTCAAAAGCATAAATTATTTGTTTAATTTCATACTGACAACATGTTATTTTTTAAAACAATTTTCCTTTAATATGTAAATTGTGTGACAAAAAAAAAATTTGAATTAAATTTAAAATTTATTAATAATTATAAAATTTTACAAGCAATTTTGTTGAAAATTTTGTGCATAATATAAACAAAAACACACCGCACAAATTTATTCAAATTAAATATGTTTTTTATGTAATGTATTACATAATTATACGTTACGAAAATTACTCAATGCATACATCAATTAAACAAACAAGAACAAAAAGTTAGTACAGTTTTTTTTGCATAATTCATGATGTTTTTGGATAGTTTTAATAACAACTAAAAACTATATAACAAAAACATTTCTAAAAAAAAAATACCTACTAAAACTCTAATAAATATTCTAAATGAAAAAAAAACGACACAAAATGTAATAATGTTGTCATTTGGTTTGTTTGCTCTGCATAATTAGTTTAAGAGCCAGTTAAGAATGATATCGTTTTTTGAATTGGAATATTAAAATTAATAATAAACCGAAATCGATGCTAATAAAATTGAAAATTATCGATTATGATTTCTTCATATTAATTTAAAGATAAATTTACTATATCGAAATAACGTTATTGTAACGTTACAACAACAAAATATTAACATTTTGTTATAGTAACTATACTCGTAGCCATAATCTCATTTTAAAACTACTAATAACGTTAGCGTTTTCTTCTTATAATTCTGGTATTTTCGGTTACATTTAATTTCTAACATCAATTTTTTAAAGAGTATAAAATGTAAAGTAACGCCGTCGAAATTTTATTTTGATTCCATTTCATAAACCTTAAATCTGACCAATTACTCTATTTCGGTGAGATTAAATAGATTAAATTTTAAAGTTTGATATCAATAATATTCTGCGAAGGATTACATCAATAAGATAAGATTCATTTCATCAGTATTAAAATTGTATGTGGCACAGAGGCTACATTCAATTATTTTAATTTCGCCAGACTTCTTTTGAGTTAGTTAAAATTGATTACTGATACTGACGATAGTCAATATTAATCATTGTCAATAAATTGGTTGATGACGAATAATTTAATTTTAATTTTTTTTATATATATTTTTGACTTAAGTTAAATTACTTATCCATTTTAATCAAAATATAGAAGCTTAAACTGAAAAAAACTAATACTTAATTACTTAATCGGCACTATAGTTCTAGTGCGCCAGAGCAGAGGAAATATGATGTTTCCATAGGACTCTGTCCTGTGTAGCATTTTTCTAGCTTCTGGCAATGATAAGCATCCTCACGTCCGCTTCAACGCCGTACTTCCACCGAAGATATGCGGTCTAACTCTTTTGCGCCTACACTCAGGTTTGGAGTCAAAGCTGGAGATGTATAATCCATGTACATGTATAATCCATGGCTGTAGATGTATAATCCATTCGCACTATATGACTTAGCAAGCGTAGTCTTTGTAATCGGTATTTTAACAGGTCAGCCTCCTAATAGATTTATGAGGTTTAACTAAAACATTTTTAAAATTTGTGATAAACCCTTAAGGACATATAAGTAACGTTGTTATAAATAACGATACTTATTTAATCTGGTGAGGGTTAACTAGAAACCAGAACTGAATTATTACTGATAGTTGTATTAAAATTAATATTTGTTTTTTAATATAAATTTCATCTATATAATTTCAACATACCTGACCATTATGGCTCCAGTTCTACAATAATGTTAATATTTAATTATTCCTTAGAGTGTAATGTTACAAATATATTTTATATCTATATATTTAAATATGAATCATTTATACATTAATTTAATCGATTCCGCACTCTCTGTATTAGATTATGAAATTGTTATAAAATACTTGATGTCATATTGGAATCATTAAAAATATATTTTCATTATGAAATACTATTTTAAAATTTCGACTGTTAATATTTGCTTACAAATTAAGTGAACCAACAATAATTATATTATCAATAATAATGAAAAGAACATAAAAACGGACTGGAAATATTAAAATAATGATAATATTTTTTTTTAAATATACAAATTATAATAATAAAATTTATGTTAATTTATTGAAAACAATAATTATTCATTTGATAATAATTAATTATCCATAAATAATGATTATTATTGAAATATTGTCTCTTATCTTGTAAATTTTGATTTCGAAATAACATAAATATGGAAATTTGTGAAAATATTGTTTTATATCATTTAAAGTAAAGTTATAACCAATAATTAATTTAATATAAAATTAAAATATCTTCATTAAAAACTGAATTGTTGTACATAACTGCAGGTAATAAGCAGCTAGTTTCATTGTCATCAATTCTTAAATCCAAAATTTCTATAACCTACAAAACTTATTTGAAAATACCGAATTTGAAATAATGTTTTGATAGTTCTTTTACTTCTTCTTATTTGCCACGTTACAGTCGTTAATCTGTCGTAGTATAGTAGACAAAACAAGAAAATTTATCTACATTATTTCCAAATTTTCAATATATATGATTTATTTTCAGGACACTGAAGATTTTCCAAATTCAAATTCATAAAAAAAAAAAATAAGGATATGCATTAAAATATTCGAAAACTATACTAAATAACTAACAGTGTTTGAAACTCCATCTGAAAATATATTTTTCAAGGATATATAAATAAAATCTACAACAATAATTTAGCAAATCTATTGATTTCATATATCCTTAAAATCTCTAACAAAAATCTTTTGATGATTTAGTTTTTTTTTTATTTATTTGGTTCTGTTACCAATTCCTTACTATATATAAGGATATAATTTGATATACAGATGGGATGGATCTTTTAGTATTCATCAAAGTTATATAAAAATTCTTTTTATCCAATTTCTGTTTCTTTTTTTTCGCCTACATTATATGACAACACATGTGATAATGAATACGTTCTTCCCTTTTGACCAAAAACTAAATTAAGGAAGAAATTATTATGATATAGTGTGATGTGAATCCCATCCAACACAAAAAATAAAAAACATATATTCTACTTGATCAAAGTTTACCTTATCCTTATCTTTATCGTTGACTAGTCCTTCGTAATAATCAAATATAGAAAGAAAAAAAAAACATATAAAATTATTCATCAAATAAAAACAAAAATTTTTTCTCTTCATGTCCTTTTTTTTATATTGTATATGACAAAAATGGACATATTAAAGTTAAACTTTATATATAATTTGTAAACGTTTGGATTTTTATCTGCAGATTTACAATATTGCTTGCTTGGGGTTTACAAGAGTTTTTTTGATTTAAAAAAATAAAAAAAATACAAGATTTTTACTGTCGAATTTTCAAATATTTATAATAATATGCTAGTCACATACTGGCCTTCTCTAACGAGGCTAGACCACACAAAAAAAAAACAACACCCCGAAAAGAAAAGTTTTCTATATATTTTTGGTTAGTTGTGGTAGGAATTGTGATTTTTTTTCTCCTTCTGTTGGGTTTAGTTTTCTGGGTAATATTCAGGGTTTCTTCTTTGATTTCATTTATAAACATATGTTTACTTTTGTAGAAATGGGCATATAAGTTGGTTTAGTAGGGGGAATGGTGAATTTTATTTATTATTGGGATTTGACTATACTCTTAACTTCAATCGTATTTATCGTAACTTACCGAAAATTTTAAATCATTATAGTTTTTTAACATTAAAGTATACAGAAAAATTAATTTTGTGGTACTGCAATATTTCATATAGATTTCACATAATAATTATTACGCTATAAGTTTGAAGAGTCTTTAAACAGTAGCTTAAAATTTGCAAGGTTGTTTTGAGAATTCTTTTAACTTTTCGATAAGAAAATTTAAAAATTGTATTTAAAATAAGATGAGAAAGAGTAAATATCTTAAGAAAAATGGAATATTATTTAAGAATCATTTAGAATAATTGAAAGAAAATTAACTTAAATTATTGTTAGCTAGTTTTTTAAGCTTATTAATTTTGATTTCCAAGAATTCATTTACTTTTAAATCATAAACTTTAAAAATTTAAAGGTAATTTAAACTGTACTTTATTGAATATCTTCGTTACTTAAATCATTATAATTTTATTGCAGGGAAACTGTCAGAGGTTCTGCTACTTAAATAGTTCAGATATATTTCTATGAATATATTCCTCCCTAAACCATCAATAAATTTGATAGCAATATTAATATTCCACGCCAGGAGAAACTGAAAAATTTGGTTCTACTTCATCACAAAATGATAAACAGAAAAATCTTTCTCAAAATCTAAATTAATTATATAATTATCCCTGATTTGATAAAATTAACAAAAATTTCTTTTAATTTTGCTGACCAAATATAATTTCATTCAATATTTGATTATAACATTCAATTCTATGTCAACATAGAAAAATCACGTAAAAAACTAACTTCTATCAAAAAAAAAAAATCCAATTTACCAACCAAAAAAAAAAAACATTTATCCAATAAGATACATAAAAAGAATATTATTCTTAATATCATTTGGACATGTACACATCAGCCTAGTCCATTAATGTATGGTTTTGTATAAGAGAGTATTAAATCTCTGGGTGTTAACTAAAATATCGACAGATTTTCCTTCTATATTTTTTAGATGTTGTCCTATATTCATTCAATATAAATGACATGACTAACATGTAAGGCGTTTAATATACAATGAAACATTTTTGCTTGACTTTATTATATTGGGCAGCACTACCAACTCTTTGACCACATTTTGACTTTAACGAGTTCTAAAAAGTACCTTTATCGACATTATAGTTTTCACTTCTTTTTATTATTTTTGAAATAGAGTTTTTGCTATCCTTTTGAATCCATCTGGGATGTGTTTTAGTAGAGAATATATTAATAAAGTGGTGGTCTATTTTTACTTAAGTGCAAATAAATGTTGACAGTTTCTATCTGCATTTTTTTTTTCTGCATATAATATTAATAATAGAAAAATAAATCAGTTAAATATAGGAAACCAGGCCAGAAACTTTACCATTTTCAAATATTATGTCAAATACGTAAAAGCCAAGTATAAAACTAACTGGAAAAAATAAAAATAATAGACAGGGTTAAAAAAAAACCATATAATGGCATGTTTTGGAATTTTGGGAATTGTAAAAAGTCGTGTGAGTTCTGACATGATCTATGCGCTTTCAACTCAGTTACGAATATAATTTATTTTAAATAAAATACACGCTCCGTTTTCTTTTAACTTTTATAATTTGTTATTATCAGATTTCAATTACAAAAATTCAAACACCTACAATAACTAATTGAAAAGTTACTGTAATTACCAAATATGACTTCTTTGGACCAAAATGTTTTTTCCATACATGTTGAGTATTAACATTAAGAATTAATTTCGTAATATTTAGATCTACGTGATAAACGCACGTTTGATATTGAGAATTTTAGAAAAACACAATTTTTAACACTAAATTTCATATAAAAATGACCTACAAGTCAAAAATTGATGAGTGTGGCTCTTCAGAATTAAAGAAAGTTATAAAAAGAAGATAGCACTGAATAAACAATAAGTCATAATTGAATATGGGTAACAGTAAAAGAATGAACAAATTCCAAAAGCTAAGAATCAGTTCGTAAGTAAAAAATGTTAAAATGGCGAATGTGCCTTTTCAGAACTCGGTCGACTAAAAGACACAATGTGTCCATTAAGGATACGAAGTAGTTTTGCATTGACTTTTATAGAATAAAAAGTATATCTTAAACTTAAATTTTGTGATAGTGTGTGGAAGTGAATTAAAACTTATTTTTGATATTTTATAAACGTGATTCTAAGATAATAATGAATAAAATATGCATCTAAATCTTAAAATATATTAAAATGTCTAATAAATTTGTCATTTTTAGAAATATATAACCACATTTATTACAAATTCTTACGATTACAGATAATATATTATATTAATCTATCAAACTTGGTATTATAAAATTAAAATACCATGAAAATAGTCGCGTATAGCCGCATACACACAATATAATAGAGTTAGTTAGGCTATTATATTTTTCGTTACAAACTGATTAGTTACCTTCTGACTAGCAAATAGAACACTTTCAAAAATCTGGTTAAACGTAACAAATATTAAAAAAATAAAACTTTGAATTTTCATTATTGCTAATACCATTCCAATTAAAGAAAATTAGTATGATTTTTCACAAAAAAAAAATAGGCTGTCGATTGAATAACACAAAAAAAAATTGAATGACCATAGTACAAAATACAAAACTTTTATATAAAAAATTAGTTCAGTAAAATTGTTGTGCGGTATTAGTTAGTTTTCTATAAAGAATGAAAACTTTCTTTTAATATCGAACTTGTTTATTTCTTCTTCAATAGTTTTCTTTTTCTAGTTAAAAGTTTTTTATTTAAAAAAAAAAAAACTTTGATAAAGTATTTTTTTTGTTGTGAATTATGAAAATATAATAATAATAATTTTTTAACATGATAAATATTATGTAATAAAAGAAACCACAAACCAACACACAAAATTCAACCTGATGGTTATAACAAATATTCTACAAAAAAAAAATGTTTAAAGCCAAAACAAACAACAATAAGTAAACATTATGCACCAGATTGCAAGGACATTTATTTTATCAAATTAAAAATATAATCTAAACTTTATAATTTTTGTTCAATTTTTCTCTAATTTACACAGTAACTTTCTAAGAAAAATACCATCTGTAAAAGTGTAATACAAAAAAAAAAAAAAAATAAATAGAATTTTTTTTTCAACCCGGCATAATAGTTTTCAAAGTACTATTTTTATTATTACGGAAAACTTTTCTGCAAAATCATTATTGAACGATTTTCCAATATTATATGTTTAAAATTTTCATTTAACAATTTCTGATCTTATTTACCAACAATTATTTATCCAGCCTATTTATAAAAAACTACCGCCCCACACTTCTATATCACCGTCACACGCCTCCCACATACATTGATCTCCGCCCACAAACTAAATATTATTCAAATCTTTCATAATTAACTTTTATTTCTTCTTAACTTTCATTTTTAAAGCTTTTCGGTACACACAATAATAAAATGAACCGAAAGTTAATTAACACTCGATTATGAAGATTGTATAACAAAATGAATAGGCGGGTTGCAGAAATTTATCATTGTTTTTTTTTTTTTTGGGTGACTCTAAGAAACAAAAGACCCATTTCCATCACATAATAGAATGAAGAGTGAAGACAGTATAAAAGGTGTTCGAAAAAGATTTATAACTCTAAAATAAATGCTAACAAAATTCTTAGGATTTTCTTTATTTTTCGCTTGTAATCATTTCTCGTTAGGATTTATCACTTTTCACCCAAAAAAAAAAAAAACAGAATTAAGTAAATCCTTATTTTTCTTTCTACTTAACTTTTTGTTTTTTTGGGAAGGCAAGGAATGAAAATTGAATGATATTTTTTTTTTGTTCGAAAGAAAATTCTGTGTTTACACTGTGACGGATAAAGATTTAATTAATCGTCACTCATTTTATATTAGGGCATTGGATAAAAACTGACTAGATTAACTTATGATTTACTGTTTCTTAATTTATAGTCAAGGACGATATTTTTTTTTTGTTCTGGTTGATTATATTTGTTGATTAAAGATGATATTAATTATGATGGAATTATAAAAGAGGGAGGCCAAGACAAAAAAAAAGTAAATGAATTTCTGGGTAGTTATTTTATAGTGAAGACAAATTAATTTTGTAGGTTATGTTTGGCTTAAATATTATAGAGTTTGTGATGGTTCTGATAACACAATAAAGGTCATTAAATGTCGGTTGAAGGAATAATGTTTATTAATCAGATTATAGAAGATAATGTTGTGTGTTTTTATGATGAAGTTGATATAGAAGTTGATGTTCAATATTATTACATTTGAAAAAGCAAACTATTATGAAGTTGGCTCCACATTTATGGGTAGCTGAGATATTTTAAGTTACATGAAAGTTTGTTTATTGTACTATGTTATCAATCAAACAAATGATCGTACCAGTTTATCATTAAGACAGATGTAGTAAAGAAGGACATTAAACCGATTTTCGCCATTGGTGGTATCATTTAGTTTCCAATTTCAGTACTAATAAAACCATTAAATAAATTTGCTACAAATAATTCCATATGTGACACTACACATCACATATCTAAACTACATTTATATGAAAAATTATTGATATTTTAATTTACAGCTTGTCGGACAATATAAGAAATGGCTTCAGTTTGTTGGTTTGGAAGGATAAAAATATTTAAAAACATACAGACTTTTCATCTCTTACTGGTTATAAATTTCTTTAATGATTTTTATTTGAATGTGCCTTAACCTTCAAATTACCGACTTGTATCAGATTATTCAGAGGGTGCTATTGATTTTTTTAAGAATCCTTATTATGTTTTAATAATCGTTTTTAATTTATTTATCACAATCCAAGCTATTACAAAAAAATCATCATTCCTCAACCCTAATTGTGATAAAATGACCCTAGTTGTGATAAAAAACCATAAAAAAAACTCTATAACCAAGAAACTTAATTTGTATTCACTATAAATAACATTGTCGAATCCTATAATACTACCACCTTAAAGGGATCCCTTACAAATCGTTGGAATGTAGAGAATAGTGGCTTCTGATATTGATGACTTCCACTTCCAATCAATATAATAATTAAATTAAGCTTTATTTCACAAAATTCCGTGGTGACAAATCACATTTAATGGAACTATTAATTAAAGTATTGGAGAAATTTCCTTCAAATTTTAAATTGATTTATTTCTGTTCTATTAAAGATAAAAATATTTAATTAAATTAATTAATGTTATTAATGTTATTAATTAAATTTAAATTACATTTTGATTAATTAACTTAAGTTATTATTTATCAAGTTTCTTTTCAAAAATATTTATAATATCTTAAATTTTATTGATTTCATCGAATAACTTTAAAATTTAAAATTTAAATTAAAATGCTTTAATAAAAATGAAATGAAAACTTTTCTTTAAATAAGGAAAATTATAAAATTAGTTCAAGTTTTTCATTTTATTTATGTCATATTTAACAACTCATTTACTAATTTTTTAACATTTACTTCATTAAATTAATATTTTTAACCTTGTAATTTTTCTACTTTTAGAATGAATTCACTTTACAATTCAAAAATTACATACCAACTGCAAAACATAATGAGCTGTTTTTTAATACCATGATTTAAATATCATATATTTTTTTTATTTCAATATTATAATTTAACGATACATCACATAAATATGTAAAAAAAAATATCCTTGTCATATCATTTTGCTCCTTAACTTACCCTTTAACCATAATTTCACCTTTATAATATTTATAATTTTGTTTGGTTTCTGTGTGTTTGTTATATTTAATGATATAAGAAGATTCACAGATCCTTGAAAAAGAAATTTTCTATTTCTAAAGGATTCTATAATTTTTTTTCTTGTAAATTCTTAGAATTAAAATTATGATAGTTGCACTGTACACAAATGGATTTTATATATAATCTTTATGAGTTTATGATTACCAGGTTTTTATTTGATAATCATTTCGTTATTATTTATATATAAAATGTAAAAATAATAATTTCATCGTCGTAGTCGTTTTGGGGTTAGAGAAAAAAATTGTCATATAAGAGTTGACGTTGACGACGATGATGATGATGATGATGATTATGATAATTATGTCAAGAGTTTTAGATGTAATTAAATTTTCCTACAGGGAAAATGAAGAAAAATTATATATAAAATAATTATAATATAAAGAAAATTGTTTAATAAGTTCAAGTTGTGAATAAAATTTGGAGTAGAATAAGAAATTTTGCCTTCTTTGGAAAAAAAATATATTTTTATATTTAAATGTTCATTTTTTTGTTTTAATTTATTGAAGAAAATATTATTTTTTTAAAAGATGTCCGTAAGATTTTTAACTATTACATCATGAGCAAATATAAATAAATTACTAGTTGAAGGTTATATAGTGTAAAAGCGTCCTAATTAGAGTTTATTTATATTTATATATATAATCATAACTTTTAATCTATTTTAATGAATACTTTTCCATAGAAAATTTATAATTTAGATAGAATTACTTTAAAAACTAATTTTACCTCTTGATTTTATTATTTGAATCAACCAGTAGGTTTTTTACCATATTGATATATGGTACCATATCGATATAGGTTGCCATGTACTTAGTAACACGTTGATTTCTTACAGTGTTTAAAAAATTTGTTAATTATAGGATCGGTCGAATGTTAGGTTTAATCAAAATGAAGCGAAACTGAGGAGCACAAAGCTTGAAGTGATTGGTCATGTAAACCTGACTTTTTAGAAAACAAAAATACCAAGATTGGGACTAGAACAATTTAAAGAAGTATTTAAATTACAAGTCTATAATTAAATTCTATAATAAGATTATATCCCAACTAGCATGGAATTGTCTTCAGATCATTATTATAACCTTGATGAATATAGAACCGTTTACATTACATTATTTTTTGGAAACTAAAATTATTTTTCATACTTTAAAAAATTTAATAAATATCACAAAAATAAAATCTTAAATGTAAGAACTAAGTTAAGTATCCACCTACAAATTTTTTGATAAAGTTTATCATCAGCATCCTTGGCACAATCAAGGTTTTTTCTATAATTTTTATATTTTCTAAAGTTCAAGGTTAGATTTTTAATAAGGAAAATTTCGAATCCTTTTTTTTATGTAATTAATAATTAAATTTAATTAAAAATAAAATTATATATTTAATTAATTTTAATATATTTTCTTTTAATGAATAAATTTTAATTTTTACAGGTCACTACAAAAGTTTGCTTTTAATTTTAAAGTCCTTTTTTTATTATTTTACTGTAGCAAAACAGGAAATTCAATTTATTTGTACAATTATCTTTAACAAGGATATACAGGAAAAGGTATTATTATAACAATATAACAAATAAAATAAAATTGTATTTTATTTTATATAATATAATATTTTATATAAATCCCATGAAAATACCTTTTCTTCATTCAAATAGAATAGAAAACATAAAAAAAATTGTTTCGACACATATGAAATTATATTTTTCTAGTTTATAGATTTTTATTTTAGAAATATAATAAAAATAAAGTTTTTTATATAAAGACAATTTTTGATATAGTATACAAAATGCAGCATCATTCATTGATGATGTGATATTACAAAATACAATATAAAATTTAGTGTGAAAAGATACATTTAAGTTGAAACGCAGAAAATAAATATAAGAAAAAACTATTATAATAAATAATAATATAAAATTTACAAAAAAAAAAATAGAAAATAATTTTTAACAAAATAGAAATCATCCCTAAGGATATCCGGCCATTCAATTTGTAAAATAAACTCAACATCATTCACAACTAGAAAATCCTAATGTAAACTGAATTGTGTGAAGATTTATAAATACGATAATTTTTTTTGAATTTATTTGTATCTTTTAAATGTCTAAATAATAATGAAAATATATAAGGTTGGACATATTCATATAGCGTGGTATAGGTACAACAGTCAATAGCTTTATAAGACTTTGTGGCTTCGGAAAAAAGATCGAAACATTTTAAACAGACAAAATATATATTTTAATTATAATTTAAAAGAATGTAAATACTTTTGTCTGTAATTTCCAGAGGTCGTTTTGATACTGACATGGTCCAACTCAAAATTTAAGTTACTATCAAAATATTTATTATCAAAAGGTTCATGAACATAATGTGGTGAATTAAAAAATCGATTACAAAAACTTCAAATGTAAAAGAATTCAACAGAACTCTTTATCCTACCATGTAGAATTATCAAGGGGAAATATGATAAAAAGAAATATCGACAAATTTAACAACACCAAAGAAAATAACTTGATTAGTGATCGAATTTACGCGGCAAGCGTCCACCCATAGAAAGCAGTATTCCGTCAGTTGCAATGCATATGGCAACTGTATTTTTTTGGATACTCGTGTGGATCGTAATCACTCCTTGTTGATTATCAGCAATTATAGAAACAACACAATTATTGGAAGATATACGAACTGAACTGATTAAGAAGCGTGTTCTTCAAATTTGGTGTCACCAGGAATCAAAAAAGAATTTTGTATCATATACTGAAATTATTGAAGTAATAAAATGTATTTTTTGTTGGTTTGGATAATTGGTATTAAATGGAATTAATAATAAGAAAATTGAAGGTATATATGAAAACGTATCGATCTCCGAAATGAGATTTATGTTGAAAAATAAGAAATTTTCGAATATTCATTTTTAATTTATATAATATTCTTCGAGTTATTTTCAAATGATCGTATTCTACTACTAACATTTTACATCTTCCACTCTCCCTCTCTGTAATTTTGATAAATCTAAGAAATCTGTACTATTTATTTATATATATACTAAAAAATCTCACAATCAAATTTTCAACAGAATTTCTAACAAAAGATTTAAGGATACAAAAACAAGGATTATATTACACTTTACTATATATGATATTATAAACCCATATGATTTTAATAAATCCTACAGTTCAGTATGGACAAAGTAAGTAATGATAAATTTATATCAAAACTCATAATGTTGTTTTTATTAGTACTATATAATATTTTAGCTTTAGGTTATTTATAATATTTTCCATATTTATGTAAACAAAATATATATAATCAAACCTCAAAAGGACCGTATCCTTTTTTTATTTCACTTAAGGGGATTGATTTTTCTATTTATGGTTTTGTCTTTTGTGATAATTAATATGTAATTTTGTGGAACATAAATGATTAATATTTATGTTATGTAATTTTTTCCTTTTACTCGATTTATTGTGGGTAAGAGTAAATTAAAGAAAAATCCTTTAATGATGATTAGATGCTAAAATTGTATATGATTATTTGCTTTTTTATTATAGAAATCATTTATAGTAAATTATTCTATACTATAAATTCTTCAGAAGTTTATGGTTAGATGCTTTAATGAATTACAGTTTATATTCCTGCTGACATACCCAATTGTTTGGTCTGAGAAGTTATTAAATCCTTTAACAAAAGTGTTGTTTAATTCAATATTTTTCAATTAAGGATTATTTTGCAGTATATTTTATGTTGGTTTTGTTTAGGTAAATATTTTTTTGTTATAAATATATGGGTGAGAAAATAATTATTAAAAGGACTTTGGATTATAAAAAAATTTCATTTTTATTAAAAATGATTTAATTTTTTTTAATAATATTATTACATTGACTGATTTAAATAATAAATTTGAAATATCAAGGATTAAAAAAAGTGAAAATTAATAAAATTAAATTAGTTATAGTTTAGTTTAGTATTACTTCAATATTTATTCAATGGAACATACCTTACCCTAGATTTAGTAGACGTTAAATGTGTTTCCCAGAAGTATCATGAAAATTGATTACCATCTAAATCGATGATTAAGTTAACTTATTATTTAAGTAATTGAAATTTCGTTCACCATTCTCCAAATTAAGTTTTTTTTGCTAATAAGACATGTACCAGACTCAGAGAATTATGACTAACATATTTTAGACAGAAAGACTCTTCTCTCATATTTATTTTCAGATTTCCTTAGCAGTAAGTCTTTAAGTTTGAAAGCCGTGTTTTTTTGCTCTACGAAAAAATATTTAAAAAAAGATTTGGATAAAATATAGTACGCAGCATGGTATCACGATAGTGCTCGGACTTACTTAGGTTGAGGTTATCTTCAGGACGTCCATGCTAAAATTACCGATTAGAATTTCATGTGTTCTAAAGTATGTGTAGTAATTATTATCTGATTTAAATTGGCACACATATTAGTTTTGTAATCTAGTTTGTACCTATAAAATGAGCTGTCATGGTCTGCACTTTTAATGGATCCCTATCAAATTTTGTAATTATAATAAATACTCATATGTATTTTAAAAGATGTGAAATTTTCACAAAGCACAATTTTTACAAAGGTACGGCTAATTACAAAGCACTATTGAACATAAGTAAATCATTTTGGAACCTAAAACTACGAGTCATTTTCTCCCCACTGTTAGCATTTTAAATGGATGTTAATATTCATTAATTTAATTATAAAAATTTTAAATTTTTTTTTAAATATATTTCTTTAGCATCAAATTTTAACAATAGAAAAGTTAAAATAAAAATGTACTTTTATTTATAATTAACCACTTAATTTAAATCAATTTTCTTTCATTTTATGAATCAAAGTGAACATAAAAACTTCAATATCCTTTTAACAAGCTTTTTTTGTTATTAACAAGCATTACTTTCTTTTCAGTTGTTCTATTCGCATACTATGGAAAATGTAATAAACCCTAATAAATATAACAAAAGAAAAAAAAATGTATAAAAACCAACCCCTACAAAAGAGGCCGACCACGTAAAAGTCAATCTGACTACAATGTCATTGTCTTTTTTAAAAAAATTGAATAGATGATAGCAAAAACATGTTTTTTTAATGCATTTTATTTACTATTGTAGTAGGAGAAACGTATAGACAACAGAAAATCTATGTAACATGAACCGGAAATATTTAATTACTATTATGGTGCCATCTGTCAGACGTCTCCCATAATTTATAAAATCTATATAGATATAAGAATCATAGAATTTCATTGAAGTGCAATGAAGTCTCTATTTTTTTTTTTTATATGTAAAATTTTTGTAAAGTACGACCCACTACAATAATCATCAAAATGATAAAAAAAATATATTTTTCTAAGTTTTATATTATTATTTTTTCCATTTTTCATAATTTAAGTTTTTACATTTTTGTTGTTAATAATTGGCATAAAAATATTTTTTTAATAGGGAGATTTTCATTTGAAATAGTTAAGGTAAAAAAATGACTAAAAAAATAAAATAAAAATCATTTTGATTATTAACATGACAAATATACTGTCAAGAATGATGTTTAGAAGGATTTATATACGATGGATAAAAAAATCAGATACTGGAGACTTAGTTAGTTATTTTAGTAATTACTTAAGGTATAAGTAATTTGTAATAAAGTTTTTGTTTTGTAGAGTGTAATTTGCAGTATAGTTGTTAAGGATATTTTTATTATATTCCTCGTTGCCAAATCCTTATAATATTAGTAGTTGTGTTTCATTGGAATTGTGTTATGATTTACATAAATTTACTTAAAGGAGGCAGCAACTAATTTTATTACTAGTGAAACAATAATTTTTCATTTTAATATTTAGTATTTTATTTAACATTAATTTATAAAAACGACAATCTAACTTGTACGACACGAATTAACTCTTCCATATGAAATTATTTAAATTCAAAGCCAGGCAATTGCCATTAATTTTCGTTATTATAACAAAAATTAAGGTCTTATTATTGTCAAGAAGATTGTCGTTGAATTACCTATTAGTAGTTTTTTATATTTTTACTTTACTTAATTAACAATTGTGTTAATTAAGCAAGTATGCAATTATAACCAAAATAAAATATACTATTATTTTAAAATTATAGAACTGCGCGGGTCCACAACAAGTAATTGAACCTTAAGCCGGCAAAGTCTTTATACAATAATTGAAATAAATATCAATTTAAGTAATGTTACACCAATCAAATAACTCAAATAGTCCTCAAGTCATAGTCCTCTAGTAATTCATATTCCTCTATTAATTTGAGATGTTTCTATATATACAATTCTTTGCGATTTCGAGGTAATAATTTCATATGAATTTCGAGGTACAAATTACATTTAAAACCAAATTTTAATTTCATGCCACAAGTTTTAATTAGTTAAACATTTTAGTAATGATTTTAACAATAATTAATTTTCCTGACATTAATTAATTCAGTGTTTTAAAAGACACGTCGACTTACGAATTACATTTCAATGTTTAAACTGGAATTTTATCCATGATATAAATTGCAACATCGCACACTTTAATAAAATGCCGCCAACGCCATCAGAAAAAATTAATAGAGTATTAATATTATATAAAAAAACAGTTTGAAGTTTCAGTGAAACAAACCCAGTGTAATTTTTGTTAGCAACAGAAATTTATTAAGTATAACAACAAAAAATGTTGCCAAAATTCTCTAGAGTTTAGTATTCAATCAGAATATGATATAAATATTTTCTATAATAATATAAATTATTCTTTAGAACAACTAATAAGAAGAAAACATTTCAATTTTCCAATTCCATTCTAGGGAAAGAAATCATAATTTTCAAAATCTAAAAAATTTAAAAAGTTTGCACAAAATAAAAAAAAAAATCTTCTTGATGAATTTCTTGATTGTTACTGTTCTAGATTCACCAAAAAATATTTGTTCATTTGGGGATTTTTTTATTAAAACAAAATAAAAAAAATATTAACAATTTTTTTTATATATTTATTTATATCCTGATATTAGTTCCTATACTCAAAGTCCCTAGATTTATTAAAAAAAAAAAAAAAAATTTGGAAGGGAATAACTATAAAAAAAATATTTTCTTCTAAACGCGAATTTTCACTCTGATGAATAAAAAACATAATTTTTCTCAGTTTTTATTCTGTTGATTTTTTTGGTCTGTTGACCCTATAGAAAATTGAAAGTTTACAAAAAAAAAAACAGCTTCAAGTCTTTTTTTTATTAGTATTGTTATGTTATGTGAAGGTATAAAATAATTTCGATGGACATGTGAACAAATTACTAAGAAAATTTTCATTTATTTACTATAATTTTATATTTTTTATATATAAAAATCAGTAAAAAAATATTTTTGTTTGTTCGTTGTTTTTATTTACTATCTAAATAAAAAGATTCAGGATTTTTAGTTAATATTTTGAAAGTGTTTTTTATTTTGTTTGTTATTAAATTAAATTAAATTTATTGACATTTATTTGAATTTTGATTTAATGATTATTTGCAGAAAAATATTATAAAACATACATATTTTGTTAATCAGAACCGATAAACGAATACTTCCGTGCTGGTCGAAAGCAACATCACTTTGCCCGGTTTACTCAGTTTTAACTGTTCATAGTTAAAACTAAGTAAACCGGTATTCATACCTAACCGGTTTACTTAGTTTTGCGTTAATCCTAATGTATAAGTTCACAGGAGGCACCCAGCAGATAACTATATGTTATTTACCTTCTAAGAGGACGGGAGTTGGATTTATTGGCAGATAAATCATTTTAACATTATAGAACTGCTCGTTTCCACAACAAGTAATTGAACCTTAAGCCGGCAAAGACTTTAGACAATAATAATTGAAATAAATATTTATATTAGTATAGTCCTCAAGGAATAGTTCTCAAGCATTTGATATTCCTCTATTAATCTGAGATGTTTCTATAGATGAACTTTCAGAAATATTTTCCTAGGTTTTGTTAGAGAAAATGTTTGGAATAATATCAGTCTAGGATCATACCAACCTTCGCCATCAGATTAAGAATATCTGAAAACACAACATTTATCTATAAGAATTTTACTTAATAAGAATCAAATATGTAAGAATTTTACTAATTACTTTTTCATTTCTCAAATGTAATTATCGAATTCGATTTATTATATTCCCAAATTGTAAGCTGCTTGTAGTTTGCTGCTCAAATTATCGAGTATAATATACTTTGCATATATTAAAAGCAGAAAAAACAAACTTCTTCATATTTATATATTTTTTGCTAACATATTATCAATCCGGAAAAAACACTTAATACTCTGTCCATAATGTCGAAATTTTTACTATTAAACTCTCAACGAAATTTCTTTTAGTTGATGTTCTGTAATTTACACTAATTTAGTATAAATATAGATTAATTATAATTTGATATACAGAAAAGTGAGATGCGTTAAATGTTAGCTGATTTCGAAAAAAGAATTCAATTTCAAATACTTTCGATTTTATGGGCAATATTAATTTTCTCAACCATTCAAATAAAGTGGAGCTCGTTTTCATGATTAAAGTGTATATTATAATAGTATTCAGCAGGAAGTATTGCAGATATACTAAATGTAGATAACCTAATTGCGGGGTCTATATAAACGAATTAAAATTGATACCAAATAAATCGATTTATATTTTATCCAGACTCCAAATAACAATGGAAAAACAGTGTTTTACATACCGGATATTGGGTAACGGGCAAAACACTGTTATTTTGTGGATTTGAAATGGATAGAAAACATAAAAGCTCGAAAGTGTTATTTCAAATTTGTTATTTCAAATATTCTCTATTAGAGTATGAAACAAAATTAATGAATACAGAAAGAAGCTTGACAAACACAATTTAATGTACTTTAAAACCGATTTCATTTAAAAATATGTTTCAGTTCTAACATTCTTTAAACATTATCATTCTCTAATTGAACAGAACATTAATTTATGTAATCTTAAATTATGTGTTTAACATTAATTTTCAAAATTATTTTGACGAATAAAATTAAATTTAGACATTTAACATTAAATTTTCAAAATATTTTTTCTAGAATTTATGATTTATTATATTATAACATTCCAGATAACAAAAAAAACAGATACGAATAATTGATGAAGATTTACATAATTTTATAAAAACTTACTGAATAATTCAATTAAGAAAATTTCAATTAAATTTAAAATATGACAATTAAAATTTATATACTGTCAGTTTCTGTTCAAATTCTTATACGCATTTATATTATTTTGGAAAAATTCAATTAAAATTTTACTCTTTCGTTATTACATTTTTCATAGAATTTACAATTTTTTGAGGATTCCTTTTATCCTTACAATAATTATGTGTCAAAAAATTTCTTAGAAAAATTTATTGAATTAAAATTTATTTGTCACATAAATTTTGTTTCCATTTACATAATAATTTTTTTTTCGTTGTTGTATAGCCATAAAGCTAAAGGTAATGATAGAGGTTTCGTGGCATATCTACTAATTGTAAATGGATTCGGAACCATAAAGTTACTTTATAGTGAAAAATCTGCAACAATTTAATGGATTTTTTACTAGTGTGACGCAATAAATTGCACATGAGAAATTTATTCCCCCTCCTAATTGCCAATCATTATTCTTCACCCTCTGCGAAAATAATAAAAAGAGAAAGAAGCCATCAGCGATTGTGATGGTTGGTTAATTTAAGTGGCGAGTCCACTGCAACACGCCTGGCTGGAGACAAATTGGATAAACTAAATGAGTTGAATCTTGTATTTCAACGGGAGCAGTCGCTGGTTATTTCGGTGCTGATTATTAAGTAATTAAAATTAAGAATCAGTTCATACTAGTAAAACATTTTGAACAATTTGAACATGGTAAACACCGAAATTATATCTCATATTGTTCAATACTCTATATAACTACACACTCCACTAATTGTTTTTCGATTTGAATAACATTTCACACACAGCTTAAGCTTGTTTTAATCTAATAATTGGTACTTCAGAAATTTGCACTCAATAGCTTCAGTGAATTCAAGGTAAAGTAATATTTTGCGCAGTATAGTTTTTGAAGTATATTTGATTTATGTTCTAGAGCAGTAGAATTCAATTAGCATTCAACTTTCCAAATTTCATAAATCGATTTACAAATCAATGTTCAATATAAATTAAATTTTGAATTACCATCTTTCTTATAAGTCAGTTGTTATTTTACAGGTAAACTTCTTAACTTATTTTATAAGATTATATCGGCAATCTTTTTTAATCTAACACAATATTTAATTAAAATTTTTAATTGAATTTTTAAAAAAAGAGTCAATTAATGTTTTCACTACCAGATAGAATTTAATTCGTACTTATATATCATTTTCTAAGCATTTTAATAATCAATAATGAAATTTTACTAATCGTTTTTATCCAAAAAAAAAAAACCAAAATTATTATTATCATTATTTTGAAAATCATCATAAATCTATGTTAAATCAAGTTTTCTATTTACCTAACTAAAATTATCTGATGTATATGGAAATTATAACTAGGTTAATTAAATAACCTCTTTTCGAAACTGAACTAATTATATAATTATGAGATTTTCTCTATTTTGTTGAAAAAACTATTTTGCTACCTTAAACAATTTTCATTCATTCATCATACCAACCACCACCAAAACATAAAAAATATCCTTAAAATCATTTTTTTTATTTTGTTTTTGTTTATTTTATAAAAGTTAGAATCTACACACAAATAAAAACAGATAAAATTCTTTATATCCTTTGACACCTAATTATCATTCATCATCTCCTAAGTTCTTGTTCAACGTCTTTTATCTCTTGTTTTTCATATACTATGAAAGAGACAAAAAACAGAAATTTAAATAAAAAATTTGTTTTTTATATTTGTTGATGATTATCCTCATTAAAATAATTTCGAAATACGGAAGACTGGATCAGAACAGAAACAACAACAAATAAAATCAGGTATTTCAATTATTATTTTATATTATGTTGACATCATTTTAATTCTATGAAAAAAAAAAGAAATTATGAGATCTTTGAATATCCCACAAAACATAAAACATAAAATATAAATAAATTTTTATGTAAAAAAAACATAACTCCAAGAAGAAGGTAAAAAATATTCAATGAAAATCTTTTTGTTTGAAATTTTTTTTATGGTTTTGGTGTTGTTATTAAGGATTTAGAAAATAATTTTATTTAATTTTAATTTAATTACATATTAAATGGAATTTTCATATTGACTAAGTAAATTAAGTTAAGTCGTGCAAAAAATGGATACAACAAAAAAAGAAGTCCTTTTTAATTCTCATTTTTTTTTTGTGTGTTTAATTTGTATATTTTTAATAATGAAACATCAGCAAAAAAAAATATAATTTAACCAGAAAAAAAATTAAATAAAAATAATATAAATTAAAACAGAATAAACAAAAAAAAAAACACCTGAAAGGATAATAAATAAAAATCATTAATATTTTGTTAACGATTTTGTGGGTTTTGGTCGATATACTGATTCATTAAAATTGTGAAATTTTAGTTTTCGAGTAGTAATTTTGAAATTTTTTATTTTGGTTGGTTAAACTGGCAAGTTTCGAACAGGCTATCCAAAACTTCAATAAGCTCTTTAGCACCATTTTTATACCACCCATACATTCGTGATGGATCTATAGATATAACTTTATTGGTTGGTTCGTTGGTAAAAGTGGTGAACCACACATCAACTGACATGGAGTCACAATTAGCGCGTTTGTGCGGTTTTGAAACGACTCACTCCCATGACCACAGGTATTGTTATGAAGTAGCGGTGGGGTAGGTTTAGATCCACCTTGTGGCGTTCAGAAACTTGACGGTTTCCGTGGGCAACTTCGCGGCAAGATCACTGAGGTCGTAAAAGGAAAGGCTACCAAGTGAAAAGAACTGGCCCTAGAGTGTAAAATTTAATATAATAGAAGGATAAGGAAGGCACTAAGTGATGTCCACGTAAAAACTATTATTAATACAAATTATTAAACTAATTGGCGGTCAATAAGTGTAACCTTTAACCTTTCTGTAGGCCGTTTACTGGGTAGATCGTTATTTAACCCCAGGATCTGACCCCCGCTATCAGTTCTTGTATACGAAATGTGAAAAAAGTGTAATTGATATTATTGTTATTCTATTACGTACCAATTGTATAACCATGTTAGATGTTAATTATAATAATCAAACTTAATCAGTTTGGATTTAAAAGGTCAATTTCGCGTTCCGGAAAAAAACAATACGTTTTGAAAATTACTATGAAATAGAAATTGATAGTAAAATATTAGTCGTCATTATTTTCACATTTTGTGAAATTCCTAGGAAATTAAAACTATACGCTTTTGGTTAACTATAGAATAATCAACTATTATATTTCTCATCATGTAACCGAAACCGATTAGATGATCTGATTACTCCAAAGCTTTTTGTTCATATAAATGGAACACTCCAAATATAGTAAAGCTATTTTCATTTTACATAAACTGAAATAGTCGGTAATTATGGTACTTTAATTTTAGAAATAAGAATCTTTTTCATGGTTCCACTAAAACAGTTTTTTTTTTACAAAATCCTAATTTTTTACATTATAATCCTGCAGGCATTGTTAATAACTACCATGATATCTCATTCGACCCCTTTCCATGTAATAGCTTTTACATTTCCTTTTATATACATTTTTTTTTTACTTTTTGGTTTGTATGAATACCGAATATCAATTGACTTAATTTTAACCTCGTCCTTAATATTAGTATTTAGCTAAATAACATCTTTACTATATTTATATAGATACTGTATAAGGATATTGGATTATTATGTTATTATTAGTTTCCTTATATCATTTTTAATATTATTATATTTTTTGTGTGGTACAGCATAATAAAGGATATTAAGGATATACAATATTTCGAATAAATGAAGAAAAGTAATATTATTGTATTTAATGAATAAACCATTTTTCTATTTAAGAAATATTATAAATGTTTTCTTTATAATATCCTTTTCTATCCTGTTAAAATGTTTTCTTTCAGGCATTTTACTAACTAAGCATATTTCTTTTTTGTGGTACACTGTTTTTACTCCCTGATTTTTGTTGGTTTTTTCGATCTCACCAAGGATACGTTCTTATATATTTTATGTCTGAATAAAGTAATGTTTAATATTTCATGTTGTATATTTAATGTCTGTCCCAGAGAGAAACAAACGTAAAACAACAAAAGTCCTTTAGGAAAAATCAGAAACAACAAAAAAAATTAGAAAATTTCTATAATTCTATAAGAAAATTTTTATTTTCATATTGTATTGTTATTATGAGAGTGTGAAAAATCGTGAACGGATTACAAGGATTTTAATTTTTTTTTTTTTTTCATCTTCATTTGTTCAGTTTTTTTTTTGTGCCGAGGTGATGAAGTTAGCAAAAATAAAATGGAAAAACTGAGGTATAAGTCAAGGTATATTACATGGCTATTAAATGGTTTGTGCGAATCCTTGCATTTTTTTTTTGTTAAGGATAAGTTTTATAAATAAAAATGCGGTATATTAAATGGAAGGTAAAAAGTTTAAATGTATTTGTGTACCAGTTAAATTAAAAGAATATTACGTGAGATGAATTTAATTGAAGGATAATTTTTTTTTTTATTTATAAGATTTTCAAGAATGGTCAGAAAATTATATTTTTTTTTTTTTTGGATAGGTTTTAATGCATCAACATAATTTATTATTTTTATTTGGTATATAGAAATGATGAAGTTGTTAAATTTAGATAGATTTATAAATTAATAAAATAAAAAAAGCTGAAGTTGTTAATAGACAGGCAAACAATTAACTCACAATAAAAACCATAAATGTTTATTGGCTTGCTATGGAATTATAAAGTTAACTCAATGCGACGTAAATCCATGTGAATTAAACGTTGCTGAGAAATACAATTATCGATATTTTTAATTAGTTTTCGACTCCGAATCACAAATTCGTTTTAAAAACGAAATAATATCACGCTACGTTAAATTGTATATCATATAAAACAAGATTAGTTTTGCCACATCTGACAAATGTAGGGTAACTAAAGGCGTCTGGGTAGAGAGGAATCTTAAGAACACATAAATGATTCTATCATTAAATTGGAACAATTTTCCGATAATGGTGAGTTATCCTGACCGAACATTGTCTTTTGGGTAAAATCGCGAAGGAATTTGAATTTAAAATTGTGGATCTATGTTGATAATACTAAGATGCAGAAGTGACTTGGGCTAAATAGAAGCAGTTAAAAAACTCTATTAAATCATCTATTCAACGAATTGGATGATTAAATAGGTAATCCTAAAGTTTGTAAAAAGCGTGAGGTCGCTTTTAAGTCACTATCACTACAAATGAAAATCTAGAGTTACATTTAATTTATGGATAACCCTTTACTATATTTTGAACCTCTGAATGACACTGGTTGATTGATATTTAGAGCAAAAAATAAAAAATGGGAAAATTTCAAATAATTTTAATTCAATAAAATTTATAAGTTTGCACTTTTCGAAAAGTTTCGTTCTATAAAATTATTATTTTCTTCGAAGTAAAAAATATTATAATAATTTCATTTTTTCGTTTGAATAATTAAATTTTATATTTTCTATCAGTTTTTTTGAATTCTTAAATTTTTCCAACCAATATTTCCATTAAAATTATTATCTTAATTTTTGTCAATATTCTTTAATAATTTGTCGTCCTGTTTAAACTTTTTATCTCGTTTAAATACCGCACCAATAAAAAAAAATTTTGACAACTATTTTATTTTCCTTTTATTTTCATCTTTTTTTTATATATAAATAACATTTATAAAAAAAAAACATTATTTTTTCGCTTAATTACATTTGTCGCTTGGAGATACAAAATCCATTTCTGATATTTTCAAAAAAATATTGTCCTAACTAAAATAATGAGTTGACTGCCACCCTTGAACTTTAACCAATGTGATAAATATTTCATATAAAAAAAAATTCATTGTCACAAAATATTGGTTCACATTTCAGGATTGTATAATATGAAAATATTATAATAAATTTTATCTTATGATGATGTCATGAAATGTCAAAGTATTTACCAATTCACTACTGGTACGAATGTGGTTTGATTTTACCTTTTGGAGAAATAATAATTTGTGATATTAGTGTCATTACTGGAGCAACCAATTTACGATTTTATATTAATTTGTATTTTTGTTTGCAATTTAAATTTATTGCCTAAATGGAGATTAAGTTATAACCAGAGTAATAACAACTTCATTTCTTTATAAGGTTTTGCCCTTAAATCAAATTTAAATTTGTTAAGTTCAAGAAAGTATCATGAAGTATTGGTAAACCAATTTTTGGAAGCATACTTGTCACTATAATGGCAATAACAATTATAGACAATTTCTGAAGAAGTTATTCGATAATTCGGTGAGTACATGCCTTCCATTTTGTAGTGTAAGCAGCCCATATTTTGAAAAAAAGAATTTGAAATTATTATTTTTTTGAAAAAAAACCATAAAACAAAAATTTTATATTTTCAAACAGGACATCCTGTGCCTTCAATAATATTCACTGTCAATATTTTTTTTTTGTTTTAAAATTACGTATATATTTATATGATAACGCCAAAATTATTACCTTAGGCTAATTTAATAATTTCATCCATAATAACTTCACAACCAACCAAAAAAATTAAATGTTTTTAACGTAATCATTTTACTTTGACTAAAAAATGATAATAAAAAAGTGTCATGGTAATAATAATTATTATTATAACTTATTTAAAACAAAACTAAGAGAAAAACGTTTCAATTTTTAATATTTTAAGGGATTTGTCGAGAAGCATAAAGTTCCTTATGTATTTTGAATGCTTCGCCTGACAATCTATCTGACTGTCATTATATTTTTTTCTTCAAATTATTTATTGGTTGGAAGCATATAAAGGAGTTGGAATTAAGAAATTCATAAGCAAATAAGTTAGAAAAAAGTGATCCCATTGTACCCTGCAGTCGAAGCTGCATTACAGTATTTCAAGTCAACCCATCTCATTTCTTTAATGAACAATATCATCTTGGTCCGCTTTCAGTTTACCAAATTTTCTAAATCTTTTATGTTATGCTGTCTTATGTCCTTATGTCCTATATATTAAGGACATAATATTATCAGGCTGTTGCCTTGTTCATTTTTAAAATTACCTTGAACTTCTTGTGATTAGGAATACTTCAGAACGTTTTTATATAAGTACAACAGTTCTGCTAATTCCATTTTAAAGTACTACCTATCTTATGGCCCAATTACTTTTTGAGGTTTTATTCTATTCATATATTAAAAATCTTCAAAGTGAGATCAGTATAAGCTTTTCGTGCTAGTTCATCTGCTTTTTCATTAAACTCTATTATACAATGGCCGGGTGAATAGAAGCTATACATTATTATGGTTGGTTTGTTAATAGATTAATTGTTACAAATCAATTATTTATTTTTGATTGATCCCATATTCCCATATGGAGAAGACAGAATTTATAGAGGTATATAAAATGATCTAATAAAAGACAATATTTCATTGGTTATTTATCCTGTACGTTACTACTCAACTCAAAATTGAAATTGAACGTATGAACTGAACAAATGGTTTTATTTAAATAGTCCGAGTACTGAAACTGTTATTAAGTAATGTTATGTTGATCAATATTTAGAATAGTTTTTCATTACAATTATGGTTGTATGAAATTGTTATGTAATACTACAACTCCGCATTTGTTTTCAGCTTTTAAGAAAATATATTAATTCGTTTTAAAAAATAAATCCGCCATTTTTTATACATACATTTTCTAAATAAATTACTTCTGATAATACTAAAGATAAGCTCTAAAAATACTGAGAATTCTTTGCTTCTTTAAAATTGGCCTTTCCTAGAAAAAGGATTCGTATTTTTTTTTTTTTTTTGAAATATATGTAGTAATTATTTATTACGTTTTCGCTTACGCTCGTCACCATCAATTTATACAAAAAAAAATCTATTTTTCTATGTGGATTTTGTTGTCGGTCGTATTCATTTTTTTGGGGAAAAAAATAATCCTTGTATCCTTTTATTTGTCTTGTCTGATCAAATATCTAACATTGAAGAATTAGAATATTTTTTTTAGCTTATCATTGATCTTTTCATCGAGAAAGATTCATGGCTGTTGATTTTTTTTTTGTTATTTTTGTGTCTGTACGACGTCGTTTTGTTGACATTTTCGAAAAATGATAAATTTTCTGATTTATTGTGATAAGAGTGAAGATTTTAAAAGCAAAGTCATGGCATATAAGAATATAGGTGTATCATACTTGCAATATGTCAACTTATAAAATAGCTAGCTAAAATATATCACATTTTAAAAATTTAGTTTTTTTTTAAACATTTTCTTAAATTATTCAAAATTGAAAAACTTTTCGGCTAAGACATCACAAGGATTTTTCATATTGCTATAAAGATATTTCTTAAATTGCGTATGTGATACATTTAACCTAGTTTCATGTTATAATTCGGAGACCTCTCAGAAATTTTAAGAATTGATAATTTTGTTAGTAGACTTGCAACTAGAGGGATAATTAGGTCGTTCAACTATTGATTTTCTTTTTTTGGCGAAAAATGACTTTAATAAGTATCATATTAAGTCATTTTGGAAACGTCACAATAGGTCAGTAATGAACGCAGTGACATATTGGAACACTGTACCCAGTTCTGTAACTCCAGAATACATTGATAATTACATAATTATAATTTTATTCAATACGTATCCAAATTATTGATGCTCAACTCAATGTTTCACTGCTAATTTATTGAAAATAAGTTTGATGTAAAAATATTATTATTTTTCCTTGTTTCATTCCACTTTGCAACATATGGCGTTAATGATAAAGGTTTCGTGACATTGTTTTATTACAATTTGATCCTACTAATTTTATATAGACTCCGGAGCGTAATTGATTTCTAATATAATGAAACATAAGTTGTCAGCAAATGATCTTAACTGTTAGCATTTTCAAAGTCTAAAAACCATAATAATTACATATTGCAAATTTTCTTACTGGTACTTACTTAAAGCTAAATCAACTAAAATCGACTTCGATGGCTCCGTCTGGAGTTGAACCAGGTGTTGTATATCACACCGTGTTACTAGTACTCCACCTCCGCTATTAAAAATAATCAGTATGGTTAATTAAATTGTACACATCTACGTCTATTTACTTCCCTCTTATTCTTCCTCCCCGATTTGATAGAAACAGTGAAGCAACAACTAGCGGTATACTATTAAGAATAGGTTTTAGCATTTGTAACATTGCCATATATTTGTTATATTATACCACTTATAATCATTGAAGCTGATTATGGTATGAATAACTCTAATAATCTTCCAATTTTACTTTCTTAACAAGCTAATATTCTTCAGGTTGTAACTTCTCAAGAAGTCGTTAGATTTAAAGTATATAATCAAAATAATTATACTGAAATTTATTTTTAAAGAGCACTTTTTTGGTATCAATTTTTCATTATTTTTTCCATTCTTACTTACAGTCAAAATTCATGCTTCTAAACAATCTTTTATCATTCTCTGAAACGATTTTTTTTTTCTTTTTACCCCCATTATTTTTTAAGCGATGACGTATAATTCTTAAATACTACTTAATACACAGCTTAAGTATATACAAACAGAGAGCTATTATTCAGGTGGTAAATTTCACAGCATTTACCATAATCAACCGTATCCGTCCCTTTATCACACACTTTTGTTATACCATTTTGATTCAAGAATTTTACAAAAGAAGAATGATTTCATTCCGCCAATTTGGGGGCAATTGAATTCAAGGTGATTTTTATAATGTAGAAAAATACTGGATGGATGGGTGGGTTGCAGGCAACATTTTCAAAGATATCTCTGACTGTATGTAGTCCTAAGGAATAAATTAAAAGGATGGGTGAAAATGAAATTTTATACGATGTCGGCATATGAATAAAGGTGACTAATAAAATTTGGATAAGATGACTTTTAAATATTTTATTATAAATTTTAGTTATTTTCTTTTTATACTGTTTGCCCTTTTGTTGTTCACCTTGTGATGCTTTAACATGCCCGTTCATTGCGCTTTAACAATATTTCCCTACAGTGTACCTGCTGTTGGAAATATATTAAAGCGAAAAAAAGAAAACGCGAATCGTTAAGATGTGCTATCTGAAATGAAATCGCATAAATTCAAAAGGCATACATTTTTTTTGTTTGGTTCCTTTCTATATAGTACGTTACTCCGTATATGTAATATGTTTTCAATGAAGGGATTTTTACACACATGGAAAAATATGTATTCGTATAATATATGGTAAAATGAAAAATCACAATGAAAAATTTGTATTTCTTATTCCTTTCATTTTTGCATATGTATATGCAGACCGGGAGTTATAGAAAAATCGCATTTGGAATTGAAAAAAAATAATTTACTTACAGTAAATGCATATACGATGTGTGAAAGTCGTAAATATAGTAAAAGAAATAGATAATATTATCTATTGATTTTTGTTGTCGGGGTTCATTGCAGACCTTTTTTTTACCCAGCTAGCATGTAAATTTTATATTGCAGATACATAATTTTTATAAGAAGTCACATAGTATTAAAATAGAATTTCAGTAAAATTTATATAAAAAGGTTAACAAAAATATAATAAAAAAAAAAATATTAAAATTCCATTAAGTCTGATAATATTAACTTTTTATTGTGTCAATGCATTGAAAATTTTAGTTTATCGAATTATAGGTGAAAAATTTATTCAATTCCAGTATTAAAAAATGAAAATTTTGAGTTTGAACTCAAAGAATATATTGTAAAAAATTTCAATTATATAATTAACTATTATTAAATATACGCTGTTGCTGCCTTCAATCCTTCATTCAATTGTAAACGAACTTTGTATCACTGGCAGTGTTCTAATATTATGTATATCAAAAATGTTTCCCTGTTATACAGATCGTCAGAATAAAGCAATTATATCAACACAGGTTTTTCTAAGTGTAAACTCGTAACTAGAGGTTGTATCAAATCGTAACTGGAAGTATAGGTTCCACTATACAATCTATATTAAGAAATTGACTGATGATACTCCAATTAAAAGCTTATGGAGAGTCCCCAGCGCAGTATGGACCAAGAACCTCTCTTTTAACAGGACACTCAATGCTAAGTAATCATGCTTGTAAGGTACAGCGATCCGAAGTTAAGATATGGGTATAGAAGATGCATAGAAAAACGATTCACTCTCGTGTTTTTTATGGCACCTACGAAGCAAATGTTTTGTTACAATTTTTGTTTTGGAAACCAAATTTCAATTTCGAAAGAGTTGTTTGGTCAGTCCAACATGAGGAGTATAACAGAAAGGGTTTAAGGGTACAAAATTTCCCTATTTCTATCCTAAGTGCATGAATGTTTGCAGTTCCCATCTATAGAATCAATCAATCAAGTGTATATAGGAACTGCCATGGTACGATTTCATTGAAATATACATATGCTTTATTTTTAGTGTTAGATAATTCAAAGTTCTACCTAGTTTTACCATTAGTTCTACCATTAGTTTTTGTTTGTAATTATTTAAAGTGTTATTTTTGTGTATTCTGTTCCATTTTGGAATATTTATGACTCAATACGCTAGCTATACCATGTACATTATTACAAGCTATTACAATTATGTATACAAAACGTGTAAATATTACTGAATTCTCTTTTTTATAATCAGATTTATCCAATAATTAGCCACAAATCTGTATTGCCATCCAAAATTTTCATATATTAAATTACTTTTGATGACAAACGCAAATAAAAAATCACTTTATATTTAATTATATTATTACAAAAATACATTTATCATAAATATTCATAATTTTTCTCGTCATTTTTATTTAAATGTTTAATTCATAATGACCTGCCACCGTGCTAATTAGTTCAATTAAATTTTACACCCATCATAAAATCAAAAATTGTAAATAATTATTCATTATTGTTGGTTATTCCTTGTCAATATTTCAAAATTTCCATTTGTGATAAATTATTCCAATCTTTTTATTAATTAACATTTTTTCTATATTTCTCTTAGTGTTTTCACAATTTTCAATTTGGTATTGCTTTTTTGTAAGGTTGTGTTGTTAAATGACAAGAAGTAATTAACTATTTAACAAATCTTATACACTTCTATATGCCTTGTATTATAAATGCCTTCAGTTTAACTACTTCTCATTATATAAATATATACAAAATAATGTTTTCCAGTTAATTCCTTTTAAATAACCTTATACACTCAGCATGTAACAATTATTATTGTATCTTTGTTGACTTCCTTTCTATTATGCCACAATAACTAAAACTGGGAAAAGGGAATCCTCAACTCTCTGACAAGACAATGAAAATGGGTGTCGAGAATAACAAGAAAATAACAACAACCAAAATGAAAAAAAAAGTCAAACTGAAAAAAGTTTGGTAAAGTATTTGCCAAAAGCCACTTAACATAGTGTTTTGTTATATATACAACGATATAGACAAAAAGGATGTACAATAGCTAAATTATGTATATGTATATATATAGTTAAAACGGAAATTTCAACAGGATAACACGCAACGATTTGTAGCTTGTTGCTTCTACAAAAAATATATAAAAAAAAATTATTGGGGGAATTTTTTTTTTTTTTTTGTGGTCGGTTTCCCTGTAAATTTCTGGAATGTTTTTTTTTTTTACTAAATTGAAAATAAGTTTGTTGACAATATTTTAGGTTATTGCGGAATGTCTGGTATCCTTTCACGAGGAGTTATATAGAATTATAATAGAAATATAATTTGGAAAATAAAAATTGCTCAAATAATTTTTTTTTTTATATTTTCGACGGTGGGAGATTTTAAAAAATGTTAATGATTTCATGGTACACAATTTTCTTCAGTTCAGAGAATAATGTCAAATTTGTATACATATACCTGGATTTCTGGATTTTTCTATTTGAACAAACTCCGTATATTGGACTTTCCCTAGTTTAGCAGTTTTTTCATTGATTGCTGAAAATGATATATGGAAATTGCAATGAAAGGAAATTTTTAATTTGATATCATATTTAACACAATTTTGTTTAGATAAATTGAGTGAAGGTTTCGTTTTAATTTGTTTAAGCAAATTATTAGAGATGAAAATGAGATGGCGGATTATCATACTGGTGATTTGGATTTTAAAACTACCACAATTTCTATTTGTTTATGAATGATACTGAAGTTATGTGGACTATCTAGTAATTAGTAAATTAAACTTTAACCTTGTCTAAGGCAGAATAATTCGAAGAGCTAAAAGAATTCATTACAAAATGTTTGGCTCTTAATTTAGTTACATTTTACAAAGGTTTTTAATAATAGAATCGAATCTATTAAAATTCCATACATTTCACGTAAATAAAAGACTGTTGAAAATTACAATTTTTTGAATACGATATTCATTTAAATCTATTATAAGTCTAAAACATAATTTAATTCCACAAATTTGGTGGCTATACAACCTCAAGGATTTTTTTTTTTAAAGTTTGAACGCATATAAATATTTAACTGCATCCCCTAAAGCCATAGCTACAAAAAAAATATTTTTTTATCTGTAATTCATTTCCTTGTCTTAAAACATATTTTTCATTTCTCTCTTTCATATTTAATTAAATTATTATAATCTATTAAAATAAAAGTATATTTTCAGGATTTTAAGGATAACATGCACATAGTATGTATAATTATAATTTTCCTTCATTGCTGGTTTAGCTGCATAGCTGCTAAAACGTGTCCAACTGACAAGTGTGGTTAATTGTACAAGATTGCAATGTCCAGACACATAATATTTTTTTTTGGCATTTCATGTATCATTTATTATTTTGAATCAGTAGGAAAAGGATAATTTTTGTCTGTTGATTTTCTAATTTTACAGACCAACATAATAGCAAATAAATATATATAAAAAAAAAACCTTCTGAATAATATTAAAAAAATTATTTTTCAAATAAAACTAGACTAGAATATCAAATTATTTTACATTTTTGTGTGTGACATCAGAAATTTTTGGTTCAGTGTTTTGTTGTTTTGCTATGGCATTGCATTATAAATATCTGCAATTAAATAAAATAATAAAATTTTTGTGAAATTATTAAATATTTATAAGTTTTTCATTTTAGACTGATTTAAAATTACAATTTTGTCATAATGATTAATTATTTAAACTTTTTTTAGGCTGATAGTAATTTTGAGTAATTGAGTAGAGCCATTCAATTGAGTAATATAGTTCATCAAACAATTAAATTTATTAAATACAAAATAGGCTCTTTAAGCTTAGTAATAGAAAATATTTTATCCTTGAAGAGAAATATTAGCTTTCGAAGATCTATCAATAATTTAGGTAGCGTTTAACTTTGTCGAATTTCCCATTCATCATATAGGAGACGAAATTTTGTTAATTTTTTAGTAATCGTCATGCAACTTGCTAACAATATGAAAATCAGCATCAGCTAATTAATATGTGTAAAGTCGACTATGCTTCATAGATGGTTGGTTTGAGAAGGAGGAATGGAAACCACGTACCTAGACCATATACGGTCTGTTGTACCCCCTTACGAAACGTTGCGCATTTTCATATTGAATCGTACTTCCTTTATAAAGTTTGTCAGATTAGCAGGGTTTTCCTTGCTTAATTCTATTAAATTTCCTGCAAAATAAGAACCGAAAAATTTTAATCTTTTATTACACAGAGAAGAACAGTAACATAAAAGATGCTCAATTGTCTCATCATCTTCAGCGCAGCCTGTACAAGCAGCTTCCGTTGTCAGTTTAAATTCCACATGTATAACTCCATAATACAGAAGACTTTGAACAGTTTTCTAAATAGCAATTGTTGAAAATTGTGTGCAATTTTGATACTCTTGTCAAATTTATTCGAATATTGGTGATACCATTTTAAGCAATGCTTTATATAAACATTTGTTAAGATTTAGAGTTTAAGTTTACCGTCTTGCAATTGTACAAGTACGATGCTCAATTTACAATTTCAATATTTAGCAAATCTTTAGTGAACTTGTTTGAAATATGTACATCTAAAAACCCCAAAAATTGCAACTAATTACAATAATTTCGACTCCCCTATATTTTTTTTATATATAAGTATAACTACAAAATACAGAATAAATCACTTTTATAACTCGCTCAGTTTGTTTTTATGATATTAATGAAATCGTCAGTGGATCTGCAACACCAATAAAATAAAATTATATAATTTATTGATTTTCAGTAAAGCTTTTATTTATCCCAATAGCCAATCTATATATGTACGTACTTATATGTAGTAATGTAGAATTTCTTATATTTGTGGACCACTTTTATGTTCTGCTAAAACTGATGGTTAAACCGGAAGTGACACAACAACAAAAATTTACTAATTCAGTTAAACTTCGGACAGTTGGTATCAGAAGAGGCTTTTTTACTCGTTAAAGAAATTATGTGACTAGAATTTTTATGAAGTATGTATAAAAATTATAGTTGGAATTATGTTGGTTTAAAATATCCTTTTTTTTCATAGATTTTGATATTTATCTAAATTTGTAGACAATTTTCAAGAGAAAAATATTATTTAATCAATAAAATTAGTTTGGAATTTAATATTTTGTTACAGAAATTTTAAATCAAAATGTTAAATTCAATTAAAAATATAATTTTAGGCTATAGTATTGTTAAAATTCAATTTTATGTAAATCAATTCATTAAAATAAGATTTTTGTTATGTAAAATAATTAAATTCTTTTTTGTGAACGTTGCCAAAGTGAAAAGAAGTCTTCAAAGAAAACTTTCGTGTAAAATGCGTGCATATCAAGGTTGTATTAGTGGGTACCTGGCTGTAGCCAATGTATTTTTTGGTATATAGGACCATTTTTGCTAAATTTTAGTACATTCACTAACCAATTACCCTTCATTCACTACTGAAAATGAATTGTTTAACAGTAAAATATGGAAAATGATTGAAATAAAGTAGAAATTACTAGGGATTACTATTAAAGTAAGTTAAAATAAAATAAAGGATAAAAAAAGTAAATGAATAAAAGGGATATACAAAAGAAGAACTACAAGAAGATATACAAAAGAAGAAACATTATACCATTACATTAATATTTATGAAATTCTATAGTATTTAAATAACTAATCATTTTAAGAATACTATAAAATAAAGTTAAAAAATTTCTAATATTTATATTAACTTCTAAAATTACAAATAACAAATAATTTAAATGATATCCTTAATCAATTTTTTAATAAATATTTGGCCAGCTACTCTTCACTTTCTGAACATTATTTAGTTATTTCAATAACAAGTAACTTTAAAATAAATAATGTTAAATTTCAAACAGGATTACATATCGAGTTATTCTCATTTTATCTCGTTCCGAAGTTATAATGAATTAAACAATTATATGGCTTCAACTAAACCACCCTTTATATGGCTCCAAATCACCCTCCAAATCACAATTTCCCTTTTAATAATTTAATTCATTTTCAATAGCTTTCTTGCGACAGCAAATCTGAAATTCTTTTTGAAAATGTTAAAAAGTTTTCGAGGCCAAGTTTGCCTAATTCATGTGGAATTCGGTATTTAATCATAATAGCAATTTTTCTGCTAACAAAAAATAAGAATCAAGAAAATCAAAATTCAACAATCTAAATATAAATTCATATGTGCTAATCCACTGTATCAAGAAAAAATCATATAATTTTGTATACAAACTGATTTGATTTATGAATTATTCTGAAGTGAACTGATTGCAGTTTTTTTTATCTCTTATATCCTTTTATATCCTACGATATCCTTTATTTTTTTTTCGTTGAATAAAAGTAAATAAATATTATATAAAAATTGTAGTGTATTTTCAACATCAGGAAATGCAATAACAAAATAAGGAAAACAAAAAAAAATCATTGATGTTATTTACGACAATACAGGGTGAAGTATTATTTATAAGTAATAGTTAGGTGAATTATTTAATCTTGAAAAGTTTTATATTAATCATTGACATCACCCTTTACTGCTACACTATAAAAAGATTCACAAGATGTTCAGAAAACTTTCGGTTTTAAGAATATAATAAAAAAATACATAAAATTTCCTTGTAAAAATTAAAAGAATATCTAAATCAAATATTACTGCATTTCTTTGGCCCTATCTTTGATGTTTCTTTTCTATAATTTTATATATTTTGTATCCTGTTGAACGGCAACAATAACAATAACAAAATATATTGGATACTAACGTAACGATACTTGATAAAAATATTAAAAAAAATTATATATAAGATTTTTTACTTTGCAATGGCGTTTGTCAGTATACAGAAATGTACATTTTGTCGCCGATAGACAGGAAAAGGAAAACTCTATAAATAACATTTTTTTTTTATTCAATTAAAATTAAAAAAGTTCATTCAAAGTTAATAAAAAATAAATTGTATTAAACTTATGGAAAATTTTATAAATATATTTAGCTATATCTATTTTTTTGAGAGACTTAAAATATTAGTTCATTTTGAGATTACTAGGACTTATTAGTTATGAAAATTGTATTAACAATAATTCAAAGGAAAAACATTTTCCTCGGGAAATGATGATGCAGTAACAAAATGAAATTAAATAATTATCACTTTACTTATTTTATTAATAAAATAAAAATAATATAATAAAAATTTAATAGTTTCAAAAGGAAGTAAGTAATAAAATTTGTTCTGAATGTTTGTTTACTTTTAAATTGATTAATCCAGAATAATTTAGGAAATTCAAATAAAAATCATTAAAATGTTAGTTCTTGATGGAAAAATGACTTTTGATTAGATCTAAAATATATGACAGATCAATAAGAATATTTATATTCCTGCGATTATACAACGAGTATAATTTGGCAACAATGTTTTTATCAAATTTTCGAAACTGCTATTATCCTCAATAGTCTTCTTAATATGTATATACAGATCTTCTACGTCTACAGTATTGTAAAAAGAAAGGAAGATTTGTAATCTTAGGAATCCTTTCATTTTGCTTAATGATTTTTAGCTTCATCTTATTGCATTTTTTAAGAGTCATAATAAAACAGTGAATATTTTGCTTTTCAGCATCAGCATAACTATACAGATACTGTGAAACGTGTTTAATAATCACAATCACACAAACGAATGCAGAATATTCTACACCAACACTATCTACAATACAGACCTCCCGATACTAATAAGCACATAACACATACTGACGTAAATAAAATGAAAAAAAATTGAGATGGATTGGTTATACCATAAGAAAGAAGACCTAGTTTTACAAGAATGTCACTAAACTGGAATCCACAAGGATCACGAAGTCGTCGTCTTTCAAATCTGGCGTTCCGAGAACTAAGAAAATGTAACGTTATACATGAGAAGGCTTAAAAACAGCAGAGACTAACAAATATGATAAATGGAAGGCCTAATGCTCCCAAGAGGAGTAATGAAAAAAAAGTTCATATCGTACTATTTAATATTTATTATTTTATTTGAAAATAATTTATCATTTTGCAAAAATTAAATTCTGATTAATTAAAAACTTAGTATACCATTAATAATCGTTTCTGTTTTTCCTGAGTATGTTATTAATATCAAAGAATTTCATTCTAGCATAGACCATAATAATTTCGTAATATCATTTAACTAGCTCTTTTCCAATTATTTCCTCTATCATTGAAATTAATATATTTTCATTCAATATGAAACGATTTAAATAATTTTTTAAAATTATTTTTAGATTTTCATATTTTATTCAACAATAATTTTAAAATACAAAATAAAAAAATATTATAATCAAAAATTTAAACTAAATGCATATAAAAACATTTAAAAATTATCTAATAAAACCATATTATCAGTAGTGCTTTTTGTGTGCAGTTCATAAAGATAGCTACCAGAAATCGAATAATTTTGTACAGATTATAAAACTGAATTGACTGAAATTTAATATTATTTTCAAAAAATATTAAATTTAACAAAAAAAAAATTATTAGAACTTCCATAACAAAATGTTATTTTCAATACAGAAGAGTTCCAATTTTTATTTGGTACGAATATACTACATATAAAATGCTCTCTACTACTGGTACACATGTTTTTATATTATATCCTTTTAGTGTACATAGTTCTATTTTTTTATTATGTTATCCTTTGTGTACTATATTCTGACTTCTCAATGAACTTCTCATAAATATTTATGGAATAATTTGAGTTTGTTGAATCGAAATCGAAGCCAATACCTCAATATTAGTTTTATCCATTAAATTTTACGTATTGTATATATACGTATATATAGAAGCATTTTCCAGTTTTACTAGAAATCTGATATAATAATAAAAATAGAATACAAAATCAAACTTCAATATCATTGAACAGAATATCGAATATTATTCTAGTACAAACTAAACAAGAATATTGCAGAAATTTTAATATATATTTTAATATTTTTTTTTTTTCTGAATGAAAATATCAGTGTAGATTAAATGTCTCAGTATAATTTCAGATGTAAAATTTATGATTAACTAGACAGTGTCATTATCAATAACGAAACTGTGACCGCAGAATGTTTTTACAAATGAAATTGCTTAAATAGACAAAGTGACAGAATATTGATTGGGATTGATACCAAGGTATAATTAGGCAAATTAGTAGTTGAATAATTAATGAAGCTGTACCTATTGAATATAATCAATCAAGTAATTGGTAGAGTTGATACCAATGACAAGACATTGATACATTACCGAAGTAAATCGGACATTTCCCTAATTTGTTGCATTAGGGAAATGTCCGATATACTTCGTTAATGTACCAAAGCAATGGATCTTAAATAACTTCATCCATGCTATAGAGTTCATGAGAATATGTGGTAGGAAAAATTGAATGTTCTGGAACAGTCTATCTGAAAATCGGAACTCGATTCAACCTACAAAATATTAACTGATAAGTGACAAATTTCAGTTTTGTCAAATTATTGTCACTGTCAAACAATTTTAAATACCAGTCAAATCCAGTATACAATATTACCCTGTACTCATTGTTCTGTATATTCAGTCAAAATTAATGGTAATTTTTACATCTTTGTGCTCCCTGTAAACTCAATATTTATAAATAAAATGTCTTGAAATACACGCCATCATAACGAATAATATTTACGATTCTATTTATTTATAGTTACGGTCAAAGAATTCCATTTCATATTTTTCGATAAATTTTTATTATTATACCGGTGTTGTTGTTTATTGGGTTTTATATTCATATTTTTTTTTTTGTATTCCTATTTATGTGATAATTTGGTTTTTATTTAATATTTCTTTTTTTATATAGATTTAAAATGTAAAAAAAAGAAGTATTTTTATACCTACATTTTTGTCTATGATACTGATTTATTCCGAGTGGTTTTCAAATAATAGGGTTCAGTTCGTTGATGATGGCTTTTCTTAAAGTGTCAACAAATAATTTCAACTTCAATAAATTTATTATATTATAAAATTTTCGATTTAACTGACCAATAATCTAATGCAAGAGACAGTAAATAATTTAAAATTTTGTACGGATGAACATAAAAATTGTGAAAATATTTATGTTAATTTTCATATTATTGAAAAAAAAGAAATGGAAAAAAAAATTGGATTTTAATTGGATTTTAATATAAAGAAAAAAAATTGGAGTATAAATTAAATTATTAATTTTCTTGTGATGATAAATTGGAAGTGAAAGTTTCATCAAATTTGAAGAAAAATAATTAAATTTAAATTTAAAAATAATAACCTAGACAAAGATTAACAATAAAAGTTATTCAAATAATTATGATAATGTTAATGACAGTATTCAATGGGAAAGATGGGAAAATTTTAATCAGAATTATTATAAAAATATTTTTTAAATATAAAATTAATTAATATTTTCTTTAGTTACTGATCAATTGAAATAATATTGGATAATAATTTTGTAAATGCTTGTCACTAATATATTTATTAAGGTTATGTCTTTGAATTGGAATTAAAATTATATTTAAAATGAATTGCTAAAGGCTGCTCTCCATTAAGTCCTTTATTTATGGTAGTGTAATCAGATTTTGTATCATAAAAATTGATTTTAAAATGAAAAGAATTATATATTTTTACATCAGTTCATATAATTTAATTTATTTAAATAATAATAATGAAGATTATCAAATGAATTCTTAATTTTATATAAATTCTGATTATTTGGAATTCCATTAATACTACAAATTTCGGAGCGGTATGTAAAAATTATAAGAAATCTTTAAACTTAAGAAAAAATCTTTAAACTTACCATTTTTTTTTTCATCAACAGCTCCAGTGATTGATCATCTTTTCAACTTCATTACAGATATGAAAATTAATGTAATTTAAAATAATTTTAATTGAAATAAATTAAATTTTTTAATAATATTATTCATATGACTTATTAAAAATATTCTAAATTATTAAAAACTTTTTTAATTTTTCATCTTATTATTTAAGGAACATTACTTTAAGGTTTTTAAAAAAAAAATCTTTAAAAACTGCATAAAACCACAAATTAGATCGTGACAAACTTTTAACCTTTAACCATTATCATAAAAAAAAATCGTCCTTTAAAGCATAAAATTATAATTTTTCCTTTGTCATATTTACTAAAAAAAAAAAATCAAATTTTAAGTTGAAACTTTTCAAGACAAAAAATCTTTAATTTTTAAAATTACTAAGGTAATATATTTATATGAAAAAATCATTAATTTCTGTTCATTGTCCTTAAAATTATACTAAAGAACATAAAAAAGGACTAATAAATTGACCATTAAAGAAAGAAGTTATTAAGAAAAGATATTTAAATAAATTTAACACAAAAAAAAAATGGTGATTATAAAATTTAACTAAAGGTTTGTTTCGAAGAAAACTTTTAAACATAAATTTTATATTCCTTGAGGTGTAATATGTCCTGGCTGGAGTGTTGAATAAATAAGAAATTTTTATTTATCATTAAAATTGTATTTTAAGTGGAAATAATTTATTTTTCTATGTAAATGTTGTAAACTAACTCAAACTTACGAACGACTTAAGGAATAAGGATTTCTAAACTTTTTTTTCCTTGATGGAGAAAGCATTGCAACTTGGAACCTTATCAATCTATTTTCCATTTATATTTCTGGTCCTAAGACAACTTAATAAACTGAAACCAGCTTAGATTGTTTTACAGAGCCATATTGACCAGTTCTTCGCTAGTTAGGAAGCCTTTTTCTAGAATATGAAGTCTCATCTCATCCTTTGTTACTGCTATCTCGCTGAGGCAGAAAATGTGCTCTGTAGTTTCTTTTCTTCCATATCATTTGTTCTATATAATATTAATTATTATATGGAATTCGATACTTCCAAACATACTCGATGTAATTTAAGATTGCTCTAGAATATACATAAATATATTTATTAAAATTAGTAGTATTAATTTATTAGGTCCATATAAATCAAGTACTCGTATGTAGTTACATAATTATTTATTTTGGCCAATTTAATTTTTAAATATAAGTTCTAGTACATTCAGTATTTCTACTATAAAATATGTCCACATTCAACATTCCGGCATTACATTATTTTTTCCTGTCATACAATCCTGTCTATTTGATAATACATTTTGTATATCAAAATTTAGATTTGTATATATTCCAGACGTGATGCATAACGGTACATATTGCATAATGAAATATACTGTTTTGTAAAATTATACTGCATTTTCCTAATTTGACGTGCCAAAATTGACGTATGGAGCTAAACATAACCAAATAAAGAACGTCAAAAAAAGTTTTCGTGCAAAAATCGTACATATAATCAAGATTTTATTGGGGATTTCGTTTAGCCAGCAGCCAGAAAATATTGATTTTAAATGTAACGTAACCATAAAGTTTCAATGTATAAAAATATTGAAATTAAATGAATTTATTTTTGCAGAATTGCAGAATAGGCAGCAAAAGCGAGGAAAATGTATTTTGTGTCATTCTTGTTCTGACTACAAACAAATCGATTTGTAACATTGATTAGTTAGACTTCCCCTTACCGAAGGATAAAATTACCGAAATATAAAAACAATAAAAAAGAAATCTCTATAGTTTTATACTTACTCAACCCCTACTCAAGCAGAGCTTAATAGAAGAAACGTTAGAGTTTATGTTAATGAAGCTGTTATGATAATATGAATTAAATTAATAATAGTTGATGGCAGTCGTGGATAAAAGATTACTAAAAATATATTTTTCAAAAATTGTAATACATTATAATTAGATGTTATCGAAGTTTTTAAATCAAACAAAAAAAACATGTTCAAATTTAGCCATTTTTAAAGAGGTGTATTTTTATGAAGTTTCATTTTTAATAATTTCATTTAGTTTTTTGTAATATACTTTAGTTTTTAGTACTACTTATTATATATGTACTTAAAAATTTATTTGGTTTTCTGGTTGGATAACTTTTTATAATGAAAATCTTAATATAAAATACGAATTTAAAGATAAAAAAACGACAGCCTATAGATTTTTATTCATGGAATCATAACTAAAAAATTGTTAGCTTTTGAAAAATGAACTTTACTGAAAGTTCTTATTTTATACCTTTTATAATTTCACTATAGTTATTATAATTAAATGTAAAATAAAAATTAAATAAAAAAATATAAATAAATTAGTTTTAATATCGTGAAAATATTTTCACTTCGATTAATTTTAATTTCATTAAAAACTAAAAATTTCTTGTTAATATTTTTTTTATTATTTTTTGAATATTTATGATAAGGTTCTTTAAAAGTGTTGGTTTCTTTATAAAGAAATTCGTTTTGAAATCTTCTACAGAAACTATATACAAAAATATAACCCATAAGTCTGCAGTTAGCTCTAGTTTCAACGATCAGGGAAATGTATGAACTTTATATAATTTAATGATAATGAGTTAGAAACAATTTTGAAATCCTTGAATTATAATAAACAAATTTTACGGACAAACTATTGACCTATCATGTTCTGATCTTGACTTTCAAAACTAATAATCTCGTCAATCTTATAGTATCTGACTGAGGAAATGATACTGACAATATTTATAACTAACTCTGTAAAATCTCTAACTATAAAAAAAAAAAACAATTATAATTTTTACCATTAAAAAATATTCTTTTCAGGATTTTCACTTAGTCAAACAAATTGAAAAGGTTATAATAAAAAATCTGGTTAACTATTATTTATTTTTTACCTGAAAGATATCTATTTCTATTTCTGTTTTTTAGGGTTCATATTAAATTTATATATTTAAACTTAAACTTAATGCTATGCTTATAATGTCATGACACTTGTACCACAAACCCTTCATAGTTTCTTTTGTGTACCGCATATCTCCTTTTCTTATATATAAATAATTCTGAATGGAATATATTTTTTACCTTTAAGAATCATTTTGAAGATGACTTTATGCTTATAATGAGGTACTTCTATGTCCTAAAATATTTTTTTTATTATTATTTATTTATTTATGTTTAACAAGTACACAATTCTTAGTATTTTAGAAAATATTATGCGAAATGAAATAAAATTTGTTTTTTTATAATAATTTCAAAGAGTCCTTTAAGAAAAAAAAAATTATAAAAATCCTGTTTTTCAATTGACAAAAAACAAAGTTATAAAGGATAACATGCGATAAAATGTTATTAAGGATTAGAAATTTTTTAGTACGTATAATATTAAAAATTTGTGGAGTAGGTACAAAAAGATTATGTACGATTGCTTATTAATATCTAGTGGTCTTAATATGTAGTATAAGAACACTTTTAAATACATGCATTTCATATTTTGATTTGCAGTACAAACCAATATTATTCAACCCCTGGCAGACAGTAACTTAAATATAAGTACTAACGTTACGTATATAAATGATATATTGCAAATTAAATGATTGCGATTCAGATATAACTAACAACTGGAGTGACTGACGGCGATGTAGTTTGTAATAATAGTGTGATATACTTTGCTGCATTACATCGTGGGTTCAACTTCAGACGGAGACATTGATGTTGTTCAAAGTTGACGCAGCTTTAAATGAGTACTATTACTCATAAGATTTGCTATATGTAATTATGATTTCAAGACTGCTGAAAATGTGAAAGGTTCAGATTATTAGCTGACAAAAAATATTTCACTATTAAAAAAGTCATTTGATTATTGTAAATAAATGGTTCTTCACTATAAAAAAATGGTTCTGAATCTATAAAAAAATTAGTAGGTCCGAAATTTCAATAAAATGTCACGAAATCAATTTGAACTGGCCAAGGATCAATTTGCGTTGTAATGCCATTGAAAATACAACTAACATCTACAAAAAAAATTCTTTAAAGTGTTTCGGATATCGCAAATAAGATTCGGATATCGCAATTTTTCTAATTAAGATTCGGCTATCGCAATTGTATCTGTACCTCGTGAGAAAAATTAAATCCTTGGAATAAAAATGGATGGTATTTTAAGTTTACTTAGCTTAAAATGAGTTGCAAAAATAATACTAGTTTTCTATTAAAATTGAAACTGCTCATATCTGGGGTAATAACGCATACCGACAACAAATGGATCACTAAATAACACGACACTTTTTGAAATTCATAAATAGTATAAATTATTAAAGAATGCATTAAACTTTTTGTCAGTGGTAATGTAAGACTAAATTACAAATTTAAACTTTTGCTATATTCAATTCAAGATACATTGTAGCATAAATGTTTCTTTTAGACTTTTTATTTATAGCGACAGTTTTAAATCGTTTACTAATTGAAAGGTTCTTTCAGTCAATTTGATTCTGTAAACAGAATTTTCCTGTTAAAAATTCCTGTTTTGCATCTGAATTGACATTTAGATGCAAACTAGACTGACTTCACTAAATATTTGTTGGAAATTACTTTATTTATTATGTTACCATTTATAATGCTACTGAAATCCAACAAACCCCTTAACTCTAAATTTATAGTATTAGTTATAAATGGTTAAGAGAAAATTAAAAATGATATTGTTAACTGTTGTTTAGTTCAGTGAATCTAACAAAAATTTCATCTTTATAAGGTGAACTGTATGAAAATAAAGTTATTTATTTGATTTTCCTTTATATAAGAAAAGGATACAATTTTATATTTTTTAAAGTTTGTTTTGTAAACTAAGAAAAATATTTTTTTTTTTTTTTGTATAATATAAACTTTTCAGATTTTCCTTCTTTATTATTTTCAAGAAAATTATTATTCCCAGCTAATATATAAAATTTATAGAAATGAATATGTTTTTCAAGTTATGCGGATTCTGAAAATCCTTTTAAATCCACCAAGTTAAAGGATAAAAATTGAAAAAATTTAATAATAAATATCATTTTTCAATATTAATTCAAGAAACCGAAACTCGGAAAAGTCTTATTTGGTTCAAGAGTTAAAAAGTTGTTGAGAAAATTTGAAATATGTTTAGGCTAAGGTTGTCTGGACAATAATATTTTTTTTTTGGTATGGATGAAAGGATAATAGAGCCACTTTATGTTAATTAGTCAGTCTAGGAATAATAGCTTAGTTTAGATAATTCTGTTTAGTAGGAAGATGTTTATATAAATGCAGTAGGTACTGGCATAAGCCAGAATTTTACATTATTCCCGAGCGGATGAATTGGCTAGATAAAGAGAACACTAGATGTAAGATATAGCATATATAAAAGTGAACATAAGACTGTAAAGAGATAATAAATATTAATATTATTAATCTCCTTGGGGATTTGCTTGATTTACATTTCTAACCAATCACAAAACTCCGGCACGATAAAGGGTAGGTTCAACGCACTTTATGAATTATGTTTTGACAACTAAAATTGTTCAGTTTTTTTAATGAACCAAATAAATTTATTAATTGAATAACATAAATTATTTAAAAATAATTTATATATAAGTTTATATTGCAGATTGCACGAACTGTCAGAAATACAATTATTTATTTTGCGTGGCTGAAAGTCGTCACAAGAATAATTTGCTTCACAAGGATTCATATTGACAAATGATCTATTGTTTACTTATTATAATATAAACAGAATTTCTCTATCATCGAAACTAATTTATGCTCATAGGTACATATGACAAACAGAAAACTGGAGTTCAATTATTATAGATACCAAAATTCTCATATGACATTAACCAATCACTGAGAAAATCGCTATCGTATTCTTTACCATTTAAACAAAACTCATTAATTTTATGATTTTATACATTAAACCTCAACAACAGGCTACCTATAGCTGCTATATAATTGTACTTAAAAAGTCTTCAGCAATTAGTTCGTAAAACTATAAAAAATAACAGCTGAAGGCATTTCATTCAAACATCACAAATAATTTTGTTTTTATAAAAATTCTAGGATTTCGTACACCCCCAACAATTCTGACACATAAAGTTCAAAATGTTTTGACCGCACATATTTTTTTCAAAATGTCCTCCCACTTCTAAATTTATTTGAAAAAAAAAAAAAAAAACGAATTTATATTATCCGGAAAACCATTAAAAAAAAATTATAACATTGTCATGGTAGTGTGACGGCATGTAAAATTTTTGAAATACCGCCAAAACATGCTGATATATAGAATATATTTTTTTAAGGTTAGGGTGCAATTTTTATTATCCTGGGTGAAGTTTTTTTTTGAATCTGTATTACTTACAAAAAAATAGAATTAGAATCATAATCGCACATTAAAGACATTTGTGCTATACGTTTTTTTTTTATTTTTCTGTCAAATAAACTTTTTTATAACAATGAAATTTTTCCTATCCAGTAAACATACATAGAGTATCGTTTTCGATTCGCAAACGACAAATATTTCTTCTGGCAGTATCGTTTTTATATCGTTTACCAATACGCGTTAATTAGAATGGAATCGAATTTGGTTGAATATATGGTAATACCTTAGTGAACAGTTAATGATTCTTTTTTAGCGAATCATTTGTGAATCTATTTCGGTATGATACTTTGTTGCTGAATCATTTGAATCAACTTGAGTAAACTTCTTTTTAATATATTAACATTTAAATACAAAATTATTATAAATAAATTAACTTAATTCTGTATATAATACTTTCGAAAATGAATTAACTTTTATAAAACAACTCCTAGAAATCAATATTCAAATGTATGGCTGCGTCCGTTTTGTTTCTTCTTTGTCTAGTCTAGTAATATAGAATACTTTATAGTCACGCAATAACATTACTTTGGTAAACACAGAAATCCGCCAAATCAGTTAAAAATGGCATAAAAATGAATTGTTATTGATACTTGGTTTCATTTATCGTTTTTAATTCATTGATAATACGCTTTAGATTCATTTCGCTAAGATGTTTAGAGGGTTTATTATTGTGTGTGTTATTTTTACTTTTATAATTTCTATAATGTTTGAAATGTACATACACAAACAAAATTTCACAGATAATTTATATTAAAAAAGATGGATGATATTATGACACCGGATGTTATAAATTCGCAAGGACAACAGTTTTCTAAGCTAAAAAATATATAGACACAAAATTTTTAAGATTTATTATGTAAAAATAAAAATATTATTTCTGAAATTACCTTTAAAATTTTACATTGAACCATTTTTTTTTTATGATTTATTGATAAATTTAAATTATTTTACTATAACAAAACATAATAAATTTTCTGTTTGTGCATTTTCTCTATTGAATTTTGCAATCGATTAAACAAAATTTATATCATATTTATTTTAGTACAGAGTAAATATTCAAAAGTTAATGAAATCATAAATTTTTAATTATGTTTTTGAATTAAATTTTTGTTAAAATTGTCATTTCCATGCATAGAAATTGTTAATTTGTACAATACGCAAATTAGTTATAAATAAAATAAAAAAAATATATATTTTAAAATAATTTTCTGCAGAATATTTGAATTTAAATCAGAATAAAGGCCGCATAGGATAATCCATAAAAAATATTGAATTTATATAAACATTATTTTCAAAAGGACAAAACGAATAATTCTGGGATACAGAATTTTTAAACTTTGACACTAACACGATTAAATAATTGACAGTATATTTAATGGAATACGGAGGATTAAATAATTTACAGTATTAAATACATTGGTAAACTGTCCACTGTACCACCTCAAATATCGTCCATTGTACTAACACCTTAGTCATGATATCCTCAATTTACATGGCTGATTGGTTCCCCATAATTTAACTTGTAAATCGAAATCGTGCAATGTAAGGTTATATTTTCCTAGTTCTCGAAGGATTATGCGTCTCCAGGTGTTCTTTGATGGACGTCGTTAAGTCGTGATCCTTGGTGAGTACACTTTAGTAAAATTCTTGTAATACTGTCGCGTTTCATGAAATAAATATTACGCCAGATATAAAGAAGAATTTATTTAAATAATACATATATCAATTTTATAGGCAATGGAAGATCGGTGTAATTAACATTTTACTCTATTTTAAGTTTAACTATAAAACAAAATTCTTAATAAATTTTATTAAATCTAATTTACCTACAAAATTACATTTCAAAAAATCTGCCAAAGGCATTCTAAATAATTTCACAAAGGTAAATAGCCATAAAAAAATCATTTTCTTTCTCTTTCTTACTAATTTGTTCCTTACCTTTTTTTTTGTCCAAAATAACTTTTTAGTATAGATGCAATTAATTATGCTTATCTCTATTCATTTTCGAGGATAAAAATAAAATTGTAGAAAAAAAAAATATTTATTTATTTTCTTTACTTACTTCAAGCCCGGCGGTATGATTTCTGTTAATATTTAATATTTTTCGTGGTTTTTTTTAATATTCTTTTTAATTTATAATCTTAAAGAAAAAAATAAAAATTCGCGTAACCTGGTTGGCCACAGGACTTTAAACAGAAAACGAAAAAAACCTGTGTCCTTAGTAGTAGCAATAATTTTGGTTTTATGTTAAATACTTTATTTACCAATCTTCTTGTCAGTGGCCTAAAGGTAAATAATATGAAATTTCATTTTTGTTTTTTTGATTTTTTGTTAGCCCTCTGTGTACATACCAAAACCTTTAAGGATAATCATTAGAAAATATTGTAATATATATATATAAATTTTTCTTCACCTTACATCAGAGTATAAAAGAAATTATCCTGGAGGTGTAAATACAGGACCAAACGTTGCGTTATTTACTATATCATTCGTGGAAAGATAACAAACGATTTTAATTTTTTTTAATAATATTCCAAATATAATACTTAAATAAAGGTTATCCTTGGAAAGATCTTAGACACGTTTCAGGAATAAAGAATAAATTTTTGGTTTGCTTGTTAATTTTTTTTTTTTGTGTGAACATATTTTTTTCGTTTGTCATAATTTTTTAGTATGATTTTTTTTTTTTGAATGTTGTAAAATGGAAAATCATAATCTTTTACAAGATTTTCCAGTTTTTTTAGGTGGGTTTTTTATATATATACATTCTTTTATAGTGGTAAAATAAAATCATTTTCTTAAAGAAAACACTTAGCTATAATTTGTAATGGAAAAACTTTTGTTTTTATCTTTTTAAATGAATTTTTATTTATGCGCTTTTCATACAGATTTAAATTCGGAAAATATTGTATTAGTATATTTTTTATATGCCCTCTAGATATTTTATTATGAAATTTTGTTGGAGGGTAAAATCAAATAATCAATTGAGTTATCGCTATAAATGGCAGGACGAATTTACAGAAATTGCCAATTAAAATTGTAAATTATAAATAATCTTTATAATATATTTGAATATTTTGTCCAATAAATATTTATTATTTTAAGTCATTTTAGTCGTTTTTCCTTACTCTTTCTTCGGTTAGGAACTTACTGTAATTCTTTCTATTTCCAAATTTTACATTTTATTTTGTTTGTTTTCCCTTTTTTCCATGTATATTTTCTTAATTTGTTTCAGTATGGTTTCAAACCAATTAGGTTTGGGTCTTGGAATTGGGATAAAAAACTTCTTTGTTTGGAAATTTAAAATGTACTTAATTAAACCTTGTTATAATGCACGTATTTATCATACTTACTTTAAATCTGTTTAACAAATCCTAAACCTAAACAGCATTCATTGTTCGATAAGATAGATAATTTCCGTTTTCAATATTTCATATTCAAAGTTAGTCTTTTAAAGTTATTTCACTAAGTACGTTCTGCATAAATTTTTGATAATTATATTAGAATTAGAACAATATGATCAGTTGTTATCAAATTGATCCTTATATTAATTACAAGAGTTAGGAATCAGTTAATAAAATCATTAAAGTTGAATAAATATAAATTTAAATTTGAATTGAAACAAATTATTATTTTGGTTAATTAGTTCAATACTAATTCTGAATATATAACCAAAGTTAATTAGAAATACTAATTGATTTATTGTAAAACAATTTTAATGTTTTAAATAAAGAAAATAGCTAACAAATATAATATCAATGAATTATGAAAATACCATTTAAACTTTTACTATATAATTAAAATTTAATTTCATATTAATTACAATCATTTCTGATTTAATTAAAAATTCTTTCAAATATTATCTAACAACTTAAATATTAATTTAAATTAATTTTATTGAAAATAATTCAATATTTAATATTAATATGTATTATACAAAATGAATTTACATTGAAGTCAAATCTGTCTCAAAAGTCAACATAGTTAGAATAAGCAATAAGTAATAATAAATAAAATTTTAAATGTAACAATATAGAATTTATAAATTGAAAATTGTTTAATGTCAGACTATGTAAGAAAATTCCTACTTTTTTATTTATTTAATATTTATATAAATAATATATATAAAATTCATTACAAGACATATTTTCATTTCCTTGAAATCCTTTTTACATTTATATATATCATTTACATAATACCAAAAAGGATACACATAATAAAATTTATTAAAACAAATCTATATAAAAATAAATGATAAAAATAAAAATTTTGTATTTATATAATTTGACATTATTTGCTCTCTCAGAATATTTCATAATATAAATATAGCCTATTTATAAAATATATTCAACAGGCAATCGATATTAATCATATTACATTCCAAAAATTGAATTATTTTTGGTAGGCGGAAGTGAAATTTAACAAGGATGGAAACTATTTAATTTTCCGGTAGGTTCAGTTTTATAACTAATCAAAATGACTGATCACAATTCACAATAATGTTATTATAGTTTTAAAAAGAAGGACCAATCTTATGCCTCAGATTGTCAAGCGGTTCGTGCCGGCCGTTGCTGTTGAAATTTACTATGTCAAATGCAGCTGATGACGACTTTGTGTAGATTCCATATTAGCGGCACCGACGTCATGACGGTGACGAGCTAATCAGCTTTCATATATTTCTATACATTTCAACTTTTGTTTGACAATAATTCAAATTTTAAACGGCAACGGCACAGACCTTCTTAACGGCGAGACTATGTACGGGGTTATTCAACATTTTTTTACTTAAAGTGGAAACAATTTTTAGTCAATTAATGTAAAAATTTAGAATTCATTATCTTCGAAAATGCTAGAATCAAACAAAAATGGTGTGTTGGGCGAGTAGCAATACAACTGACGATTCATAGCTATAATTTTGTTGAAATGTAGTGCGATGGATATTAATACGCAAAAACGAAACGGATTAATACTTTTATAGAAATTTTGTATTTAAGAACATCAAGAAATACGTTTTTTATATTAAAACTAGCTTTCATCTCTGGAAATTTATGGAAAACACAATTTTTTTTGTATAAAAAGGCATTTATTATGAAAATATTGTAATATAGAACAAATTGTATCTTCATTGTTTTATAATTGTTATTTTGATATTTTATAGATGTTATTTTATAGATAGAGAACCAAACAATGATAAATACTGTATAGATCTATAGATATTTGTGTTGAATATAATATTCATTAACTAATTTAAATTTAATATTTATTATAGCTCATTCTGTTTAAGGTTGTCCCAGCAATTCAATTTAAAATAAACTTTTGTTTTGCATAAAATTATGATGATTTTGCCCAGTAATTATAATTTTAAGACAAACAATATTTATTTGCATAATTTTATCTATCGGCATTTTAAAAGACAGAAAATATGATTTTTATAAAATACACTAAAATAATTAAGTCTAAAGTCTGCCTAAAAGAAATTTCCTCACCAAAAATTTTAGTTTTAAGAGAAAATGTTAATTATTTAGTTAGTATAAATTTCAATGTTCTACAAAATTATAATTTAGTTTGAACCAAACATATTTTATAGATAGATTAATTGAGTATTGATGTCATTTGTTAATATTAGAAATTTTAGGCAATAAAACATAGAATATTTTATTATTTAATGTTGAACTATGTTGTAGTCAGAGATTTTGATCATTTACAATATGTTTTTTGTTATGTTGATTTAATATTTAGATTGATTATTATATTATGTTTATTGTTCATATTATATAGCTATATATTTAGGATTAATCAATAGTTAAATTACATTATATATTAAATGGAAATTTAGGATTTTGACTTTAACACAATAAATATATACAAATTTAGAAATTATTCTATTCGGTATTATGCGATGTGTATTCAATCGGAAAAAATAATTGGTAAAATTGAAATAAATCTAATAATGAAAACTTAACCAATCCTTGTTAGGATATTTGGAGTTATATTATAACGTCAGTCACATATATGTAATGCGTCAACCTATAAAAACCTTTGATGTTCAGAAGCCAAATGTGACAATTGTGCTTGTTTAAATAGGCCATTTAAATGAAAATGAATTTTGGTTGTTCAAATGAAAATTATCTTTATCGGAAGATTTTTTTTTATGAAAAAATAGTATCTAATTCAATGATCCAATTTGCAAATTGTCGACTTTGAGAATTATCTTGCGGTTTATAATTTAACACCAATTCAAGGCCATTACCAAAATTGTGAACAGGTCTAATTGTTCAGAAAGTTATGAAACCAATAAACGTAGATTCTTTGGAACACTTTCACTCACCATAGCAATATTTCCAGTTGAACAGCCGAAACACGCACTTGTTGATATGTTTACTAATGAAACAGTTGACTCGAATTTTAACACTATATACTTCTAATTTTAACCACAAAAAAAAAAAACTTCTAATTTTGACACGATCTTTACTACCAAAAATATCGCGAATTTTACGAATTGTTATTTTCACAGATCGACAATTTTCATAATTGATTTTAATTATTTTAATACGATTTTCGAGTAAAATTAAGTCCATTTATAATAACTGGAAAACCTTTTGCTGTGAACGGTCAACACTATTAAATTATTGGTAGAAGGGTAGATAGACGCTTTTGCTTTACATCATTCAATTGGAGTATTCATCATTTACCTAATATAAATTTTTCTGGAAATACCGAAATTTAGATCTAATATCAATTGATATGGTCATTCTTTCGTCCAACCAAATCTAATATTGATCTAATATTCGACTTAAAATAATATTAATAATTCTTAATTATAGTTACCAATTTTTTGCATGGTCCTATTTATAAGAATAAACAGTAATTCTATCAATTTTGATATTATCAGAAGTCCTAATTCTATGTTTTGTAGCTATTTAAAATTTATACTATTAATCTTTAACTCAATATATTATAAATCAAAGAATTCCCTTTTCTAGTCACAAATGATTAACTTATGAATTTGTCTGCATCAATTAATTTTACGTTTCATTTAGTTAAAAACCAAAACCAAAAATGGATATACAAAACGTTATTTTGTGTTTAGTATTAATAATGACAGTAGAGAAATGGTTTATTGCAGGATAATCAAACAGTATGGATAAAATGTTGACAAGGAAACATACTGATTTGAAATTTTCAGTTAAACAATCTATATAGAAAATATAGAAAATTAGAAAAAAATTTATATACCTCACGAAATTAACTATATAAATTTTCCCTAGACTCTATTTAACTTTCATCAAATCCTACTGAATTATTTTCTTGTTTTATGGAGAGTTTTGCCGTTCATTGTAGTCTGTCAAATAATGATTTAATAATATTTTTTGTTTAGGGTATATATCAACATTATTTTGTATTTATTATGTATTATTATATGAAAACTGAACACCTGTTGCCATTATATTTTTGTAAGGTTCAATCAAATTATAATGTAATCAATCACTGACAATCATATAGCATAAATATATTGTGTGAATTTTATGGTTTGAGATTAATGGGGTGTGATTTATCAGAATTAAATGATTATATATAAAAATTTATTTATATACCTAGATTATAGATCAGCCTGATATGATGGTCGGTCAGGATATGATAGTTCATTTCATAAATAACCAAAACTTATTATGCTAAGTTTCTGTGGACACATAAATATGTGGCTTCGAAATAAAGCATTATTAATGGTAATATAAACTATTTTACAATATGAAAAAATGAAATAAATTAAAGTTTAATCAAACTCTAATCAACTACAGAATTGAAGTATATTAATATAACCAAAAGATGAAATTGACAATATTTTAAAAATGTATTGATTTTAAATTATAAACAATATTTTCTATACCTTTTCTCAATCATTTCCAACAGATCAACCAACAAATTTTGAATTATATGTCAAAAATTACAATTCAAATGCCAACAGAAAAATAATGTAATGATCCGTAATCCCACAGGTCATCATCACTCTGTTTTCCAAAAAATATGGTACAGAGTGTGAATATAATATACTCATGATTATTATGGTATTTCTCTTAGCACATAATCCTTTATACTTATAAATTTGGGATTATTCCATTATCCTTTTTTTTTTTTTGAATTTTTATTACCATATCGCCGCATATAAAATTTTATTTTATGACATGTTAAGGATTTATTTTATATCCTTTTTTTAGTACAGTACAAATGCTTATTCAAGTGATATAGTTTTGGTTACAAAATGATGGAAATTGTGAATGGTGTGAGGCATGAAAGAATGATTTATTTTAAATATTTTTAAATTTACATTAGAATTAGATGAATGGTAAAAATGAATTGTAGAATATTATTTTAAAATTATTATTTATATAGGAGAAAAGTAAGTAGACAGTACGCATAAGATCGTAGAGGAAATATTTATTACATACATAAATCAAATATTATAATTTTTTTAATTTATATTTAAATAATTCAGATCCCAACTATTACACAGTAGAAAGTGTTGGAATTTTGAACTAAAGTTTAAATCACCAAATACACCAACCTAGTGGTTCGTGTATACAATATTTTCAATTGAATTTACACGTGGTTTTACCATTAAATAAATATTGGAATTATTATCGTAATTTAATTTGTTTTAACGGAAATGGAAATAGTTCCGATTCCGATAGTGTTTTATGGCGTATTTTATTCAACAGTACGCATTATACCACAACTAAAAACTGTATATAATTATTACTACTAATAATTTAATTATTATCATTATAACAATATTCAACAGATTGAAATATTATTATTAATTTTTCAAAAAAATGTCTATAAAAAAAATATCATTTTTAATTGTGTTCATGGCGTCATGAATAATAATTTTATCGCAATTAAATTTTTATAATTTTTTGTTGCCACAAAAATAATAAAAATATTGAATTTAAAAATAGTGTTAAAAAATTGTATAATTTCTGTAAAGTAAAGTTGTTTATTTGATCTTTTTACATAAATAAAAAGTAATAATTATTCAAAATAAAAAACATTTTGGAATTTTAATTGGCATTAAAAAATTATTTTTATTAGTTATGTATTAAAAAATACAAAAAAATATGTAAAAGTTATAATTTATTAACGAAAAAATAACAAATTAAACAAAATGCAGAAATATGAAAAATACTTTACTTACGACAAGGATCAGTGTCTAAAGTAGAAAATTCATCATACCAAACTTTAAACACCATTTTAATTCTATAATGGACAAAGCAAATTTAATTTTAGGTTTCGTTGTTAAGAGTTGGTCCATATATCCTTAAATCCTTATATTATACGTCATTTATTCAACCTTATCTTTGAATATGTAAATGAAGTTTGGTTTAAGAAGGTTTCATAATATGCTTTACGAAATCTAAATTAGTCAAATCCAGTGATAATTGCTTTTACACAGGAATAGGTTAAATCTTTTACAATTGATAACTTTAGAATCAGGGAGAATAATTCTTGATGTTCTTTTAGTTATCCAGATTTAAAAAGAACAAATTAATTCTGATTATAAATGTTGGGCCAACTTAAACTGACTGGGAGCCAACTTTGACTGAACTTCTTCGTCATTATTTTTTTTAATTAAACAAGAAAATGGTAGGCAATTTAATAGATGTTACTTTCCACATACAGATGAATCTGTTAATGGAATGTCCATGGTTTTTAACAATCATAAAAGTCATATAAATACATGGCTTAATAAAGATAAAAATAAAAAATTTACTCCACCTGGACTTCGGTGTCATACTCTGAATACCTAAATTTCATTTTTAAATTTTTTAGGAATAAGATGTATTTTTTGAGTGATCTACAAGTACACTAATAATTCAAAATGTTACGTTTATTATTGTCGTAAATCCTATCTTGATGTTCATTTTCTCATAACACTAATTAGTTACATAAATTCTATTGTTAATAACTGATCTTTATATTGACCCCAATTACTCTAAAAATGTCTGTATAATTTTTAATAATTAATCATAACTTCCAAATTATGACAAATATTGATAAATTTATATGAAAAATAATTGTTAGAGAACAAGATTTATTTTGTAACAATTTATTTAAAAAAAAATATTGCTGCAAATAAAAAATATTAATTATAAGTTTAACACAAATCTCTAAAAAAACAAGATTTTATATAATTTTTTTTACAACTTTCCAAACTTTTTATTGATATTCAATAATATTTCATTTCAAACTTTAATAAAATAATAAATGACGTTTGTACCAACAAAAAATAAAAATTTACGAATTATTTTTTTTTATCGTGAATTTTATTATATTTACCTTTTATGTCCGGAAAAACAATTTTTCAACACCTCACAGAGTAACCAGTTCTATACAAAAATATGAAAATCAAAACGATAAAAGTTTTTCACTAACTTGACAGTAATATAGAGGAGCAATGGTGCCAAAAGTATTTCCTTACATTTTATCGCGTTAGTGAATAATACTCTATCTCTGGTAACCGACAAAATAAATAAATCCTCGAAACCACTCCAAATATACCTTACACCTCTCTTGTCTACTACATTATAAATCAATAAAAAAATAAAATTGTAGAGTATGAAAAATCTGTCAAAAGTTTGAATTTTTCGCATAACATCCGGTTACGATTGAAAATGTTTAAACAAAAATAACTGTTTATATGCATTTTTCATGTTTTCCTAAAAATTCAAAAAAAAAATCACTAACACATCACTATTACTACTACTAATACTATTATAATTTTGGTTTTTGTTTATATACAAATAATTTTCAAAAAGTTTTCCAGTAAAATTTTCATCCCTTACACGTTTCTCTCAATGGTGTTGTAAACAATAAAATTTGTGGTATAATTTTGTGATGAACAGGAAAATTGTGGGTAAAAAATAAAAATAAAAAATATATTTTTAAAAAGTTTTCTATGATTTTATATTTTCAATGGAAAATTTATGGATTTATTTTTGCATTTTACATGAAAAATATTATTCAATAAAAACACTTAAAAATAAAAAAAATATTTTTGTTGTGATGTTAACAAAAAAAAAGTAGTTGAAATTTTATTTGTATGGTAATATGGGGGGTAATAGTTTTGACAGTTTTCTATTTAACAAGCTGATAACATAAACGTTTCTCAAAACACTGGAGATTGTTAAATTACCACTTTGTAAAACAAAATTTCAGATATTTAAAGGAGAACAAAAAATTGTATTTGAATAACTAATCGATTATCAAATCTTAAATTCATCTTAGACACAAGCACCATCTTCCCTTTGTTAAGAAAATTGTGGCTTAAGAATGAAACTGATAATAAAAAGGATCATGACCACAATAAAAAGAAGATAAAATTATGCTGAACAAAAATTTACTATCCACAGATTAAGCTATGCCGAAATACTGAATTCGTCACCGAAAACAAATAAGTAATATTAGTAATTAGAAGCAACTGCTTAATAAATCAGTTAAATAAAATAAATTTAATAATAATTCAATGAAACAAATCAATAAAGCTTGAATAAACAAGCTACAACCAACAGTTTAAAAATTAACCCTGTCACCTGTCAATGACATGAAAATTAAAACTTAAATTTATATAATTCGATAATTTTAAATCTTCTGAAGTTATCCACATCAAAATAATATAATGAAGCCAACTTTCGAAAAATAAATTGTAAATATATACTGAAAATCATAGAATTTTCTATTTGGAATCATAGAATTTAATCTGTTGATACTAATTAATTACTGCGCACAGCCATGCTTTTCCTACATTTTTTCAATCGATATTTCCACTACAACACTTCATAATTCCTCGTAATATATAATTCATTTTGCATATTTTCTTCTTTACAATTATTCTAAACTATTTTTATGAAAATTTAAAGAGTGTTTTTGATAGAAATCCACATTTCGATTTTAACATTTATTACATTTTTTATTAATATTAAAACATTTAAAATGGACTATTCAATTGTCGAAAATGGTGGAACAGGTGTAACATAAAAATGTTATTATCAGACCAAATATATTCAGAGCTTAATCTAGATGAACTGATAAATTCGAATCTGTAATTTGAAGACAGAAGTACAAAGTCGTAATGAATATGTGACGTTGTGAACAAGACTAAAGTATATGAAACCGAATAGTAGAACAATAATGATATATGTAATGATAACCGAAGAAATTGTAATAATAAATTACTTGCTGGAAAAATGTACTCCCTTGATTTCCTAAAAATTAAATCTATTTGATTCAAATTCTATAAAGTGGCGGTGGGGTAGTGGTAGTATGTAATGATAACCGAAGAAATTGTAATAATAAATTACTTGCTGGAAAAATGTACTCCCTTGATTTCCTAAAAATTAAATCTATTTGATTCAAATTCTATAAAGTGGCGGTGGGGTAGTGGTAGTTTTCTATTCTGGGATTATATTCCGGGTTCAACTCTAGAGCGAGACATCGATGTTTTAAGACCTGGACAACATTTTGCTGACAAAATATTTTAATATTAAAGTTAGCTCGATGTAATTAAAAGTTTATTCACTATAAAATAAAATTAATGCTCGGTTTCCATATAAAATTAGTTGATCCTCTATCCGGAGCTCAATATCAATATAAATATTATTTATTTTAGTTAAACTGGAAACGAACATTGACGGTGATCTTAAATTTTAAAAGGAACTTTCCACAGTTGCCGTTTCTTTACTTATTTTAAAATTGACGATGCTACTTAATGTTACTCCTTATTTTGAAATAAAGAAGTGTTCTACTAAGTTTTAGCGACGCAACATACAATCGTATTTCAGCACTGAATAGTAGAACTTTTCTTCTTATGTATAAAATAAAGCTATATATTTTACGCTGCTGTCAACTGGTTGGTGATGGGATGGTTGTACTATGAATACAGCTTTATAAATAGAATTCTATTCTGTTTCCATACATATATAAATATTCATCTATTTTATATATATAAATATTCATCTATTTTATATGTAAGTTATTCAATTTTTTGAGGTCCTTAAAACTGATTCATTAAGCAAAACAAAAAGTATTTAAAATTTTAAAAATTCAAAAACTAAATGTAATACACGACGACCTCACTAAATGACCATAACAATTTCCCAAAAACAAAATCTACAAAACAACATCCAATAAACATCTCTTTAAGTTCATGGTGTAATCACTCCAACAAAAATCCCACTATCAACTATAATTTTGAAAGTATGGGCGCCACTTCATAATTTTTTACATAAGAGAGGCCAACATTTTTATAATTTCCACCCTCATGTCTAACCAATATAAAAAAAAATTTCACGGATTTTGAATATTATGCAGACTATATTGAATAATATATAAATACAATAATAAAACTAAATATAAAACGTCCCCTCTGTCCTCCGTCTCTCCTATGTATCTTCTTAACCACGTCATCAAAAAAAGAATTTTCCACCTTTTTTTTGGTTGTTGTTGTTGTAGTTGTTATTATTGTAGATTTCCGAAACACCATCAGGATCAGACCAAAGGAATAAATAAAAATAAAAAAAAAATATGAGAAAAACAGAATCGAATTTTCCGGTTCGCAAAACCTTATAACTGAATTATACACCATTATAATACGGAAAGTTATGAAGGTGGGTTGGTTTTTTTTTAATGCAAGGGTGCTCAGTTCTGATTGCGGGGTCAGGGGGTGGTTAGAGAAAAGATAAAAATGCGATTTTTGTTAAATTTATTGAAAGACTTAACTTTTGCGACTTTTTGGCGCCTTTTTTTTCAATATAAATTTTGTTTGGATTTTTTTTTTTTTTTTATAGTATTTTGAATGATATTTTCTCGAGGTGAATCATGAATCACAGAATTGTTTTGTCGACAAATTGTAAATTTTTTTTTGCTCTCTATAGTTGTTACAGATTTACGTTGTTATGATAAAATAGAACAGATCAAACAGTTGTTTGGGATTATGTTTGTGACAAATATCAAAATGTTTTTTTTTTTTTTTTTCAACATTATAGGGAAAATTTGATTTTCTTTTGAAAGTGGATATTGAGAATAAAGTTAACATTATTTTGAATTGTAATTATTTATTTAAGTAAAAAATTTGAACTTGAAAGTGTAAAGGCCCAATCGTAATGTGGGCGCAAACCTTTAGCGCAAATTTTGAAAATTGTTCGACATATGGAAATCAATGAAAGGCAAACACAATGCTAGCGGTCACCGCTAAGAAAAAAAAGCTACAGCCAAAATTGAACAATGTTCAATATTAACCGCCAGCGGTAGAGAATTTTAATAAAGGAGGCGAATTTAAAATTTGACTGACATTTTGCATAGTGACATTTTAAAAATAAATAAAGATTTCACGCAAAAAATATAATAATATAATAAAATATAATTTTTTCAGCCACCGCCACCACCAGCATTGCGTTTGTACTGGATTTGTCTTGGCGGGGGAAAAAAATCTACAGCTTCCGCTAAAAGTTTGCGCCCACATTGCGATTGGGCCTTAATGATTTAAACGTGTACGATTTCAAACTAGAGTATTAGAAATGGTTCAAAACGACGACTATAACAAATATCGAAAAAATGTATAATGAGATCTAAGATTATATTAATAAAACTTTTTGAAAGGATTTTAGAAAAGGTACTTCTAATGTCTCACTATTTTGTTTTTTGAACGATTTTTATTGAGCAATTTTCTGTTTTACAAAATCAGTGATTAAGCTACAAATTATATGGAACATTTATATTAATTCAGAAGCAATTTTATCAAATATTGTAAAAAAATCTATCAAATTAATCGTACCTAGAGTTCAAAGTCTGTTTTATTGATGTATAATCGTACACTTCTTTACAAACTTTTGTTTAAAATGTTCAATTCCCAATATTCCACCATAATTCTCTTCTTGACATAAAATTTACTCACCCATCAAAAAAGTTTTTTTTATTTTTTTTACATCCTGTATAAAAAAATGTTATACATAACCACCAAAAATATAATCCACAATTCATGTCAAAATATGTAAACTTTTTAATTGATTGATCTACGACAACAATTTCAAATATATTTGAAAAACTAAATCGATTTCAAAAACTTCCTCTTAACATCCGTTTACAAAAAACGAAAAAAAAAAATCTCATATATTTCTCTACCTGATTTATTGCGGAGCCACTAAACCGTCAAAATATCACATTTCTACCTTTATATGACAACAATACTGAAAAAAAACATTAAAACTAAACTTTTTTTTTTGTCTGAAAAGTTTCCATCAAAAAATTATCTATCATGAAGCAAATAAAAGATTTATTCATATTTTTTTGTTTCATTTTGCTATTTTATATTGATCCTTGTTACGAGAATATCCTTTAGGACAAATAAATGTACTACTCTATATATAAACTTTTAACCTGGTCCCCTGATGAATAGATTTTATATATGGTTAGGAAATATTTTTTTATTGATTTAAGTCTATAAATATTGGCGCTTATTGATGATAACGTTGACGCCAATTTAACCACACGTGATATGATTTTTCAATAAAAATTATCCACAAAAATGCAATAACAAAAAAAAAAATCTGAATTTTTTTATTTGGGATAATTACATAATTGTATGTACAGAAATGTTGAAAGAGTTGAAAAAGGACCTAGTTTTTTATTTTGTGGGGCCATATGGAAATAAATTGTATAATCAAAATCGTTGAAGCGTTAATAAAATAAATAATATTTTTATTATGGATTTTGTGGTTTTGAAAAAGTCCAAACATACCGCAAAAAAAATATATAAAATATTTGATACTAAATGGAAATTATTAATATTTATATATATAGCAATTAAAATTTTCCGCACGATTTGAATTTTCAATTGAAAATTATTTTAATTATTTTCATTTTACGAAAAAAATTTGTTAATTTTTTTTACCATTTATACAATTTAAACATATTTTTTATAAATAAACATGAAAAATTCTAAAATTGTAAACTTAAAGTTGGAACAAAGCGTTGACGCTTGACGGTGACCATAAATTTTAAATTACATTCTACGCGTTCAAACTTTTACTTAAAAGTTTCAACGCGTACAACTTTTACTTAATGATAATTAATAAATGTTCTAATATCTCGCAGCATTATATTATAAATTTTTGTACTACAAAGTCACCAATCACAGTCACCTTCAACGTTGAGCATAGTAATTGCTTAGGGTATAATGATGTGTATTTTATAAAGCTGAAGTCAACGAGTGGTGACAGTGACACTGTAATTCCAAATTTTTAAAATCGATTTTATAGTTTTACAAAATATAATATTGAAATTTATAAATTATTTAGATAAATTTAATTATTATTTATAATAAATTATATATTTAATTGAATCATACATTTTACCACACTATTTATGCACGGATTTATTTTAGGATTAATTCAATTAAATGTAAAATTCTGTTTTAAATTATAAATTAAAAATTATTTATATTAAATAATTATGTTAAAAATAATAATAGAACTTATTGTGTAAATAGAGAACTTAAAACTAAAAATGGGACAATATGCCTTAAATGGGTCATGTATACCGATTGATTTTCACATTCTCTTTCGATTCAATAGAATTATTATTTTCGGCTGAACAATATTTTGACACATATAAACAAGATGACAAATACTTCTAAAACTCAGCACTTGGTTTACAATTACCAATATGGAAATTAGCTCATTTCTTAATTGTGATAATTCGAGAAATATTTTCAACCGTCTACGATTTTGTTTTCATCCACATATTGTATAAGATCATTTAAATTTACTGATATCAGATAAAGATAAAACTTACGACAAGAGGTAACTAATAAACATAACCATAATCTTGTGTAATCCAAGTCCATATTTTAACCTCGACACTTCAGTCGTAGTTCGTAGCTTATATAAAATAATAATTGTAATTAACTCTCAATTTTGATTATTATTTTTTAATAATTGACGATGATTTCTATTAATGTATTATCTTACGAAAATTGATAAAAATATATTCTGCATATTATAGTACTCCCGATTTGATGACCTATTTGGTTTTAAGAGTTAGATCTGGAGTTAGGTTCATAATAAATAATTATATGATAAAATTAAAATATATTTAGCCTAGTTTTTACTACATCCTTCCAATAACTTTGATCTTAAGCTCCAATTTTATTTAGATCATTTTATTTTAGCCAACGAAACCTGGTCGCACTAGTGTTAGTATAGTTATTTTGGTTGACGATGTACGTATATCAATTCTATCCTAGAAACCTGTCCTTCTTCTTCGCTACTTATGAGTTTTACCAGTTAAATTCTTCTTAGTATTAATATACTAAGTTGACTTAATACAGTATTAAGAATACGTTATTACTTCTAATCAATTTTACACACATTGTCAAAAAAATTGTGACTAAAAGTAGAAACTATTCAATTAGATCAATAAAAATCAAATTATAGAGAAATATTGTTAGTAGCTTCATCAACAAAAAAGAAGAACCCAAAGAAAAAGACATTAATATCTTTAAACTTTCTTGCACTAAATAAATTTACTATTCAGAGTGGATAGATGTTTCCTTCACTGCGTAATACGAGCATTTAAATAAAAATAAATAGATAAATAGATTTGGAAAACAAATAATAAAAACTTCAATTATTGCTCCTCATCTTATCAATTTGTTGTGGTGACCGCAAATAAATATCTACAATTATCTTAAATATCTATACAATTAAAAATCCATTTCCCTAATCAAATATTCAATAAAAAAAATATATTTAATTTCTCATTTATACCAAGAAAAACCATAAAATTTCCACAGAAAATTTTCTCAATTAAACGCAATCATTTTTAGTGTAATTTCAATGAAAAAGCAGTCAAAATATTTAACATTATCGCAAAATTATGTGGTAAGATTTTATATGAAAAGGACATAGTTTTGTTTGTTTAACGAAACTGATAAAAGTTTGGTTTTTGTATATACAATTATTATAATAAAATAGCTTCCAAGAATTTATTTATTTTTATGGTTAGATTTAACTATTATCTCGATATACAAATTGTCTAAACTCCCAGAAGAATAATTTTTTGTATATGATAATGTCAACAGAAAGTTTATTTTAATGATAAGCCAAGGCTGGTAGTAAAATTATATATGTATTTTTTTTAAAGTTTGAGTTTTGGCTGACACTCTATAATAAATTTTAACAATTTTAAGTTCCTGAATTGTGGGAAATCCTTAATACTTCTCAATTAATGAGCATTATAATAATAAATATTGTAAGCATCCAGAATTCAACCTGTAATATTAAATACAAATTTTTTGGGTTGTATTAGATTTGAAGGAGGAACCACTAGATGTTCATGCACGTAGGCCAGCTATTACACCCCAACTTCTCCCCTTTTCGTTACACATGCCACGGTGCCCGGTTAAGTCAGTAAGTCATTCGTCCGAATTTCAGAACTGGTTTCCAACCCAGAATATCTGCTTCATGAAGTTCGTTCATCTAGTATAAACCAAAGCATTTCTATCGTACGTGTATGAGTCAGGGACAATGACACAAAAAACGTTCATCTCCACAACATGGTTACGTCAGATCGCTGTATTTTAAAAGCATTGATAATATCCTGTTAAGAGCTAGGTCGCCAAGTATTCAGAGCTTTTTCAATTTTGTAAGTATTTCTTAGTGACTTCTTCGCTCGGGACTGTTCATAAGTTTTTCGTTAATTCCCAATGACAACTATAAAGGCCAACCTAAACTTTAAAATCAATTAACAAATACAACATTTTTGATATAAGGAATTTTGTTCAGCTATTAAATCCATGCTACAAGGTATCGTCTGTGAGTTCAGTTGCTAGTAAATATTATATTTGAAAGATATACACTTCACTCTGTATTTCCATCCGGAAGGCAATATTAAGACCAATTAGTTTCAAACAAAAAAATCATTTTGAAATCACAACAAAATTTAAAAGTTATATTTTTTCTTTGCTAATCTTTGATAATTTTCTTTTGGTAATATTCATTTATAATGATAAAGAAAATATAATTTGAAAAGGATATCATATCTTTTACAATTTCAACTCCGAACTCTCCCCTACTATTTCTTGAACTATATCATTTTGCGTATGGTAAAAATAATTTCAGATAAAGTCAATTTTTTTTCTTCCCTTAAATTTTCTATATGAAAATTTTACCCTAAAGCGAATTTATATTAAATATACATAACCAAAATAAACAACCACAAAACTTATGGGTTTCTCTATTTTTTTTATAGGGTGGTTTGGAGGTGATATTATCGACAGGAATTGTACTCCAAAAATATAGAAAATTCAAAGTATTTATTGATGGTGTGAGTGAATTGGTAACGAAGGGTGGTACAGAGTTTTATATAGTTTTCTTATATACGTTTTTACTATATATAGTTTCAATGAAAATATTTCTTTGGGTTAAAACAAAAGTTTTGTACACAAAATAAGAGTAATAAAATTGTTTTTGCCGGCTGATTCTTTCATCCCTTAATTTTTTTGTTTTTTATTTAGTGTTTGTATTTTTGTTTGTTTGTTTGTTTATAACCCAAATTGTCTTGGGGCAATTTTAATTTTATTCACGCGATAGTTAAAAAGATATTGCTAAATTATAGACGTGAAATGGTTTTATTATATACTCAATAAAAGAGTATACCTCGTAAGAAAATTACCTTATGTTTTATATCAACATAAAAATTAAAATAATCTTTAGATCACCAAAAGAAAATTTCATTTAAAAACAGATATCTAAATATTTTATGTGATTTTCTAAAATTAAAGAAAAAGGATATCGTTTTTTGTATAGAGCCGTGGCGCCATTATATATCTGTATTTGTTGTTGTTCTTTTAACTATTACAATTATCCTTTTAAAGAAAAGTTTGTGGAATATCATTATTAATTTATAATTAATATTTTGGTTGAAATTTAAGATATCTGGAGGCTATAAATTTATAGCTTCAAGGAAGAATAATACAGAAATAAAATTAGTAACTTTTATCACAATTTGAATTAAAATTATAAAAAATACAAATTTTTAATTTATTTATTTTGTCACTGTATTTCAATATAAAATGCTAGGAATCTCGAAAGCATGTCAACTAGTAGGAAATGATACTACGTAAATTCTGGTTATTAAACCCGTAATTCAACCTCCTAAGTAATTAATTCGAAAAGCCTGCTTTCTAATGTAATCAGTACAGAAAACCATTACTATGAGTTCCGGGTCATAGAAACATTCCTGGGAATGAACATGCGGATGAGCTATCAAGAAAGGGATCAAGTGTGTATGTGTTTCTAGCAAAACTGGTTGATCTTGTAATAAAAACATGAAAGTCTCTAGTTTTTAACTAGCTGTTTACACATGAAACTGACCAATTGTTTAATATGTCATCAAACTAGGTGCAGAGAACAGAATGTTAAAGAAACTATACAGCAACCCGTAAGTATCGTGCACAGGCCAAAGTCTGCAAGGCTTGAAGATACGAATTCAACAAACTTAGCAATCTAGCGATCTACAGATTTAAAATCATCATCTTAGCTAAGCCAGGTGATGATTTTTAGTTACACTAAGTGCTTACATTTTGTAGTCCATATAAAATCAGATTTATTCGGGAGTCACAGAAGCTTTTAAATTTCAAAGTTTCAAGAAAAAAGAAAAAAGATCACTTTTTGTGTGATATATACTAAAACGGGTAGTAAAATGCAGCATCAGAAAATTTCCACAGAAAGAATATAAATGGTTTAATTATAGATCCATTGATCGAGGGTTGGTTTCTGTATGGCATTTTGGTCGTGTTACTATAATATAAAATTAATGCCAATTTCTCATAATTTCTTTGAATTCAAAAATAGAATTTCTATTTTTCAATACTAAGTTTTTTATTAACTTTAATATTTACCATAATTGCAATAATATTTTCATCAAAAATTTAAGTGTCAAAAGTTTCATAGATGAAATAATTTTAGATTATAAATTTTATATAAAAACTTTCATTAAAACATTTCGCTTCAGGATTTATTGTATCATTTACACATCAAATAATCCAGACAATAATAATCATAAAAAAAAAAGTTTTGAATAATTTTTGAAATGAAAATGATTAATTATAATCAGCCAGTTTGGATAATTCATTGTCCCCAGTAAAATAAAAACTTTTAAATATAACATAATAATTTTACAAAAACAAAAGAAACATAAGATTTTACCTAAAGTTTATATCTACAAATTGTTACTGTCCATCTCTAATTTTATATTATATTTAAATGGGTAACACCAAGCCAGTTAAATTACCATTATAACTATAGAAACGATATTAAAATTGTCTATGACTGAAGTGCTGTATAATCTCTAAGGAAATTATTAAATATGTCCTTGGACCTTTAACTTTAATTATTCTATGTGTAAATATTTCATAATAATTTATCTATAAAATAATATAATGTTTTAATAATAATTTTATTATCTTGATTGGCAATTTAATATTTAACTTTAATTATATTACAACATCGAATTTCCTATATTATAATATTAATGAAAAGGAATAATTTTTATAAATAGAATTATTGATGCTAAAAATTTGTTATTATTATATTATTCAGTATTTTAATATAATTACAATTATTTAAAGAAAAGGATATAAATAATTTTAGATTATATATTTTTGATAATTATATATATATAATTAATAATGAGAAATAATCGAAAAATAATGTAATTTGATATATAACAACATTACTGAAAGATCGAACAAGGTTGCTAGTTGTACTTGTATTAAGTATATTTTAATGGTGATAAAAGTAATACTCCAGGGTCACACGCAAGCAATTGAAATACTACTATACATTGAAATATACTGCATAGCAAACAACTAAGTAAACTACATGTAGTAAATAGCTCTGTGTTGCAAACAAATTTCAGAATATTTCATAAAAAGAAGTTTTCCGAATAAAGATGCTGTTAGATGGAGACGATTGTGTTGACACCTCTTGAGATTTATGTCATTCAGCATCAGATTTTTATTTCATGAGATAGCAACACCGTGCGATGATACAAAAAAAACATTGTCTCATGTCTCATGCCAATTTAATGAAGAATGAGATTCTTTGTTTTATGCGACTGGAACGAAATTTTCCTGTTGTTGAAGGAGCTGTAATGTTTTAACATCCAATTCTAAAGAAATATCAAACTAATTACATTTAAGACAAAACACATACTGCTGTAATTTGGTTGATTACTTTTCTCTGTTATGAACTATATCCAGATACAATATATTTTTCTTCTTGTGTTTTAACAAACCAATGATATTGGGTAGGAAAAAATGAGATTTTCTTGAGACATGCTTTGGACGTGATTAGACTTGAGACACAAGTATCTCATGAGGCAGGATTTGACATAAAAAAAATTGATATTTACACGTGAATGAGATAAATCTAATGAGATTTGTTTTACCGTCTAACAGCATTTTAACTGGAGAGTGTCTTAATATTTTCATGATGAGCCGCATTTAGTTTTATTTCAGAAGTCCTATAAAGTATTGGATTCTGTAATAAAAATGATTCTATTTCAAATTTTAATATATATTCGTTTAAGCTGAGACATAAACCTATATTGAAGAATTATACTAATGGCTAGTGCTGAGAGTATCAATATCATTTTGTGTTGTGTATATACAATTTTGTTCACCTAGTAACTAAATAATTAGGTCATTAAATAATTAGTTAATTTTTCTAATTAAACATAATTGTAAAAATAATTTAATGAACTTTAAGTATAAATCCGATAGTTTAGGTCAATAAAACTTAATGAACTGAAAATGTAAATGAAAGAGAATTTAGGTCATTAAACGGTTATTAAATGTGCATTTTACGAACTTTATTATTGGTATTTTGGTTTGGTTGACTAAACAAGATCACTAAAGTTAAGTTTAGTTATAGACGTAGACCGTATATGATGAAATTGTATATAAACAACAGTCGGGTTTGAAATTAAATGACAAAGTAATTATTAGTGAGTTAGACAATAATTGTCAGTTATCGTTAGTTAATCCGGTTTCGATGCTGTTTAAACCATTTAAATTAAGTAATTAAAACAATTTTAAGTTTATAAATTTATGTTATAAAAAAGTATAAATTATGAGCAGAATTTTTTAATATTTATACTTATTCAGTTTTCGAGTAAAAATATATTTTTAGAAATCTTTAATATTAATAAAAACAAAAATACTCTAAATTAAACGATTTCACGATAAATTTCGTTGATATTCCAAGATTTCCAAGATTATGAGAAGTATTTTTGCACCAGGAATCTCGAAACTCTAATATATATCCTTTCCAATTTTAATCATACATTGACAATTTTATTTTTAATAAGATTCACTAATTCTACATTTTTCAATCATACAATTTCCATTTATACTTTTTAATGAAACTTACTGAATTTCAAAATATAAATCAAATCGATATCAACAAAAATGAAAATAAATTTATAAACAAAACATATTTTTTTCGTCCCGATTATTTTTTTTTTTTTCGTTTTTTTTTTAATCCTTTTTAACAAAAGCAAATATCCTTTTGTGCAGAATAATAAAATACAAATATTTATAACATACAATTACGAAAAAGCTAACCAAAAAATTATTGAAGCTAAAACAAATTAACAAAAATAAACAAATAAAACGGAGTTAAATAAATTTCTTGTTTGTTTGTATGCCAGTTAGTATTAAATGTTTATACGATATCGAATACAGAATTTCTCTGGGAAAAACAACAAAACAATAATATCAAGGATACACTTTTAACAATCCTTGCAGATGAAAATTGTTATTATATTTTTTAAACTGCTGGGAATATCAAAGAGGGTGAATTAAAAGCTTCGTAGTTCGTAGATAATGCTAACCACTAAGTTTAAGTTATAATAAATTTTACAGACTATATAAAAAAGATTTTTCCATTATGAAAGAGGCTAAAAAACCAAACTTAAAAATAAGAAAAACCATTTAAATGAAAATGCTGAGCTACAGAATTATAGTGCAATAGTTTCATACTTATAGGGTTTCTTAGTGCCGACTTTTAAATTTGTCTATTATACTTTCTCTTAACACTAAGATTTAGTTTTGGTATAATCTATTCAATCTAAAACAATTATCTATGAACCTCCCATCTAGCGGCAGAAAACTATAATTCATATTTCAGCCATTTTGTTTTACATTTCCAATGTATGTTACAAAATAATTTATATGGTTACAGCTCCACTAGTGATAGAAATCCGAATAATAGAATATCTCCCCAAACCCAAAGCGATATCTATCATTCGAAGGCCCTACAGCTATGCCTAACACACGATAATTGAATTTCTGTCAACGTCATCTTATTCTAAATTCATCAACGCAAGGTTTATCATAAATTTCAAACGATACATTTTTACTATGTTAAATGATAATTTAAAAAGTTTACAGCTCATAGGAACAGACAGTCAGTAGAAATTTACCATTTCTAAAGTCCTACACAATGAAATTTTATTACTAATGGCAAATTCAGTGAGAACAAAATTTTCATAACCAATTATTTACAGTTCAATTGTTACAATTACTCTGTTTTCGTCATTTCTATTTTGTTTTTGTTTTTTCGGTTTATCATAATATAATACCGAATGAATCCTTCTTCTTGTTTGTAAGAATTATTATATTTTTTTCATTTGGGAGGATGGGGATTACTTTGTTTTTGTTTGTATTATATAGAAATCAGAAAATTTTTGCATTAGAGAAATTAATTGGAAAAGGTGAAAATCAAAACAAAACCAAAAACAAACACACAAAACAAAAAAAAAATCGATTGATACACAAAAGAATCGATGAAATGGTAAATTAATCTTTATGTAATAAGAAATGATTTTTGTTTTTGTTTATTTCCTTTAAGCTGGAATGATTTGAAAACTTATTTTCTGAAGAATATTTGTATTTATATATAGTAAAAGGATAACAAAAATAAATTTCAAATTTAAGGAGTTATTTAGGAGTGTAATTTTAAAAAATGTGGTGAAACCTGATTTGTTATTATCAGAATAATGTCACTACGAATTTAGTCTTCAGTAATGAAATATCTAAAAAATGTATATCTAGAAAATATAATATTCTTACTAAAACAGAGAAGCCACTGCTGGGCACTCGGTAAATGAAACTGTCTTACTCTAGGAAAACATTACTACCCAACTATGAAAGAGAGCTCGAATTGCAATCGGTCGATTTACTAGATAATTTCTCAATACATAATCAGCATTAGTTATCCATGAAAGTGGTATCGATATACACCCTGCCACTATAATGTAACCTAACTTATTACAACAGGTACAGATTTATACAATTACGAGACGATAAACCAGAAAAAACATAAAATTTTAACTAATTTTCCATATTTTTCATAACATATTTTTGAACCAATTTTATGAAAACTCATAAAACTTCATGATTAAGTTCATTTTGTCATATACATTCATTAAATATATTTAAAATTTCTAAATTTTTATAGTATAAACCAGCAGCATCCAAAAATTATTAAAGACAATATTTCTTTTCTTATATATTTCATGATTCTTTCCTTAAATATATTCTTATCTATAAAACATGAATCCTTTTTTTTATATTTTTTAGAATACACAATTTAATCGTCCGTAAAATCGGTCCAATATGCAATCGCCTCTAACCAACAAAATTTAATTTTTGACTTCAAAATATCATAAATCAAAAGTTTCCCAAAAACTTATATAAGAAGTTTTTTTTTTTTATGATCTTTGATATCTCTAACATGATGGGGTAAAGTCACCCTAATTTCTTGACATTGTCATTTTTTTATTGTTCATCGAAATGTCACGTATGATGGGGACTAGATATATTATTGAATAATTCTTGTATAAAAAAGAAGAAAAAGCATTTCAGAATTTACTATAGAATAAAAATGCGATAAATGAAAATATTATTAAGGGGAAAATTAAATATAAAATATGAAATTATTAAAATCTGCAATTTCTTTTTTTTATCTAATCTTGTTATTAAACTATATTTCAAATAAAATTTGACCCCTTCAAAAAAGTCCAATGGAAATTTTAGTTTTGTGTCTTAAAAAAAGGCATATTTTTACAGTTCCCAAAAATCTATTGATTTCGTGATTCGGTTATCTAATAATTTCTTATAGGTTTTGACAAATTTAACAGAGTGACACAAAAAAATAAAACATATTTTAAATGTATAGCATTTCCAAGTTAAATATGAGATTATTCTAGTCTAATAGTGTCTAATCGATCTTCTAATTTAATATTCAAATGGTTCTTTATGCTCGAAATTTTACAGTAACGTCCAGGCTCCACTTGTCTTTTTAAAATTGGTAATGATTTTTGTCTAGAAAAACAGTGATAATATGTAAAATTATACAGTACAGAAAGAGTTAAAATTTCAGACTATACTTTAAGAAAATTAATGAATGTCGGAAATTTTTGACATTCCGAATTATGTTTTTCATTACGTGTAAAGTAAAATACTAAATTTATGAAATTTATTTTGATATTATTTGTCGTACTGTATTTACAAAGTTACAATATAAAGTGAATTTATATTAAATTATTATTAATAAATGATAATCTAAAAGCTACAACTGTCAAATTTAACTAAAAAAATTGTTCCCTGTCAACTTTTATTCGGATACAACAAATTTTTTTCGGAAAAAAGATTCTAAAAATTCTTTCTTTCCTCTCTATCGAACTCATGTTTCCTTCATATCTTAGAAAAAAGTCATTACCGCTTTTAAAAAGAAGAACTTTTAAAAGAGAGCTTTGTTTCTTGGAGACAGCGAACTATTAATTGCCAATCACCAGAAATGGAAGAAACTTTCGAGATGAATATTACTAGATAAAATGAAAATTTCAGTTGCATGTATTTCTTATATTTGTGAAGTATTAAATTATTTACATGGCCACCCTGTGTTTTATTCATACACCCTAAAACAATAAATAAAAATTAGAAGAAAACTTTAAAGATTTACTTAATTTACGTGGATATTTTTTGTCAATTCAGTTATTTCTTAATTTTTTTTCGTTTTTCTAATAATTCTTTTATAATTTTATAGATAAGGAAATTTTTTATTTATCTTCAATAACCTCTAAAAAAAAAGTTATTTTTTTGCTATATCTTTTGAAATTTTAAGCTATAGAAATAGTAAAGTTCATTAATTAAGTCAAGAAATAGCACAAAATAAGGATAATTATATATCATTATTATTTTGTACCCAAATTACCATCAGTGAATAAGAAAACTGTGGCTATTATATAGCAACATGTACCAGTAATTAAAGAGTAAACTTTTTCCGATAATTTTCTTTTTAACCGCAAGGAATTGAAAATAAAAACGAAAATATATTGCTCATGAAAATCTTTAGTTACCAATTCTAACAATTTTTGAAAATCCTTTATTTATTAATCCTATTTTTAGGATAACTTACCAGCAGAGTTCATAAAGTTGAAAATTTAATTTAATAATTGATGAATAGTTAAAATCAAAAATGCTTAATCAAAAATATATTTAATTTTTTTAATTTTTTTGGAAACTTCTCTACATTTCCGTCATCTTATCTAACCAATCTAACATAATTAACTTTATTATGTAATTAATTCAGGTGATTTCTTTATAAAAGAAAATTTCATTTTAATGACATCTGGAATATAATTAAGATTTAAATCGAACCAATAAAATAATTTGTTCAGTAATTTTGAATAGATATTTTAGGGACACAAAAACTTGAACAATTAAAAGGATGTTAAAACTTAAATATCATTACGTTTTTATCTCAAATTATATTATTTTTGTATAAAGTGAAATAGATTTTTTTTTTTTTTTTTGGGAAATAGTAGCTCGCCGCCATTAGTCAAATGAAATTTAGGATACTGTTCATTATTATTGATGTTAGGATTGAAATAACGTACATTAATAAGTAAAGGAATTTTTGATATTAAATATTAAAATTATTTCATATTTATACTCGACATTAGCTTCTTTAATGTTAGTATGAAAAACAGTGATCTGTAGTGCAGAATTTTCTATCTTTAATTATTATTAGATAATTTTTTTAGTCAGTATTCTATTTTAAAATATTTATTCGATATTTTAGTGACACTTTTTAGTCATGAAAGACTTGCAAGATTCCATATTTACAAAAGTCTACGCTCTACATATTCAAATTGTTTATCTTACTATTTTTCTTCTGAAAATACTAGACCAAAATCCACAGAAAAGAGATCAATAGGCGAACCAAGACAAAGATGAGTAAAGAATGTACAACTCGACATAGAAGTTGTAGATGGGATTCAGAAAACAGAGTTGAATGTAGGAGACTAAAACTCGATTGAAGTTGCAAAGCTATTAAAATGAAATGAATCAATAGTTTATACATATTAATTCATTATGATAAATTAAACAGTGTCACAACATTTGAATACCAAATTTAAAATACTCTTAAAAAAAGTCGACATTCTAATAATCTCTTTTAGAAGTGGTCACGACAGGAGTTTATTAATTTTTTTTAACTATGCCAATTGCAAAAAATTTAATTTATAATCAAAATTTAAATTTATATTTTATATTAAATTGATTTTCAACTAGAAATTTATTCTGAAATTAAATAATTGTTAGCAAATTTCATACTTTTTCTTACAAGAATATTAAAATTTAAATAATATTCAATCAACTTTATAAATAACATTTAAACAAACTTTCTTATTTAATAAAAAAAAACATAAACTCGATTTTAATATTTTAATTAATTATTCATAACTAAAAAAATAAATAAAATTAATTTCGATATAAAATGATTAAAAAATAAGTATTAAACTTCATTTCGATATTATCGAAAAATGGAAAAAATTATATCATAAAATATTTATAAAAAATTTATTCAGTTTTCTCGTGTTCGACAAACGTGTAACTTTTCAAAAAAAAAAAAAAAAGTTTTTCAAAAAAAATTGCAGAAAATTGAAAAAAAAAAAAAAAATTAAAAACCTTAAAACTTTCTCTTCACAGAGAAACGCTACCCAAAAAGTCATGATTATTGGTTCCTTCATTCATTTCATTATCAACTTTTCCACCCAAATTCGACAAACTTCGACAGAAATAAAATGCTCCTTTTTTGTTGTAATATTTTCTTAAACATGTCACGATCTTTGAAAAGTCGCGAAAAACTTTTGCGTCACATGAAGAAAATGCAACGTCCGTCGTCGTTGTAATGATTTTTCAATACTTTCTATATTTTTTTTGTATGTTTTCTTTAGGCGGAAAACTTTTTATAACAAAAAAAAAATCAGAAAGCCAATCTAAATATGTATAAACGTATATTTTCAGAATTATGTGCAAGGATATTGTTTTTTTTTTTTAAATAAAAGGACCTTAGACAGAAAATTAACATATATTAAAGGAAAAATCAAAAAGTATGGTAAATAATTGTGGAAAATCGTTGTATAGAAAAAGTGTTGATGATATGCAAACTCATTGAGTCAAAGTTTTGTCGATGTGCAATATAATAAATTTTTTCTACTGTGTCGTTCCGCGAAATAAATTTACGAAAGTGATTATTATTATGGTGATGAGATGAAGATATTCCAATTTATATACGAGACGTAGTCCCTGCTAACTTTTTTTCCTGTATGCTATTTTATTATACAAAATTAAAATACGAACCAATGAACTGCCTGATTGAATTTTTACTAAGATAATAGAAAAAAAAATTGGCTATTTTTTATAGTAAAAATTTGATACGATGGACAAAATACAATGTAATTTTGGAAATTTTGCCCTTATACGCTCCATAGGTTTATTGTACGCTGAAATCTGCATAAGTTTATAATGAATATTAAATTTAAAATTTCAAGTAAATTTCCTCTGCCGTTTTCAAAATGCTATTCGGAAGTTGCTTTTCGTTATGTTCTTTAATTTACAATTAAACACAAATATCAAAATGACACAAAGTGATTTGAAAACTTGCAAAACTATCAATCAAAATTGCCGGATAGTTGTTAAAAATACATTTTAGAATTAAGACAATGTTGTTCCTCTATGCGTAGACGTTCATTGTCTACATTTTGAAGTAAATAATAACGTAGACAAACAAATTTGGTGGACACTATGTCGACTATGGTGTAAGCAATGTAGACAATATCGACTTTGTGAGATCTGCGAATCGAAAAATTATAAGTTAATTGTTTAACCATTACGTGAAATTCTGTTTGGCTTTGGAATTTGCATTAGTAATTATTATAATAAAAAAAATTATTTAATATCGCAATATTTTAGTTATTTTATTTTAATTTAGAAAATCTTTTAGACATTGAATTTATTTTACATTGTCGACATTACGACACTGCGTACCTCTAAACAATGGAGTAGATAATATTGACTATTGTCTGCACATAAAAGTAAACGAGTAGAGAATAATGTAGTCTACATCACGTTGTCTACGTCGCACAATACTGCAATTTGGATATACTACCGAATTTTGTCCTACTCTCAGACTTACAAGAATTTATGATATTTTGATTATTATTTAGATCCAAATGCAAGTAGATGTAAAAATCAGAATTAATGAATTAATTTGTACCAAAAAATATGAATTTTCTGTAATTACCCTGTACATCCGATAATCATTTATGCTAAACATGTATTTGTATAGGATTTTTGGTTTAAGACTTCAAGGATTCAAAAAAAAAAAACTTTTTTCTTTTAAACTTTGAAAAATAATTTATTTGTCTTTAAAAAGGATATAATTTCATTATTTTATGAATTTTATATCCTGATGATGACCAAACAATCTTTAAAACAAGGAAAAATCAATGACTTTCATAAAGTTAATTAAAACTCAAAAAAAAAAAAAAAAAAAATCAATTTTTCTTTTGGCTTGTTATTTTTTTTATTTTTTTAATAAATTTTCTTTATTTTCTTTTAAATTTAATTTCCATTTTATATAATAATAGTAATTTTTTTTTTGTAATTTATTTATTTTTAATAATTCTATTAACTATAATTATATTTTGTAATACATTTTAATATTTTACATTTTAATTTTATACAAATTCTTAATAATTAATTTATAATTTTTTATAATTTAGTACGGTATTTTTTATAGTTTCCCATGAAGCTACAAAGTGCAAGAAATTATTTTAATTTATTTTTTTTTTCACTTTTTCTAATTAAATATTTTAAATGATTTTTTTTATAATTATTTTTTATAAATTTTCAATATTGCAATTTAATTTTTTTCATGGTTTTTGAGCTTTCGTAAGCTTTTAGTATTCAATATTTTTAGTGAAATTATTCATTTTCTTGGCATAAAAGCTCGTGTGAGTATTTTTTGTATAATTTTTTTTTTTTTTAATATTTTCCTGTATTTTCTTATAGTATTTTCAGATTAAATTACTTACTTATGAAAAAAAACAAAAATTAAATAAAAAGTACAAATTTTTAATTGGTAATATTATTTAAAACAATTCGGAAAATGTAGAAAATTATCTAGATGAAAATTAATTTAATCTGAAAATAATATACAATTTATAATAATTTTTACATAAAATTTGATTTTCTTAGTTTAAAGTACTATCGCTTTTCTATTTAAGCTAGCTTTTTTTAATTAATTTATGATAAATTGTTTTTCATTAATGTAATAATTCAACCTATCAATAATAATTTTAGTAATTTTAGTAATCCTGAAAAAATAAAATACTTACTTAAAAAAAATTAAAAAAAAATACTAGTAAATATTAGTAATTTAATATCATTTTTTTTGATAGTGTATAGTGTCACTTTAATCGCTAAAAATTTCATAAAACTTTATTTTCAAATGATCAAGAGTGTCTTAAAATAAGCTAATGTCTTCTCAGTGCACATACAGAGTGACGCTATGAGCAGTGCTGGAAGCTGTGCTGTAGTGTTGTTGTTGTTGCTTTTTATATAAAAATAAAACAGCTTCCATCTCCGCTTATAGCGTCACTCTGTACGTGCACTTAGTAATAGGACATTTAATTAATCTTGTAACCATTAATTATAATTCGTACAGTTCAAAAAGTAATTGTGGGGCTCCCAATAAACGCTGGCTTTAACATAGTAACTATGCCTATATATTTATTTAATACAAAAAGGCATTTAATTCTAAATTTCAGCAATGTTCAATGGCCTAGCAACAATTTCTTTCAGGCACAAAACGAAAATTAAGCCCATTTATAGTAATTTTTCTGCATAAAAGCAAAATGCATACGATTTAGTTATTTCAGACTTTCTTCTTTCGGTAAAGGAAATACATTACTGTGGACACAGCGGTCAGAACGCATCAGTAAAGTATATATTTTACTGATGGTTCAATAGCATGGACAACAAAACGCTCCGTATTTATACAGTTCAGTCAGTATAATAATATCTAAAACCGCTCGTATTCACAATCAAAGTGTTTTCAAATTAAATTCGGACAAAATACTTTATTTACTGATGCTCTTTTAATATAAATTAAATAAATCTGCATATAAATCGGATAAAAATCAAAAATCGGTGCTAATTATAAGCTAACAATATTTATTTGAAATTATGAAATATCAATAAAGAAAATTACTTGATATTTTCAATTAATTTTTTGAATATATCAGGAAAATCAATTGCAACAAAATATATTAATAATCATTTCAATATTTACAAACCTTTTTTCTTCATAGTTTTCTAATTATTTTTTTTTTTAACAATTTTTTGATATAATTTTTTATTTAATTTTAAAAAAATATTATCAAAAAATTTGAAAACCCTGAAACTTTAATTAATACTTTTATTTTTTTATATTTTAACTATATTTATAATAAATTTATTTTTCTTTGGCTTGGATTAAATATTTTAATTTTACATTTTTATTTTTATTTATTTTTTTAATTTAATTATTTTAATTTTAATTTTATACAAACGTAAATATAATAAATATATATCTATATTATAAATATTGTAATATAATTTTTTTGATATTTAATTAACGTTTTTCTTTTTTTATAAACTTTTGTATTACGAATTATCAAAGATATTAAATAATGTTTGTGTAAAATTGATAAAAATGATATTTCAGTAATTCAATAAATTATAATCACGCGAACTTGCTAACGTAGCGATAGCTCAATATTTGGAATTTGTTTTGTAAACGCTGTACAAAATTTCAATCATAGTGGATAACAATTGGACGACGGAGTAAGGAAACGAAGCCATGCATTCTCATGTGAAATTTCTCAATTTATGATATATATGATATATCGAATTTCGGAAACTTGAAGTACAATTTCATTCGAGCTAAATTTTCAAAATTTCTATTTTCAATTTTCATAACAAAAACCTCTTTATTACTTTCTTGTAAAATTATTATTAAATTACTTCAATGCATTACAATAATTTAGAAAATCTTTGATTGATCAATTACTTTACTACATTTTTGTATTTGAATTACATTAAATTATTTGATTAAAATTACTTACATAGCATAACGTAAAAAACATTACCTCATTTTATTATATTCATACTACACCTCTTCCAAGTGTAATTCAGAAACCGTCAATTGTAATTCAGAAAGCCTTAATGGTATTTAAAAAACGACAATATTTATTAACTCTATAATTTTATTAACGTTTAAGAATGGATTTTTTTTTAATTTACATAAAACAAAGACCCCAAACCAACGAAAAATAAACAATATTAAAAATTTACATAGAAGATAAGAAACTTATGGTTAATATTATTCTCAGTAAATTATTAAATTCAAGCATTCAGACTTTCAGCAGACGTTAAATTGCAGTTAACAACCGACAGGCATGTAGTTTGATGTACTTTACAGTGTTGCACAGCACCATCAGAATCACACCCAGTAATAGTATTTTTAACATCAACTATAATATTCTCCAAGTAGACTAATCTTTGTTCCATCATGCCAGTACCTGCAAAATTTTGAACCAAATATTCTCAATTACAATTGACGCTTTCTGAATTAAAATTGACTAATCTGAATTTTAATTGATGCTTTCTGAATTAAAGTTGGAAAAGGTGTAGAACTAATGTAATTGAAGTAATTTTAAGTAATGCATTGTGTTACAAAGTAATTGCAAAACTAAACTATACTCGATGAATGCATTCTTACTTCTTTGGGTATAATTTATTTCATTACTGAAATATCACGTACCCCGCACGTAGTTGGGCACATTTAATTGTAATTCAAATGTTGAAGTACATTTAATGATGATTTAGTAATGATACTTATTAAATGTACTGCATTACTCTTGTAATGCACATTATTTGATACCTCTGATATTTCTAATTTCTAATTTTATTTTTAATATTTATTTTTGTTTTTTATTATTTTAACATATAAAATTTTAATTTTATTTTTCTTGTTTAATTATTTTTGTTTAGGCATTTTCTTTTTAAATTTTTCAACAAAAATTATATTTTTATTTTTCTAATAAATATTTTTGTTGTATATTTTTAATATTTATTTATTTATTTATTATAAATAGCTAATTCTTTTTTTTTATTATTATTTTTTGTTATTTAATTTATTTTAGAGGCCGCGCAATGTTTTTTTTGTGTACTTCTTAAATATATTAACAAAAAAAAATTATGATTTCATTTTTTCGGTATATTAATTATTTTGTTTTTTATATTTAATTTTTAATGTAAAAAATATTTAAATAATAATTTACCAAATATTGATATTAATAATAAAAAATATCCAGAATTTGATAATAATTTAAAATTATTATTGATTTGATGTAATCTGATAGCATTTGAACTATCATCTTGTGATAAATTTGCGTATCCTTTCGAATTATCACCATTATTTGAATTTGTTGATTTCTGTTCAGATTTATCAATTTCATTTAAATGTGATGAGGATTGATGTTTAGTACCTGTAAACATTAAAAGAAATATTGATGAAAATGTCAAAATGATTACATTTCGTAAATAAAAATTAATAATTGAATTATATTAATTTCGAGCTATAGCTACAAAATAATAAGCTGAGTGACGCAAAAAAAAAATTAAGTTAAATTACCTTGTTTAGTTAAGATTATAGATTAGCTTGACAAAAAATTGACATGTTTAGTTATAATTTATTTCTGCATTACGTTTATATTTGACGGCTGTTAGTACAAATTTTGGAGGCTGTTAGTAGATTAACTAATTTTGGTTTTACAATTTATCCAGATTGTTACGGATTTCGACAAACCGAATCAAATTCCTTTAAAAGTGTGAGTAAAATGTATTCCTAATAAACGATCAGTTTTAGTATAATTTTTTTTTTGTATAATTGGTTTAACTCTAGTTTTAGTGTTCGGAAATACGAACCAATGACTTGATATTTCTAACTCTTCAATCTCCTGATAATATGTAAATATACTGGATTTGAAAATATATGATTTTCAGATTAAATTAGTCGCTTTTCAAATTGAAATGATCATTTTTCATACATTCCTAAACATTTGGCAAACATTTTTAATAATTTTTAAATAGAACTTTTCGAAGAAGTTGGTGATATTCCAAAATTAAAAGGTGGTAGGCTCACACTGGATTATGCTATCAGGCGATTATTCGCAAACGGCGACTAAATTCATGATTTACAAAATGATAATTTGTGCAATGTATAAAAAAATGGTCCTAAATCGGTAATTAATTGCAAAAATTAATTACTAACATGGTTTTAAATGAATTAGTTCCAGTGCACACCAGCCTATCAATTTTTGTTAAACCATAACCAATGCAACAAGAACGCATCACTGAAAGTATGATCAATAAAAGTGTTTAAAACTAATAATTGCCAAATTTCATAATTTAAGAAATCAACATGTTCTGAAAGAAAGACTGGGCTATGGAAATAGGCAGACTCGAAAATTCTGAAGAAAATTATATTCAGAGTCTAAAAAAACATAATTAACATAATCTAATTTATGCAATCAAAATTATGATGTAAATAATTTCCATTGTTATGTTTAATAATTTTCTTACCTCGATTATCCAATTGCCAATTATTTACAGATGATGTTGTGAAACCATACGTTTTAGTAATTGTTGTTGTTTCTCTACGTTGTGTAGTCGTTGTCGGTGGTGGTAATGTTGTTGGCGGACTTTTAGCTACGTGTGAGTGCAGTTGTTAGTAAAGCCACACAAGGAAAAAATAAATAAAAAATAGAAAACACAACGAAAAAGAAAACCAATTTGTTTTGTTATTAAATTAATAATTATTATTTATAAAATATAACAAATAAATTTTCGAAATGTTAAAAAATACGAAATCAAAATATTATAATAAATTTCAGTTTTTAAGTAGAATTATTTTAATAAGTTTTCACACATTCAAAAAGAAACACCACAAAATTCAAATAAATTATTCCTTTTTTTGAACGAGGTGTAATTTTCATGAAATTTAATAATCATCAAAATATACACAAATTTCATGTTTTTTTTTACGTTATGCTTTAAGGATTTTTATCATTTGTGAAAAGATTTTTGCTATTTTCCATTTAATTGGTAAAGAAGGTTTTCATTAATAAAAGCTCCCGGTTTTATGAATTTTCAAGGATAAAATTTTAAATTCAATTTATCAGAATTCATAATGATCAAAGTCTCTGTTTTAGATATAATTTATTAAAAACAAAGAGTTTTTGATTTACAAGTAAATTGTTAAATAAATTAAATTTATATTATCGTAAAAATATTAATTTCGTCATACGACTTTTTGTAAATCTGAGGGGAAATAATGTATGCAATGTTTTTTTAAACTTTAGGAAGGAATATTAAAAAATGTTCTTGAATTATGTTCTAATTTATCTATTTTTATAGTGGGAAAACTTCTATATTAACGTAATGCAAGTTTAACGTAACTCTAAAACTGAATTTCGTTACACAAAATCTAACACTATACAAAAAATATTCACCTTTCAGTTACATTGTTCTAATTTTACTAGTAAATTTCAAATTTATAATTATGTCAATATGACTTTTTAAAAAATTTACTTTTGTTTGAATAATTGGAAGAAAACTATATTGTAAAATGAGATTACGTATTGATTTTGTGGAAAGGAAAACATACAAAAGCAATATTTATGAAATATAAATAAATTATCAATATTGTAACACTAACTATACATAAAAATATTCCGTTTCATTAATTAGGAATTAAATTTACCAAAATTAACTATTCTTAAATATTGCAGACAAACTCCTTTTTATAATTCACATCAAAAATTACATATTACATAAAAATTCAAAGATTCTAAATAAAATAACAATCAAATAAAAAGATTTTTATTTTTATTATATAGAACACATCCTTTTATGTAAATTGTATTTAACGTATACAATAATTTATTTTAAATAAACCATGAAAAAAGGATATGAACAAAATATAAAGATGAAAATTTTATATATAGTTTTAAATAAAAAAAAACCTTTTAAATTCCATTAGCTAGATTTTCCATTAACGCAGTCAACATTCAAAACGACAGGATATGTTATAAGGACTAAATAAAAAAAAACCTTTACTTGTCTATATAATATACCATAATCCTAATGCATAACGAATGATAGATGCAAAGGAGGGTGAAAATATCAGAAAAATATAATTCATTGAATAAACCACAATTTGTCCTCTCTCTTCTATACATTTCCTATTTCTAGAATTATATGTTTAAATCATTATTTTCGCATACAGACAACGTAGAGAAAGTAAGTGCAAAAAAATTATTACTATTTTTTTTCATATATACATATTTATATTATTTATAACCAATTTTTTATATGTCCTAATGATGCACATAATATGCATTGACATCATGAATGTAGGATAAGTTTCATATATCAGAGTAATCAAATAAAGAAGAAATTCATTTGACAACTTTTTACTTTTAAGAGGGTTAAATATGATTTTATATGGATTTTATCAAGGATAATTATTTTAATTTATATAATTAAATATTAATTTGATAGCCAATTAAGTTTTAGTTTTTTAATTTTATTTTTATCTTTTTGACTTTAAATTTACTGAAAATTTAAATGAAATTTTTATTTATTAAAATTAAAGATATAATCAACAAAATTGGAGGACATTTGATTTAATAAGAAATTTTTGGTTGCAACTTAGCTTTGAACTGAGGCTGGTTAGAGTTAAAATTTGGTCAGGAAAAAGTTCAGTTCAGACCAGTATCTGAGAGTTGTAGTCGAATCGCTGAAGTAGATTAAAAGTTGAACACTTTTATTTACTATAGACGCTCGCAAGTGCTACAGTGAAGTTTTACAATTAATTATTTTCATCTTATTAAATCTATTTCGCGAATATCTCTAGAAAATGTATAAATACAACTTAAGGTTGGGCTACATAAGTTTCTATCAGTTCAGTTCAGTTTTAATTTGATTCCATTCGATTCGACTGGTTAAGTAGACTGAACACATAGCTATCGATTGCAATCGATTAAATCATAAACTATTTTGTTGTTTTTTTTTTTGAAACTATCAAATTTCATTCTTCTTGGGATTCGCAATCGTTCCAAACTCTTTTGATTCGATTCGTTCCGATGTGTCCACTCAATCGATATGATGTGTCCACGTAAAATTTGAACTTTACTGAACGAATCGAAAATGAACCGATCGAAACTATGTAGCCCAAACTTAATTATTTATTAAATTATATAAATTCATAGTTAAGGATATTTAAGAAATTGATTTCTGATAAATTCTATATAGCTACAATTTTCGTTTAGACTAATTTATAGATTTACGAATTGTGGCAAATTTTAGCTAGTTTAGAATAAATTTATGTAATAAATATTATACTTGCACAAGTTTAAAAGTAAGCTTCTACTTCTGCTAATATTCATTGATATTTTGAAAGTTCCGACTTCGAAATTTCGTACATAAATGTTAATTTTATTCAGAATACATAAAGTTTTCTAGACAAAACTATATAGAAAGTGTAGCAATAATAACAACGACATAGTTTTTTAAACTTAAGGTATCTAATTAACCTGGATTATTTAGATCACCGGAAGTCAAATGTAAAATAATCCAGAAAAAAATTTTTTAATAATCTTTTTCGTTCATAATACAAAATACAAAAATCATAATAATTTCATTAAAATTGATTACATTATTTTACAATTTACAATTTCCAAACTGAAAAAGTAAAAATTTTCCAATAAATCTTCCTTAAAACATTTATCGCCTTTAACAAAAATCTACCAAAAATTTTCTCTACGACAAAAATATCCTTTTTTTCATTATCTCTATATATCTTTGTACAATAAAATCTTTAATCCTTTAGATAGTGATAAGTTGTATATCAACTACTTAAGATTTCTAAATGAATGAACCAAAGGAATTTAAAGATTTTGTGGGGGAAAACAGAAAATGTTATATAGGACCCAATTATCAACTGCATTTAGTAAGAAAAAAAAAATTCTTTTAGCTATATCATCTGCAACTAAATTATATATCCTAAAGAACTTCAATTTCCTGTTTCTTCTTCCTCTTTACTATAAATAATGTTTGTCCTTTTTACTCTCCTTTTATTCAATTAATTCTTTCCATTTTACTATGTGTGTATGTAAAAGTGTCCTAGCATCAAGACTTAATTTTCTCACTTTGATTTTTTTTTTTTTCGTTTTATAAAGACGATTCAGAGGACATTGAATAAATACCCCAAGGATATAATAAAAAAAACACACTTCTACACAAAAACTAAATACTAAGTCACAATGATGATGGTAATAAAGAAATCCAAAATGAATCATTTCAAAGGAGCAAACAAATAATAACAACAACAACAAAAAAACAACGATGCAATTTAACTAGAACAGCAAAATACTTGAACACTAAATACATTAAATTTGTGTGTCGCAAAGTATAAAAGCTATAAATCCTTTGGAATTGTCTTCAATATAAACTAACAAAAAAAAGAAATAACTGGAAGAAGACAATTTTCTAGATATAAATAACATCATACCATCACATCTACTACTAAACAATTCTAATTTAAATTGTTCTGAAAAAGTCAATGGATTTTAAGGATCACCCACCTATTTTTTTTAGTGGCAGACAAGAAGAAACTACTAAGTTTCGTCGTCTTATATTTGTTTTATTTTGTCTGAATATAAAGATGAAAAAAAAACAGAGAAAATTCGATAAATAATCGTATTCATTGAACTTCCCCTTTATGCAATAATTCAATATTTATACAAAATAAAACTTCATGGAGAGGACTTGAAAATGTTTTTTTTTAAGAATACACTGACATAAAGTATAGTATAAATAATTTAGATCTGGGAAATCACGGCTATTCGGAAAGCGACGACGGAAATAGCTTTGCATTCGAGAAACTGCTAACTCAACAAGCATTACAAAACTTGTTCAAAAACAAGAATGTAGAGCTATGCTTGGTATTGGGACACTGTAACATTAAGGGTAACGAAGAGGCAGATGAACCCGCTAGAAGAGGATCAAACCTCTAGCAGGCACCCTTCCAACAGATTGTAATCACTAAAGAATATTATGGATAATAAAACTTAGCGCAGTCAAAAAAGCGCTGGAAGGAGTTATACACATGCTCAGCAACTAAACTTATGTAGGGTACCTACAAAGAGAAAAAAACGACAGCGCTAATCACCCTACCGCGCTCGGAATAGAAGATCGGCAAGCATGTGCGAAGGCAGGAACTAATCGTAATTGATCTATACAGAAACTGCGGCCATCTAGGCAAGTATAAACCCTAGAGCACCTCCTATGCTACTGCCCGGCACTCGCTAGACGTAGAGGCCGTATTCTGGGAGAGACCTACTACCTAACCGAGTTGATACCGAATTTTAAAAACTATTTCAATATTGCGATAGTTTTGTTAAATCCTTCCAATTGTATTGCGTCTGTAAGCGAATCGCTACAAAACTATAACAGTTTAATGTTCATATTAACAAATAAATAAATAAATTAGCAAAATAAAACCGATCTCTAAAAATGGATGGATATTATTGACAACTAAACCGTAAATGCGATGTTAGCTGATCAATTTGACGTTATTAGCTAAAATTCTACAGACCTAAATAAAAAGGGAAATTTTAAATTAAAAACCAGATGAAATACTAAAATAATTTCATGACTATTAATTTTATTTTCTTGGCTAATAAATGCTTCTGTAATTTCTGATGTGCCTTTATTTGAGCTATTTTCTTAAGTAGACTATTTTAACATTCCAATTGCAAAATGTACCAATATTTCATTTCACTGTGTCGACAATAATCTTATATTGTGACACTTTTAGATGGATTGCTATGCTATTAACTACACAAAAACAGATTGAATACGTACATAAATAGCTTTAAATATTTCCTGAATGCATTTCCTTTTTCAAACAAAAAAATAACAAAAACAACAACATCAGAACCATCGAATTTAGGACATTTTTATTTTGAATTTGAATTACGATTATTGCATTTATAAGGATATAACACAAAATAAATTAATTTATCCTTACAGAAAATGTTTCACTAGTCTACTAAATAATTCAAAAGATTTAAGAAAATTGTTTAAATAATTATGAAATTTCTACAATAATGCAGAATATAAAAAATCATAACAAAAAAAAAAAAATGGAAGATGAAGAATATAATAAATGATCACCTTTGATAAAAATCAAGGATTATCTTTAAAAATGGCATTGTTTTATAGATAAATTTTTATTTCATCTTGTGGGGAATTTTTTTTTTATTATCATCTGTTTTTCAAAATTAATTTTACTTACTGTATAACTTAATGGAGCCATCCATTTCACCACGAGGATTTTTGGCGACACATTTATAAATTCCATAATCACTTTTTTGGACATTGGTAATCGTTAGCCTCATTGTTGCTTTATACGTTGGATTGCCAGGAATTGTTTCCGGTCTATAATTTTGTTTTGTTGATTGGTGGAAATATAAAAATTATATAAAAAAAAAAAAAAAAAGTTATTGAAAAATTATTTCTAGAATTTTTTATTTTAAAAAGAATTAGAACTTTTATAAACATTTATTCATTATCTTATATTGCTATAATTAAGTAGAAGCTAATTTATTTGAATAGTTTAGAAATTGTAGTTTTTATGATGAATTACTGTCACAAAAAAATATTTGGAACTTTATTAGTAATTAGGTGTTCGGGTGTATATGAATGGAAAATATTTTAGGGAATAGTAGATTTTCAGTTGAAGAAACCTGAATAACAACATTATCATTAGGCTAGATAAGGCTGTAATATCTGCAAAGCCTCACTTAAACATTCAATACATTTCTAACTTATACTTCGAATGGCGCTACGATCTAAATCGAACCTTGTCCTCCTCAAATATAGAGGTTTTGTCATTTCACTGCAAATTCATTTATTTATTGCTGTACGCCTTTACCAAGAAATTTTACTTCTTTTCTACTTCTGAGTAAATTGATACCCAAAGAATTCCCTTTTTAATCGAGTGTCGAAAATTGATACAGAATGGTTCAAAGCTTTCTACTTACTCAAAATATCTTATAAGAATATTTAAATCTCGGAAGTGGACCATCGTTATTAATTTATTCGTAAATCGAAATTGAATGTAATGAGAATGAACGAAACAGCAGAATTGATTACGTATAAATAGTGATAAAAATGTACACGACACTGTAGATGATAAATAATGGGGGAGGGGGAGTTTATGTGCTTCGAATATAATAAGAATAAGATATAAAAATCGTATCATATAAATTAATTAAGGAGTCGCTCCATTAATTTTTTAAAAAGTATTTGTGAAATTTAAAAAGCTAACCTAAAAAAATTATGAAGAAGAGAATGCGATAAAATGTATAGAAAAATGTCAAAAATTAATTTAAATTAGAAATTGGAACACTTTTTTCAGTTTATGAACAGCTTAAACAAATGTGTTCCGAAATTTCACGGTCATATACAGTTTTTTAGTATTTTGCATCCTTTTATCACAAAAAAAAAAAATTAGTAACACTTTTTGAAAAGAATATTGGAAAGGCCTCTTTATATAATAATAATTGAGTTTAATTTTCTTTAAAAATTAAGTAATAAAACAGCCTATCCCAGATAACAAAGAAGATTTATATTCAATAAAATTTTATTCAACTTTTACCTATAATAGTTCAAGTTTAATAACTCATTCTAGGAGTATTTTGTCAATTTAACAATGTTCAATTATTCAGTCCAAAAACATTGTTGTATCTGAATTAATATAATAATCAGAAATGATTACAAAGGATAATAACATATTATTGCAACATTTTTATTTTAAATAAAACTGTTCAAAAACTTCATTATTTTTTTTATATTTACTATACAATTTTAATATGAAATATTTTTTATTAGGTTTTTCAATGGTCGTAACTTCGTTTTTTGATATCTCTATATATTATAAGTTGTTGGAATATAATTATAGTCCTTAAAATTTAAAGAAAGCAAAAAAAAATATATATATATACTCAATATTATATTCTACTTCAATAATACCAGCAATAACCAAAATGTAATTTTTCATTCCCTTAATGGACATTTTATCTTCAACAATCCGACTTTAAGTATTAAAAAAAATGTATATAACTATATTTTTTTATAGACTTTTATAACAAATATAAATAAATCTATATTTATATACAACATTTTAAGGATTATATAATTTATTATTATTTCATACTATATACTCATACTACGTAACATATATACAGAAAATTATATTATCCTTGATATATTCCTTGCAGAATATAAAATAATAAAGGCAAAAAAAATAATTGTTATAATTGTAAAAATTGTATGAAAATAATAGTTTATTATGTTGCAATTTATATTTTTTTTTTTCAAGAATTGCATCATTAAAGATTAACCCATAATAAAAAAAATATGAAACTTACTTGTATTTTATTGAATCTGTAATCATTTGATCATTTTCTCGTGTCCAATAATTTAAAGATGTTGGATTTGCTTCAATATAACATTCAAGTGTTATACTATAATCTATAGCAACACCAACTAACTGATGTGGTACCCAAACCATTGGTGCAACTATATAACAACAAAAAGAATTAATTACTTTCAAGAAACATAGAGAACTTAATGCTATAGATCTTAAGTAAAGTGTAAATTAATATTTTAGAATTATACATAATAAATTTTTGAAATTGAAGTGTAAAATATTCAGATTTATATAGAAGATCAAAATAACAAAATAATAATTATTATTAAATTTACACATTATTATTATGATAAATGTGTAATTGGAGTAATAAATGTTAAAATCATATATATGTAAAATAAGTAATTATGTTTAAGAAGTTAATATTTCATATTGTGTTTCATATAGTTTTAGAAATTTATACAATTATTATTCTAATTACAAGGATAATTATAATTGAATTCTTAAAGTTATTTAAATTTTATATAAATACTTACAATCAACATTTACTTTAATCATTTTTGATACACTTGGTGGTATACCATTTGTTGCTATACAAAGATATGCTCCCATATCTAATCGTGAAATTTTTTCTAATTCTAATACTTCACTTTCCCATTCGATTACTAAATAATAGAAAATAAATTTTAAAAAAAAATTGTTAAATCTGTTCAATAATTACGAGAAATAATGAAAATATAATTGGAAAATATTTATCTTATTAAAGCTATCTAAGAATTTAAAAGGTTAAAATGAAAATTGTTTGCTCCGTCCTCGTCATCAAACATAATTATTATATTGTAATGTAATTGAAGTAAATTTAATATATTTGATATATAACACACTACCCACTTCCAAACTAAATATTTAGTATTTCAAATACTTTATAATGTTAACTAATTTGATATTATAGTTTTATTAGTGTCTAGTAATTGATTTAACTTTAGATAATTCGAAATAACTGAGAAGTAATTAAAAGCAATGTTAAATAATTTAAGAATTTATAGAAATGTATTTCAATTACTAAAAATTTAAACAGCAAATAATAAACTTCAGAAATAATTCCCAACAGATTTGAACAGATCCGAACTTTTCGTATGTCAAATTATAATATTCTCATATAACGATTCAATCGATTGCTTTATAAGATGTTCGGTGACACTGGCCTATTCAAAAATGAATTTGGCTGGATATGCTACATTTAGGAAGCACATAAGAATAAAATATAAAAATTCTGAATGTCAGGAAAATTTGGAAATTACAATTATTTGTAAAATCAATTAATACAATAAAATATAAAAAGAATTTATTACTTTATGTTAGAACCAGAATGACGCGGCAAGCTCTCGCGTCGCGTTTGACAACAACGCTTCAAAAGTAGAATGTATAGGCATATATGAAATTGCCCACAATGAAGCGTCGCGTTGATGCGGCAATTTTGCCGCGACGCTTGAGTAGACCTACTTTCTACTTTTGCCGCTTGCCGCGTATAAATTTTAATTTCCAATGTGTCAATAAATTTATTTATCAAAATTTTTTAAATTCTATCATTTCAATTAATATTGTTTACAATTATTTTAATTTATAATGACATAATATCCATAGATATTAGAATTTATTTAATTTTTTTCCATTAAATAAATTGTTTACAATTTTTTCAATGTGGTTTGAAAAAAAATTATTGCGTCGCTTTTGACTTTATACGCTTCAAAATTCGAAATTTCAAAAGCGACGCGACATTTTGCCGCGTCATTCTGGGTCAGGCATTATCAAGTATGCGTTATAAAATTATATTTCACAAATGATTTATTTATTGAAAGGAGAAACTAAATATAAACTTATTTACTATAAGTTATTTTGTTCAAGGGTTTGACAACCAAACATTACACAAATATATTTAATATCAAATTTAAACGAAACTCTGACAAAAGTGGAAATTGAAAATAATTTTCAATTACATCCTTAAAAAATCTTCTTAATTACAGAACAAAATAAAAATTTCAATTCTAAGAAAAAATGTTATACCTTCTTTTTCCTTATTAATTTTAATTTTTTTGCCATCATCACGTTTCCATTTAATTGACGGTTCTGGACTACCACTTGCCCTACAACGCATTGTTATATTTTCACCTTCTCTTGCAATTAAATCACTTGATGTCAGGGCATCATCAATGTTTGGTGGAACTGTAAGAAATATAAAAATTAAATTTATATATTGTAAAAATTTAATAATAATATAATGAATTTTATCTATAATAAATTTATTTATGATATGGAATCTACTCTACTTATTTCATTATATAAAAATATAGGTCAATATTTAATCAAAATCTTATCTATATAAATTAAACAGAATTGATTATATCCTTTTGACAATATTGTCTGCTAAACAACAAATAGTAATATTTTTTTTGTTGGATGCCAAAAATAAACAAATTTTTAGTATCGAACTGGGAATTACAAAAATATACTGGATGCATATATGTAAAATGCATTGAATTGTTACCTAATAAATAAATACAGTGTGATTTAAAAATTTCTTGTTATAAATTCAAATTTTTAAATAAATAGCATGAAAGCTATGGAATTTAAAGTATAATTAAAGTACAGATGGGCTTACAACTAGACAAATTCCAAACTGTCATCTAACTAGTTTAATTATAATTTTATAAGGTCAATTCTCTATTCTTTATCTGTAGTATTATAAACCCAATGAAATTTAGAATGGAAATCTTGAATTTATATTCATTTTGAACCTTTTATCGTACTGGACTTAGAAGACTTTATCATAAAGATTTTTTTTACTAATTTTAGCATTACAACATCCTCAGGAAATGCATCATCCTGTATTTATAAAAAAAAAAATTAAATTCTCACAATATTTCGATCAAGGACATTTGTTTACAGTTTGTCTAACCAAGAGAATCAGAAGTCTTTGATTTATATTTTAGTAATTCTATTTTTCTCGTTATGCTATTTCAATATTTTGTTTGTGACCATTTTAATAGATACAGAGCTACATATATATAAAATATGTATCGGGATTCAGGAATACCACAAAATGATGAAAAGGATTTTATAGTCTTTTCTATATTATAGAAAATATACAATTTTATTTCTTCTATATATTACGATAAATAGTATAAAAGTTTTATTTTAGCTATGAGAGGTTTGGCAATTGTATAGTCATTTTTTTTTCTATATAAAATTGGGAATAAAAATAGTTTTCGTATTAAGTATTTATAGTAATTCCACTTACGAGAAATGTTAAATTTAAATGTTGTATATATATATAGAAACAACTAACACATCCCATATGATCCTTTTTTCGACAAACGACAAGTGTTTTGTATACATGTTTTTTGTATTTAACAGGACAAAGTTTTCAGTAAATTGTTTAAAAAGTTGTTTTCCTTAAACAGGTACAGAAATAAATTTCATAGAAAAGTTTCAAATTATAAATTATTAATCAACAAATTTTAATAAAATAATTAATTTCATTATTACTGCATCAAAATTGATAAGGGAATTTCAAAACAACAAAAATTTTGGTTATATAACTATGTCGAAAATGGAATATATTAAAAAAAAAAGACTTTTGACAGACTAACTTGTAAGGCTTATTATTGTTAGTTGACAGGATTGTATTAAAAATTATTAGAAACCGATTTTTTAACTATCTATAGCACTCTAAAGTTATGTACAAAAACCGATTTTCAAAAAAAATCGATACATTATGTGGTCATGTCTCCGCTGATGGAACTGGAGTCTGAAAAATATCGAAATATATTGTAGTTTGAAAAAACTGTTAGATTACTATTGGACAGAGTTGTTAAGTAATGCATTATATTCGTACTGCATTAGCGAAGCATTATCGCATTTCCAAATAATTCAAGTTGAATTAATTTACTGCATTACTTTTAATTACGTACTTAATTATTTTCATTACTTATTACAGTACTGGTAATAGAGAATTGCATTGCCTCAAAAGTAATGAAATTTTTGAATTATTCTACTGCATTACAAATACTTCACATTTTTATGGTGAAGTATTTTGACGTATATTGAAGTACTTTTATTTTATTTAAGTTTTTTTTTCAGTGAACATAATGAATTTTGAATGTACGCTATTATTTTGCACACCACTGTAAATATTAAATACAAATACCATAACATTATTAATTTCATTAATTTTACTTCAAAACAATTCCCAGTACTTGAAAGTAATGTACGATACTTCATTGAAGTATCAAATACTTAATTTAAATTCAGAATTACTTTTTTAGAAAATAATGCAATATATTTCAGCATTACTCGGTAATAATAATGCATTATTTAACAACTCTGGTTAGGAGTACTATATAAATCTATTGATCGAAAATCTAGACATTAATTATTGTTTTTGTCAGCTTAATTTTGAAAAACTTTTGCATTAAAACAGTAAATAGCACAGAAAAAAAAGGATCAGAAAAGTTAAAGGATATAATTGATGTGTTATTGTATAAATTATTTACCATTATATATATAATATCCTTATAATGGAAATGAAACTTTTTCCAAATAAAATTATATTGTTAATAATAATTGCACCCAAAAAAAGAAAAATCTCAAATTTACTATACGAAAAATGTTTTTCTATGCTTTTAATTTTATAACTTGTTAAGAGATTCTTTTTTTTTTTTTTTTTGATAAATTTTGCCTATATATATTTATATAAATTTATTTAGTTCTTTTTGTTTTTGTAAGGATATACCGAATATCCTTAATGCAAAACCATTACAAGTAATAAATTTATCTCATATGAAGAAAATAATATAAAAATTTTATACTAAAATCCTTAAAGCTAAAAATTATCTAGGGAATTTTCTATGCTATTTCAATGATAAAGTTTTTGTTGATTTAGGGATTTTGTAATAATGTATAAAGAAAATATATTATGTCATTAATTGTCATCAACTATAAAAGAAATTATGATAATTTTGTGCGTAAATTAATGCGTAACAAAAATATATTTGACATTGTTTTCAAAGTTTCTATTTATAAAGATTTTTTGAAGAAGGATTGTAAATTATCAGCAAGCAAATCATTAAATTTAGATAATAATTAATGTTATTGTATTATAGTAAATTTTAACTAATAAAAATTAGTCTTAAGGGAAAAGGATTAAAGTAAATTATTTAAAATTTATCATAAATATAGTTTTTTAGTGCGTTTAATTTATTTTGCTGACTCAATTATGCGATTTTGTTTACCATAAAAATTAGTTTCAAACAATTACTAATTTAAGTTTTTGGTTACCAAACAAAATCACAAAGATATCAAGGATTCTGTTTTACAAATAACAATCTTATATAAAATTCCTCGAAATTAGCAAAATTCCTTGAGATTTATCAGGTACTTTTGGAAATAAGTAACAAAGTTAGAAGAGGCCATAAAGTTCAAAGAGTTATAAATTAAAATATAATAGAGGAATGTGAAATTTGTCAAAATTTAAAATTAAAAAAATACATTTAACGTCAAAAACTACTTTTAGACTTCTTGACACTATATAAAAAAACGGCGCTAATTAGGGGTACCATATAACTCATAGTTTTCATCAGTGTTTTTTTAATTAACAGTACGTTTGTAAAAACTGTACTTTATTTAATAATTTCACACCTTTTAAGACATATCCTATAATGTATTTTATAGAATCGAGATTTTGATAGAGACCCACTGAAACTGCCGACCTTTTTTTAATTTTTCCGTAAAGCATAAAACTACCTCTCTCCACATAATCGGGAAATTCAACTTGAAAGTATCGATTCCTTTGAATACAGGCATCAGTATGAAGTCTATATTAACTGTTCAAGTTTCATTATAATCTGACGAGCTGTTCCAGAAGATGTTGCTGCGCACATGCAAATTTCACATATGAGACGCGTACGCGTTGTTATTTTGTATTGCATTTGTGGAATCAGTATTACCCAAATTCATTTTTTTCCACCATTAAGTTCAATGCATCACTCATAGTTATTCTAACTATTCGTAATTATACAAAATATAGAAAAATAATAAAATTTCTTATTCATACGACAAATAATATTTAAAAATTTGAAAAATTTACAATAAATTAACTTGCTTTGTAATAAAATTATGACAAACAAAATAATTTAGTTTCTTGACATATTCACACACAGATTAGTAATTAAAAAAAAAAATGATTTGTTTTTGTGAACGAATTGAATAATTTAATTATTTTACTTAAATTTATTTTTAAATATTTGAAATATTTTTAATTTTTAATATTTTTTTTTTTTACAAAGTGTGTTAATTTAATGTACATTTTTAATTATTGCTTGTCGTGTTTTTACATATACAATTTTAATTATTGCTTGTCGTGTGAATAAGATATTTTAATATTTTAAATTTTTGTAATAAAATTAAATCATTACTTAAAATTTTACATCATTTTTTCTTAATCTCATTCAAATCAGATAATAATTACTATGCTCTTCTAGAACTTATAAAATTTTAATTGGAAATTTTACAATTGACCCCCTAAGCTACTGATCTCTAACTGGGTAGGCTTCTGCACAAACATGATGCCAACCTATGTAGCAAATTTCAGTCAAATCTGAGATTTAATTTTTTTTATAATTCTAAAATGGTCCCACTAAAAGTATAAGTCCCATCTTGTACGCGCGAATCTGGATGAGGTCGGTATGAACTTATATGTCAATCTGATTAACAAATTAATCATTACAATCGTTACAATCTGATTAACAAATTAATTTTATTATTAAAATATTACGAGGAGTTAGAATAACTATGAGTGTTCCATTGGAACAAAGTAAAATTGGCTGAAAAAAAAATCCTTGGCGTTTTGGAGCTCAAGGAGTCCGAAAAATTAATTTAAAAAAAGTGTCAATTTTATTTAAATCCAATTTTTTTAAATTCAAGTCCAATGCAACACTCATAGTTATTCAAACTCCTCGTAATATTTTAATAATAAAATTAATAAAAAGAGGCTCTATAAATAAGCATTATTTATAGAGCAAACCTCTATAAATAAATAATAATAAAAAATAAGTTAAGTAAATAATTAAAATTCAGCTACCAGACAACAACATCTGCCGGCATTTCGGAACCAGTCTGATTACTATAATAATTATATTCACAATTTACTAATCTAACCAGTCTGATAATTAATAACAAGTAATCAGGTAATCAATGTACAATTCATTACTGATTACTTGATAATTTTAAATCAAATCCATTATTTGTACAGCAGCTGTTAAATTTTATCAATTATTTATTTTTCTGTATACCTGTTACTATACCTCTTCAAAATTTATCTCTCTTTTAAAATAAAATAAAAATTTAGTCTTGTTTTGGGAACGCTAGTGTTAAGAAGTTCATATATAAAGAAAAATGTTATTTTTATCATTATTAACGTTTATCGTAATTACATCAAAATTCATCGTACATTCACAAATTGTTCAGATACCAAATGGCAAAATTGAAGGTTCATATAATGGAATTTATTATTCATTTCGTGGTATACCATACGCTGAACCTCCAATTAATTCATTAAGATTCAAACCACCTCAACCATATATACGGACTTGGGGTGACAAAATCCGTGATTGCCGAAATAAATCAAAAAGTTGTTTAAGATGGGAACCAACAACATCAACAAATAATAAAGACAACGATAATTCTGATTATTTAATTGGTGATGAAGATTGTCTATATTTAAATATTTATACACCAGAAATTCGTAAAACTGAAAAATCATATCCAGTAATTCTTTATATTCATGGTGGCGGATTTACACAATCATCTGCAGATGCCTTTAATGAATACCGTTTAATGAAACGACAAAGTATGATTTTCGTTACATTCAATTATCGTCTTGGTCCATTAGGATTTTTAAGTACCGGTGATACAGAAATTTCTGGTAATATGGGTTTAAAGGATCAACAATTAGCTATGCAATGGATTAAATATAATATACATTTATTTAATGGTAATCCAAATGAAATAGTTTTATTGGGTTGGTCAGCTGGTGGTATGAGTGTACATTATCATATGGCAAATAAAAAAACAAAATATTTAATAAATGCAGCTATATCAATGAGTGGTAATGGCTTCTTAACATATGCTTTATCACAAAATCCACTTGAAAATACAAAAATTTTAGCGAAATTTTTAAATTGTTCAAATACAAATGATACAAAAGAAATTCGAATTTGCTTACAGAATCATACATCTGAAAATATTGTCAGAACTATGAAATATTTTAAATCATTTATAAATAATCGTTTTCGTGTTTTTGTACCAGTTATTGAATCAAATCTAGTACAAAATCCATTTATATCAAATGATTTAGATGAATTATATTATTATGGTAAAAATATATCAAATATACCATGGTTAATATCATATGCAATGAATGACACAGCTGTTCTGGCTGCAAATTTATTTAAAAAAAATATCCATAATAAATTGGAGAATTTCGAAATATATAAAGATAATTTTAATTATTTAACACCAATTTTATTATTCTACTATGACAGTATACGAAATGAAAATGAACAATTGAAAAAAACGAATGATTTAAAAAAACAATATGAAATTTTTGAATTAAACAAATCATCAGATTGGAAAGAAAATTATAATAAAATTGTGAAAATGTTTACATATGAAATTATGATTAAATCAATTCAGAAAACTATTAATTTACATCGACATTATGGTGATATTTATGCATATGTTTATAATTATCAGCCACCATTTGGTTTTGGTAATATTGTAGCTAATCGAACTGATGTTAATTTTGGTAAATAATATAAAATTAATTATTAACCCAATTATCAATTTTCTAAATTTTTATATTTTATATAGGTTCAGTTCATGGTGATGATATTTGTGTAATTTTAGAATGTCCTTCTAGACAAAATTATCCATTAACAGATACTGAAGAAATTATATCAGAAAATTTTATGAATTTATTGGAGAGTTTTGCTAAAACAAGGTAAAAATATTGGATAAATAATATTATCAAGAAATTTATTAAATTATTTTTGTTTTAATTTCATCAGGATACCAAATTATAATGGTTACAATTTACCAAAAATTTTACCAACCGATGATTATTTTAAAATTCTGCAAATAACTGGATGAATATTTCTAATATGAATAGAAAATCAGAGTGAAATCTTTGACCATTTAAATATTTTTATCGAAAATTTATTATTAATAAAAAGAAACTTATTAAAATTATTAAAAAGTTTAAGTCTGCATTTTTCTTTACTAATCGATATAAATAAAGTTTTCAGAGTTCTTTGATAATAGTTTAGCGAATAGTTTTGTCTAACATCAATAAAAATCAGACAAAAATAAATAAAAAAATTAAATCAACTGGAAAATATGAAAATATTACCATAAAAACAAAGCCAATCAAAAAAATATGGTAAGAACAATTCATTTTACAACCTAAAGAAAAGATTTGTGTACACGGAAAGAAACAACTAAGTAGATTTTGACAAGATAACTTAAAAATGACCTTTATACCAAATATTACATGTAAATAGTTTGAAAATTTTGAAAACGACAATCCAATCGTAAAACTGAAATTTCTACCATCACTTTTAATATTCTTACCAGTGTATAAGAATATAAAACAAATTTTATTTAAAGACGTCAAATTATTTATTGTTGACCTGTTTCAAATTGATGCCGTGTTAATGATTAGCATTTGCTATTCCACAATCCAAAAAACGTATTCGATCGTAAATTTCTAAAGCGTGTTTGAAACGTTTTTACAAGTATAAAACAGAATTTGTTGGCTCCACAACTACACATAAAAGAAAATAAATAGTTAGAAATTGTTTTTAGGTGAAACTGTTTAATGTCATAGGTTGTGGCATCAGTTTTTCTGGTATTCAAAAAAAATTTTGTTCACGGATTGTCTTCGAAAAGATAAAAAAAATTGTATACCTGTTTTACAGAAGAAAAAATAATGCAGAAGCTCAGAAAATTATTTAGAAAATGACCAAAGTCCACAAATTTAAGTACAAATTATTTGATGATTCACCGTATTCACCAGATTTGGATTTTTCGGATGACCATTATATGACCGAATCTGAAAATAAGCATTTCAGGAAAGCGTTTTTCTGCTAACCATGAAGTAATTGATCTTGTAATGTAGATGGTTATTTCAAAAGCCTTGATATGAATCATTATAATCATGGTATAGAATTGTTAGGAAAATGTTAGAATACACGTGTTAAACTTGAACGAGAAGTATATTAAAAAAATACATTAATTTTTAACCTTTTCCGCTATCAAAAGTTTTAAAACAGCCTTCGTACATTTACCACCAATCATACATAATTATAATTGATATACTATCAGCAATTGCTCTATAAGCAAATTTAATTATTTTTTCAATTAAATCTTAACATAAGATCAAGGTCCTTCAACTACAAAGACTTAATAACATTAAATTACAGCATTTAGTCAACGGCTGCTACAATTATTATATCTAAATTTCATTGAAACTGTTATAATAAATTTCAAGTATATTTTAATATTTAATTTAAAAGTTTTTTGTCATACAAGTTCTATTTTTATATAATTTTTTCAACTGTGTATAAAAAAAATGTTTGTTTAGAAGAGATAGAAAAAGTTTATTCATTATGTTAATTGCTTGTAACATTTGTTTTCCTAAAGTTATGCAGTTTAAAAATATCGTATAGTAAAAGAACATAAAAAATGTATTTTTTATTCAATCAGTCTTCCAAAGCAATGAAATTTGTCTAACACCTAAATATATGCATTTTTTTCTATAATTTGTTGAATTTTAAAGAGTTGTTTAAGGCTACGCTAGGGGTAAAGTATTTATTAAAGAATTGTGCAATTACCCACAGTAATATTTAAATTATCATAAATTAAATTAAATTTACCATAAAAATCGATTGCACTAAAGATTAATTATTATTCAAAAAAAAATTAAAGTGAAAATTATGAAAATAATTAAAATTTTATAGGCCCTAAAATTAAGGTTATATCTAAATTCTAACTTTTCGTAATACGAATTATAAGCCAACCAATATTTCATAATATATTCCTCTTCTTAGATGACAAAACGAACATGACTGACTTGAAGATAAATATATTAAGAAATACTTTTAAAAAAAAAGATTGAAATAAATTATACAGTATGTTTTAGTGCAGAGGTGCCAAATTTATAAACCAAACTTAAATTAAGACACTCTTTATAATGTAAATTTCATATTTATAATTATTACTTACAAGACACTAAAAGTAATACTTTTATTACAAGTAATCATATTTGTGAGGTTATGAATATTATGTATAAACATTATCAAATGTTGCATTATAATAATCCAACATGGACGATGACCATGTGGTCGTATACTTTATAAAAAGAAACATATTAATCTCAATAGTAAACATAATCAAAAATAATTACAAAAAGTTATGTCCTTAATCATAATTTTAATGTTATTAATAAAAAACAAGGAAATTAATTTATATCAATTACAATATTTTGTTTAAATTGTAGACGCCAAAGTCTACTACAAATTTTTCCTCTTTTTCCATAGCTCTACAATTCAATATAGACCTTGGCTTCCGTAACTTAATGTCTCCACACTATTCGATCTTAGGTAACAGATTTCCAGTTCCTTATTTTCATTTTCTACTTCTTCTACTCATTCAAGCCATTTCGGTCCTTGCATTTTCTTAATATAAGACAAATTATTATTATTAATATTCGTACTTCTAAAATTCGTGCCACATGTACAGTCCACTTAAGTCTTTGATGAGTTTGTAGTTCAGTATTTTCATATTAAATTGATATAGCTCATATTCTTTCCGCTACTAAAGGTTTAAGTCAACTTATGCTAAAGAAACAAACAAATTTAGTATACTATAAATTTTAATACATTCTACAGCCACACCTTTTTTTCATTGCGTTCAAGGACCTTAAAAACTTTATAAATTATATTTTCCAAACCGAATCCTTAAATGATCCACAAAAAATAAAGAATCATTATCTCCCGAAAAAAACAAAATCAAAAAAAAAGTAGTATCTATTAAAAGAAAGCCCAATATTATCATTATTTTTACATAAGTTTTTCATTTATTGTCATCCTACATATATTTTTTTTTGTTATCCTTAACAACAACAAAAAAAAATCCTCATTGGTTTTTGATATTTTGATATTTTTTTTTTCCTATATCGGTCTCTTAAAACTAAAGAAAACTTAGTGATAAAAATGGACATAAAAAGCTTAACAGAATATTATTATATTACATTATCCTTAATACAATTTAACAGTAACAAAAACCAAAGAAAACTATCCAAAAAAAAGTCATATGAAATTGTATGTGTCTCTCGAACAACAAATACTAATATAAAATAATTTCATAATATACAATCCTAAACGTATTGATAAATAATAACGTATATAAACATATCCATCTATAAAAAAAACAAACATATCTTTAAAATATCCTTAAAATAGCTTCATATATCCTTTCTAATATAAAAACTGTTATGATATCGTCTTTTTTTATTCCAGTTTCTTCTAACTTTTGATTAGAATCGAGATGAGAATAACAAATGAGGACGAGACAAACCCATCATGATCATCATCATCATCGTCATTGTATTAACTGAAAATAACAAACACAAAAAAAAGCCAAAAGGATCCATACAAACACACACACTTAAATGTTTTCAAAGTTAAATGGATATAATGAAGAAAAAAAGGAGCAAATCCAACAACAACTAATATTAAAGGAATTGTTTTGTCTACGTTTTTTTTTTATTTAAATTAAGCGATTTTAAAAAAAAAAAAATAATATAATAATATTTGATACAAACTAAGGACAACAAGGACACATATGGTCCTACATATTATTAATATCCTTTAAAAATAAAACTATTGTAATAAAGAAACTGGTCAATAATAATAATAATTTTTAGTTTTGACTATACTAAAATAAAAAAAGGGTGTCTAGCCAAAAATTCTCAATTTTAATATGTAAAAGGATAACAAGGGAAAAAGTTTTGTTAAAAAGAAATATAAATTTAGACCATTATATTTATTAAATGAATATTCGTTGTTTTCAATCCTAAATAACATCAAGAAATTAGATTAGAAATTGAAATTTTTTTCTATTTGTAAATCTGTAAATGGACAGTTCGTCCTTTTTTGAAGCCTGCACAAGAATAACTTTTAATAAAATATTATATTTTTATTTTTGAAATTTAATAAAAGATAGGATAGAAAAATCAAATGATACCACAAAGTTTTCAATTAATTTTTGTGTGCACCAGATTGAAAAAAAATTTTTATGGTAGCAAAACTTTTTTTTACTATAATTATTATTGGCTATTTTCATTAGTGTTAATAAAAAGGATGAAATTGTTAAAAATTAAAGCTAAAGATTGAATGCAGAAATGAATTTATGGAATCAAATTCGTTATTATCTTAATCACATAGATCAATATAGCCTAATATTTCTTCAATGCACACTATGCAATCCATTTACGAATGATGGTTAAAAATGTCAGTTGAAATATCCTGGAAAATTTTGTTAAATTTAACAATTTTAAAAGGACTATAATTAAGAATTTTAAAAGGACTATCGAATATAATTATAAATCGCAGATTATAAATAATCCTGAACGGTATCCTGTTCATTTCTCTTAAATCCAAACCTAAAACCTACAAATGGAATTGGTAGAACCACAAAAATAATTTGACAACCATAAAATTTTTAAAGAATCATGTAATAAAATTTAAAATAATTCGTCGTCACTGACCCAAAATAACAAACTTTTCTTTTATATTATCAATTTGTCCTTCTTAACAAATAATTTCTCACTCCATACATCTAATCTTAATTAGTATTCGACAGCCTGCGGACTAGCAAAAACTTCTTTAATTTAAAGATATAAATTTTTTTCTTTTTTTGTTTGTTTGTTGTCTTTTCTTCTCGCAAATTCAACAATATTTTCCCTATTCTCATACACCCACCCCACCCACAATTACTTAAGACTAATACAGAACACACAAAAAAAAAATGTGTACGATTTGGGGCGAATTCCTGGGGCATATAGTCACATGTATAGTTTTGAAAATGGGCATATATACATAGAAAAAAAACCAACCCAAGTAAAACTGGAACAGCAGCAAAAAAAATATAAACATGTTCACTAAACGGAGAACAAAACTTTTCTAATAAAACGATTACACGCCCTGTGGGGGACAACTTTTATCCTTGATGGTTAGAATTATTTAAGGATATTCTTTAATAATAAAAACTAAATGAAACAGAATGGATATAACTTGTTGTTGTTGTTGTTATTATTGTTGTTAATGTTGATGTTTTTGTTGTGTATTGAATGAGCGGGTTTCAAATAAATGATAAAGAATAATATAAAGATAATATGTCCTTACAGGATTTAAAAGATTTAATAAAAGTGAATGATGCTATTTTGAACGGACAAAAGAACAAAAGTTTTCAGTTAGTTAAAAAGGATGAAAAATACTTATAATAGCTTTTAATAATAATAGCTTTATATATTGTATAAAAAAAGGATGAAATTATTATTTTATTTTTTGTTATTTTGTTAATGATTTTGGGTAATAATATTTTGTCTTAATTTGGTGGAAAGTTGAAAACATTATGACGATAAATATAAAGTGAAGGGTATAATTTGATACATGTTTCTTCGTACTTGAACAGACCATAAAAAATGTTTAGAGAAATTGCAAATTGTATAAATTACATATTAACAATCAAAAATATGAAAGTTTCTAAATTAAAGTTCTAATTCAAGTATAAAGTACTAGATTTAGATTTAGATTTTGTAAAGGGTTCGGGTTCGCCATGAAAATCACAGCGGCCAAAAAATAGATAATCTGCATCGGAATGACTGTGACCTATCTATTTTGTTGAAGTGCTAGTTGAGGCGACAGTGTCCCGAGAAAAAAGTGGTTAGTAGGCACACTTGGTTCTTTGATAGTTAGTTTAAGTAGCTCAACTGCCCTTTTATTATAAATATAGGTTAGCAATTTCTTGGCTTGTCTGCAATTTGGGGTTGCATGCCATATCCTATCTTTTTCTTTGATTAGCCAGTTATTTATTGCTGATTTAGCCCAACTAAGTGGAAGTGGGATACCACAAAAAGGAATGGGTTCCATAAAAGAGTTGTCAGAACCCTGTCTGGGCAGTAGATCCGCTGTTTCATATTAGGGTACTAATATGGATTGTAATATACATTTAGAACTGCTTCAAAAATTTGAAATGTTCAATTGGAAACATTTAAAGAATATAGACTAAACAAAGGAAAGAAATTATTAAAAAGGTTTTACGTGATAGTAATATAATAACAGGTGTGAGGCGTAGTAGATATCTAGACGATTTTGGACTCTCGAAGGCTATGCTCCTTTGGAAACGTGGCGGCTGTGAGTAAAGCAGCTGTAATGTTTTATTTACATTACGGTCTAAGTCAGTACTGAATAAGAAGGGATATCACAATAAGCCAAATAAATACAGCGATTATAACTGATGTAGCTCACCCTTACTCTCTGAACCTAGTCTAACCTTATATCATGAAACAGAAAAAATTTAATGTAAATTATTCAGAGTGAAACATTTCCCTGGTTTTAATTCCAGAAAACGCTTAAAGAATATAAAATAGCTAAACAGTGGCACTGTTAATAATACAATTTGTTGTGATATATCGAATGAAACGTAACAGATAAGATACAGTTACCAAAATATTATACTGAATTGAAAATAGATTTAAATTCTGCAGTCAAAAATATATTTAAAAAATTTATTTAGACACGTTCACATTAATTTTAACCAGTCACAAACATGTCCTTTATATTCTAAACCTAATATCATTAATTTTTAGTTATATAATTTAAATGTTATGATTTAAATATTGTTTTTAATAAAAAAATATTTATCTAAAATATTTATACTTTACAAATAACTCTTACTTAACAAAATTTTCATCTCTATAAATATTATTATAAATATTTTTATGTACTTACCAACAACTCTAACAAATCCAAATTGTGTTTTTGCAGTCATTGTATTAATTTGACACATATAACGTCCTTTGTCCTCCTCTTGGACATTGTTGATATGCAGGAACCATGTTCGATGTTTATCGTGTTTATCATGTGTCACACTGATACGAGGATTACGTGTTATAACATGATTGTGTACTGTTAGTATAGCTGATTGTTCGAAATGCATCCACGCTACCTAAGGTATAATATTATAAAAAAACGTGATTGAGTATAGAAAAAAAAAACACAAATTTTTATATAAGGAAAATATGAAAATTATGTTAGAAAAGAGTGAAAAATGTAATCTTATTATTATAAAAAAAGCTATCAAATTTCAGAATGCAATATTAAAGAAAATATTTTTGTTGACATAATATTTTTATATTTTAAAAGTGAGCGATGTTTAACTTAGTATTTTAGATGAATATACTTTCAATAAATTAGATAATGTATTTTTTTAGGAACGAATTTTTTTGATATTTCTTAATAGTTTCTAAGCTTTTCGGATTATTGCCCAAATAGCAAATTCCCTTAGCAGAAAGTAAAAATAAATACAAAAAATATTCATAAACTATATAACAATTCATTATTAAATAAAAAATATAAGAAAATTAAATAATACATTCATTAAGATTTCGATGTCCCCGAACCATACTATCTAACTCAAAAAAGACCACTTTTCAAGAAAGCATAAATACTAAACTATTTTATTTCAATCCTATAATTGAAAGTCCATGAAAAATTTGCACTTACTTACTAAATTATTCGTATAAAATTAAAATATTACATATGTATTAATTAACAAATTAATTAGTTTTAATACAGAAACTAAATTAGAATAAATATATTTAGTTACATTAGTATTGTAAGTCAACCTAACACATTGAATTGAAACTAGCTGAAATCATTGTTTTCTAACTTGACTGAACTAAGACTACCATGTATTTTTCATCATTTTGAGTTAGAATATAAATATGATACCGTACATAATTTCCAACTCAAGATAGAATAACATAAACATAAAACGTAGACTGTAACGTGACTTGTAATAGAAGTTATTAAGTAAATATAGAATATTTGGCGATTTGCAGCCATGAATTAGAATATAAATCAAAGAGCTATATCTTTTCTCCTGTAAGACTGAGAGTTGCCAAATTTTACCCAAACGAGCTCCTTAGTATTAACCACTCAAAAACACCATAAATGCCAATTATTCTTACTTGACTTGTAATAGTATGAACCGGGCACATATATCAATAAAATTTATATATAAATTATTGCTAAAAATTGCTCATTAAGGAAAATAGTTTTAGGGAAACTACTATAATTAGAGAAACTGGTTATTGAGGAAATTGTTTTATGGAAATTGATTTTAGGGAAATCATTTTATGGAAATACTCCGGTTGCCAACCCAATATATAATTAAAAATTTATTGAGATATCTGAAGTAGCAAATATTTCAAACATTTTTTTTTTTATCTGCAACCAAAGACACACTCCTTATTGGTTTAAAGTTTTGGTAATTTGTACATAAATTGTGGTTTACTAACAATTAATTAACATAACAATAGAAAATATGGTTCATATCATCAATTGACCTGTAATGAATGGTAACTCAGGTGATGTGAAATATTATAGTTCGGTTTATAAGCAGCTCTTTTTTCCTGTTATATTAAAGAAAAACTTCCAATAATAATGGAACAAAAGAAAAATTACTAAAGTTGAAATAATATGTAATTTTTTATCCTAATTTATCCTTATTATCAATACAAGGAATGTAAAAAAAGTTAAATTAAATTACATATATTATTAATATGAAACTTTGCTTACACCGGCGACAAAAACAATGTTTCACATAAAATTTCTGTTTTATATAAGTCCAAAATATTTTCAGTTATGAATTACAAAATCATGAAAGCATGAAGATATTTTGCATCAGACAGAAATTGTATATATAAACAATATGCTATTTTATAATCATGATTTTTTTTCTCCATTTCCTAGAATCCTGAATCCTGACGATGAAAATAATGGTTAAATAATTTCTGCAGCTATCTGCTAAAAAAAAAGAAAATCTACATGATAAAAAAAAGAAAATAGAACAAAACAACAACAGGAAAATTACAAAATAATAAAATAATTTTGTTTATTATTTTATTTTCACTTTTTGTTCTGGATTCATTCTACCATCGTGAAATTTTACTATTTCTGTATAATAATTTCTTTTTTTTGTTGCATTTTTAAGTGTTCTCCTTAGAGAATTAGCTTGTGGCCTGTCTATGATTCAAGTGCCTCTCCTATGAAATGTATTGTTGTATAGTGCAGTTATATAATATTATGATTATATATTTTATAAATGTACAACGCGGCTAGCCATTAAGTGGCCGCATCATTTATTTTGCAATTGGATTAGTTACTGTTTTGTGTAATGTTGTGTTCTTTTTCTTTCAATTGAAATTTTAAGTAGCTATTTTCACTTCACGAGGTATTTAAAATAATTATTGATACTTAACTGTAATTTGAAACAATTTTCATGACAAATTTAAAGGTTTTTGATATAACTACGATGTGAGGATCAAAAATAAACTGTAGGTAATTTTTTTTAGCTTTTGAATTTAAATTGTAGAGAAAGATCATATACATGTACCATGTTACCTCAATGAAAACCCATCAGGGTGTATCTTTACGCAGGGATTCATATCATAACTCTCCAGTTAAATAATACTCTAAGTGGTCTGTCTTACCTAGGTAAAACGCAATATATAATTACGGCTATTATGCAGTTAAAATTCGGAAACCAAAACTATGACCCACTGAAATTAAAATAAAAATATAAAATATAAAAAATTAATAAGCATAAAAAGGTATTCGGTACAGTTTTGTCCTTCCTCCAAAATTCAATGGTTTTATGACATATACAACTAAAAAAATATATAATAATTTCACGAATTGTCTGCAGGATTTGCAAAAATATTTTCAACAATTTCACTATAAAATTTTACCATTTTTATACCGTAAAAAAACAAAGTTTTTTTTGTAGAACATAAAATATATAATAATTTTTAAATTAATGAGAAATTTCTACAAAACTTTTACCTTTAAAAAAATAAAATTAAATTAAATTATTGTATATAAATTATGTAGTAGAATTTATTGCTACGCAGTTGACCTATCATACAGTAATTTTGTATTTATGAGCTTTTTTGAGAGCCAATCTTGTCTACAACTATTTTGAAGGTTTTACTGAATATTATAAATAACTGATGGAACAACTAGAAACCCTTGAGCATCTTTTGTGCCACTGCAAATAGTGTTTTTCTCTAAACTTGAGGAGATTTCGAGAATCATTATCAGGATAATCCTGTGTTTCGTATATAGAATGTAATCTTACAAACTTTTTTCACACACTTCGACGCATAACCAGCACGCATCAATGGACATTCATAACTCTGCAGTTAGCGGTGCTGCTAGGGAAGGCCCATCGGTGGTCTAACTTAACGATCTTACTAAAACTAACGAACATTGTAGAACAAATTATATAATATTATTCAATTATTAAGCATTCAACGTGAAAATGTAATAATGTTTAGTCACAATTTTGAGTCATTAGGTCTAGCGAATTCTGTCGCTAACCGAAGAATCACTAAATTTATATCACGTAACATCACATTGCAAAGTTTTTTAGCATTCCTAAACCATAAATACCAACAAATTACAGTGGGAAATCAAAATCTTTACATAGAAAGAGATCAAAACTCATATAAAAGTTTTTACTGTGGGATTTAATTTCAAAATGTCATCATTAAATCGTACAGTCCAAAAGCATAAAGATTTTTTAAATACAGAAACTTTCATGCTTGCGGAATTTAATTTCTAAATTTGCGCCCATACAAAAACTTTTATATAAGTTTTAGTCTCTTCCTGTATATACTTTTTGGTTGAATTTAACGGCCGAACAAACGGATTGACAACGTAATAACATAAGCGATTATTTCTGAGGAAATGTATACTTTCACGACGTTTAAGTACTCTCTACTTTAATTTTAAAAAAACAAATGCATAGCAAACAAATTATCCTTAAAATATAATAAAAATATTTTAAAATTGGCTATCTAATTATAAATTCTCAAAAAAAAAGTAAAATTCCTTAATGAAAACTTTATTTATAAACAGCAACAAAAAAAATTATTATTAAGTGGGAAAATATTTATACAAAATAAATTTAAAATCTTATTAAAAATTCTGTATTAACAAGTGTCCTGAAAAAAGCCTATGCAAAATGATAAACTTAATTTGAGTAAAAAAAAAAATTTTAATTTTTACAATTTTCCATTCATAACTAATTCATAATTTTCCGTAGTTGTATCCTTTTTTTTAGCATAGAAATTTGGATGCCTTTTTTTGGGATAAAATTATATAAAATAACAAATTTCAAAGAAAATCATTATCGCCACTAAAATTAAAAAGAAAAATAAAGAAAATTGCTCCCAGTTTGCAAATATTTTCTAAACTAAAACAAAGAAAATGGTTTAAAAAAAAAATTATATTTCGTGGAGAATCTAAATATTTAATAATTTCCATAAAATTTTGTCAAAATATTTTTATTTTTGTATACCCACTTTTCGTGAAAATGTGAAAATTACCTTTGGCATTATATTAAATTAAACCTTTTTGGCTGAGCGCTATCAAATTAACGTTGACCTCTTAAAGGACAACCAAAAAAAACGATTTATAATTATGTGAAAGGTTTAATAATTATATTTTAACTGCATATTAACAAAAATATTCATTTCATGCTGTAAGAATTATATCTCTATATCTCATATCTCAGTAGAATTGTCGAAAAAGACTCTCTATAATTTTTACAAATATTCATGTAATATTCATTATTCATACTCTTATTCTACTGATGAAGACATTAGAACCATTTCAAAAAGTATTGTTGTGAAATGATAAGAAAGAATTAGGTAAAAAATAAAATCGCTCCAAATTTTGCCTTTTAATTTACTGAGTCCGGTGATTCCATTCGTATTTAAAATGAATTGAATACATTACTACATGGAAAGAAGGGTTTCCTAATTCGAATTTTTATCTATAATTAGCTAAAAATACTAAATTACAATTGTTCGATTTTCTATTAAATTTTGCGTTTATATCTAATCCTAATCAATCTACAACACAAGCCGTTACCAAGAAAAATAGGTACCTGTGAAAGAGATTAATAATTTTTTTTGGATCAGTGACATCAAGTATAAGAAGAGAAGTACGTTAGATGGAAACATAAAAACAAGGAAACTATCTTTTATCCTTAAGTTTGATTTCTTGAAATTACTGAGAAAAAAATTCTGAGAAATAATTTTACTATCCGCAATGGATAATCTCTGATGTTATTATCACTGAAAACATACAAATGTTAATAGACTAGACATTAACCGCTTAATACAAGCAGTTAAATAAAAATATAATGATTAGAAAAGCAAAACATTAAAGCTTGAACTAACAATTCGCGAAAAATTGTAGATCCAGCTTTACAGAATTAACAGGTTAACACTAGCTTTAGTTTTCGCCGTTTTGAAAAGAATGCTACTTCCCAATTAACAAAGAATGCTACTACATACAATTAACAAAGTATGCTAATTACAAATATCAGTTTTTTACCAATAGCAATCGATGAATAAGAAAATTAGGATGCTTCTAACCAAAATTTTGGTTTCAAAAATTTGGTAATTTTTACTATTTAAATCTGTTCAACTTTAAAAAATACACACCAATATTTTGTTGAACTGTGGTTCTCCCAAACCTCAAAATTTTTACAAAACATTCTATAATATCCTTAAGCGTTCAAAATGATTAAAAAAATATTAAACAGTATAAACCACAAAGAATTAGCAATTTAGTTTTAAAACCAAAAAATAGACAAATATAATAACTCCCTGTAAACTCCATCCTAACCAAAAAAACGGATTCTTAATGAAAGTTATAGATTTTTTCTTTTATCCTGTTAACATTTTAACTTCTACTAAAAAAACCCTTGGGTTATGATCTCATTCAATCATCCGACACCAAAAAAACAAAAAAAAATTATTATACTAATTTAATTTCTTATGTGTACATAATAAATGTCCAGGGGAGGAAATGTGGTGGATGAAGGGAATTTGTTATTTTAGGTTACAAAAATTTTACGTGATTACCCAAAATTGGTTAGGGTTTTTTTTATATTATATTTTTATTTTAATAAGTATACAAAAAAAATAAACTGATGAGATTCCATCCAGTAATACTAAACACGGTGAAATTTAAATGAAGTTGACAGAACTTGCTTTATCACTAAATATGAAAATTTGATCTTCGCATCAGGAAAATATTTTTAATATTAGATTTGGTTGTCGTTGATTTTTTTTTTGTGGTATACTTTCAAGATTGAAATCTGCATAATAAAGTAAGAGCGTTTTTTTTTGTTAATTTGAACGTCAAAAGTTGATTTTAAATTTTAATATTTGTGTCAGTCATTATAAGATGGCAACTAATTCGGAACTATCAATAATTTAAAACCCTCAATAATTTAATAAAATAGTACAAAACGAGTCACTCTTAAATAAGTCACTTCAAATATTACTTATTGTGATGACTCTGGAAAGGCTTCGTAAACAAATATAATTAATGCCACTTGAATATTAATTAAATCTTTTAAAACACTTGTCAAGAAACTAAACTGACGTACACAATATTAATGAAAATCGAATTAGCGAACTTTGGAAGTATCATAACCTTTCATAGATAGATAGAAATGATCTACCTAAATACCAGCGTGACAAATTCGCATATAATTTGCCCGTCCAATTTATCTTGGTATTCACATGTAGCTAGTCCCATTGTATGAAGATTTTTCTTCTGGTTAAAGTATCCCGTGAGTAACCCAGTTGTTGTTTCAATAATCTACCGTGCCGTTTGGACTGAGTGAATAATTATGAATTATTTGGCAACCCTGTTTTCTTGTGTAAAGTTCCAGTGTTTTGACATTTGTGCATTCATTCATGTTTTAATTTCCAATTCTGCTGTGGCTCGTGGAATGCCACAGAATAAGGTAGAGTTCATAAGAGTGTAGAATCATAAGAGTGTCAAAAGTTAGTTAACTGATTTGTTCGCTAGATTTCTTTCAAAAAAGTGAGACTTTACCAATTATCTAATTTAAAGAAGAATGAATTTCCTCATAAATTTAATTTTCAATCCGGTATAGCTTTACATCTTATTCCTTTATAGTAAATTCTTTTCTTTAATTTACTTAACGACAAAAACAAAAAAACCTAATTTAAATTCTTCCACATTCACCCACCTCCCAAAAACGGATAATACAATAACTTAAAAAGGACATTTTTCAAATATATATTTTATACGAAAGGTCGAGAAGAAAAAAAATCTCATAATCACTATTTTTTCCACCCGCACTGACTCAAATTCTTCATCATATAGATTGACTCAAAAAAAAAAGAAAATTACCATATAATTACAGACAATAGCAAGCGGAAAAAAGGACAAATTCATGAATTTTGCATATAACATAAAAAAAACGAATGCCTAAAAAAAAAAATTTAGAAAAATAAAAATTCATCTAACATTTTACAAACAAAATGCCATTAATGGTGAGTCACATTAGAGTCACAAAAAAAAATCTCAAAAATAAAAAAAAAAACTAAACAGAAAAGTCATAAATGAAAATACACCAAAGGGGATAAACGTGTCCTGGCATATGATTAAATTCTAGATGTCATTGTATCTTTGGGTTTGGGTATTGTATATAGGAATTTTTATTTGATAATTCTGGATGATACTGGGATGGTATTATAAATTATTCTTTTGGTTAAAATCTTTATAATAGCGTATTGCCCTTAAGGTGCAAAGAAGAGTCCTTTTTGTTGGTTTTGTTTCGTATTGTTTATTATATAATGTGTGGAATTTTAAATTCCTTTTACCTATATAAGTATAAAGCTTTAAGCTAAACAATATTTTTAAGTACATAAATAGTTAAAAGTCTACTTTTTTATAATTTTTACGATAAATATCATAATTTTGTATGCGTAAATAACAAATTTTAAATGATTATTCTATAGGACGACGTCAAATATTCGTTCTAATAATTAGGAAGTTTTTTAAATAATATTTTATAATTTTCTATTTATTTATTTATATAGGTTTATATTTAGATTGGTTAATGTATTTTTATGTTTTATTTTGGGTTTTTTGGATTAATTAGATAAAAAAAATTATTATTGTTGATTTTTGAAAATGTTAGGTCAGTATTTAAATTTACGTTTAGATTTTCTATATATGAAACGTGAGTTTTTTAATGCGAAAAAGATTATTATAATGTACATATTTAAAATGACACAAATTTAAATATAAAATTATTTTCATTAAAATATTACTGAAGTAATAAATTAAAATTTATCAATTTTAAATTGGATTTGGTAATGTTATTAACGAAATTATTGTCAGTAGAAATGAATAATGAACAGAATCAAATAATTGAAATGTAAATCTGTTCTAAAGCATTATTTTGACGTGGATTTAAAAATTATTTTTTACTTATTTATAATCTTCAGGCTCGAAAAATTGATTTAACAATTTCCAGTTAATAGTTATTAAGTGCAGTATTAAGTGCAGCATCGCTGTTGTTGTTAACTTCTGGCGTTTGATTAAGCCTTGAAGTTTTTCAATGCTTTAGTCTACAGTATGTTCTTCAAAATTCACAGAAAAATCAATGACTTTTTTATTTCGTGTACTTAAACTTTATTTGGACCTTGAGCATGATCTTGAATTTGAGCTTTATGCTGTGTAATTTTCGACGTATACCTGATACTGACGGTTTCGTTGGTATGGTATTTATAACTGATTACAATTTATTTTTCAGTTTTCCATACCCGTTCATAACAAGTTCTTAATAATTTGATATAAAATATAGTTCGGAAGAAGATTTATGTTTAAAGCTTCAATAGCCTTGCCTATTTAATATAGATTAGTTCAAATATAATCGATTCTAGCCATTATTTATTTGATAGAAATTCTAACTTTAATTAATAATAATATATACATAATTCCAAATATTTGATGTTTAATTTATTACAAATAATCACAATGAATATACACAATATTGCTTTTTACATACATCTTATATTGTAGTAGATGCCAGGTTGAATTAAGGAAAATCATCTTAGGCTCAGAATCTTCTTCCGAACAATAATATTAAGAAAATTTAAATGTTATTTTCTGAATAACCTGAGGCATGAGAGCAAAAATTGATAATGTTAATAGATTAATTGGTTAGTGAACTAAAGATATCATGTAAATAATAAAAAAACAGGAATCAACATGATCCTCACTCATAGAACAGCCTTATATGTAATACCATTCCGTATATTTTATGACAAAATTGTGAAACTGCGATTCGATTGCTTAGTTTTTCGTTGTTTCAATACATGATTTTTTAAAATGAATAATTTTCTTATCATATTTCTTAGATTTATCATCGTTAAATAAATCTTTACATATATTTCCATTTGCAAATTTTATTAACTAATACGGTATATTACATAATATTATTATGTAAATTTATCTTAAAATTACAAAGTTCTAATCGAAAAGCAAATATAATTTTAAAAGCACTTTTTATATCTTTTTAATTCAGTAACAAACAAAAAAAGCAACACAAATATTAAATTACAAATTGCCTTTTTTTTATAGTCCGCGGATCGTAATCCTTTTATTTTTGTGATTTGCTAAACGATTTTAAAGGTTTTGACTTTGCTTCTCATTTTCTTTTTAATACAGTTAATAAACCATAAATGATCGTAAAATGATATTGAAAAGTGGATACGTTATTTTAATACGCAAAAGAAAAATTCAAACAAAAAAAAGGGAAATATTTTATGGCATACAACCAATTATGATAAACAACCCTTCAACTTCAACATATTTATATTTTATGTATTTTTCATTTTTGTATAATTCGTCAAGAAGACGAAAGTTATCTAAGGAAAATTTATACAGATTTTTATATAAATAAATTAAATAGAAATTAATAAACTGGGGAGTTTGTTCGAAATTTGCTCTTCACGTATGATTATCATAAGTGTATGTTCTCAGTAGATTGCTTTTTGCTTTGCTTTTTTAATTTCTCACATAATAGCTTACTCAACTCATAGTATCATGAAAAAACAAAGTGATGTCATAAAACAACGAAAAAAGCAATGAAAAAGTTGAAATCATTCAACAATTTTGGTAGTTTTTTTTTGACAACCCTTTATTTTTTTCGAAACGATGTGGAATTGAACATGACGTTTGATACCACTAATACATACATATATTTGAAACCCACACACTCGCAAAAAAAAAAACGAAACCAAAAAACATCGACTGAGAACTAGGACTAATAACATTTTTGTAAATAGTAGAATTTGCCTTGATCTCTTTGTTATCTGTCTTACATTTTATGAATTTTGATGGCCTGGAATATGTGAAATGGTAAACCAAACTCGGTAACCACTGTGATTGACACTTTTACTTACCAAAATTGGAAATTTGATTTAATATCCGGGTCCTCTTCAGTACTACCGAAAACAATATTTTTATCATTAAATGAGTACAATCCACACGATAGATTTGTTGAAAGACGTAATCACATTATTCCATTAAACAAAATTTTGATTTAGCAACAAAAATTATTCCAAAATTATTTTAAAATTAATGCAAGGAGAGAAAGTAAGACTTGAAATGCTATCAAAGATCGCCCAATTATATTGAGATTAGCAGAAATATCATTTAAGGTAATTTCATTATTCTGGACACCGGAAGAGGAATAACAATTTACAAAAACTTTTTGATGCTCTTCGTACTATAAAGGATAACAACCTTTCAATATCAGCCAATTTTCGATGAAAATCAAATCACGGTGTCTGACATATCTTTTAATGATCTAATGGTTTATTTTAAATCCGTCTGTTTAAAATAAAATAACCAATTACGATCTTATGAAGAACAAAACCAAAAGAATATTAACAAAACTATCTTTGAATTCCGCAATTTTGTAATTTCCAACTTATCATAAGATTCAGTCGAGGGACCAGCGTATCGTGAAGAGTTTAGAGGGGTATTATGTGATTAGTTCTATCATTAAGTGTATGAATTTGTCTTGGATTCTTCTGTAGTCATCTATCAATCTTAAAATTTTCTGAAAACCGAATCAATCGAAAACGTTAAATGAAAACCGACAGACCACACGACATTCCGCCAATATTTAAATTTAACAATTCAAATTCTGTAAAACTTACTAAAAAAAAAAAAGTTTTGAATAAAAATCCCATAAAATTTGTCATCAAATTTATTTGTCCACAGTTTTTTTTTTCTTCGCTTTGTATAAATTTTCTTTTCTGTAACATGCAACAATGTCGTAAGTTCAAGTTTCTTCTTTCTGAGATACAAATTCCATTTTTTTTGTATATAATATTATTTATTTTGAAATAATATTGTTATTTTTATTTCTTTTCATTTTTATTTATTCATTTTTACTGCTGTTTGTCCTGTTTTCGTTGTATGTCTATATAGAACAATATCATCCAATTTTTACAAGTGAAAAATAAAACTGTTGCCAGTTTCATTGTCCTTCATCTTCGTTTATATTGTATATAAATAATAATAATACAAATCGAAGAAAAAAAAAAGGATGGGAATAAAAAAAAAGGATATCTGATAAATTGATATAAAATAGAAAAATTGTTCTTCATGTATACAAGATGTTTTTCATGAATTTTACAGATGTTGGATTCTTTTTATAGACCCACAAAAGAAGTAGATGGAGATAACACAAAATATACAATCCTTTCCGCCCCAATGTCTGCCAATTATTTGGTTAGCTTTTGCGATATTATTTTTGGGTATAAGAGGTTTGGGTTTCAACAAAACACAACAAAAAAAAAACACCACAGTAAAAAGGATATCTCAAACATTAACTTAAGTGTGTGTATATTGTGTAAAAAGGATTTAAATGATCAGAAGATTTGTAATGGGGTGAGGTGAAAGAATATAAAGTTAATGTTGACTGAAATGATTTCTTGTTCAATTCATATTCGATTTTATGATTCTTTGATAAATTTTCCAAAAAAAAAAAAGTTAAAAACTTTTACTATGACTCGTATAAAATGTTGACAATTCGATTGATAATAAAATGGAAATTATTTGTTAAAGGAAATGTGTTTACATATTAGAACAATGAATATGTTAAACGGAATGTACGTAGAAGGACATTAAAGTAAAATATGTATAGAGAATATTAATGGTATTGGCGAAGTTACTGTACACTCGTTCGAATTGTATTGACAAGTTATAAAAGAATTACTTAGCATTTAACAGAATTGTAATTTAATATCGTTGAAAATATTGTTTTTTTTTTAAGGATAATGTACATATGAATATGAATAGAAATTACATTACTGAATGACACTGGCAAATATCAAATGAATTTTAAACATTTTTAAAATTGTAATTTTGTTATGTTTCATAATGAATTATTATAGTGTATACTTAGCAGACTGCTGATAATTGCACATACGTCATACGATAAATATATAAATAAAATGGCCATACAATAATTTGTTACATTGGAATGTCTGTGACGAAATCAAACTTAAAAATCAAGTGTAAGGATACCAAAACCAAAAGTAAAAAAAAGCATTTTTTTTTTTTGCCAAAACATCAAACCAACAAGAGAAAAATTAAATGAGTTCCATCACTGTTTAAATGTTAAATTACAAATTGTGCTTAAGACGTTCACGCCGGCACTGCTTTTTGTATTTCTGTTCATCCGGCGGGGTTGAAAATATTCCTGTATGTTATAAGGCCACCGGTAGTACACACCGCCAGATGAAAAATTTACATGTAAACCACCGGTGGTACACGCTTCCAGATGAAAAATTCACATATGAGCCACCGGTGGTACACGCTGCCAGATTCACATATGACCCACCGGTGGTACACGCCGGTTTGAACGTGTTAAGAAATCTAAGATCAATTTTGGTGAAGCATTTAATTCGAGTAAATTCATTATTGTAAGTTTTGATGAAAATACTTTCGGACATATGAATTGAATTTGGCCATTTGACCAGCGATTTTAAATTACTGTCTCAACCAACCTGAATCCTTTAAATTTTCAATGCAGAAAATACTAATAATTTTGTTAGAAATATTAAATAGTAATTTAAAAAAAACGAATAGTATTACATTAAACATAAAAAATATTTTTCAACTTCCATAGATTCTTCTAAAATTTTCAATTATACTTCAAAATTCTTTATTTTTTTATTATTCCGAAGTTACAGAAGATCAAGTCAATCATAAATTTCCCTTAAATCAATTAAATCTTTACTTTTCCGGCAATATTTACTAAAACATATTCAGGACGAAATTGTTGAGTCTTTCAATAATCTTAACCAAATCTACAAATCAAATACAAATCCTGAAAGGATATTTTTCTGTCATTATTGTAGTTTTTAGCAAAAAAAAAAATCGAAAATATTAAAATATCCTTGAGGGTTTATAAGAATTTTCTTCTTTAATATTTTTCCATGAAATTGTGCATATTATTTCTGATTAACTAAATTTTCTTGTCCTCTCAATACAATTAAATAACTAAAATTCAATTATCCTTTAAAATGCACAATTTAACAAAAAATAGAAGTAACAAAAAAAAACATATTTCCTTACCTTATAAGTTCCTAAATTTTTAACTGAACATGCCAATTTAACATTTCGTCCTGCTGGTACTGTTATATTCTCGATAATATCTGTAAATTCAGGATCTTCAGTAACAGCTGAAAATATAAAATAAATGAAAATTTATTATTATACTGTAAAGTTTCTCTTAAAGTCCTTGAAGAACATTCAAATAATAATAATAATAATAAATTTAATACCAAAAAAAATAAAAAACTTTATTCGAATTTTTAAATTCAAAAAAGGATTCACTTTTTTTTTGTTGTTGTCTATAAAGAAAATAACTTTTCAGTTTAAGAAAATTCAATTTTTTTTTTATTATTATTTTTTTTTAGTTAGCTATGGATAATAGAATAGTAACAAATTTTATTTTAGCTTTTGTCAGTTTTTAAATGTTACTCACGCTCTTCAATTATTTTCCAACTAGGAATTTATTTTTGTCCAAGGACAAAATAAAGAAGAGTTTACTGTGTTGAGAACTAGAAAAACTTTTAGGTACATCGAAAATATTAGTATAATATTTATCGTTGTTTTTTTTCGTTTTGTTGTCATGCATGTCTTTTAAGGAGAACAACAACAAAAAACAGGGACGATGAATACGTTTTAATATTATTATAAATTTTATATATTTAAGTTTTATAGGACACATTTTTTTTTTGCTAGCTTTTCTTATATTGAGCAATCACCTTAAAAGCAACTGAAGCACATTTTGTGTTTTTGTAAGGATATTCGTTTTAAGGAATACATGGTGTTTTTTTTAATGTATGAGTAGATGATGCACACACAAATGACACCATGTTTAAGGTATACGAATAAATACAAAAAGAAATAAAGGAAAAAATATTATATTATTTAGAATTAATGTGGAAATGGTAATTTATGAAATAGTGTATACACTGTAAAAAAAAATATAATTATAAATATTCCTCTGGAAATTTTGACAGTCCAACAATAATGACATATTGAAGAATATTTTTTATGATATTACTTCAAAACTATGGAATTATTTAATGCTGTGAGCAAAATCTCAAGTCAGTATGAAAAAATACATGGCGTTTAGAACAGTAGCAAAAAGGTGGATCTTAATACAGCTTATTAAACGAATTGAGCGACAGTCCGACAGTTAATTTCAATGTTGACAACCAAACATTTAACCAAAAGTCAAACTAAGTGAAGTGATTAAAAAACAAAATATTTCTTTAAAAATTGTATTTGTTTAACATTAAAAAAATATCGCGTTTCGACGGTTCTTTCCGGGAAAATTTACATTTTCGCGTTTCCCGAGTAAAAATTGCTGGAAAAAAGTTAACTATTTCTGGATCGGCTACATCTGAAATATTTTATTTTTTATTTAAATTATATTAACAATTTCGTTATAAAATTTTATTCTAGTTATAAAATTTTAATTTTTCAATAATTTTATAATTTCATTATTCAATTTCCCATTTTCCCGATACGAAAAGAAAATCCTTTAAATCCTTGAAACTAATATTGGATAAAACGTTAATTAAGACGATTCCATGCTAATTGTTTCCATAAACTTGGTCAGTCTAATTGCGGACTGCTTTCTATTTGCTAATTTCTAAAAGTTAACATATTTGAAATATTTATTTTTAACAGTGCACAAAAAATATTTCTATTTTTTTATGCATTAAATTATTTTATTTTTTTTATATTGTTTCAGTGCAACAATAACGCCAGCTACTAGAAAAGAACAACGCGACGAATTTATGGCTAAAAGCGCAATTTATCAAACAGACAAAGTTATTATTCTTGAAATTCAAATGCAAATTCTAAAGGATCTGGAAAAGAACAAAAAGTGAAATCTGAAATAACTAGATTGTCATTCTTTTTTTTAGGTTACTATTAGCATTATAACTTTGGTCTTTATTTTGCACCACGTAAGAAAATCACTAGATAAAACTTCACATATAACGTTTAATAATTAATAATATTAATTAAAAAATTATATTTCAATTTTTATAGATTCATTAAAATTGCCTCGAATTTGCAGATTATAAAATTTCATTTAATTTCCTTCGCCATTTCGTTATGTAAAATTTCAAAACTTATGCTTTTTTGCATTAAAATTTTCCCCTTGTATGACAAATTTATACCGGTTTTCTACTGCATTTTTCATTTTCCATATTTTTTTTTTTGTACTTTTATCTTTTTATTTATTTTTATTGTTTTTTTTTTTCATTTTTATGTTATAGTTTAAAAACCAAATTTTCATTTTTCATTTTTTTTTTTGCATATTTTTCTCAAGTTCACTTGTAATACAACAAAAAATTGACTTTTTCCCTTTATTTTTTGTTAACTTTTTGTATGCAATTTTTATTATAGATAATAATAAAAAAATATATATAAAAAAAAAAGATGAACTCAGACGTGCAATAAAAATTGTAAATTTCATAATTTTTTCATCTCCTTTTTTATTAATATCCTTTATTCGAAATTTATATTTTTTATTTTTTGTGTTCAGGCAAATTAAGGAAATAGTTGTGAACAAAAAATTCTTGTTTTACTGCAAAATTAAATTTATGGTGACAAAAAAAAATTATCCTGAAATTGTGAAATATATTAAAATTGAAATATTAAATGGATTTACACAAAATCAATATTTTTATTGAGAATAATATCATTTATAATAATGGCAGAATAAATGAAATTGTTTAATTTTTGGTATATTTGCCAATTTTATTGTGATAAGTAATGAATTGTCAGGTGAAATGAATGGTTAATTTATAATTACGAAGATTTTAAACAATTATTTTAGATGTAAGCATTAAGAAGAGTAATCTGTAAATAAGTTCACAAATCAACATTGAAGAATAGTGAAAAAGTTCAAATATTTAAGTGCAACTGTTACCAATAAAAAGAACTAAATGAGATCACATAACTAATGCACGTAACTGAGGTAGTACAGTATTGACAAGAAAACTAAAATAAATCGATACAAAATGCTGATTCGCCATTTTATATTCAATGGAAGTGAAAATTGGACCATAACCGAAAAAAAGATTTAATACGAAAAAAAAAAAATATGTTCAATTTTTGGTCCAGCAAAAGAAATGAAAAAGTTATGGGGTCCCGAACGAAATAGTTACCAAGAAATACTTATAAAATAACAATAACTTAGTATATGTATGTGGCAACCTTTTAAATCATAATTTTGAAATACGACTATACGAGATAAACATGAGTAGAGGATGCAAAGATGAACGTGAGACAACTAAATACTTTTTGAGTCACTATTCATGTCTCATGCACCTGTTCCAAAATTGCTTTGGTTCTTACTACATTAAAAATCTATATGAAGCACGTGTTCTGGATTGGAAATCAATTCTTAAATCCCGTCGTATGAGTTACTGGCTCAGCCACTCACTGCAGTACGTGTAACATGAAGGATAAGAGGAGCACAATTGGCCTAATTGTGGCCTAAGTGCATGAGCCGCTACCGGTTCCCCTATACAATCCAATGCAATCCTACAGAAGAAGTGTGGATAACTATAATGAGCAGGAACATAGATCGAACGCCACACCGCCACAATCTACCAAAAGTACTATTTGTCAAAATTGCGGGGAACAGGCTTGTTGTAGAATGCGGTCACGTCGAGGTTATATACACTAACAACAACTGATATAATTTATTTAATTCAGACCACCAATTGGAGTGTCGCAGTCAGATATGAAAGAAGAGATCAAGCTTTGATATGGGATTGGAAAAAATAAGAGTATAACTTCGTATTTATGATTTTATTGAAATTGAAATTATATTATAATAAGATAATTGCCTCAACCTTCGAGACGTTTTGGAATATCGTTCAATTGAATAACTTCATTTAAAATCAACAATTATTACTTTAAAACTTCCTACTCAACATAATGTTAACTAAAAATTAGTTCATAATATGATTGTAAATATACAAAATATACAAATTTTATATGCACTCTTCAATTTTTTACTGAACCATTGAACCATTTCAAAATCAAAATTAGTTTTATTACTATTTTCATTCAACCTGAACTAAAAACCATAATTTCATATACATAAATATTTTTTTTTTATCATCAAAATTGATGCAGTCTCAATCAATAAATTTGCAATAAAATTATATAAATTCGAACCCCTTGTTTAACATAACTTATTAACATATTTACTAACAACAAAGCAATATTTTTCTATCCCCTTTTGTCATAATTTTCTACCCTAAATTTAACTAGCCATACAAATACAATCAAAAGTAATCATAAAAGTTCATCTCTTGTCCTTTTTGTAATGCTTCACCACTTCTCCAAGTATTAATATTACCAACTAAAAAATTTGGTTTGTGTGACTTTAATGAATTTGACAAATGCAATAATGATGGTAATCAAGTTAAACACCCAAAGACAAAATTGTATACTTAAATTTTTTTGTGGGTACATAAAATTTTCGTCCTTTAAATAATTTTGTATATAACAAATACTATTATAAAATAATGTTATTATATAATTCAGGATAAATCATGTTGAGATAAAAAGGACAAATAAAAATCGCATCTGTCATTCTATATAAAAAAAGGACGAATCCACCCTCCCCTCAAAAAGAATTGTATGAAATTTATTATTATTATTTGTGAGTACCTCAAGGGGTTTGGTTATATATATCTATATATATATATGAATAAATTGTCAAAGTCACGTTCAAGTGTTGGTTACGCGAAAATATTTGTTATCCTATAATTTCGCACCCAATACATTTTCTTCAATTCACCTTTGGCTATTTGGACATAAAATAATAAAAATAAAAAAGATGAAAAATATCCTTAAGGATAATTTTTGTTTGGCAGTTTATTTATTTGAATGTTTATTTAATCCCTATACAATAAAAGAATAATTGGCTATGTCTAATTCGACAGATATGGCGTATTTTGATTATTCAGTGTAACTGAATATTTTAAAGTAAAGTTCTTTAATAATTCACCAAAATTCTGTCATATTACCAAACAGTTTTTAAAGAAAGGAAACTGAAAATGCACTTAAACTTATCAAATGTACTGCAATAAGTAATGGTATTCTCACGCCACTACTCATTGTGATATTAGGTTAGGTTAAGAACGGTTCGTAAAGATCTGTGGGCAACACGAATTACGAGAGATATCGATGGTCCATTATGATGGTCATCTTATGTAAGGTGCTAAAACTAATCAATAAACCTTTCGAAAATTCTTTTTACTCTTTGAACACAACAATTCTTCGCAAAATTGTAGTGTTAAAAGAGCTGATTAACCATGTATTACGTCCCAAGTATTGATACCTGACGCGCATAATTCTATCGCAGTCCCACACTAGATGTTGCAGTGTGGGTTATATAGTTTTATGGCCACAGCCGCAAAAATAGGGAATCCCAAGTTACGGATTCAACTCCGCGTTTACCGAACCAACATTGACCAACAAGAAAGTCGTATTATATTGAGAAATTATCTGAATAAAATATTCAGAACTAAATGATTTCTTATTCATAAGGAAATAATTGCGAAGCATATCGTTTACAAATACGAATCGATTGTCCAAAAAGACTGATTTACTTTGTCAAGGGAATCCTAACTCCTCTACAGTGGAGAATAGAATTTGAATGATTTTTATTAGACACTAAATTTCGGATTTATCGATGTTTCTTTAAAATTGGTTTTAAAATATACAAGGAATAAAATGGAATAAACAATTTTATTCCGAAGTAATTTCGAGCATATTTTGCTAATCAGCAAATTGTTATTCTGTCATTATCAAATGCAATACTCAATCAAAGATAGTCTTTTATTAGCAATAGTTTCTTAAATAATTAATAACGCTATTTTCTTCTACAACTGACTATATTAGCCTTAATATAACACAACGATAATATAATTCTTTCCATATTTTCTACCAAAATATACAAAATATGCTATAAAAATATCCTCCAGGGATAATACTCTTTATAAACACAGTAGACAAACGAAAAAAAAACTAAATCAACCCAAACTCCATAACTGTCATATCCTTAAGAGATTTCACAGCATGAAACCGACATTTATATTTATAACTCTAAGGAATTATCATGTGATGCCGCCCTAACAAAATATTGAAAAATATTATCATAATTTTTTTTATTATCACCAAAAACCCAACAACTGAAAATTGTTTGTTTTGTCATTTTTCTTTATATACTCGTTAAGTGTTTAATTAGTCCTTTGACTTAAGGATATTTAATATTTTTATATTAATATTATTTTTATAATTTTAATATAATAGAAACGATAAATATACGATAAATAGTCCGAAAATAGATAAATGTCCTTTTTGATTAAACTTTTCATTTGAGGGCAGAATTGATTTTGAATTGTATTTTTTGTTGTTGCCAATATTTAATATAACAAATACGATTGGCATGTCTCCTTTACTTATTGTCCTTCCTTATATCTTTCAATAATGATTTTAATGATCCTTTAGTTTAGTTATATTTGTATTTTTTTTTTTGTGTTATTATCTTATTTGTGGGGATTTTTTTTGGATAATATAGAAGGATAATAATAATGCCATTTATGAGTTTTTGTTTTTATGTTGTTGTTTTTTTATTTTGGGGAGGGTATAAAATAAGGGATGGTTAAAAAAAACTTTGGTTATCTATAAAAGTGAAATTCTATGAACCGAACGATGCCGAAATACAACCAGAAATGACTTAAATATTAAATTTTTTGTGTACATTGATCATGCACAGAAACATTTATTTAAAAGCATCTTATTTCAATATGCTTAAAATCATTATTTCAACCCTAGTATTCATGGCATTGCTGAACGTGATAAGAATTATAATACACAAAAAAAAAATAGAGAGTATCAGAAAATAATTTCCATTTCAAAGTTTGTAGGCTTTTTCAACCACGCACTTATTTTCATCATGCTCTTAATAATTTATAAAATATATTTTTTATGTATATATCCTTTTTTATGGTTTTTAGATAATATTTGGAGCATATTAAGGATTATAGTACTTGATTTTATGTAGTATGGACTATTTTGTGCAGTTTATATTATATATGGCTAATTAAAATGTAGTGAGTTCCATAGAAATGGAAATTATTCAAAAAATATGGATTCAAATTATTTAGGATATATTTAGAATAGACCTTGAATGATATAGACCACAAACAAATCTTGTTAATTGCCTAAGATTCCTTGTCCACTAGATAAATATCCAACAAATTCGTAATTGGATTTGGCCGGGAATAATTAATTCGTTACCAATTGCATAGTTGGATAATTTTAGTGATGCAACTTGTTTGATATTCCTAATTCTAACTGACATAAACTCTTGCGAATTGAACTTATATTCCAAATTATATAGAAATTTAAAAGAAAACTTTTAAATATCTAATAATTTATTACGATTTCAAAGTTTCCCACCAAAATGGATAATAAAATATTTTTACTGGTAACATTTTTGTGCAATTTTTTTAAATCCTTTAAGTTTTACCAAATATAAAACAATTCCATTTCCAAAACAGTTATAAATACTTAAAAATATTAAATTCTCTCGAGTTTTAAGGAAAAATAAAATGATTTATAAAATGTTAAAAAAAAAATCATTGTTCACAATATTTTTCTGCCATAAAGTTTGTTTCAGCTAAGCTACTTATTCTTCTTCTACACAAAATAACAACAATAACAAAAATAGTCCTAGCTGCAAAAAAAAATTATAATTTGAACTGTTATAGCTTTACTCATTTCCTAGAAATTTGTCGCTTGACACATGGTAAAATAACAATTCCGGCATCCCCAATAATTTTCTATTTATTTCATAGACCAAACGGCATGCATTTATATGCATTTTCCCCGAGGACTTTAAAAAGAATATGGCTGAAAAACAGAAAAAAAAAACTTTATTGAGATATATAACAAATTTTTGGGTGATTTTTTCACTGCTACACTATGCAATTCATTTTCAATATTTATTTATTTATTTTTTCCTTGGTCTTTCCTATCTAAAAATGAAATTTTCCTCATTTTCCATATTTTTTTTATTTAGAATTTGAATTATTTTTTTTTGTTTAGTTGGAAAATGAAAAATAATTGCATTCAACATGTGAAATGGATTTTTTTTTTGTAAATTTTAATGTTGTGTACCACGGCATAAAAAAATGATAAATTTTTTAATTTTTAAATTCCTTTTGGAGGTTTCGAATTTAATAAAAATTGATAAAAAATAATATAATATTTTTTAAATGATCCTTGTATGTAATCCTTTAAACTTTTCTCATAAATTTCAGTTGTGCATTTAAAATTAACAAGCTGCTTTAATGGTGGCTCAGATGGTCAGGTAAATATTTTAACTCCATTCAAAATTTTAAGTCAGCTGTAATGCATTAGGTCATTATCTAATTGGTTTGTTGGTTTCTAAGCAGTGAGAAACCAGGACTCCCTCGCACTTATACCAAATATTAGTGAGCCTGTTGTACACAGCTTGTCAACCCATCCAAATTCTTTAGTGAATAACATCATCTTTACATCTTTACCCGCGTCTTCAAGATTTTGTAGAAAAAAAAAAAAAAAAATTAAAATCTTTTATGTTCGACATAAGGACAATGGCATAATAAATGTTCCATTGTGATCTCTTCCTCCATACACCCACAACAAGTCGGATATGGAATAAGTCCTGATATTATTGCATGCTTCCTGAGAATCTTATGTCTCTTTATAATTCCCATGTGTAATCTGATCGTTACTTTATTCATTTTCAGAATTATCTTAGAGTTTTTATGGTTAGGGATAGCAAAGAACATTTTTGTATACAAGTTATTCCATTTCATAGTGCTATATCTATAGGCCCAGTTACTTATTGAGCCTTCATTCAAATGCATAAACCATATCTTCACCTAATTTAATTATTATCACTTTCCATATGATAAATTTATTTTGAAATTAGACTAAAACTATAATTATATTAAAATCCATCTTATCATATTCTAGTTCTATGAAATTTTTGACACATTCACCAAATTTACAGCGAATTACTATCAAAAATAAAACCAACCTTTAATTTCAATTATTTTGTTTTACAAATATTTCAAAAATTCTCTAAAAAAATTTAATGTGAAATTCTTTTTTACACCTTTATTTATTCGGAATTCCTTTAAAAAAAACTAACAACAATACTTTTCCTACGACTTTAAATTCTGCAATGAATAAAATGAATATTATACCATTTAATTCTCTTAAATTTCAGTACTTTTAAAATTATAATAATAAATGTCCTTTTGGCTATGAAAGGAACTTTACAGGAATAGAAATGCAAAAAAAAAAAAAAATACCATAATATACAATAAAAATTTGACAGCATAAATGTACATTTTTATATATCGTTAAAATATATACTTTACGAAAAAAAAAAATATAATATACTTTATTTAAGTTGTAAGAATCTACCCCGTTAATACACTAATATATTCATCCCCGAAGCTATACCCCAGCACGATCTAAACTCATATACATTCGTGGAATAGAAAAATTTTTATATAGTCAATTTCTTTATCAAATCTCTGCCACCAAAGTTATTTTTTTTTTTATTTCGTCCTTTACTACATTCTCGCGCCAAACCGCTTCTATTTATACAGTCTGGATTCGTTTTTTTTTTCTTTTTCAACCCATTCGAACATCTGTAACTTATTCAAAACAAGTGATTTCAAATAAATTACAGAAATACCCTGAGGACAGGTTTTTTTTTTCACTTCTGATTTCTATATATGTATTTATACTGTGTCCTTTTGCGATAGCGGAAAAATCTACCCTCTACCGCATTTTTAATACTCTTTTTTCTGTATCCCTTTTTTTTACAGGATATTTTTGAGTTAAATATAACATCCCAGAAAATATGGGTAACAATTTCGTTTTTTTTTTTTAATATTTTATACTTTTTTCACTTATTTAGAAGGTGAATACAATTTTTTTCTGATAGTGTGATATGGTTGGAGATTGTTTTTCAAGGGTAGCTTAGTAATGCGGAAAGGAAACAGAATACATACAATAATAATATCACAGTGGAAAACCGCTGAGACGAATAATGTTAGCAGGGATTTTGAAATTTATATGGTATGGGATGAGAACATATAAAATTATGGATGATTTGAAATTTTGGGGAGGTTGCTGGTAGATTTATATTATGTAGCTATATATGCTTTAAGGGACCATTTTCAATTCTCTTGACTAAAGAAGATATTTTTAGGTATATGTATTTGAATGGTGAAAAAGTAAAAGATTTATATTTTATTCTAATCACAAACGTCTAGATGGGCACATTAAAGTCATATGGAAATTTATATTTTTCATGATTTAAGAGTTAAATTTCTGTTAAAAAATAGAAAATTTTCTTTTTTAAAAAATCAGATCAGAAGATGAAAATTGTTTGTAAGATTTAAGTCTACAATTTAAATTTAACCAGTTTCTCAATATTGATCCTTTTAGTTAAATGTGAGTTACTATGAATCAATATAGTTTCTTATCATCTAGTTAAACTGAGGAAAGGAACCACAAAATAATTGAATCCTGAGTTTAAACTGTGGCTAAGAGTTAGGATTTGTACTGTCAAATTTGACATATACAATTGTTAATATTAATTTTAATCTGTTTTAAATATTAACTTAAATTTTAGGTGATAAAATTATAAATGATTCTTATCAAAAGAATATTTTTTGTCAAGTTTTAATTAAATTATTTTTATTTTACATAAATTCATTTTCTTTTCCTTAAACGAACACGAAAGAATGGAATTTTACGTACCAAAATAGATTTTATATATCTAGCTATACATAAATTAATTATCAAATTAAAGTAATAAAATTAAATATTGTACGAGATTTTTCCATCACAACAACAATATTTTGATGTATTCACTAACTACAAAGCATAATGTTAAAAAAGATATTTCTATTTTAAATTTTACTACAAAGAATTGTGATGATGATTCAAATTCAAATTTGGCACGTGGTGGTAATTAATTTTATTTTTGTCAATCTTTCTATAAAGAGCAAAATTTTGTACACTGTTAAAAATATTAGATTAATTCAATTTTTAAATATAATAATGAATCAATCTGATCAGGAAGCCTGCCTTCAAGCACAGCAACCTAATAATATAGAATTCTTCTTAGCCTAGAATCTTTTCAAGGAAACAGTATCGTAAATAATATGCTGCATGATTTCATCTTCATCTGAGTAGAATAGAAAATATTGAACTTAAATTATACAAAACCAAATTTTCCTCCAGCATTTTGTACTTTAAGATAAATTTTACTAACGATCAATTAACAGTGTCACTTATACATAAATAAATTTAAGATTCAATAACAGCCAGTGTCACAAAAATGTTTTTTACTGCAAACAAAAAAATTGAGATACAACATTTAGCAATACTAATTCACTTATTTCAGCCAAAAACTCATAATAATAAATATGTCTTTAGTTCATTATTTGCAACATGAAAATACTTAGCTGTAATTTATAATTCAACTAATTTAAAAGCAGTGTTCCATTTACGTGCACAAACTACTCTTAAATAATGTCGGAATCGGAAATATTTACAAATAATTGTGAGTATGGAATTTTTATTTAGTTTTTCACTCTATACATAAAATAAACTTTTAAGGGTGGATTCATTTTTTCGTCCGACTTACAACGAGTGCAAATTTAAACTTCTCTAGTTTTTTTTTTTCAAGTTTTTGTGTGCGGATTTTCATCTCACTCTAAAAAAGTTGGTTTAACTTGAATTTTTGTGTAGCGTCAAAAAATAGACGTCAATCAAATATAACACAAACGTCAAAAAAATATAAACTTATAATAATGACCTTAAAATATTTAAAAATGCGGTCACTTTTACGCTGAAACGATGAAATCAGTTCGACTTAAATTAGTTCCACTTAAATACGATGAAACAATGAATTCACTTTAAAATTTAAAAATAGACTTTAATTAACTTGACATATTTGGTTTTCAGCAATTTTTTTTTTAAATCTAAAAATACGCCAGTAAACATAACTAAATAACGAAATTTGCGTACGACTTCCTATTACCTTGTCAGAGTATCATATTCATGTAAATGGAACGTACCTAGTTTAAATTTTATTCAATTATTTTTAGAACCAGAAACAAAACAAGAAAATATAAAAGTTCCAGACGTGTCACTATAAAATCTCGCGTTTCAAACGACGAAATGACTTGTTCTTGTTACACCACAAAACAAAAAATCTACTTAAAACAGGTGAACATATGAGAAATTTTGTAAATCGTACTAAATAAAATTTATATATTTTTATGTTTACTTTATTACTTTGGCATGTTCTACTTAAGAATTATCATTAACAATCTTTCTATATTCTAATTCTACTTCGTATACTTAATTTGGAATCCCTGTCACCCTAAAAAATAGAAAATTTATTTTTATTTCTAAACGGCTCTATAAGTATTTATATGAAAACATGACCAACCAGCTGTAATGGATTAGTGATAATTTTAAAAGGCTCAAAAGAAGTGTGATTCTTGTGATTTATTATGGTTAGCTGGATTATAATTTTAACACAGTATCGTTAAATGCTACAATTTACCATCTTCTGTCACCCTATTTTGTGACAAATTTTGTTGTTGATCATGATCCATAAATTCGAATTGAATCTTAATTTTTATTTTATTACTAAATGTTGTAGTACAACAATAAATTTTTGTGATGCTTAAAAAAAAAATTAGGTGTTCAAGGATGAAATAAGAGAACTCACAGAAAAAAATATAATAATTTGATACTATTATAGATGTCATGGATACAAGAGTAGTAAATATTGTTTATTTGGGGAAATGGGAATTATTTTTATTTATTTATTTTTTTTATAAAGCCTTATGGATTGTTTTGGCAAGAGGATTTAAATGGTATTACGACAGGCTTTGATATATTTTATTATTACTACTGTTTGATGATGTTTAATATTGACAACAACAACAAAAAAAAAAGATTTATTTGATAATAATATTGTATAAAGTTAGCTAGAAGTCTTAAATTTGAAAATAATTATGTGATGAATTTTAGTAAAGTATAATATTAGATCATAAAAATTGTGATACTTATATTTAGAAAGTGATGACAGAGATTTGAAAGAATCAGTAAAAAAATTATTATTGCGTAGCTAGTAAAGTATTTTTTTTTTTAATGAATTTACTAGATTTTTTTTTTTATAACCTACAAGACTTAAAAGAATGTTATAAAAATAGCGTAGATAAGAAATCATTATTTTAGGATAATTTATTAGAAAAATTTTAAAAGTTACTCTAATAATAGAAAGGAAATGAAGCAATTATTATGTCAAATTATTTGTTATATACTAACACCAACGTTTAGCTCAACGTTTAGCTACAAACTTCTCCAACACAATTTAATTGTTAATAGTATCCAGATTACACCAGTTAAAGAGAAATTAAACGCTGTTAACACTGCGATATTGGGTTACAGTTTCTATTCCTAACCGAGACATCGATATCGCTTTAAGTTTATACAGCTTTAAGCGAGTAATTAAAGATTGCCATTTGTGATTTTAAACTGATAAAAATGCAAAATTTATCATTATGGCCCTAACGCTCCCCAATAGAGTGAACATGGAAAAAAGACATGGCAAAATTGTTAAGAATGAAATTGATAATTGAGTATATTTCCTTTACTTCCTTATTTGAATAGAAATTTGTGTAGCATGTCATTTTTGATTATATTAATCACAAAGATAATTTGAATTTGAGCAAAGGCGCCTAAAGGTAGGGGCAAAGTGGGTAATTTGCCTCTTTATAGCTTTAAATAAAACTAATAAAAAGAACCTTCTATTTAATAAATTTAGAAAATAAAAAGATGGCGCTCCCTTGAAAAACAATAATAAAATATTTGCTTTAAAAAAACGTAAGTCACATTTTTCATTTTTCGCGGTAAGAACGATTTAATATTCTTGCAGTCCTGTACTATGGAAGTATTTCGTACTCTAAACAGGGTCTTAAAAATATACCAAAATTTTAGTAAATTACTATTACTTTCGAGTTAAAGGTCACCTCCATTAGCCTTTTTAAAAAAATTGGTAAAATCTTTTGTTGTAATAAATGGTTTCGACACGCTAAAAAATTGTATGTAGCTCTAGCTATAGACAATGTTTGAGTGCTAGTTTTATTTAATATTACAGAAATTTTTGAAAAAATTAATATAATTATTTTTTAGACTCAAATAAATTAAACTTTTTATATGTTAATAAATTGATTAATTCATTTACTTGTCACTTTTGAACACTGAAATTTTCAACTATAATAATTTTATAATTTCATATAATTTTAATATAAATGATAATATTTTAAACAAAAAAAACTTCATAATTTCATTTAAATATAAACCATCGAATATCCTGAATGATTTAGTTTATTTCATTAAAACTTATTTTCAAAGTCCTTACCACCTTAAAACTGTATGATCAACTTTAAAATATATAATTTTTATTATATTTTTTTTTTTTGTAAAATAAAGCTAATTAAAAATCAAATTATTATTTCTGATTATTTCATAAGAAAATATTATATTATTTAATTTTTTTTTCTTTTTTCTGAAAACTTTTTTCAAACTATTTTGAAAATTTTGTCTTCTTTCGAATAACTTTCATTATAATCAAAAACTTTCTCCCTTATTTCTATGTATCTTTCTCTTTCTTATCTATATATAGAAAATTTTCTTGAAAAAGTTTTTCTTTTAAACTTATTTAAAAAAGAAAAACTAATAAATAAAAATAATTTTTACCTTTCTACTTTTACTAGAGAATAGTTTTCATAAAATTAATCAAAAATCAAAATTTTCTTATTTTCCTATATAAAGCTTAAAATTACATATATGATTTAGGATCAGGATAAAGATATCCTTATAGATAAATTTTATTTTAACGATAACTAAATTATTATTTTGATTATAATCTTAAGTCATTAGTCTGAATTTATGTATAGTCATATCTAGATATATATTTTACATGAATATGAAAATTATATGTAGAAAGAAAATGGTGTCCTTGAATAAATCATTGTATAATAATCGAATAAAACTCTAACTACATAAGTTCTTTAAGAAAATATATTCAAAAACTTCAAACACTATTTTAATATACGTTATATATGTATAAACGGTAAAGGATCAAAATTATTTAGTCTAGATATAATGGAAAATTACAAAGAAAAAATAAATGAAAAAAAGCAAAATATTTTACTGAATTGACTACTTTAGGTATGGTAAATTAAGTTAATCATTGAAGAAAGAAACAAGACTCCTTACACAATACGAAGGTTTAAATTTATGTGGAAAACAGGTGGTTACAATGGCAAACTTTTACAATAGAAACTCTTCATATACCTAAATACCTTAAGTTCATTTATATATATGTATATATATATATATAGACTTTATTTGAATTGATTACTTGGCGTCAAACCAATTTGTCCAAGAAACAAATTTCTTGATTTTAAATATTGTTGAAGTATATTAAAAAATAAAACCCTTTTTGTGTGGTAGACAGGATCAAAATAATAATGTACAAATTATTAAGTCTAACACAAAATGAACAAAATGGGGGAAAAAAATTAATTGTTCAGAAAATAGATTTTTCTATCATAATTGAAAGTTTAATTGTAAATTTAAACTATGCTGTTTTGTGAAGCTAAGGTGGTGGCGTTGTAATAGCTTCCTGATTCAACTCCAGGACGAGAAATGTCTAAATTGAATCTGCTTTAAATACTAACGACTAATACAATTTGCTGAGTGTCACTATTAAAAGCCATTAGCGTGTTACAATTAAATATTTATTCACAATAAAGAAACTTATCGTTCGGAATCCTAATTGCAATAAAATGTTACAAAAACTCGATTAGAATTGTAGCGCCTTTGAAAAGAAATAAGTTTTGCAAGGCAGGACATTTGCAAAACAAACTAATAACTTCAATCAATACGCTGAATTGAAAAGTCATTGAAAATGACAACCAATATAGAAAATATGCACCATAATAATTATAGAAGTTGTAACAATTTTTTACTAGAATGATGAAATTAAGGATATTTAACTGTTACAGTTGATACTGTTGCTAAGAAATGAAACCTAAATTGTTTATAACGAAGTATTGAATTTGAAATTAAACTTTTATTATATTTTCAAGCCATGTAATAGAATAAAGTGAGATGAAATTTATTAACTTAATTATTTTTAACTAAAACATCTTTTTTTTCGATAATTTCATTATAAATTCCTTTTTATTATTTCTTTACTGAACAAATATTTTTATATCTATTAAAATATTAGATATAAACAGTTTATAAACTTATAATACACAAAAGAATTTCCTTTAAGAGTATTTACTAAAAATTTACCATCTTTTATTTCAAATTAAATTTAACAATCATGAAGTGGCGATAGCCTTTTTGTTATTATTATATCCACAAAAATTCACCCAAACAATTTCTATATTTACAATACTCAAACTATAATACGAACCATACATAACGTTAATTTGTAAAGGTTTTAAATAGTTTACCTTTCCAACAGGAGTCAAGTACCCTAAAGACATTTTCGAAAATATTGTTCATCATATTGGATTTGATAATTTTCTAGATTTACACATTTTCCTATAGACAGAATGTGGAAAGAAAAGGGGGTGGTAAAAGTAAAATTTTAGAAAAGCAATACAAAATTATTTTTCGCCCCCAATAGTTAAAGAGGGAGATAGATAGAAAGTGAGAGAGAGAGAGTAGGTGTGAAATTTGTAATTTGAACAATGTGACCGGAATAAAGTAATTTAAAATGTCCTTCAAAAAGGATAAATAGAATGAGAAAGTGCTGGTATTTATTAGATAAGAATTTAGTTGAGTAGCTTTGGGAATTACTTAATAAATATGTAAAATAATTTTTGTTTTTTTTCGGTTAAAACAAATTAAGATTTTTAGCTTTTATTGGAAAGCAATAATTTAAATTAACTTTATTTAGTGAACAGGTAAACAATTGATTTATAAAGTTTTCAATTTCAAAGTTTAGAAGCTTAAGTAGATATTTGAATGTTGGCTTAGTCCATCAAATTATTTGCATGTATTTTAATTATTTTCATAGAACGCAGACAATTTTCTGTATCATTGTACATTCATTAATGGTTTTAATGTTTTGGTTCATATTACTCTAACGAATTGCACGAGACATGATCTTAAAAGTGTTTATTTAGCAGAAAAGCATTTTTAATATTATGTATATATAAATTTTGTTGTAAACCCATTTTCTTATAAATTTTAAAATAACAATTTATTTATATCCCTGGCATATATATAACCTTAAAATTTCCAATCTTCTTAATATTATGATTTTACACCCTCATTCAACAACAACAAAAAAATTATAATAATTTCCACAAAAAAAAAAAACACCCCGTCGTCATTTCTTCTCCATAATTGTATAAAAAAACCACCGGAAAAAAAATTTCCACAAAAAAAAGAAAATATGTTATTTGATGCTTCCAATTTATTATTCTGATAATTATAATAAAGCAAAGCGCCCCCAATTATTATTATAAAATGTTAAATGGTATCGTAACAGAGTGTTTTTCCAACAACAACAAAATCTTTAGAAAAGTCACCCTTAAATATTTATTTACGCGCAAAAATATAATCACTGAAAACTGAAAATATAATATAAAAATAAAAAGATTTCAACAAGTCAACAACAGTATAAAAAAAAGGATCGCCTCGTCCTTTTTTTATATATTTTTAGTATACATTTATGATTTAAAATTTAAATTGATGCAATGAAAAGTGCGGCGCGGTTGGCAATGACGTTAAGTTTTTATAATTTTAGTATAAATATTAAAAATAACGAGAGGGTTTCAAAGATTTTCATATTATTTTTTTAAACCTAAAAAGTTATAGAAAAATATAACGTCAAGGATTACTCAAAATTTATATAATTTTAATGAATTAATATTGTAAATGATTTAGCAAAAAAATGTTTTCATTACAGTGTACAAGAAAATTATTATCAAAATAGTGGAAATTTAATGAAAATTGGAAATTATCCTTTGTGCAACCAAAAATTAATAAATCATTTTTAGTAATTTAAACTTAATTAAATTAATATTTTTATCCATGTGACCTAATTTACGTAGTTTTTTAATAATTTCTTGTATTTTATGGAAATTTTGGAAAAATTCTTATAATTAACGTATTTTCCAGCTGTCAGTTTGTTCATTTTAAATTGTTAATAAAGTAATCTAACTAAAATCTTAACCTCACTGTGGACAAGTTATACAATCTGCAATAAGAGAACCAATTAACTGAAATACCAGAATTCGATCCTTATAGAAAATTTAAGGGGGATTCATATTCGAATATAAAAAAGTACAAAAATCAGAGAATCTCACATTTTGATAGACAGCACATTAACAAACTGACAGCTAGAAAATACGTTAACAAAATGGATCATTTTAAATTATAAATATGTGAATTAAATTGTTTGATCCATTTCTGTTACTAGTGGGCATTGCATTGAAAATATATTGAAACATGTTCGAAATACCATTTTTGATTGCTTGGTTATTTCCAGATATACTGTCCAGAACTCCAAGTAGCTCTCTTTAGCACCGTTTTCCTATCACACATTCTAATGAATCCTATCATGAATGAGATTATTTTAGATCCTTTTCTTACCATTAAAGAAATAAACAGTTTTTGTATAGACCGTGTACAATTAAAAATTGATAACGCTGCAGGTAAAACCTTATCGAAGTATATCTAAAATAGCTATATTTGTTCAAGGCCATAGTTCACCTTAAATATTTTATATTGCATTTAACTTTAACGAGCATTATAAAATTTATAACATTTCGATTTATAATATTTTCATTTCAAATTAATTTCTTTCAAAAACTCTATATAAACAAATGAATTCAGACTCTCATTACCATTTGCACGCTTCTCAATTCATATTTTATAAAATTATTTATTCAAAAGGGTTTTTTTTTTTAATGGTATAAAAACCAACCAAAAAAAAAATATTGTAGAAAATTCATGTTTTTGTTGTAATTTTCATCCCTTCATTATCATTAATGCTCGTTAAAGTTAAGTGCAACAGTTCCACAACAAAAGGATTTAAATACCAAACAAAAAAAAATGAGTAAAAGATCATGAATATCAAACCTTTTTTTTCTGTTTCTATTACTTTGATTCTTTTGGCCCTGAATTTTTACGTTGGAATACGTCCCTTTAATAAATTATTTCGCTTTTATACCTCGGTTTTTGGTTTTGCTTCTTTTTTTTTTTTTTTGACAATGATTTTTTAATGCAACACTTGTGAATCGTGTAGCTCAAAAAAAAAAAAAAAAGGACTTCATTTTACTTATCGCAAAATGTGTTTCTGTGTATTGTCGAAAAGGTTGATGACAACCAAACAACAACATAAAAAATACAAAAGGATACACCAACCGAAATTTTAAAATTAGAACTTGATGAGATATCCTGCTGACTTGTTCGTGTGGACGATGATGACGAACATTTTTTTATTTTTGTTGGTATGTAATTTTTTGTATAGTCTGTTGCTTGATTTAGGGTTGAATGAATAGAATATAAAGTGCAAATTAGAATATAAAATCTAAATAATTTGGTTTAAGGATTCGATTTATCAATTCAATTTTTTTTTTGTTCATATTATGTTGATGTGTGAGAATATTTAATGATATGTGTTACGTTTTTTTTTGTAATATTTGATTTGAATCTTTTATGAAAAATAGAAAAAATTTACGATGAATAGAAATTTCATTGTATTTTTTTATGCTGAATTGCTGTATGTAATTTTTTATTTAAATTTCAATACAATCATGAATTTTGAATATGAATGTCCTTATAGAAATTGATTTTACTTATTTTGTTTTATAGGTAATGTTTATTCGCTGTAGAACGACGTGTTTTATATAGTTTTGCTGTTAAATCATATAAATTTATAAATTCTGTAGTAAATTTCTAGCACTTGTTATGTAAACACCACGGGGAAAATTAACTTCACTTTCGCCCTACCAATTCTCTAAAACGATGGAACATTTGCAAAAACACTTATATTAGTTAAGTTTATCAGAAATAAACAAAAAAAACTTATTATAACGCTCTCCACATTGTAGAAACTTTATAAAAATACAAATAATTTATTGTTTAATATTTTTTGTGAACTACCCAGAACTTATTCCTAGATCCGCCAGGGTGTATAAATGTATAATTTAAATTACAATTTATTAATCATAACAGAATCTGTAAGAAGTATGGGGTAGATCAGGAAAAACTTTATTGTAATCGGAACATAAATAATTGCACTATGGAATCTGATTATCAAAAGAAGGAAGAACTTCAAAATAGAACTAATCCCAATAATGTTTATTTACTCCATGAATATATTGTAGATTTACTTTGATGTGGAAATTACTTTTTTGATAATGAAGGTAAAAATGGAAATATTTCATCAATTAAACGAAAAAATGTTGCGGATTAAATTATTACTCAATTTTATTTGCATTATTTGCAAATTTTATTTGCAATTTTCAAATTTTTCTTAGTCCTTCGAAAAGCAAGAAGAATCAAAAACGAAACTGCAAGCAACAACGAATCAACAACAAAAATTAATTTTAATTAGTTTTTCTAGATTTCATCAATAAAAAGATTGTTATCGCGCATTATCTCAACAATCAGCAAATACCAAGCTCGAGCACGGCCAAGTTGCTGGGCATTTGCTTAAAGGGTAAACTGCGCTGCAAATATGGCAATTCTGGATGACATATCGTTGATGCACTTTGATACATAAAAAAAAAACTAAAAAGTTAATATATGTAAACGCTTTTTGTCATCGTAATTATTATCCAATGAATTATTATTATTATAATTTTTAGCTATAAATATCAATTTAAAATAATGTACAAAGTCCATTTCATTTACATTTTTCATTACCATATAAATAAATCTAATTCATTTTTTCAAATTAATATTATTATAATTAAATTTTCTTTTTAGTGTTCATCTGGTTTTTGGTAACTTTAATCTATATGTAAAATCTTCTTCCATTTGGTTACATTGATCCTTATTTATTACAATCGTTCTTCCATGACATATGTGTTAAATCATATCAATCCATATTTCTCTCATCTGTCCACTCATCTAATACCATTTCATACCAAATTTGTTGTTAATGTTATCCATCTATTTTCGTTGATTCTTGCTTTATCATTTCAATTCTTTAGCTCTCTGTATTTACAACTGTTATTTTTTCTATATCTTATTGCTCGAATCCTCGTTGTTATATCCACCTACTAACTTGAATGGTTGAATTTTCACATACTTTTAATATTTTTATATATTTTATTATAATGGTCCAATTTTTCATTAAAATTTAATAGTTAGAGTAAATTGTAATTATTTCAAATTAAAGATTGCCAAAAAAAATAAAAAAATGATTTATACATCAATAAAAAAAAAGTTTATTATTTTTTTTTTTTTAATTTTATTTTTTTATTATGAATTAAATTTAAAATAATATTTTAATTCTTTCAATTGAATATTTAACTTTATATAAAAATTATTATGAGTTTTTTTATTAGTTTTATAATTTCAAATCAAAAAAGATTTACTAATTCGAATCCATTTCAACATTTTCAAATTTTCAACAATTTAAATTCTATAATTAAAAAATTACTAAAATCTCGATTAAAACAAAATTGTAGTAGTGAAAATGACATATCCAATTTCATACCGAATATAAATAAAACTGTAACAGCTACAAATTCTCAATTCACATCATTAAATAATAATTTATTACGAAAAAAAGGATTAATAATTGTCAAATTAAATGGACATCAGCAACAGCGATTTATGTCTTGCAAGCTTGATGGTAAAAATATTGCTGTTTTTGGTGGATTTGGTGGAATTGGTGTTGCCACATGTAAAAAATTACTTAAAAAAAATATTGGTGTAAGTTTTTATTAAATTTTTTTTTTAATTATTATTATTAATAAATATTTTAAATATTTTTTTTTTAAGAATTTAACAATTTTAGATTTAAATGGAAATAAATCTGTATTGGAAAAAATGCAAAGTGATTTTCCTGATATTCAAACCATTTATCAAAAAGTTGATATAACAAATAAACAAAATATTTGCAATAATTTGAAGAAAATTATTAAAATACATAAAAAAATTGATATTGTTATTAATGGTTGTGGTGTTGTTGGTGAAAAAAATGCCGAAGCTACAATTAGTGTTAATTTGGTAAATTATTTTAAATAATTATAAAAAAAATAATTATTATTAAATATTGTTTTTAGACTGGTCTAATTAATACATGTTTAGCTGCCATTCCATTTATGGATAGATCATTACATGGTAAAGGTGGTCTATTGGTGAATATATCATCAACATTAGGATTGGTACCATGTCCGCCATTTTCAGTTTATAGTGCTTCAAAACATGGTGTAATTGGTTTTACTAGATCATTGGCTGTGTGTCTGTAGAATTAAATTGTAGAATTAAAAATATTTATGTAAATTTTTTTTCTTTTTTCAATATTTTGTATATAGGATGATTTTTATTATAAGAAAACTGGTGTTGGTGTAATGGCAATTTGTCCTGTTTTAACAGAAACAAGTTTAGTTGAAGATAATACACCAGATGGTGGTACATTTTCATATAGTAAAGATGTTATGAAAAAATTTATGATTGGTAAAAAACAAACTGTTGATCAATGTGCTGAAAATATTATTAAAGCAATTGAAATTAATAAAAATGGTTCAATATGGATTTTAGAATTAGGTAAAATGAAAGAAGTTAAATTTCCAACTTTATGGGAACCAAATTATACAAGATAATTTTTTTAATTTTATTTTATTTTTTATTCAGATATTTAAATAAATTATTTTGCATTGTATAATTATAATAGTTTTACTAAAAAAAAATGAAATTTGTATTAGTTGATCAAAAGTGAGGAGGCCATACAACGGATATCCTATTTAGCACATTAGCATTGCTACTATTCACATGCCCATCTGGTTAAACTTGTTACTTTAGATCCAGCTCGTGGCGTTCAGAAATAGTACCATATCTGTAGGTTACTGAGCGGCTAGGTCACTCAAGTTTACTCGCCACTATTAAAGCAACCAACCATCACAATCGCTGGCTTCTTTTTCTTCGTATTATTCTCGAAGAAGGTGAAGAACTATTATCGGAAATTAGGAGGTGGAATAAATTTCTCCTGTGCAGTTAATTGCACCACAAAATTAATTTTAATATCATTTTTTTAATTCTCAAATTTTTTATCAAAATATAGTGAATAGCTTAAAATTACAAATTTCTTCATTTTAAATCAAAAATATTAACTAGTTACCTGGGTATTTAAAATATATCCTTAACCATCAGCAGATTTTCTCGTTATAAATTTTGTATCTTAATCCTTATTTTAAGATTCTAACTTGTATAATTTTCCTTCACAAAATCCCATTCGTTGTATTCCACATAAAAACCATTTAAATACCAAAAAGGTTAAATAAATCCTCATTTTATTCATTTATTTCAATTAAATTATATTCCCTTTTAAGAATTTTTTTCATGATTTTCAATCGTATATTGAAAATTATATTGCAATTTTATTATATTGCAATTTTTTTTCCTGTCTCATGGAAAACCTATTTTTATGCAGAATCATTTTCACATGTTTTTTTTTTCATGAACAATTTAAAATCCCATGAAAATCCATATTAGAACTCAAAAAAATTTCTAGTCAAATTCCATATTAAATTTTTATATTCCAACTTGTAAAAATAATTTCTTATTTTCATTTGCCTCAGTAAACGACTAGAGAAAAAAATAGTGAAAGAAAAATTGTAGACAAATTTACAGACTAGCAAAATAAAACTAAGATTTTTGTAAATCGTTAAATCGTTGATTTTTTACCTCAACAATTTGGTAGTGATACCAACGTAGAGCTAGTTATTTTTTCGATGGACTCCATTTCTATGAGATCTTCAAAGTTTCTCATATTGAAGTTTCTCATCAACGTTTCTTGATATATAATATTCATTGTTCGAATTTCGAATTAAAGGAAAACTATAGGAAAATAAAAGTTGTATCTACACTACACGATCTGTTAGTTTTTATCTTCAAGAAAAATTTAAGTAATTAAGCGACTGAAGTTTTAGTTTCTAATTGTAAAGAGCAACACTTCAATAATTTAGCATTTTATATTGAAATGGCCTAAAGATTACTGTAACGTTACAAAATATTGACCGTAGCTTGAAATTCTATTAGTATTTTTAAAGCGAATTATGATCAACCCATGTAATTATGAGCATTACCAAAGTATCTCATACTCTTGTGATTAATATCGCTTCACAGTGGCAAATTATTGGCATATATCAGGAATTCTGATGGAAAGCATTCGATTATATTTACTGAGAAACAGTGAATTATAAAAATTATTACACTAATTGCGTTTTTTCTGACGCTTTAGAAATATTATAACTATATAGATTTTGCCTAAATTACCTACATCGGCATCGAGCGGCACCACAACAAGATATCACGCATAATTTTGGATTAGAAACTCAATTACTATCCTCAATAGAATATTAAATATAATAATTGGATTAATCACCTAATATATGCTAATCTACAAGAAGCCACTTGAATTTTCCAATTAAAGAATCATCGAATTTCTGAACAACTTAAAAAAACATTTACTTGATATAATTACTTTAAGAAATTCCTTTGAAAACCAAAACTATATTCAATAATACTTTAATCCTTAATCGTTAATTATTCTTCTGCAACCGAAAAAAAAAATTGATATCGTACAGGACATACATCAACAATTCTTAACTTTAATTTCAATTCAATATATTACTTTTTTTTTTGGTATTACATCTTCCACAATTTCATTGTCCTACTCTCTAGAAAATTTACGAAACTTTTTATCTTAACCAAAATTCGCCTGGCAGGCATCCCAATGTTAAATTTTATTTTTTTAATCCCTTTCAGTTATTTTCACTCTTAATTTTCAGGTAATTTACAATTTTTTTTTTGAATAGAAGAAAACTTACGAAATGGCAATCGCCAATTTAGTATTCAACAGCAAAAAAGAAAATTTTTATATGTAAAAGAAAATGCCAATGAAATAATTTTCTATGTATAATAATTTTTCTAGTAAAATGTCATGTTTTTTCTTTTATTTCACCATAATAGAAACGAAAAGGATATAATAGAAAAATTTATAACAATTCATTGGGAAAATACAAAAAAAAAAATTTTGCACTTCTTGTAATTTAAGTGTAAAATTCCATGTATAAATACAATTTTCACTATTATATGATAAAAATGAAAATTACTTTCGATTTAAGAACAGAAACATAGAAGAAAAATTTCATATATTTTACGATATTAAAAATAATAAAAATTAAAGAAAATAAAAAGAATTTTCACGAAAAACTATTTATATAGAATTGAAAAACGAACAATATAAAAAAATTCTATTTAGGTTATCGAAATTCAAAGAATTTAATAAAATTAATTTAAACATTGTTTTATATTTGAAATAGATAAATATTTTGTAGAAAATTAAATTTAATTAAATTATCAGTAAAATTTATAATTAAAAAAATAAATTTAAATTTAATTAGAAAATTGAAAATGCATTTAGAATTAAAAACATGAAATTAGTTGGTAAATTTTCGATGTTATTGTAGCAAGAACTGATCGTTAGATAAATAAAATTATATTCTTCATCAAAATTGACGATAAGCTCACAGTTAACAAGAAGAACATATTACAATAATTCACTTAAAAAATTTCCTTTAGAGAATCGCTGCATTCCATATCTTTCACTTTCATATCAAATTGTCTTACGAAATTTAAATATGAATTTGAATTAGGCAACAAACAGGCTTTAAAAATGAGAATTAATTACATAGCCACTTTTTTAGATTTAGTTAAGCTTGCTAACGAAATAATCAATTTAAAGAATAGTGTCAACTCTTTTAGATATTCTTAACACATTGAGGCAGATTGTGTTAAAGATTACTGAATACTATAAAAACAGAATGACGAAACAGAATAAAATAATTTAGATAACTCGATGTGAATAAAAGTCTTTATCGTATCGGGACACAATTTTAATTTACATTATTTTTTAAACTTTGTCCAGATATTATGTTAACTTAACAAAATTGCTCACATTGTTCTTATATAGTGCAAGGTTTCGAATCAATATAAATAATAGAGCGAACGATGCTCTTAAGGCTTTATAAATGCAGACAATCCGGATAGTCAATTTTATGGGAAATATTAATAATTTAAATTCCGAATTTCTAATACCTGAGGTTGAAGAATCGGAGTTAATTTTTATGGTGAAGCTATAATTTTTGAGTTTATCGTAAAGTTTTTAGCAGACAAATTCTTTTTATTTTTATAAAATTATTTGATTTTTTGTCAACATTTTGATTTTTATTTAAAATCTTTATTACCAATCAGCACTTAATAATATTTTAATTGTGGTGTTAATGCCAAACATTTAAACAAAATTATCATTAAATTTGAATCGCAATATCAAATTTTTTTATTAAACTTTTGTTTTTTCCTCTATACTCTTATCATAGCAAGACATTCTGTTGATTCTTTGTGGCGAAATTAAAAATAATTTATTAAAACGTTGACAAATTAATTCATAATTCATAAAAATTCGAGTGTTGATAAAGATTGTAAATTATAATCGAAACGGAAATACTAAAGCAATTTTAATGATTACATCACAGCACGCCAACTCAATTTCGTATCCAAGACTAGTAGGAAAAAAAATTGTATTTACAAATTTGCGAAATTATCAATCACCACGAATTTTATTTTAAATCAGCATTGCGGGTTTTGGGTAGTGCCAAATAATAAGGAAGTGGAAATCATAAAAAACCGTATGGCTGTAATGATTACGGCTATTTGTGGTCCTCGCTGATAAATCGAATATAATCAAAGTTTGGTTTAGGTAAATCAAGCAACAAATATTTAACAAACAATGGAACGAATAGAAAAGATAAGGCTATATTTTAACTATATTTATATACTATTCAAAATTGCTGACATTTGATAGAGAATTTTCAATTGATGGATGTAGTCTTAACAAAATTATAGTAATCAAAGCAAATCTAATTATAGAATGGTTTAAATAATCAATTAATTATATATTTTTGTCATGCCAACCACTAAATTTCAATTAAAAATATTCAATTTTGAATAATTACATCATAATTACAAATTTAATATGTGGTTATTATTTTACTATTTTACCTATTCAAAATTTACTAATAATTTAATTGCTAATATCATTATTAAATATAGTATCAGAATTTGCAATTTAAATTTTACTTTAATAGAAATTTAGATGAATATAATTTTTAATCAAATATTTTCAATATTATTTGAATTATTTATTAATCATTTTGTATATGTGGATAAAAATTTAGATACAATTAATGGTATCTAAATAATTAATTTCATTTGCTTTTTATAAATCATAAAATCAGTAAAAAAATTAATATAAACCAAATAATTAATTAATTCATTATTTATCGAATTATTAATTTTTTTTACAATTTCATTCAATAACTGAATAACTACAAAGTTTGTAATTGATGAAAGTAAAATTATCTACTAATAAAAGAAATTTAAGTAAGGCTGGCATTCACTAAATCGATTCCTTACACTACTATAGAAACTGTTATAACTTATCTTAGAGTATAGCCATATATATTTTCATTGAAATCGAAGGATTTCGCGATAAGTTATCGACACTTCATTTGGAAATTATTTGGAAAGTTTACTAAATCTTGCTAACGCAGCATAAGCTAAATTATTTGCGTGCAGTAACAGCCAGTTTAGATTAGTTTTATATGACTCGCTTCTATTATGTTTTTACACATTTTTCTATTAGCTTCACTAATTCTAAACATACATCCAAATTCCCTGCAAATTAAATTAAAAATAATTTAAGCTTCAGAGTTAAGCGTAGATTTATACATTTTAATTCATTTAAAAAAAATTCTATTCAAATTCAAGCTATTTTATTGGCCTCTTGACAGTTTACTTGTGCTCAAATACAGTTTTAAAGTAACCCATTAATGGACAACTACAAGTTCATTCAGGATGCAATAAATAAAGAAGGAATAGTTAAAGTTCTACTGTTTCCGCCTCCAACCAATAATAAGTAAGGCTTAGATTTCTGGTAACCTAACAATTTTTATAATTATGATGAATAATTTATAAGATATTGTTTCAAATTCCATCAAATTTTTTACTTTAACATGTTTTTCATACAATTTTTTTCAGAAATTAAAGTTGAAATAAACAATATTATTTGAAAAATTATCAAACCTATAACAATAATTTAATTTGATTTATCAAAATTTACTACAAATATTAAATTAATCAATATTTTATAATTTCTCATAAACAATATCCTAAAAAAACAGATCAAATCAATCACATATAAAAATTGTTTAAATTTTTTTTTTTTTTGTCATTTTGATGTCTGTTTGTTATATTATCATTTTCCCATTAACAAAAAAATTTGTCCAAAAAATTATTATTCAAATTTCTATAATACTTTTATCCATTTTGATTCTTATATCAGTAATCTGAACACAATATCTCTCTACAGGCTACACACAATCTCCTCTATATATAAATATGAGTTATCCTTTTCATTCACTTTATAAATCTATAATAATTTATTATATTTTTACCTCTTAAACCATTTCACTGTAACATATTTCAAATCACCTAAAAACCACCCACCATTTTTACAATTTTGTAAAATTGTTTAACATATTTTCGTGAACTGCATTTCAATTGAAACAAAGTCTCTTTTTTGGTACTACTAATATTTAATATTCATGCACAATATCATCTGTTTATCTAACGAATGAGACGAAACATTTGAAGATTAAAGCTGCCCATACATTATAAAACATATTTATCATCGTATTGACAACTTCGACAAGTTGTATCCTTTGTGGATACAACATTTTTTACAACACGATGACAACATTTTTGACAGTTGAACAATCGGTTGAAGAAATATTAAAATATTTGAATTTATGTTGGTTGATGGTTATAAGTTGTATAGTGTATGGGAAAGTTATATAACTGCACTGATTTGTGAAACTCACCCAGGCACCGCCAGGTTCAACTCCCGGGTGGATCGAATTAATTAAAAACGTTGAATCACACTTTTCGATCCAACAACCAAGGTAACAAACAAAATACCAAACAGAAAAACAGATAAAAACATGTCATCGTTACTGACATCCGATATCTGGCAATTGGCAGCAACAAAGTCAAGGCTGAAAACACAATTAAACGTGACGGCGTCGTGCTGCAAGAGCAAGACAATAATGGTGGCGACATCAATGCAGGTAGCTACAGCAGGCTAATCACCTTGCTTAGTGAAATAAAATCGATTCAAGAAACTGAAACAGAGACTCGGATTTGGAGAGATAATGTGGAAGCCCTATATTCCCCAAAGTAATGAACAAATCATTATTTTCCATCTAACTCTTATTACCCTATTTTACAAAACATAAAAACAGATTTTTGACGGTTGTAATTTCGATTGCAAACCAAATTGAAAAGTGTGTAGTGAAAATTTACAACTTTGTTGTCAACACGCTGACAATCAGCTCGTACAATGTATGGACAGCGTAATAATATATTTATATAGAAAATATGAAAATGATATAAACTCTGGTTAATAATTTTTTTTTAGACAGAGATAAATGAACTTGGAAAATCAAGAAGTGATAGTATAAAATATTGTATGAATTTTAACTAAAATCACATTTATAATATTTTATGTAAACTAAATGAATATATGATTTTTTTTTATAGTAATTCTATATAGTGCCAGGATACCATATAAAATTTTTGTTGGACATCATTATAAGATATGAAGAAATTTTATGGTAACTTTCTGGTAAAATTAAATTTTATAAAATAGAAATAATATTTATGTATAAACAAGTAATGTAAATCTTTAATAGTAATATTATACATGAATTTTTGGTATGATATGAATATTAGGTCAATTTTATGGATAGTTATTTCTTTGCGTATTAAACAATTGTACATGGTTCACTTGTTATATTTGTCCATTTACTTATAGAAAATAATTAAATTGAGATAAGTTGAATTTAATTTACTTAATTTTTTCCGATATGTGTTTTCATGATACGACAACATATTACCATCAAAATTGTGATCGTATTCCATTTTTCTTTATACTTAGATGTAAATTCTTCAATTTTACCACAGAAGAACGCAGTTCAAGGCACAATTTTACATTTAATATCTTTATTCACGTATTAGGTCTTCTTTGGAACTATACATTCTTTCTATCAAATATATTACGTACAGGACGCTATGAATTATATAGAAGAGCATTATAATATTAACATTACTTCGTAAAATCTTTGATGCTGGTTAGAATGGAAAACGGAGAATATCGTAGAAGATATAATTCAAATAACACGAAGTAACTAAAAATATAAAAATTTATAAAATCACAAAGCTTTAGCTGGTCTGGAGACGTTATAAAAATGCCCGATAATAGGCCCCAATATAAAGAAATAAATGGAACTATATTAAGAAATAAAGGAACTAAATTTGAAAAACACATACGAGAGGTAAAGAGAAGTTAATTTTGAAGAAGGCTAAAGATTTCTAAGAGCTATCAGAGGAAGAATAATTAAATAGAACCAGATTTAGAAAGTTATTGAAGTATTTTGATTGAAAATTTTAAAATGATATTAAAATGACACATCCTGTATGGAAAATACAAAGGACAAAAAGTAAGTATAAAATGGAATACAATAACATGTGGTACGGTTCAAAAGTAAATATTAGTTAATAACTATATTTTATGATATTTATTAAAACTAGAAGGTATAATCAAGAATTCTTAGAACTGACTGACCAATATATTATTTTGAAATGTCCCTTAGGTGAAGCAATACTTGTTAAATCAAATATTATGAAATTTAAGTTTAGTAATATTTGCAGTTTTATGGTTCAATATTATTATTAAGTTATAAATTTTCTATATTTTTCAATTAAGTGTCGTTTTAAATGGACATCAAAATATTATATTAAAAATATATAGAAACATATAAATTGGAATTACGTTCAACTGAATTTAGTGATGCTTAAATAAAGTTTGAAATTAAGAAAGAGTTTTAATTATTACAGCCAATCCAGTCAGCGAATTGTGATTTATGGTAGAAAAATGGTAGTTTCTTAAAAAACCTTAAAATAAATTCTTAAATTATTTCTTTGAAAGTATATACAAAAAGAAAGGAGTACGATATTTTTTAAATCTTAAATATAATCTCTATTTAAAACAGAGCTCGCTCACCACAAAAATCATTCATCCAGACATTGCTAAACAATAATTTTGTTTTTTAATATTAACTTCTATACAAATCAAAGATAATCTTATTCAAAATTATATATCAAAAATGAAATCCATGAAATGAGCTATCAGAGTCCAAAAAGGTAAACCACATAACAAAATGTATCAGAGGATAATAACCAGAAGAAGATTGCTTTGTATTTGATTTTGATTTCCAAATAACATGTTCTATTTTTTATGATATATATGCTAATATTTTGATTTATTGCATAAATTTTATAATATGTAAATATATAAAAATGGAGAAAAAAAAATCCTTTTAAGGTAAAGATATTTACGAATTACATACAGACAGACGTCTACAGGATCATATAAAGTTTAATAAAATATTATTTTATGTAGTATTTTTTATAACAAAAAATAATTCTTAAAAAAAAATTACTTTATTTTTGAATTTTGATTATTGATTATTTGTTGATCGGATATGAATTTCATAATGTTATAATTTTTGGAAAGGATATTAAAATTTATATTTTTAATATTTATTTACTATTTCAGCATAAAAGCAATTTTATTTTGTGAGGAGATTTAGTAATAATAATAAACTATATAATTACGAATTGAAATCTTTAATTACGAATTAAACTCTTAAATATATGAATGTAAATATTAATAAATAGATTGCGTTATTAGTTTTTAAGGACATTCTACAGAATATTATATTAAATTTGTTTTAATTTATAAATAAATTCGAAATTTATTAGTTTAATAAAATAGAAATATTAATAAATGTAATTAAATTACTTATATTATTTTAGTGCAATTTAATTTGTTGTTTGAATAATTTAAATCAGCAATAACGCAAATTTTTAATTAAATTCAGTTTATCAAAATTAATTTTAATGAGTTCAAACTTTCCATAAGTCGTTCTATAAAAGACTACTTTAAATAAAGCAGGCGATCTGCTTCAAATATTAAGATTAAATTCACCATTTCACGTCTTCTCTCTAAGGTATTCAAATGAATTAAATTTAATACTTACATAAAGCTAAAGGATTAAACCAAGGAAATCGACGAAATGCAAACTTAATAAAGTTTCTTTGGATAGATTCAATTCGAGAAATGTGTACATCGAAAAAAGGATTCCATACTTGACTTTGACTAGCGTATTCCAGTTTAGGACGAACAAGGCAAGTAAAAGGGGATTTTAGGAAATGAGGATCCGTAAATTCCCAAAAATTAAAATTTGCTTCAATTTAATTCTGTTCTGCTAATCAATTTCCTTTCCTTAATAAAAAAAATCTTAATTCTGTAAACTATTAGTTCAATTAATCTTTAAATACCCAATTTCACAGTGAACGCTTTAGCACAAGCTTAATTAAACCGATAGTGTAGCTTAAGCCTACAACTTAATCGTCAATCACAATTTTCCCAAAGCTAAACTTAACCAAAAATGTTAATTATTGTGAATAATAATTGAAAATAATGTTATTGTGAATGAGAATGAATCATAAAAATTAATGTGACATTGGAATTTGTTAATTAATATTTTTTTGGGTAATTTTAGCTATTTTGTAATAGCTCTCTTCTAATAACTTTTATAATTTATATGAATTTATTTTTAATTTGTATATAAACTAATAATATAAATTGTCAAAAGTGAAGCTTAAGCTCTACCCATCTGCGACTGAAGTTAAGTCTAAGTTTAACGAAGGTTCAAATTTAAGTTTGCACTAACAAAACAGAACCTAAGTTTAAGCGCCGGCAAAGGCTTAATATTTCACTGTGAAATCTGGCATAAAATTTCCGTTTCATTTCTAATTGCTTTGAACTCCAATTTAATAGAATTATATAGAAATTTCAGCAAATATTTTTAATATAATAAATAATTCTTTTATCAAATTAATTTATATTAGTTCCAATTTACTACAATATCCATAACAAAAATAATTAATTTATACAAAATTTTCATTCTAATTTATAATTCTATATTTTTATTTTATAAACCCAAGTAATTATATTAGCATCGTCCTTATAGCCTCAACGCAACTCTAACAAACAACCGACAAAATTAAATAAAGTTATCGTTAAACAACGGCTAACAAATATTTCAGTTTAGCTTCTACTATTTTTTTTATTTTTTTGACATCGTACACTTAAGTCTTAGAAAGTATAATATAAAGAGAGACATAAAACAGATTGCAAATAAATACTGAAACTATAAAATAAAAATATTATAGAAAATAGTAAATAGAGCATGTGTTCTGAATTTCATTAAAAGGATAATATATAAAAACAATATTATGAGGAAGGACGAAAACTTTTCCTTGTATATTATACAACATCAACAAAAAAGAAAAACACGAAATGAAAATATGTAGAAAATTCAGTTAAGTGTGACTTGAAGAAAAAATTTTTTTGTAACTATCGTAAAAATATTCGTTGTCCTTTTCGGCATATTAGTTAGTAAAACAAAAATTTCAAGGTTTGAAATACAAAGTTTCGATATAAAAACGTGATTTTTACTTATTTTATGTTAAATACTATCAGTTTTTTTTTATCCAAAATGAATAAAATTAGTTTTCATTAAAGATATCCTTTTAAAAGAGGATATAAGAAGATGAAGAAATGCTTGAGTGACCAAAATGCATTACAAATTAAATTGATTTCACTAGAGAAATCTTTTCAAAAAGAATATATTTTCAGTTTATCTTGGTAGTTTTTAGAGCATTGAAATTGACAGAAAATGAAATAGAATTATAAAGTCAATATTTAAATTTTAATGAATTTTGCTAGTTGAACTTTGTAGTAAAAAAAGGCCATTTGTAATTTTATAATTTATTAAAACAAATTAATGCAATTTAATTCTTTGAAGTTTGAAGTTAATTTTATATTTACTTGACGTTTATGTTAGTTTAATGTTCTTTTCATCCTCGTATTCAATGATAATATTTCTAATAAAGATTTGGATTGTGATTTATGGTTTGAATTTCAATCATTTTTTCATTAATCTTATATAATATTTTATACTTTTTATATTCAAATTATATTTCTAATATAAATCTCAACTTTTATCAATTACAATAATTTAAATATTCAATTTTACCAATCATTATTTAGCCTGCAGTGACAATTACCATTTTCTATATATTTCCTTAAAAGAAAAGCTAATAAGTTTTTATCTATTTCCAACAAGTTAAACGTGATTTTCCTTATTACAATTCTTCAATACAAAACTATAACTTTCAAAGAAAACATCCAAAAATAAATACAAAAAAAAAATTAATTTTTTGTATACACACATCCAAAAAACATGAAAATAAAAACAATAAAAATAAAATATAAAACTTTTTCTTTTTCTTTTTTAAATCCTTGCCGAGAATTTTAAAATCCTTGCCGAGATATATTTTTTTTACCAAAAAGGATAATAAAAAAAAACCAACATTTAAAACTAAAACAACAAACTAAAGAAAGTTATTTATGTTTTATAGTCATTTTCAGATCAGTGAACATTTTAAATAGAAAATGAATAAAAAAAAACTAAACATAAATTTAGTCACGTCGCCGATGTGCAAAAATTGAAGTTTTAGGAAAATTACCAGAAAAAAAAAACAAAGAAAATTGGAAATTGTTTAAAAAAATATTCAAATTTTATGTACTAAAATCAGGTAATAATTAATATTCATTTCAATTTGGATAATGAAATTGACTATTTCAAAAATTATATTTTATTAATCTAACTCATATCTTGATCAACGCTAATCTAGTATACTTGCAAGATCATAGGAATATTTTTGTAGTGCCGAACACTGAAACACTCTTGCAAAAACTATATGAAAATGTTATGAAGTAAAATGTAAATTGCTGCGATCATATTAAAATTTTAATCAAAATTTATTCGTGTTTGTAAAATTCAGCAAGAAAATTGATGGCAATGTTACTGTGACGTTACTTTTCATAATTTTGAAGCCAGAATTTTGCAGTTGAATTTTTTTCAAATAATTTTTAAGTTTTAATTACAAAAATATTTATATTTTAATCATATTTACGAAGAATAACAATACGATTATCGCTATAAACTTTAGTTGCGATGAAATTTCCCTGCTACTATTAACGTTCCTAACCAGGCAGTTACAAACCAGTTTCTGATTAACAAACATTTTTATAGGGACTATTAAACAGTGCCAACTATCGACTGATTTTGATCCATTCTTTCGTTGATCACAAAAGAATGGATTAAAATAAGATTATTACCTAAACTAACCTTAAACCTTGGCCTTATACCAATTTTTTAATTATATCCATTCAAGTTCGTCAAACGTAAAAAATTTCTAATCCTAATTACTTCTTAAATATTCACCAGAAATGATACAAAATACAATTTACAAAATAAATATTGTTATATTAAATTATTAATAGTACAAAAAAAAGAAAATTCTTAATTAAAAACTTGATCAACAAATTAATATAAAAAACTTATTTATCCCCTCCTTTTAAAACAAAAAAAAAATAACCCTTAAAAACAACATAAAATTTAACGAAGTCATCAATAATTAATTGAAATATAAAAAAAAACTCTTCTAAGTGTTTTTCATACTAGCTACCACAGACAAAAAATCAACCCCTAAAAAAGCATTAATTAAAACAAAATTAATATTATAGCAAAAGTAAATTTACTCACTCTATGTTTACCAAAATAGATCCTTTACTTTTATCCTGCCTATACAGTATACAACATGTTTATCAACATGTTGACAACTTGGTCAACTTATTTTGTGGCTAAGCTTAAAACACGTTGACAACATTTTTGACAGTTGAACAATCGGTTGAAAAAATATTAAAATATTGTTGTATATAACCAAAATGAAATTTCTTGACGTTTTATGTCAAAATTATGTTTTTATATGTTTATATTATCAATATTTATAATTGATTATATAAAAACTTGTTAATAGTAAATTTTTTTTTTTTTTTGACATTTGACACTATACAGAGAAAACAAAACAAAATGTTTTTATAAAATAAATTTTTGACGGTTATAATATCAGTTGTAAACCACGTTGAAATGTGTCTAGTGAAAATTTACAACACGGTTGACAATATGTTGACAACCTGTTTGTATAATGTATGGATAGCTTTATAAATATCCGAAAAAATAGAAGTCTTCAACACATATACATTTCATATTAAAATTAACTTTGAGTAACGTGTCAGTTTTTATTAAAAGGATATTTCTATAAAATGTTCTGTATTTTCTTTTTTTATTGCATATTTTCAGGGGGAATAAAATTTAACAAAATGTTATATTAAAAAAAATGCATTTTAGTCAAGATTTCTTAATATTTTTTTTTTGTCAAACCCTTTCGGTTTTAATTAATTATAAATTAATGCTTAAAAAGTGGGAAAATTTCTTTCTAAGTGGGAAAATTTCGATCTAAGAAATAGACTGTAGATGCCAAATTGTCTGGTTCTTGTTTCTCATATAAATTTCACTTCAAAAATGTATTAAAAAAAAGCAAAAATTTGTTTTCAATTTACTTATATTAAAATCCTTATAAATAAATCCTTGTTTTGTTTTATAAATAAGTTTTTGTTATGTTTTTTTTTTTTTAGTTTTGTGGTTGGTTAAATGCGTGCATAGAAACCAAAAATTTCATCACTTGACTAAGAAATTCTTTCAATTTACAATATTTAAGTTAGAATAAAGTTATATCCTGTTTTTGGTATTTGGCAATGGCAAATAATACTAAAAAGAATATTATATTAAAGTTAAAGTTTTATTAATATGTACAGAGGAAAGTATTGAAAGAAAATATAAGAAAATGTGTTCTTAGTAAAATGAAAAATAAGAAAATTTTAAGAATATTAAATTATTTTCTAAAATAAAATGAAATAATTTATTAGGTAAATATGCAATACGAAATATATAAAAATGAATTTAGTTTTAAAGAAATTTGTTTAAACATCAATTTCAAAAGAACATCTGAAGGATTTCTGATTATCTAATACATAGTACGAGGTCTGAATAATACCAATATACAGCAGAGACAAAACGATCAAAACAATGATTAAAAGCAGAACAAGTACGCCAAAAAATGATGGCAAAATTCAAAAGGAATTTTGTTGATCGATTCAAGGTAAAACAATTAAATCAAAATATTATACAAACCTGTTGAATCAATTGGATACAAAACAAAAGACCTGCTGTTGAAATCATTTTCAATTGATAGTCAAGTAATTCGTACTTTAATTCAGTGATTTTTACTATATGTATTCAAAACACTATTGTAAGGTGGTGCATTGTCTTGAACACGACAGAAATCTACGAATAAAAGTACGAATTAATTGACTAACTACTCTGATCCATGGGACTATCATCTATTCCCAAACCTGAAGAAACAACATTTCTCTAAAACGTTTTTCGTCCATTTAAGGAGCAATTCATACTGTAGCAGATTAATTTACTTGAACTATCGTAAGTCCTGGTACAAATAATTATAAAAATATTATAGAATTGTTAATAAAAACGTTGGGCTAAGTGTGTTAAGCTTGAATTAGACTGTATTGATAAATAATATATTTTTCATACCACAAAATTTGTTCTTTCTTTATTGGTTTCACAAGTTTTCAAACAGCCCTTATAAGAGTTGGAACAGTAATTTACAGATTATCACAGTTTTGTACAGAAGTCGAAACTGCGGATAGCATATCATTTGCAAATTTTATATTAGTAATTAAACGCGGCTTATACCTTACACTGTGCAGTTTGCAGATTATACACAAATTCGATGCTATTTTGACCAAACAACCGGAAACTCTTAAAAGCTACAACTGTCTCTTCTGTACATATTCGAATTCTATGTAGCTGTATTATGTAAGCTAACCAATACTGTACCTCAATAAACCTTAAATACGTAGACATACCAAAAAAAATTAAGAACTAAATTTATTTTTATCTCAATTTATTCTTTGTTTCATTAAAGTTTTTTAAGTAAATTCACAAATTCTTTTGTATAGCCCAGACACAAATTTAAATTAAATTTACCCCAATTTTGATCAATGCCAAAAAATAGTCTTACAATTTTTTTTATTTACCCACAACAAAAAAAAATTATTGTCTCTATTTTTTTTAAAAAAAACCCTTAAAACAATAACTATAAATCAATGCGTTCACCTGTATGACTTCAAAAAACTTTCCCAACATTTCCAATTTAATATTTTCATATACTAAAATTTTACCATTGACCATTTGAAATTGTTTTTTTTAAAAGAAACCGAGAACAACAAATCCAGTTTTTCATTATTTATTTTGGTTTTTTTTTTTCATTTTGTTGGAAACATATTTACAAATTTTAGAGATTTTCGCGAATTTTCCTATACAATAACAAATACGTTTATAGAAAATTCAAAATATATAAAAAAAATACTTTTTTTTTTGGGTAAACAAAGCCATAATTTAAGCGTCACTTCCTTTTTACAATAAACAAATTGTTTGAAAACTATACTATAATAATAATAATACCACCAAATTTCCCATTTTCTATTGTGTAGGTGTGTGTATGTGAAATTTTCCTATACATAAATTTAAATAATATAATAAAAATAATATTATTGTTTTCATATTGGTTGTACACAATAACAATAGTTTCCATGTCACCAAGTTTTGTATATATTGAAAAACAGACATGCAAAATTTGTAATAAAGTGTTTATATGTCAAATTTGGATATATATTTTGGTCCAGGAGCCAAAATCACAAATGTACAACAAAAAAATAGAAACGGATTTAACAAAATCAGGAAGTTTGTTGGATAAAGAGATATTTAGAAAGCTTTAATTGGGAAAAACAACAATTTTTCGTCTAAATTGTACGAATCGGTAGTTAATGTGGCCACATCAATAATTATCAAGGTACAATGAAGTAACTCCACAATTTATAACTCCATATGAACCATTTAAGTCAGGCATAATTCTACATACTTGAAGTATGGATTTATATGTCACTAAATGAATCTTAATTCCATTGATTTGTATGGAGACAAAACATGTTCTTTCAAAAATTTAGAAAATTTCGGTAATTTTTAGATAGAACAGTGAAAAAGATTTCTAAAAAATTAGTCTTCAAGTATAATTTAACTGATAATTTTATGGAATTGACTCATTAATGAGACTGTCTTCAGACTTTAATAACATTGGAGAAGAAAAACATGGTAATACTATCTTGACTTCTTGTTCCAGCTCATGTATGATTTGAAGGAAATGAGTAACTTGCCATTTTGTAAGGCAATTTATAGTAAACAAATAATATAAATGCTTGTAATGTATAGGGCAGAAAATCAAGACCCTGGTGGGTAGAGGCAGCTGGTTCCTGGAAAGTTCTACACGGACTTGGACTATAGTAATATCAAGTCTATAAATTCTGTGAAGGTGTGAATTAGACAGCAGAATACATATTATTTGAATACGAAGCGCTAGCTGTAAACGGCTATGATACTTAATACTTCGGTAGTTACATAATCGCACCCTTAGAATAATAAGTGACAGTACACGTCTGGGCAAGTTACGGATAATAAGGAAAGGGAAATCATTACTGGTAATAATCTAATCTAATGGTCGACATACAGAACTGACACTTTTAATTTAAATAAGAACATTTTATTCAAAGTTATTAAGTTATTATAATTTTTAATATCCTTAAAAAATCACAAATTTTATATTAAAAGTGAAAAAATAAACTAATTTTTTTTATATTTTATTTAATTTTTTTAACTTTTTAAATTGAAAAACACTTTTGCCCTTTTACATTATAAATTTATTTATTTTTTTGGCTTAGTTTCAAGATTTTCTATAATAAATTTTCCACATTTGATGGAAATTTTTTTTTTTTTTTTGTAGGGGGTGAATTTATATAAAATATTAAATTTTTATTATTTTGTTAAAAGAAATTTGTATAAAAAAATTTTAAATTGATATTTATTATGAAAATAAAATATAATTTTAATTTAATAATATGTGAAACCTCAAATATTTTCTATATAATTTCACGTTTTTCATCATTTGTTTTGTCATAAATTTAATAAATCATAAATGGATGTCAATAATTATAATTTTTCAAATTATATTTCAAAAATAAATGGCTAGTTATAATTTTTTGAAACCTTAAATCAGAATTGAAATTATTAAATAATTGATTTACCCAAGAATAAAGAATATTTTAATTAAAATAAAATCTTAATTATTTTACTCATTATATAGTTCCACGAAAATATTCGATTTCCGGTAATGTCAAAATCCCAGAAAACCTGCCATAACATAAAACTTCCGGTTAAAATACTAACCTAAATTTTGATAGTGTTATTCAAGTAAAAAAAAATTATAGTTTTTCTCCAGGTTTTTTTATTTGCAGAAATATTTTATATACGTTTAGACGTCATAATTTGATATAAATACGATGACGACGACTTTGGTTTTTCCAACCAACAAAAAAAAAATCCATTCCGAAGTCGAAAGCAATACAAAAAATTTGGACACATTTCAAAAATTCTAAAAAAAATAAAAAAAATGTTTTCTGTGTAGAAAAATGAAAATGTTCTTTTTATATCACAGGATATTACAACGGATTTTACTGATATATAACGTACAAAACATATAGAAAGAATTCATTGAGTAATGTCAGTACCACTATATAGTGTCAACCTAAAAGTCATATTGACTTGGAATGTATTTATTACTATATACAGAATCTGACAGGTTATCATTGAAACTGAATGATAAATAAAGAACAACATTTTTTTTTATTGCAATAACACAAGGATAAATAATCCTTATAACTAAAAAAAAATATACAGGAAATTTGATGGCAAAACACATAAATATTTCGTATGTACCAATATCCTGATATTATTTATATACTTGTGAAAGGTGAAATTTTGTATTTTAATATTATTATATAAAATATAATTATTTTTTTAATGGTTTTTATATATACAAATATAATTGTATTTTCAATAAATAATTATAATTAAATAGTTTAAAAATATGTCAGTCAATTTCATAAATATACATAGTTCATAAAGGCACTCCGCAGATGGTACTGGTTGTGAACGACCGCACAAACTCACCCGACAGAAATATATAGTGGTTTCGGACGACTTCATAATCCTCGTAAGAACGTGTTCTGAGTATTATTCATCACTGCGCAACGAGTGTAGTTTACATTAATCGAAAAAGAAAGGTTCACTTTTCAAACCTTTCCGTTATCGGTGAAACTCATGCAAACACTAAAGAGAATTGTTAAGTATTAGAAAATTGATTTGGAAATTGCACCTAGAAGAATTATTAGTATATGTGTCCACAATTACTATGATTCACTGGCTGTGTACTAGCATCGTTTGAGCTATACTTATCTCTATGACCCTCTAATTTGCCAAAGTTCTTTTTAGAACTGTGAAATCTCTTGCAAGTGGTAACCACTTAATTTAAACTTATTTTCGTTGCTTTACATTTTGAAAAATATTGATTATTTTAAATTATGATTAAAGGTAAATACAGAATAAATAAAAATGTTTATTGGGAATGTGAAATTAAAGGAAGCCTTTTTCGAGGACATAACTGAATTTACAATATAATGCCCAGATATACCAAAAAAAAATATTTAGACTTCAAATATCGATATTTTAGATATATAATTAACAGAATTGGAATTTTTTTTTAAATAATAATTTTGAACCACAAATAACAAAAATTTAATACCAGCAAGATAAATAAAATTCATTTTTGTAATAATTTTGATTATTTAATTAAATTATAATTCAATAATTTTCATTGACTCCATCCCTTGCCCTTTTCTACAACTGTATTAAAATATGTAGAAAAACATCTTCTACTACTGCCCTTTCAAAAATAATCTTTTTACAAAGTAAATTAGCATTTTATCAGAACTTGCTCAAAGCCATTTTTTATTTAAATATAATGTACTATCTCTTAAAATTTAGCTGAAGGACTTTCTAAATTTATTTGCAGAGATAACTCTGAAAACTAAAATTTTTGAAAATTATTTTCTTCTCTTCTTTTTGGTTATTGTTGGTTCAATACTGAAAATATAGAACCCAAGAAACAAAAATGAATATGGAAAATATTCATCAGGACTTCTATAAATCAACTCTACTGCTATATAAAAATAATATTTCTTCTTTACCATTTCGTATATGTCAAAAATTTAAATCTTGATTTCTAGTATAGTTTAAAATGACATGAATATTATCCGAAATGTTTACCATAACCAACCAACCACTTTTAGACTACGCATAAATATTTCTACCTCTATACTAAAAAATTTCTTCTTTTTTTTGAGAATTATGTAAAGTTGGTTTTTCGACAACCATAATAAAAAAGCTAAAATAAATTTTTGAAAATAAATTCCATATAGATAAGAAATTTTCCATCTTTGAAAAGAAGTAAATTTTCCTCTATACAAATATTCATTCGTCCTGCCAAGTTATTACATGGATACAAACAAAATTTTATGACTGACTGGATGTAATCTTATGATGGCCATGGCAGGTAGATAAAATCAACAATTTTTTGTATATTATTAAAAGAAAATATTAAATAATAAAAATGCATTTTAAAGAAAATTCTAGAATTAATTTTTTTCTCGAAATATTCATTTTACCAAAATTGTTTCTGGGTAATTTTAAAAGAAAATTATTTATGTAGTAGCTAGAGAATGCTTATTTGCCAAGATTTGCTGATGAGTTAAGAAAAAATAAATTTATATAAAAAAAAAATTTAATCAAGAAAATGAAAATTTAAGAGAAAATCATTTGGGAATTGTTTTGATTATTTCACGTAAATGAAATTAATAATTCCGAAAATAGTAAGAAAAAAAAAATGTCTATGTCATTTTGGTATACGAATTACGTTCAATTTTCATTCTAGTTTGTTCTTTCAAAAATAGAAAAGTTTAACGATTTGTCTAAGGTAAATGACAAGGGCAAAATTTTAGAGATAAGGCAAAAATTATTTAGTGTAAGTGCGATCAGAAACGGAGAACTTATGGAAACTAAAATTCGGCTTAAGAATTTTCATGTTTAAAAGTTATTTTCTTAGGATGGAACCGGCCAACATGATATAGTCCATTAAGAATATTAGATTTGGTGAAGTGCTTTGTTAAGATTAAATCGTCGATAGGACAATAGAAGCATATAGCATATACAAAGAACATTTGCAGGTTATTGTGCGCTGGTAGTATTAAGCCATTCTTCTACTCGTAAGCTAACCAAATAATTTAACTAAGGTTGAATTTTATTTCTAAAATTTAATTATGTTTTTTTTTATAAGACCAAAATTTAATTTATTATAAACTATCACATTTAATGCTACAGCAACTGAGTAAACCTTGCGCTCAATAATGCTGCAGCAAGTGACTAATATTTTTAAAACGCAAATTCATGGTACAATGATAATGACACCAAGAACAACATCTCCACAACTTATATCACATTAATTTTTGATGCAACTAAAACATATTGAATTAATTGTGTACATTGAATATAATTCCGGGGTTATTTCCTAACAGTTTTTTTTATTTCGGGGTTTATTTCCTAATTTCAAAAACTAAACTATAAAATAGTGTAATAAAAAAAATTAATTTTTTTCCCTGCATAACTGGCTACATATTACCATTTATTACATTCTAGAGACAACCTGTAATTCAACAAATTTTAATTATGTAATTCCATAAATTATCGTATATTTCCAAAAATTTGATTAAAATATGGTTTGAAATTAATATTCTTATTTGTAAATTTCCTTAAAATATCAAAAATAAATTCCACTACAAAATATAATATCATAAAAAAAAATCCTTTTTAATTAATTTTAATCAAAAATTAATTACTTTCACTTTTCCATCAATTATTTATAATGTTGCATTTCAATATTATATTTAATAAAGTGTAAATTAAAAAAAAAGATTTTGTCAAATTTTTGAAAAAAAAATAAATAAATAATTTAATTGAACTTTTAATACAAACAATCTTTAAACACTACATAAATTTTTACTGAATATTTAAATAAAATTTATTACATTTTAATTATTTATAAATTAATGGTGTTTAAATAACAAGTGACTATACATATATATAAAATTCAGAAAATTTTCCGACAGGTAAAACAAATTTTTTTTTTATTTAATTAAGGTTGAAAATGTGAAAACTTGCATTTAATAAAAATAATATATAAAAATTTTTCAAATAAAATTCGAATGTTTTTGATGGATTTTATAAATTAATGTAATTTATATTAAATCTTTTTGAAATTTTTTGCTGAATATGCACAGTAAAAAGGGATAACTTCAAAGAATAACAATTATTGAAAATGCATCTCAAAATTATTGCCACAAAATAGTATTAAGTATTGCAACAAATGAAATGTAAAATGTTTATTTCATTTGCTATAAAATTATATTCTCACAATATAATGGCTTCAGAAAAAAAAGTTGTAATAGGATTTTGAACAATATTACAAAATATAGAAGCACACCAAATTTGGGACGATATTAATTTATTAATTTAGGTTGACATTTCATAATGGAAAATTACTTTAATCGCCATAAAGGAAATTAGGGCCACCAAAAAACATTGGAATCATTTGAAGACTTATCAACTACATTTCCTGATTTTCTTAATGCGTCTATACAGTCCTTAAAACCTCTATAACCTGTAAGTTTGACGTTAAAATGAGCATGACTCCAAAGAAAGCTGTCATATATAATGTTTATATTAGTAAAGTGAATTAAAATCAATACTTTAATGCGAATTATATGGTAAAGGGTCATTATATGGTAAAGTGTCATTTTAAGCGAATTTCAGAAATAAACTCCAGAAAAAGTGATGTAATTGAAGCGTTTTATTATCATTCGTATTCGTATTGTTTGCTTTTACTTAATAACTACCTACCACCCGAGGTGAAGTTGTTTAGTAATAATAACAAGTAGAAATTGAAAATCAGGAGCAATTGTCCTGAGATTGGTCTAAAAATAGTATAAAAGTTCTAGAAATGAAAGAAAGGAATAAAGTTTGAATTAAACAAATCGTCTGAAGAATATTCAAAATATCCATGTAAAGTATTTCAACACTGCTTCCAATAATAAGCTTCAAATAATCCTGAAAATAGTATTACTTCAGTGCGGAAATTTAAATTTACTGAAGCAAAATCTATTGCTAAAGGTAAATCTACTTACACGTACTATAGAGGATGCAAAATATGAATAATATTTTTCTTTTTCAATCCTTGACCCCAAATATGGACACCAAATTTTTAAATTTTGCTCATTATACCCCATTCAACTGTTATCACTATATCCAATTAAGATAAAATTCTGGCGTTCATTGGGCAAAAAAAAAGAAAAAGTAAAATTAAAATAATAATATTCATTTACCACTCATGTGTACAAAGATATTAATTATTTAATTTTATTAATAAATGATTTTCATTAAATGAATTTTTGATATAAAACCTTTTGTAGTGTTTTTTTTTGGTCAGGAAACAACCGATATCCTTGTATATTTTTCATTAATATCTTTATTAAATGTATTTAAAATAAAATAATTACTGTATAAACTTGCGTATAGGTAAAATTATTAAATATCAATAAATATTACACCGGAAAAAGGACAATAAATTAAATAACAAGAGTACAAAGAATTGAGTTAAGAATTTTTAAATATGTATTTCACAGTAATACAGAATGTTCGACAGGAAGGTTTACTACTATAAAAATATAACATTATGGAAAATTGAAACAAAATGATTTAGTGCTGATAAATGTTTTATTGAATGCTGTGAATTGCGTATGGAAGACAAATGAGTGCTATTTTAATAACATTTTGCATCACATTTGTAGCTCATCGGTATTTCATTAATTTCGTTACGAATATTTTCTTTAAGTAGCTCAAGTGTTTCTGGTATGTTAGCATAAAACTTACTATGTAGGTATCACCACAAAAAACTCCATGGCTATTAAAACCGTCAACCACGGAAGCAAAACAACACTACAATTTCATAAGATAATTTGTTGTGGTAACACATCTCTCAGGAATTCCATTATTCTATTGGCTGTATTTGAAGTAGCATCATCTTGTTGGATCCACATGCTAACTAAGCCCAATCCAATTTTAGTATGATTAAGTTCTCCAGTAACAGTTGCGGTAACGCTACATTCATCTTAATGATTATTCCACACCACATAGCGCACCATACTGTCATTTTGAATGGATATATAAAGGTGACAAGCCAAGACTTGTGCTTATCTGCTACAGATCCTCTTTCTTCAAAATCATTCACTAAAGAGTAAACGATAAATTGTGGGTTTTTAGGGCACATTATTATTACCCAAAATTTCATGTTATTTCAGGGTTTACGATAGTCATCACAATAATTGATAATTGGTTTTAATTGTTTTTAAGTTTAAAATACGTTAGTTTATCTAATATTTTTACAAAATAAATTTGCCTCGTCTATATTTCATAGCTGCCTAATATGAACTGTCAAAATTCATGTTTACCAAATTGGTGACCAAAGAAAGTAGTAAACCTTCTCATGTATGTCAAGTCAACTATACCAGAATAACAATTCGCACAAAACCAATTAATAGAATACTTCATTGTCATTGATGGACAGTGAAACATTTCACTCTTATCCACGTAATGGCACAATTGGTCACAGAAATTATAATTTTACGGTTTTGGTTGGCAATCCCTTCAAAAAAATTCCAAATCATATTCAGTAGTTAAAAGATCCTTTTAATAGTTTTAAAACTCAAATAAAATTTACTTAAAATATGATATTTTCATTAAAATTTAATTGTTTTCAACTTTAAATTATACAAAAATAAACAATTCAATTTTTTTTTTGTTGACATTATATTTCCCCTAAAATTTTGGTTTTGGAAAAATCGATTTATTTACATTTTTCACTATTTATTCATCACCTTTTAAAAATCATTCAATCAAATTTTTCCAATTTTCCGATTTCCCAACAAAATGTCTAAAAACATGAAAATGTTATAATGAAAAACATCTTTTTAAATATTTTCACTAATTATTTTTCTGTTTTTATTTCGAATACAAAATAAAATTGTTTTTCTTTTTTTTTATTATTATATTTATCCCACTCAAAACAAAAACAACAACATCTTTGATATTTTCGACAGATCACACAAGCTGTCAACACTTATTGTAAGAATTTTTGGGGTGTGTGATTGCCCTTCAAAGTGGCATTTTCTTTGGGTTCTTTTGATATTTAGAAAACATATCGTAGAAAACAATTCGAAATTGACATAAAAAAGTGTTTTCATTTTCACATTTTTTATTTTTAGAAAATTGGAAATTTTTGTACATAAATTTTGGAAAAACTATTTTTTTTATTTGTTTTTTAAATTTTATAGATTTCATTTATTGCGCCACCTTTTTGGATCAAGTTTAATACTGAAATGTCGTATATGCAAAATAATTGAATTCTTAAGAATCTAATTAGATTTACTAAATTAACCGATTTCTTTTGGTAGTCAAAATCTAGTAGCAACTAGATTTACTTGATTATGATTTTATGAGTTTCTTCTTTAAATTATTTATTACGAATTTTCAATTTGTCGTAAATACAGAAAACATTTATTTATAGTGTAAACTTACCTTTATAATTGAATGCATGTTGTTCAATATTCAACTCTTAAAATTAACACTTAATTCTAATATAAATTTGGTAACAAAAAAAGAAAATAATTTTGCGATTCTTCAACTACAAAATCTTGCACTATATATTAAGAATAGCTCAAAGATCAATGTAGCGTTCAATTTTGAAGTTAGGTGAATACAATGAATTCGAAACACAACTGTCAAAGAAAAACCCGAAATTTATAGATCGGAAGAGTAAAACAGATGAAATGGAACTGGACGGGACACATAATGCAACTTAATGACGAACGATGATTAAAAAAAAACTGTAACTGAGCGAACCCTAACCCTATTAAAAGGTACCAGAAAAGTAGACCACCAAAAAAAGCCTAGGGAGACGACATAATAACATTCAGCACAAACTGTCGCCCAAAGGTTAAAGAGTGGAAAAAATAAAAAAAACAGTTGGGAAAGTTTGGTCCATTCATAACATACCAAATCAATGCATTCAGTATAATTTAAAATTCTATAAATAATAGAACAACTAACAAATGAGCTGACGAAATACAATTACAATTTTTTGTTTAAAGCATAATTTTATGACTATTTGTTCTTTTTATGTAGAGTAACCGACACCTAATGTTACCATTTGGCGGATAAAATCTAACATATACAAAAATGAAAATGTTTATTGTTTTAATTTTTTAGAAGGATATTTTTGGTTTAGTATGTTAAATTTCAAAAAGGAACAAATAAATATTTACAGATTTTTGTTACAAAATATTTTTGTTTATTTTATTTTTATTATTTTTTCAGAGGGCTCAAACGGAAGTCAAAATATAAGAAAACTATAAATTAAGATTTATTAATAAAATTTAATAATACAATTTCTAGATTAAGAAATATTTGAAATAAATAAAGTTGCTCTAAAACTATTAGAAAGTTAGAAAAAAAGAAAGTTTTAAAAGTTTTGAATTTTTAGTAATATAATTTAGAAAAAACTACAGAATATTATAGTCAAAACTTTAAAATAGTCTAATTTCATAATTCAAGAATACGTGTCCCAAGTTGTATTTAATTAATTGGTACAAATTGGTACAAGGTTCTAACAATTATTATATAGCTACTCGAAGTTCTGAACTAAATCTTCTTAAAAAAAACCTTAACTTAGCATATTTTGTTTCGAAGCCTAATTATGATGATCAATTAAAATTCGATTATTAAATAATGTGAAGCAGTATTACAAAAATAAAATAAATAAAATAAAATGTTTGCAAAATCGATAAATTAAATAACAGATAGCATAATCCTACGTTGGATAACACCAGTGTAGAAATAAAAGAAGAATCGTACTCGTCGATCGTTTTTATGACTTGATTGAGAAAATGCGGTCACATCAGTTACTGCTGCTGCTCATCATACCAGTAATAATGATTAGCAGCTCTTGTGTTTTTTAGCCAAAGAAAAAACTCATCGTTGCATATTTAATCTCGTAAGTTGTACCTAGTCAAAATATTTGGCAGTCGGTTGTGGCTAAGTCACATTGCCACAATGGATGAGAATGCTGCAATCAAAGCTATTTTGTCTCCAAACCTGATGGGCAGATGTGTAGACTAAATAAAATCTCCAATGAAAAGACAAGTTAACGCAGTCTGGCGACTGTTTAACTTACGCAGGACAGAGTCATATGCCGAAAGTCGATTACTTCGGTCTTAGCTCAATACAGCTGTTTCGCTGTTTAAGTAAGTCAGTCAACTAAGAGAATAAAATTTTAATATGAATTATTTCAGTACTATTTAAATTATACCAACAATTTATCTACAATCTTTAATTCATCTTAATATTACCACCTACAATTAATCAGTAAAACAGAAATTTACGATTAATTTATATTAATTTCCAAGAATTTTTCTAATAAACAATTAATACCCATAATAAAATTGTCATAGATCATAAAAATAATTCTGTGAAATTTACTTTAGTTTATAAAAAATATTAAAACCAAAACAAAAAATCAGATTAAATTTTTACATTGCAATATGGACGAATAAATCTTTTGGCGACAATTTCTGTAGATCATTACACAATTTAACTGAATAAATAGAAACAGATCCGTAAAGAAATATTGCAAATGACAGAACATTTGTGTTTTTATAATGCTAATTTTAATTTTTTTATATAACTTTTAAGGGGTTTGTTTAATGATCAATAATCTTTTTTTACTTAACGCAAAATAACAATTATCGAATTCAGATAAAAATTACAGAGTTTTTCGCAATTACTCTACCCATTTTTAGGTAACCTATTCAAAATTATTTCCAGATTTGGAAAATATGAGTAATTTTAAGTTTGGCACAAGTCTAACCTGAATTTACCTGGAAAGATTATAAAATTAATGTTTCATCCGAACGACAAAATCATTTATTCGCCCTATTTCCATTTAAATTAAAGCTAAACTATCTAAATAATGAGAACTAATAATTCATTAAACTTACCACATAATTCACTCCGCCATTTCCAAACCTTATAAACAATTTTCTTGAATATTTCCTTTTCTTCAAATATGCTAGCACAGTAGCATATTTTTTCCATGAAATTTTACATTTAAGCACAGTGTGCATTAGGCTATTTTTGGATTACACAGATTCCCCTATAATCATTCTCTCCATAAATAATGTTCATTTAAATTAAACATAAACACAGATGACGAATTCAAGTAAAATGTATGCAATTCATCAAAAATAAGAAAACAAAAACATCAATTAAAATGCATTGAGTAATAATGTCTTAGTCGTTATTACAAGCGCCAATATAAATAATTATGCAGAGACATCAAGTGCTTAATAATCTGACATGAACCCAGGGCAAAAGTAAAATTAAAACAACAACAAAAATAGAAATTTTCCAATAAAAATTTATTATATTTTCCAAACGGAATAACAATTGAAATCAATTACTTAATAAATATAAAAATTTTCTTTAGATATTTATGGACAAACTTGTGCCATTTAATCTTCTTTAAGTGTTACACCATATAGAAAAACATAGAAAAAAATTCGAAATATTTTCTTACATCAATAAATAGAAAAAATGGAATTTTTGAAATGAAATAATCCAGAGACAAGATCGAAATAAAATAAAAATAAATAAAAAAAAAAAAAATTATAATTTTTTTTTTATAAGAAAATATCTTTAAATAAAGAATTTTATTGAAAAAAATTTAAAAATTTTTAATTTAACATTTATTTTAAATTGAATAAAGAAATATAATTTAATTTTCACAAAATTCTGAAAACAAAGACGAGGGAAATGCGTGAAATTCTTATGTGCGGATACCGAAATGAATTAATTTTGGACAAGCTGTCATTTAAAAGTAAGTAATTATTGCTTGAGTTTTTACAAATATTGAATGAAATTCTGTAGGAACAATAGTAGATATGATAAAGATTTACTTCTAATTCTAGTTCTGTTTGTATGAGTCCTTACTAGAGCTTCTTTATCGTATATCGGGTAGCCTGATAAAATTAAATTATTAACAACGAATTAGATTTCCAGAGAGCAACAGAATAAAAAGCGTTAACAAATTTTACATGTATGTAACTAAATGACAACACAATTCAAGTTAATGACGAAAAGCTGGAGTGCGAAAAGTAATGAAAAATTTATATAATATACAGAATTAAAATGGAAAGCCCCAATGAACGACAAAAATGTACACGACATTGTGACTTAAATTATATGAATCCTCATCTACGGATTTCGTTCATTTCTTTACTTTAAGCGAAACGGCATCTAAGTAGTAAAGAAATTAACGACGCACTTGATTACAGAGATATCAAACAGATTCCTGGACCGAACAGAAAAACCTGTCATATTTAGACGGACCAGAACCAAAGCACTTTTAAAATAAATTATTATTATAGCCGAACCAAATAATAAAATGTCTCGAAACCTCTTTGAGGAGGCCCAGACTCGATTCACAATGTCAATACAAAAAACTTTAGATGTCAAAATGTAATTCATTTTTTTTCTTGTAAAACGAGACATTCTTCATTAAATATCTCAGTTTTAATTATAAAAAAAATTGTGAGCTGTAGATAAATCAATTTCTTATTGAGTTATTCCTCAAAATTTACTAATTGATTCAAATTTAATTATGCAAACTGAAACTGAACCAAAATTATATTTAAAAATTTTAAAACTAAAACCTAAAACCTAAATGGAATTGTGTCACTGAACCAAAATCGAACCATTCCGAAAATTCTCTTGGTTTGCATCTCCGTTTGATCAAGTGGCGTCTGAACGTTCAATTAATAATTTATTAATTGATATATTACAGTAATATAGAAATGTGTAAAGGAACATGCTAAACAGTGAATTGCAGATACAAAATTACTAAAATTATAAGTAACTTAATCTTTGATATGAATAAATTCAAAATTTTATCAAACCCTATTACCAGAGGCAGATTTTAACATATTGAGGCCTTAAGCAAAAATCAAATATTCTGAGTTGTGACTTCCTCTGTGCAAAAGTATAAGTCTTTTTTAAGAATATTTAAGATTTTTAAAGAATATTTAAAATTTTAGAGACCCTTATGCAAATGCTTAATTTGCCTATGTGTAAATCCACCTCTGCCCATGTCATATGAATTCATTCAAAAAACAGCTGCTTTTCGTGTTGTTAATTATCAGAACACAATATTTTCTAGTGTACAAAATATTTGTAGATATATTATTATTTAAATTGGACTTTCCCCACAACATTTTTCACAGAATTTTCATCTATTTTCATCTTAAACTGTTTTATTGTTTTGCTTTGAATTTTTTTTTATTTTTGAAAATATTTTGATGGTATTTCCGAAATAAATTAAAAAACATAAAAACATAAATATTTTCGATTTAAATCACCAGCTAAAATCGAATTAAAATTTCATTTCATGGAAGGCAATAATTTTTTAAGAAACTTCAAAATTTCCTAAACACCAGCTTAACTGCATTCATAAAACTTAAAAGCAAATTTTTATATTTATGGTTGTAAATCTTCTTTTTAGTTTTGGGACATAAAGACGTGAATTTTTTTAAAGAAGTCACTTTAGTGATTTAAAGTTTTTATGTTATTTAGAATCTAAAATGGTATCGGAAAAAAAATATTTAAATTGTAAATAAATTGAATAATAAATCAATAGTTCAAAAATAAAAATAAAATTTAATTTTTTCAAAAGAAACAATTTTTTTTTTTGTAAATTCCAGGATAATAAATTTTAAAATTTTCTGTACATTTAAAGAAAAATATTTTTAAAAAAATTACATTTTCTTTTTAATAGTTTTATTTTTGTTAACAATATTTATTATATTTTTTTATTGATTTACGTTGTTTTTATTAAATATTAGTATTTTATTTTAACCAGTTTTGTTTTCATTTTAACTGAATCTATAAATTAAATATCTCAATTATGACGTAAGCTTTAAATTCAATCTTAATTAATAAGTTTTTTAAGAGCTCTCTCCATTAGTCTTTTTTTCGCTAGACGAAATGCAAGATATTCAAAATCTTTATAATACCATAGAGAGGGATGAACAAATTTTTAGAATTTAAATAACTTTACGATATAATTTCGGGGAAAAAATAAAAAGACGTCAATAGATGTCGCTTATTATTTATAATTGATGTTTAAAAAATAGTAATGGAGAAGTATGGTGCTTTAACAATTGGACTTTCTAAATTTAAAAGACAGACATAATGTCATTACAGTATTATTACTTTTATTTATATTTTTTAAGTTAAACTTTTAAGAAGAACGAAGCACCGGCGTAGCAATATAAAGATTTTACAAAAGTTCGTTTACGAACCTCTTAATCTATAGAAAAACGTGCCGTAAATAGGAATTAGCAACCGAAAGCGAGCCATCTATAAGAATTAGAAAATACGAATAGAAAAAACGTAAAACTGTGTTTGTTCTTTTACGAAATTCTTATAAAAAGTTCGTTTACATAATGGCTTAGTGGTTCGTTGACGTAACACCTCAGTATTATTCATTTACTGAGCCTTCATTCCCCCAATTATTTGATAATATTTTACTTATATTGTATTATGATTTTTCTTTATAATTCTGAAGAAATCACAGTTCACTGCGGATGCTCCACTATAATTCTTCTAGCAACGGTTAGAAAATAGATTTATGGCTTCCTAAAAATGTCTAAAAAAAAATTTCAATGCATTGTGATCCTTGAATTCCGAGAATCTATTCGGTTTTACACCAGAACATACGCCAAATAAACGTAACATGTCGATGCACAGTTGAATAAAATAACTAGAAGCTCTTTAAATAGCTTACTTACTTACTTTCCTAGCATTACATGCTACCGAGTTTAGAACGATTCGCCACCGGTCGCGCAATTTAGTGCCTCTTCTCTCCAGTTGTTTGTGCGAAGCTTCGAGAGGTCATTGATGTGCCCGTGTCTTTAAATAGCTAGGGAAATGTAATATTATTAAAAGCCGAAAAAAAAACAGCAGCAAATCGAATATTATTGCGTACCAACTGCAAAACGCTATACAGCTTATCTAAAAGAATAATTCTATTAGATATTTAAATGTTTTAAAAGTGTTGGAATGGAAACTATAAAAACTGGGACTACATAAATATCAGAATTATGATATCACTATTTTCTACTGATCAGTCTAATCCATTACTAAATTATTTCTGATTCTTTAAAATTATCATAGATGAAACTTTACGTTCATAAAATTCATAAAACTATACATAATCTTAAATAATTTTCCACTTTTCTATCATTATTCATATGATATTCCTATAGCAAATAAACGAAAAAAGTAGCAAAAAAAAAAAAACAATTTGTGATTATATCAAAAGCATAATAACCATAAACATATAATACAAAAAAAAAACATAACATCTTGTTATGATTTCTGACAATTTTTATGCTATTTTATGGCTCTATTACAATTTTCGGGTTATTTAAGATTATTTTTAGTCGTTCAGATCTGAAGAAAATTCGAATTATATGAAAATGAGGGGCGGGCGCAGAGCATAAGGAAATCTGAACAAAAATTTTATTTTAAAAAATAGAAACATTATTTATTTTTTTTATAACAATTTTTCTCACCACCAAGAAACATTTTTTATATGAAAAATCATTTTCTTTCTGATGTTAAGTAAAAAATTTATGCCAGATTTTTTTATGTTATTAGAGAGGATTTTCTTTATGATTTTATGTTGTTGTTTTTTTTTTCATCTAATCGATATAAAGTGCCTCCTAATAGTTTTATGATATCATTTTGTTCGCACGAATTTATTTATACAGCTTGAAATAAAAAATTATTTATTCGTTTTGGTATTTTTCAAAAAAAAAATTATACAAAATTTTTTATTTATTAGTTAAACTGGTGGCATGTTTTTTGTTGTTTGGTATTTTGAGGAAAAGTGACAATGAAAATGAAAATGAAAATATAGGAAATAATAAAAAAAAAAAAAAAATCCGGAAATTTTGTATTAAAAAAATATATGAAAATTTTATATTTATTGTGGGGGAAAAATTTATGGGTTAAAATCCTATTATTAAATTTAATACGGACAAAAAAACATATAAATTCTATCATAATTATGTTTATTTATAATAATAATTGAAAATTTATGAGTTTTTCACACCAAAATTTTTAATTAGTTGATGATTGAAATAATTAGTGTATATAATTTTGAGATATATATAATTGAATTTATAATTTATTGATTAAAATTAGATTAGGCAAATGTTAAGTTTTAGTCTGCATTTAATTTAAATTTGTAATTTAAATATTAGTAGTTATCGGTTTAATCACACTACCTCTGAAAGTCTCATAGAAATTTTCTTTGGAGGTGCTATTTTAGAATTCCTTTTTTATGTATATGCAGTTAAAAACTATGGATGCCTTTTTCAGAGAATATCATAGAAAAATAGAATATCACTGAAAAGTGTCATAGAAATTATTTCTGGAGGTGCGAGTTATTTTAAAAATTACTTATCAAGCTGAGGTTAAAAACTGTTCTAAATATTATAAATAATCATTATAATTAAATATAAAATACAATAGTTAATCTTTAGATTTTGATATTGGTATATTGGCAACATTGAAATTCCTCCATTTACCATCTATCATCCTTGAATTTATGGATTATTATATGGACAAACAAAATTGAGTAATTACTAATTATCATTAATTAATTGTACTTCTGCGAAATTAAGAAAAGAATAAATTAATTATGAAGGATTTTTTAAGAACTTATCAGATCACAATCCGGCCTTATTTTAATAGACTAGAAACACAAATACCTTTAGAATCTTTAAGCCAGAACAAAGTTTTTAAGCAAATAGCAAGCTTTTACCACCTATCTAAAAATGAAACTTAATTCATTGTTAAAATTATCTAATGTTCTGTAAATATTATTAAATTATTTTTCATATTTTGTTATCGATTTACCAACAAAAGTCAATTTTTTCAGTGTTATTTGTAGAAGTTCTGGTTCACAATCATATTATTATTATCTAATATTTTCAAAAGCATCCTAATCACATTATATAAAATCCTTTATCTATCAAATTATATTTTAAATATAATTATAGTTCCGTCATCAACACCAAATCAAACTGACATAATCTAAATTTATGCACAACAATGAAATTTTAATTTTTAAAATATATAAAATTTAAAGCATCTATTAAAAACTATGCCTTCTAAAAAATATTTCAATTTAATCATATACAGTGTGTCCGAAAAAAAAAATATAAACATAATTTCATAAATTGTAAAAGTGTTCTGTAATTTTTAGGTGGAATTATTTAAAATAATCTCCTAATTTAGATTGAAGCTTGTCCTCGAAAAACCTACATGAAATTTGAAAATGTAGTTCAATTGCAAAGAATGTTCACAATTTATTTTCAGTTCTATACATGCAGCTCACAATTACTCACACTAACGATACGTTTGATGTTAACATGGAACTATTCGAGATATCCATAAAATATAAACAAGATTAGAAATATAGAAGCAGGGATACCGAAAATTTACCAGGAATAGCACAGAAATATACTCGAAAACGACTTTTGAAATAAGCTTATTTAATAATCTTTTAAAACAAGATTACTGCAATTTACAGTCGATGAACTATTTTCTTTTCAGCTATAAGTTGACTGACAAAAAAAATATTAATGTCAAAAGGTTTCATTTTAAAGTTTTAATCATGCATGTCTTAATAAATTCTGAAAAAATGTGCATACATTTTTTTGGGACACTCTGTAATAAATAAAATACTATTTCACTATCTATTTTGTTATATAATTATTGTGTACACTTTGTAATAAACTAAATACAACACATTCAAAACAATTCATGTATCCAAATTATTTTTGTTTTGGTCCTTATAAGATCAAAAGTTGAACAACATTTTCAAACAGACCGGGAAACACTATATACTAACACCACATTATGCAACAACATTTTAAATTTTTTAATAGTAAATAAATTTACAACAAAATTTTCATCCAGGATATTTTCAACATTAATTAAAAATTTCCGGCACTTATAAATTACTATTAATTTAACATAAATTTATCTAGATTTGAATACTATTTAGTATTCTCGTCTAGTTCAAAATAATCATAAGGACACTATTTAATATATCACTATACAAATATAAAATAAAAAACCAAAATTTTTGTTTTTATCAAATTGTCCTCAAGTGGAAATATTATCACAGCTTTTCCTATCCTGCAACCACAAAAAAAAAATCGGAAATATCAAAAATTTCCAGAGTAATGGGTTAAATAAATTTTTCTGGTTCACAGTCTCGCGTCCTTGTGGGTTGTAGAAAATGAATTTTTCAATGTAGGTACTGGCAAACAATATTGTTTTTAAGGTGGACGGCTGTTTAGTGTTAATGGTTTGTTTCTTGTTTTCATGTATTTTTTGTGGACCAACAAATAACATTGAAATTTACGATACAGTCAATGATTATTTTAAATGAATTTTAATTTAAAATTTATTATATTAAAAATGTTGTAATGGTCATTTTACTATATAATTTTTGTGTATATAAAATATTCATCAAATATATTTACTGGAAAAATAAATAAATAAAAAAATAAATATAAATGTATTTTTTTTTTTTTTTGATGAGGTGGACTTTTACGCACAAATTAATTTGATGTTCTCATATCAATTTTTGGAATCAATTATTATTACCACTAACATTATAAAAGTCATCATAAAATATTATATGTAATTATATTAAATGAATGGAATTAAATTTTAATTTATTTTTGTAAATTATTATATTATAATAAAGTGTAAATTGTTTAAATTAATTATACAATAATTTGAACTCTGTAATTATGCAGCCTGAATTGTGGATAATTCAGAAAAGTATAATTTTTATATTTATATACTTTTACTACAATTAAATGTTTTTATAACTGAAACTTTATCAGACTTTTATTATAGATCTATTCACTAAGAAAGCGAAACGTAAAATAATTAAATTCTTAATTGTACCTTTCAAATTCCAGATCTAATATCATAAATATTAGTTTTGGTGACCATTTCTGATAAAGAACGATTAACACGGCTAATAATTCTAGTCACATTCTTAGTTGGTTAGTTTAATGAAGTAGAAATTATGAGACACAAATAAGTGAACCTATTGTACTCTCCAGTCGAATACTGCATCATTGTTACATCATTTCGACTTATCTTACTTCTTTAATAAACGATATCATCTTGACCGGCATCAGTTTACTCGCGCATCAGTAACTAGCAAAATTTCTTATTTTTTTTTAATAAAAAAACAAATGTTTCACTTGCCTTTCCTCCTTCATAAACCCCAACGCGTGGTAGATGTAGTAAGACCAAATCTCATTGCATGCTTTTTAAGAATCACATGTCCAGTGACAATTGCCTTGTTTTTTTAAAATTATCTTGGATAGAGCTGTTCTGCTCATTCCATTTTAAAGTGCTATTTATTCCGGCCCAATTACTTATTATGTTATAAACTTCTTAATTGAGATAAGTAAGAGCTTTTCGTGCGAGTTCCTATCCTTTCCATTACCTTCAATTATAAAATAACCGGGTGACCAGATATTCCATTATTATGGTTTGCTAAGGTTAAGATTAGTTTTAATTCATATTTTGGATGCAAATCCTTCAAGCTGTTTTCATTGTTTAGTGTTAAATAACAATTTATGAACAGATTTGATGATATACAATGATAATAAATAAATGAAACTTCTAATCTAAGGGACACCCCAAATTCAAAGATTGTTAGAAAAGCGTTTTGTAAAATATAACTCAAAATCTTTGATATGGTCCCAGTGAACTTTTACTAACTTCAAATTTTACTACATCATTTACTAAAAATTTATTCAAATCGTTTGATAATTATTATAGATATATTGCTGAGCATTTTCATCACGAAAGATTTGAATAATTTCCAATATATCCATCACATATCATCTCATATAATTAGTTATTCCATAATAATTCATCGTAAAATTATGAATTATATACTTTAAATTTAAAGCATATACAAAATAATCATAATTTAATGTAAAAAAATTATGTAAATTATATGTAAATATGTAAAATATTGTTAAAGCTAATGTGAGTCTAATATTTAATTTTCAATTATTTCAATAACTTTTGTTCTAAATTGCTTAATATACCATATAATATATAAATATATAGTTAATTAATTATTTAAGTTAATTGAAAATAAACATTGTTATTAAATATTTATAATTATAGAATATTAAAAATATTTTAAATTTTATTATAAATTTTAATTTTTGTTATCAAAATCAAATAGTTTAATATAAATTTGAATTTAATAGATTTTATTATCGAGTTATAAAAAGTTTATATTAAGAGAAATGTCAGTACACTTTCTTGTCGAGGTGCAAATGTATTACTCATTACACATTACATACGCTTCGATGTATAATGACGCATGTGAGATGTAGTTTTTAATGATTTTTTTGTTAACATTTGAAAAACGAACCCTACTTTAAATCCTTTCTTAAACGACTTTTGCTCGCATCACAGTACACAGTTTTAATTAATTTCTTTCTTAATTTGTACTGTGAGCTATGCTCAATATAAGTGAAAATATGAAATTCGAATTAGTTAAATTACCCGACAATAATTACTATTAGTACATAGTAAATTTAATTTTGATATTTAACGTAACTGATATTTTAAAAAGGTCTCAAAAGTTTCCAAATAATATTCAATATGAAAAGGACTCGTTTATTTACAAAGAATCATATTCAAAATTTCTTATTTACTTTGTATATCAATAACCCTTCAAATTTTCAACTATATACCATTTAAAATTATATCAAAATCAATTACCACTAAATTCCCATATTTTAACTTAACCCAAAATCTTAAAACTTTTCCTTTTATTATTTTAATTTTATTATTTTCTCATAAAAACCAACAAAAAAATCAAATTTATACTATAAAAAAAATATAAAAATTAATTTTTATGATCATTATTTAACTTACCATTTGCCGCAATCCCATTAACAGTTGATGGTATAATAGCTGATGTAGCAGCCGAAACACCACCAGACGACGTTGAATCTGTACCATTTGATTTTGTTATACAAATAGTCATAAAAAGGACTATTCCCAAAAGGATTATATAAAAAGATTTCACAAACATTATAAAAGCCATTATTATATTTATATTTTTGATAAATCCTTTTTGACACTTTTTCCACAATTACACACACAAATATACACGCACAAACACAAATAAACGATATATATTTATATATTAAGTTAAACACTTTATAATGAAATTAAGAAACCGCGAAAAAATATCCTTTTATTTAAATAAAATTAATACTAAAAAATAAAATCCAATTAGAATTAATAATAATAATTTTTTTATTACTACTTAGCCGAATTTGTTTGGTTAGTTCTATTAATTCTTTGTCACAAAAATAGAATATTTTTTTGGAAATTGAAAATTTTATATCCTTTTTTATACAACATAATTGGACATCAAAACGTAAATGTTTTTATTAATCCTTTTTTAAGTTAATTTAAAAAAAAAATTTGAATTATATATAAGAAAATAAAATTCAACATAAATTTTTAGTGAATATTTAATATAATAAATATTTAATTGAATATCCTTTTTTACTGTAATTAATATAAATAAATTTATGACCGAAACTATCAATTGAAAAATTCACATTTAAAATAATTTTTCATTGAGTTTTGCACTATTTTTAATCCTCTTAAAAGCTTTTAAGGACTACCTGGTTCGAAGGATTAAATGTGAAAAATTAAAATATTATCCATTTTTATTTTTATTTTTTTAAACAATTTTAATAATAATTATTTGTAATAATATTAAATGTTTCAAATTGTACATAAATAATTTAATTTATTTTAATTAATAATAAAATTTTACACTATTTTTTTTTTTTTTTTGAAAAAAATTCACATTTTTTAAGGATTACTTAAAAATTATTTTTAAAATAAATGAATTTCTCTTTTAACAAATGACATATTTATTGCCAAAAGGATAATTAACCAAAAATTTTATAAGTAGAAACTTACAAAAAACATAAAAAATCACTCAATCACTAATTATATATTTTAATATTATATTTTTATTTATATTATTATAAAGGATATTACTATAAAATTATATGTGTATATTTGCAACAAAAGTTTTCCACTCACTCGAATCCTATTTTAACGTAACAACAACAACGAAAGATGCATTGTCGCACACGAATGCAAATATTTTGTTGTTGAATATTACAAATATTTGTTTACAAGTCCTTACGGCTGTTAAAGTTACGACATTACTCCTTGCATTTTAAAAAGGAAGAAAAATAATTCTTGTTGATTTTATTATATTTATCCCTTCGAATATGCTCACTACTACGCTTCTACTGAACTGACAGTATTATTTATCCCTTCAAATATGTACCATTACTGAAAGTGATTATGATAATGATTATATTGATAATAATGTTGATGATTATGTCTTCCCTAATGAGTAACGTAAGTCCAATTAATTTATTTTATGTAATATTGCACTTGCATTACAATTTATATAGCAAAAGAAATGAATAAAAACCTTGAAAACGAAAAGGATTTATAAAAAAAAATCCTTGTAATTTTATTTTACAATTTTGTTTATATTTTAACGTAATATATTTTTAAAGAATATTTTATTTATTGTTTTCGTATTATCCTATAAACACTTTACTAACCGGGTCATAGAAAATATTGTACGTATATCCTTATAAAATATTTGAAATTTTTGAAATGAATACGTTACGTAGTTATTATGATTTTCAACACTTTGTTATATAAAAATTCATTGTTTTCGTTTTGTACATATTTCAATTAATTTTTTCCAACGTATGTCCTGGAAAAATATATAAAGTAAAGGAAATGATTAAAAAAAAAATGTTTAATTAATTTTTAAGTTATTTAAATTTCAACTCTATAATTAAGGATAACATATAAAAGAAAAATAAAAGGATATTAAATAATATTCAAAACAATTTTATTTAGAAAAATTTACGTAAAGGCATTTCAAATTTATATTAAGGATTAAAAATAATTTGAGAAATTTTTTTTATTGTTTAACATAAAATAATAATAAAAAGTAACAACAAAACGAATTGGTTGTTAGTTATTCAGGACTATTTCAATTATGAAATCCTTCTTTCATCCTTCTTACTACAAAATATAATAAACTATAAAACTAAAAATTTTATATTCGAGTAATTATAATTTTTTCGTAGATTTCCTTTAAAAAAAAAAAAAAAACCCGAGCCAAACTTTTAATTCAACTATGAATAAATTTAGTCCTTAACAATGTTCTTTTGTTTATATATTCCAAATAATTTTTTTTTTCAAGGATTTTCTTTTTATTTTATGAAGAAAAAAAAAGGATTCATTAATTATAATTACTTAAAAATTTGTTGTTCATTTTTTATTTACCTTTTTATTATTATTATGAATTTAAATTAAGAAAATTGAATTAAGGATTAACAAGGATATTTTAATTATTATTGTTAGAAATATTTTTTTTGAATATCCTTTTTTTTTGTTGTTATTGTTTCAGAGTACTTGCGATAAGTACATTAAAATTAAATGATTTATTAGTCAAAAAAGAGTCCTTAAAAAGTCATATTTTATTAATCATCAATCAACAATAATTCATTTCCTACTTTAATATAATAACACTTGAAATAAATCTCAAATTTTAATTTCGTTTAATATCCTTTTAAACATTTATTATTGGAGTATTTGTAAAGTAGGTACTTGAATTTTTTACAAAAATACTTGGACTTCTTTTTATTATTTATATTAATTTTGTTTACAAATTCAGTAACAAAACAAATCAAAACTCACATGGTCCTTTTACTGAATTTAAGGATATATACGTTTTTTTTTTTATTTTTCGTTTAATAAAAATGTGAAAAAATTAACTGAAATTTTGTATTTTATTATGCACGTGTTATAGACGAATTTTGATTAAACGATAACAAATTTTACGTCCTAACTTGATGAAGACCGAAACGGCACTGGTTTTTAATAAAAAAATTATATTACCAAATACAATCAAGTAAATAAATTTTTACTATCAAAAAGGAACGATAAAATGGAATTTTACGTATTGCTGTTTTGTCAATGTATTATTTTTTTATATATAGAAAAATCAAAATATTAAAATTAGTTGTGATGCTGCAATTACTTGGGACTTGGGATGCTGTGTTCTGTGTTTGTGTATAATGTAATGATGATATGAATTGGAATTTGGGATTTGATATAGTATAAAATTTATGGAACATAATTCTCTTTACCGGATTGCAGAGTTAGCATTGCTTAGTTTCATTTTACCATTTTGTTCCAAATTTAAAATATTTGCATTTTAAGAGAAAAATTCTGAATACAAAGGGAAAGGATGTACTTTAGTTACTTACACTTACACACCACTGGTGTGTAACACCACTTACACTGTTTTGAATTGAATGCATGCATTTATTGCAGAACTTATCCATATTATATTGTTGTATTTGTATTAGATTTCATGATTGTTTATGTCAAAATTGTTTTGTCAGTATTTTAAGAGTTTTATAGACCAAATTTTTAGTTTTTTTTTAAAAATGGAAGAGAATAATTTGTAAAAAGAGATAAACGCAAATAAAGAACGTCGTTCCCAAGTGAAAGTATTCAAAAAATATGTTAAAGATACATTTTAATGCACCAATTTAAAAAAAAAAATATAAAAAATTTTAGTATTAGAGTTCATTTTACTCAAAATTCAGTTTAAATTTGTTTTTGTAATAGTAATATTTTTTTAGGAGACACAAAAGTCAGGTATGTTCACCACTGCATTTGACATAATAATGTGAATTATCGAAGATGTTTTTTTTTATCAAACATAACACAAAGCATTGTGTAAGTTCTATAATCATGTAAGCTTTAACAGACCATTATTTGTTTCGGTTTTTGTAGTTCATCTTTAAAATTTGTGACCCATATTTCTTCTACGAATTTGATTTTCCTTGTTATTTCATTGTCTACACTGAAAGACTTTCATTGTCTACAGTGCACACTTTAGAGTAGACAATAGCGTAGACAAATAAATGTTGTGCAGACAGTGTCGACTTTGCAAGATCTTTCAAACCCTTATGACAGTTCACTGTTTATCCCAGCATGTGATTATTTGTTTGGCTTTGGAATTGTAATTTCAATATTTTTATTATATTTTAGAAGAGCGTTTATATATAGAATTGATTTTAAATTGTCGACATTGTCTATGCGTAAACTATGAAGTTGTCAATGGACTATTTGTCTTCACATTATAGTCGACGCTCACATAATGAAATAATCTACATCACGTGGACTGTACGTCGTACAACACTGATTTAACTATAAATTGATTATTTCACTGTGTAAATTATCATTTTAATTATTGATACGCTGCGTGTATGATTTGGTATCAAGTAATTTAAATATTAGATAAATTTATTTATTTATTCTGAGCTTTATAAAAATATTTTGTTATAAATAACCGCATGACGAAACGTAATACAAAACGACGGATGCATTAATTCGATCTTTATAATGCTTTAGAATATTTAGAGATTATGCAATATGGAAAAAATAACGTGTATTTTATATAATTTTGTGTGACCCATTTTAAGTAAGTGTACCTCAAATCAAGGAGTAAGTATTTCTTTTGATATTCTACTAAAAGCTATTGAAAAAGTTTAATAAAATTTTGAAATATGGTGAAGATGTTATAAAAATTTTAATAATTATTTGCATATTAATCACTGCTTCCAATTTTCCCAATCACATTTTATTAATTACGATATTTTTTAGAATAATTATTTTGCAGTGTCATTTTCATTTTCCCAAAAAAAAAATTTGTTTTATATTCGTTATTCGTTTCTCCTACAAACTGATTTACATTAATAAATCTCATAATTTCCCATTTTATGAGTTATCACTCTTAAATTTAAACTCATAAAATATTATACTCTTATTTTTTTTTTCATATATAGAATATAGCTATCTTCTTCTAATTTGTATTTATTAATGTATATCAGTTGTTTCATAACATAAGGTACAAAATAATTTTATTAATGAATTCTTCATGATATTAAATATTTAAGAGATTCTCAACTTACTAAAAAGAAAAAGAAATTTCCCCAAAAAAAAAAAAAATGAAGTTAAAATGAGATAGCAATAATAATAATATTTTTTTTCTTCTTATATTTAACTTTTAATACAATATTAAAAGACTAATTTTCAATAAACTGCCAATCAGAATTTTGTTAATTTTGCAGGTGTTTATCCGGTTGTCTCATCTTTTAAGAATAATTTTTTAATATTTTCTTTATGAGTTTTTGATTGAATGTCAAATTTGGTTTTTTTTTTGTATAGTGGGAGAAAATTGTTGTTATAATCCCTTATAAAAAAGGACATTCTTTATATTTTATTGTTGGTATATTAGTAACCAAAAAGAAAAATTTAAATTAAAATTTTTCTTGCGTCTGTCCATTAAACGATTTTCTATATTTTCTTTATATAATTACACGCATATTTTCTTGATGTGGTCCATTTATGTAGTCTTTAACGGATTTATATTATTAATCAATGAAATTATCATAGTATGAGTAAAGATTAAATTATAATGATGATAATAATAAAAAAAACATGTGTTATTACACGTGTTCAATGTTAAGGAAATTTTAAGTCCTAACTGACGTTAATGAAAATTATAATTTTATTGATTTTTATGAAATAATTTTAAAATATAATTTAAGTAATCATAGCTGCAAAAACAATCGTAAGGAATTAGAAAAATTATAATTTTGAAAGGACGATTTTTTAGACAAACTTTGACATTATTTCAATTTTGTGTGTGTAAATTATGAATTGTTGATAAAATGTGAAACATTTCAAAACTGGATACAGATTTCCATCAGATTTTAGTTAATAATTATGCAAACTATTTTCTTATTTTTCAAAAATTCTGCATAAACTGAAATATAATTTAACCTAAATCCACATACTATGACCCAACAAGCTCTAAAAAATAGCAAGTCAGTTTATTTGTTCTTCAAGTTATATTTTTTGTTTGAAAAAATTTACACTGTATCTGAAAAATAAATAATAATCACCTCAATTATTATCAAGTATGAAAAAACTTTATCATAAATTCAAACCAAAGTTCTTAAAAGAAAAGCTTTTTTTTCTAATTTTTTTCATAAATTTTCCTATCTATGTTTCCAGTCCCTAAAACATTTTCCACTCACCAATTTATTTTAAATACAGTCACCACATTGACGTCAGTTTGTTGTAAAAATGTTTTAATTTCGTCAGCCGATATCCTTTTCATAAATTATTAAACTTAAGAACAATGAAATATTTTCTAAAATATAATACTAACACATAACGCAGTCCTGAAGAACCTATGGCCCGTTATTTATGTATTTATGTGACCTATACCACTTTTTCATTAAAATTATATAAATTGGTAATAAAAGCACCGAATCTGAATAAAAGTCTAATATTCACTCAAAATATTATAGACTATTTCAAAGGACATCTGAAAAACGAAAGGATTAAAGATAAATTTAGTTATAAAAATATTAGTAAATTTATTTTCTTCATCAACTAATGTAAAATCTGTGGTAATAAACTGTTTTTATTCAAGTAAATTAACTACAGTACTATAACCGGAAAAGGAAATATTAGCACAAGCTATAGAAAGAACAATATTTGCAAGTACCCACTTGTACAAAGCATGTAACACTCGATTTTAACCCACCTGTAAATAAAGGTTTTAAATCTCTGGCCTATAGTAAAAACACCCAGTAAAAAAATCATAACAAATTTTCTACGCATGTCCTTTAATTTTTCCAATAACCACCCTCCTAACACCACTTTGCCTATAATATATATAAATATAATTGATAATCAGCTGTTTTACTGTCAAATTCAATTTTTTCTTTTATGCAAAAAATTTTTTGTGACAGTAATTATTAAAGTGTGTGTCTATGTCTAATTAGAGACTCTTATGTATGAGTGTAATGAAAAATCGGTAACGTTTTTTCCATCACATTCGTGTGAAAACTGTGAAAACCAAGCAATTAATAAATTTATAATATAATATTAATTTAAATTCTTATAATTTACAATTCATTTTTCTATTTAATTTTCCAATTATTAATTTAATTAATAATTATAAATAAGTAAATATAATAAAAAAAACTTTAATGATTATTCAAAAATTTTGCATTTCATTTCTAATGAAAAACTTAAGTGCTTGTTTGAAGAGTGTATAACTTAAAGAGTGTATAATAAGGAAAAACAAGGAAAATTCTTCACTCATTAAAATGAATATAAAATATTTTTTTTTTTTAATTATCCTTTTTGATTTATAGAATAATTTTATAATTGATATTTTTCTTTAATTAAAATTGAACAAAAATAACGAAAATTAATTAAAGGACTAATTTAATAATATAAAACTCTAGATTAAATGTTTATTTAAGGACGATTTAGTTTTGGGAAGTTGTTTTGTGTTATTTTAAATGAAAAGTCTATACTCTAATGGAGGATTTAATTGATAGTTTTGCAAGAATATATAATGGGAAATTGTTTGGGACGATGTCTTTCCAATGGAAAAAATAGTTTAAGGTAAAATTAAATTAAATTAATTAAATATAATTTTTCAATATTACTGTAAGACATAATCAATAGATAAAATTATTTTATTATAATCTTAGTCACTTTTCTTTATTAAAAATTTTCCATTTTCCTATGTATATAAATAAGCATTTCGTATATGCCATAAAAATATAATAACTATAAAAACAAGGAAAATGTTGAATAAAATTAAGGTTATTGAATTAAGGTTGGGGTAGGCCAGACTATAATAATTTTTTTTTTTGTAAAATGGAATGAGGTTGGACAAACTTCTAATAGGCTTTTAAAAAAAATGTTGTATATACTCGTATACATTACACTTATAGATATATTAAGTATTTCCTTTATCATGTCATATATAAAGTGGCTATAGAAAATTATAAGTGGAAATGTTGCTTTTCATTGTTCATTATTGTTTTTTTACACATATAAATGTACAATAATGAAACTATACATAAAAAGTTTATCTAATTTAAATTGTTTTCTTTTCTAGACGTTCAACAGATGAACAAGAATCTGATGAATTGGTACCAGAAGATGAAAAATCTGGAGATAAATATATATTTAAAATAATGAAATTTAAAAAGAAAGTTAGTACTAAATTTTATATGGTTATTTTTCGTATTATAATGGAATTTTTTATTATATATATTTTTTAAATTATATAGAAACGTCCACAATTTATAGATCAATTTTTGGAAAGACAAGATAAAAATTATGCACGTTTAAATGAAGCTGGTAATAATGGTCCGGTAATAGAAAGGTAAGTATTATTATTATAATCAATTAAAGTAATTTTTGTAGTAATACAATTAAAGTAAAATACTACAATTTTATAATCAAATTACATTTACATCCAAATTATATAGCCTCAGAGTAAATGTAATAGGAATTCATTTTCATAATAATTTGAAGAAACTCAATCTTAATTGTTTGTTTGATGGTTCTAGTGGCGTGCTCCAGAGATGAACTTGCTACTAGATATTCTCGTAAATCCTAGGATGGACTAGGTTATTTTAGATACATCTCGTGGCGTTAAGGAAATGTATAGTTTCCGAATGCCGTTTACTGTCTATATAGTTAATATAATCAGAATTTATTTAAGAATTACTAAACTTATGTAAATAGAATTGACTGTTTTCTAAAAAGGACTAAAAGCTAGATATTCAGCTTAACTGAAACTTCATTTTGATATCTTCTGATAAGACCAGTAACGTCACCCAATATTTTTTTTAACTATTCGATTTACAAAGACCATAAACAATTGGATTAAGAAATTAAAAGCAAAAAATCTTGGAATACAATAATAACTGGCAGCTAATATTACAAAAAAACACTGTGTCTATAATTGTTAAAAATATCAAGTGATATTAAGTACTTCTTTTTAAAAGATAGAATTCACAGCTGAATATAAAAAATGTCATTACACATTGTCTGTAGAGTCCCATTTCATTTACAAACCATAATATAAAGTAATCTCCTTAAATTTAGCTTAAATTCGTAATAGTTCTATGATAGATAATGAGAACGACCACTGCAACCGACATTTCAATATTTCAATTCTATACTCTCAATCAAATAAATCAATTCTAATTTAAATTAATTAATTTTATTTTCAGTTCCGAAATACAATTACAATGTTTAGATGCTCAAAATCTTCTTGTCACAACAACATCAATACATCATCATCAAGATTATATACATCAACAATCACCAATAACAAAATTTGATAATTATCAATCACAACAAATTATAATTGGTCAACAAAATGGTGTTGCATCATCATCACGTGCTAGTTCATCATTAGATTTAGAATGGGAACATGAATATGCATCAGCAACATTATCATCATCAGTTAATAATCAAAATACAATGCAACATAATCAAAAACAATCATGGCATTTTTTATCAAATGAATTATTATCATCATCATCACAACAAATTGTAAATAGTAGTAATTATGATGATAGTATTAATAATTATGATAATTCTGATAAACAACAACAGCAACAACAATTTTTTAATTTTTATTCAATAAATAATTTAAATATTGATGGTTCACAAAATAATATTATAATACCACCAAAACATCCTGGTATTGTTCAGTTACAGCAACAAATTAATAATAATTATAATAATAATAATGTTAATCAAAAAATGATATTTGTTAGAACACCATCTAGAACAAGTTGGTCACATATATCAACACCAGAATCATTAGAATGGGATATTGATGAAGATCAACAAAAAGAATTACATGTTGAAGATGATAATTTAGATCATGAAACATTAGAATTATTACATGATATTGAATTATTAAAAAATAAAGTTTTAAATGAAACTGGTGATGGTTTAGAAATTCAATATAAAAATAGTTGATTTTATTACATATTTTTTTTATTATAATTACAATATTTTGTAAAAATATTTAATTTATTTAATTAATTTACATAATTAAATGTAGGATATTTTAAAAAATTATATCATTATTATGACAAAAGATTAATTATATATATATACATATATATATATATCACTGTTAGCTCAAAAAATTAATAAAGCTCACTGATATTTTAAGTGTAATATGCTTAACAAAACATCGTATAATATTTACAATTATTATTGTAAATTATTCATAAATAATTACTGGTTTACTTAGCATTATCAATATCACTAAATCTTCCACTGATCATCAAAACATATTCATATAATCAAAACTCAACAAAATATTTAAAGTTTTGTTACCATTAGCCGCAGTGGCGACGAATTAGTGGAATGAATTTATTATAGCTGAAAAGAATTAAATAATAATAAAAAAGTTTGTCGCGATATTCCATATCGTAATAGAGCTAGAAAGATAGTCTTAAATTTAAATGGTGTAAACAACGATCAAGTATAGCATGTCGTATTGAAGTTCGAAATAGAGCTAGAGAAACTGCTAGAGTTAAATGTGTAGGCATTTAAGTAAAAGATTATGCATATCGTATTCAAATTGGAAATAGAGCTAGCGGTGCAGTTTTAAAGTTAAATGGGTTGACAACGTTGAAGATCATGAAAACCGTATTCAAGTCCGAATCTGCAGTATTTTGTAAAAGATCGTACAATGTTGATAAACGAAGTGAAGGCGGACAAAACTCACACCAAATCTGTAGCGCTACAATTAAACGAATAAATATATCGGCTTACTAATAAAATATTCCAAATATCTACATATTAAAAAGAAAATGTACTATACAAACTTATTCTTATTATCAAAAACTAAAATATTTTATAATTATCAATTGTAAATCTTCCACTTAATTTATCTTAAAATCGCGTCAGTCTACTGTTTTCACTAAATTATGCTTACCCGTTAAGCTACCATAAATATTGTTTTGTTCAAACCCTCCATAAAAAATGTATCTGCGCCGCCACTGTATTAATTTAATTAATAATTTACCAAACTTTTTTTAAATCGATTTACTGCCATTTGTTTTTATTTATCAATTTTATATGCAATTTCAAATTAAAAATTATTTCTATAATTATTATACATAAAATAATTTTAATGTATAATTTTAGCTTTAAGAATATTAGCCATCAAAATTTAAACATTAATTCATTAATAATCAAAAAAAAATTATTGCAAATTATAATCAAAAAGGAATTAAAAAAAAAATTATTTGATATAAACCATAAATACCTAAATTTTTAATGAAATAAAATTATAAAAGTGCCTAGAAAATATTTAAAAAAAAAAAAAATATATTATAATTATAAAAATATTAAGGAATTAAAAAGGACAACTCAAAATATTAATAAATATAAAATTGTTTGAATTGAGAAGTAAAAAAAAAATATAGAATTGTTAATAGTAAGAAGGATATAAAATTTAAATTAAGAAATATTATAAAATATAATTATTAAAAATGTTATATGCAAAAAACACTAAATAAAAATTAAATAAATTAATTTATAATTTCGAGATTCAAATTTTTATATACTACATTTAATTTCTCCAAAATCTCAAATTTTGTAGAGTTTAAATTTATTGCATATCTTTAGGATATCAAAATTTATTTTCTGAAAAAGTAAATTTATTATTTTAGAACAAGAAAAAAAATAGTAATTTGAAATTTACATAACGAACTAACTAACCATTAACCAAAAATTTACAGATTTTCCAATTAATCTTGAATTTTGGAATTTTCAATTTCAAAAAGTGACAGTTTGGTTTTAAAATAATATCGCCATCTTAAAATTATTATATAAATATATTATAAAAATTAAGTGTTTAATAAATTTATATATATATATTTGTATTATAAATATACAAAATAAAATAAATTATATTAAAATTTAAAAGTAAACTTCCAGAAATTATAACCTAGAAATGATATTTATTGAAGAAAATCGAATATAAATATAGATAGAATTTAAATACAATTAATAAAATCCTAAATTTATGCAAATTCTAGTAAAAAAAAATTCAATTACAGGTAACTCTCACATAATAAGTAGTATTCAACGCGACACGATCCCTACAATATTTAACAAAAGAACGATGAGTTTTTTGAGCCATTAAAATAAACCAAATCCGTTTAATAAATAAAATGGACAGCTCACATCACAACCACTTCTATATAGAATCTGGTGCGAACACCACCAAAATTTCAAACACATTCTATGTGCATGTGTAGCGCTTTCTCGTAACACATTACAACCAGGGTTTCTTATACCTATATAGAGCTATGCCCTCAGGTTCATAGAAAAACTGGACTTTGTAAAAGAGTTCTAAGACAATGGAATTCCACAAATAGTCAGCTATGTAGTTCTTAATTTAATCTAATTCCAATCTATTTCTAAACAATTTCGGTATAATACTATCTACAAATTCTAGTAACTTTTTTTTAACGCAGTCTTTCATGAATAACGCGATTTTTTATGCTAATTTTTAACTTGGTCGTATAGAGATCAATCAATTGGATCCATTTTTAAGGCCATATAATCGCAGGAGGCTGAAAATAATTCAAATTATAATTTACAATTTCACTTTTTTTTCAAAAATACACGGATTATGAATGTAAACCTAACTTTCGTATAATTAATGATAAGTTCCATATTATACGAGGGTTACCTGTAATTGTATTTATTATCATATCAGCAATTAATTGAATCTATGTCACCCAGAAAAATTATCAAAATAATAAAAAAAAATATATTTTGGAAAGTCTATCAACTTATAAACTTAAATTCGATTAAAATCTTTTTTTAAATAGATGTAAAATTACTTGAAACTATAATTTGGTAGTAAGGATTAAGGAAGTGAAATGAATTGTGAATAAGCTGGAACATCCAACAAATTATCTTCTTCTAGCTTAGATTTTACACAATTTGAGCTTCATTATTATTAATATTTATGGTTTTATTGGGTTTTCATGAAAATTTAAATCATTTTTTTTTGTAGCTATATCATCATCTCCCACCACCAGCAGTCAAAAAATATTTATTTATTATCATTTATCACTAATAATAATTAATAAACTAACATTGTCGACATATCTTATATCAAAAACTTTAAACAAAATTGATTAATCAATAGATATTGATAATTTTTAAAATTTGATAAATTAAATTTCCAAAAAACAAAAAAAAAATTATTATCGGTCTAAGAGAAATAATCAAAATAAATACATAAAAATTAAAATTATTTGCATAAATTATAAACATAAATTTGGGTTTTTTTTTTGTTTTGTAGAATATGTTGTAATTTAATGAATGTTTGATGAAAACTTAGAATTCTATGTAATATTAATAATTTATATAACAAAAAAAAATGAGACAAATAAATTATCTTTAATTTATTATAATTACAAAGATAGAAAATATATTTATAATTGTAGTACAAAAAAAAATTATTGTTTAAATCATTTCCAAGTTTTTGCCCAACCGAAATCTAATTTTATGTCTATATATTTTGATTTTCCTACTTCTTTTCGTACTAAGCCAATTAAAAATAATTATACGGTTTATAAAAACCCACTACGCATAATTCTCAATATTACAGAGTTAAGTACTGATGCCAGGAATGCTATAGTTGGCCTCTATCAGGAAATCGAAATATAGTCTGGACTGTTTCACTGAATATTTAACAGCAATAAATTGGTACCAATAAATTAACCCAGATTAATTTTGTAATATAAAACATATTCTAACGATTACAATTTAAAACAAATTTGCATTAGATTTTAATAAAATATATTAAAAATATTATTTATTTCTGTAATACCAAACAGTTGTACCCCAACCATTAATACCATTAACATTAAAACCACATCCTGAATCAATTATTTTCCGTCCATAATCATTTGTTGTTTCAAATCTTAATGCTGCTATTGTCCTAACAATTATATTAAATAATATATTATTTGCATTTACTCGAAAACCATATGTCCTTGGTGGATCTTCATCATTTTCACCAAATCTATGCAATTCCAAATCACAATTATCAATACCGAAATTTCTACAATGATCTATAATCATTACATAACCAATTGCTATACTATAATTTTAATATAAATCTTAGTAAATTATTTACTATATATAAAATTTAAAAAAAATACTGTTTACCAAGAAAACTGTTGTGTTAAACTGGCAACACCAACACAAAATCTATTACCATTTTCTAATACAATATGATGCAATACGTAACGATGACATATTCTTGGAAATAAATGATCACCTAAATTAGCAAAAAAGAATTTTAATTATATTTAATAATTCTTAATTATAATTTATACCATTAAATGATATCCTGGAATAATTTAAATTTAAATCAAACTTTTGATTATCAATTTCTGCATAACCATTTAATTCTCCTTGATTACCAAAAATATTTTGATTTTCAAATATAATGAAATTTTTAAAATAATCTTTACTCCAATATTCTTTTGAAATTGTTTCAGCAAAATTTCCATTTGTTATTTCATTATAAAAATGAAATTTTGGTAATATTTCATTTAAATTTAATTTAATTTTTAAATTATACTCTTCATTATTTGAATTTCTATAAAAAAAAAAAACGTTTCTGTAAATAATTTCATAAATTATATAATTAATTTTACCTTATTTTACCATTGAATACAATTAAACTTTCTTTTTTATATGAATTGAAATATTTCCAATCAAATTCTAGCAAATTTTGTTCATTAACTAATATTTTATTATTTAATTCCGAAATTCTTAAATATATTTTACCATTATTATCAATAATTAAAACATTCTTATTTTCCGATGAAGCATAAAGTTCAAATTTATCAGTTTTCTAAATTAATAGAAATTAAATTAAATTTTTTACAAATATAATATCAAAAATGAAACTAACCTTTTCACTATCAGAATCAATTTTATCAATATCTGATGGATTAGTGAATTTTTTCAACTACATTAAAAATATATATTAAAATGATAATAAATTAAAAATATTGTTAAAATTACCATTAAAATTAAATGTGATAAAAAATATTTTAAATAATAAAATCGTCCTTTATTTAAACGATAAATACCAAAAAGAGGAATATCAGTTTCAGCTTTATTTGAATATAAAAATAATATTAAAATTAATGCTAGCACAATTTCAATATAAATTAAAATCATTTTTTTTTCTTTTTTATGTTTTTCAAATTATTTTATGTTGCTCGTGTGATAATTAAATAGTAACTAAAATTAATTTCGTTTTTATCTAATCTTAGTTTAAGAAATTAAAATATTTTTTTTTTTTTTTGCGATAAATATAATCAGAGATGGTAACTATTTTATTTTGCTGTTGGTTTGGTGAATAAAACGTATTTTAATACTCCCTGAAGTAATAATAATAATTTAATGACAAATCAAAGAAAATGCGTTTAAATTGCATTGATTGGTCAATCTGGTTTTTTGGTTTGGTTTCCATCTCTGAAATACATTGATCTATTATTCTATCTATTCTTTTTATTCAATTCTGATATATTTTATAGTTCTCCTAAAGGTATGTAATCTGAAATTTGTGAAATAAAATACTTTGAAATTAAAAATTATACTGTGATGACTTTTTCAGTTTATTTTGTTTTTGTTTCTAACCTGGAATTTTTACAATGTGTCAGTCATATGGTCCTATATAAAATTGTAACAATTAAATGTTGTGTGGGGAAGTCCCGAAAAATAAAACGAATAATTCAAAATACAAAATCTAAATATGTATTTTATTTACTTGATAATAATTTGATCATTTGATGTTAAATTATTTGTTTAATAAAATTAAAAAGTATCACCACTATCATCACTTTCATAATAAATACCATCTTCATATCTATAACCATTATCACGATAACTATCATCAAGATCATGATTTTGTTTTAAATAACTTTCAAATACTCTGATTTTTTCAATAGTCATTTTAAAATACACTTCATGAAGATCAACTAATTTTAACAGGAAATCTCGATTTTGTTTAAATTGTTCGTTCTTCGTAATAACAGTGACAACAAATTCCTGGTCAAATTTTGAAAAATCAATTTGATCTAATAAACTTTTGAAATATGTTTCACGTATGGTAAAATCTTTCGACATCCAATTTTCCATTAATTTGTATTCCAATTTTACATCAATATCATTTTCAACGCAAGCTGCCATTAATTTATTTATCTACATAATAATTAAATTAGTAAAATATGATTTTTAATATTTACTTACGTTTTCCAGTGTTAAATCTTGTATTTGTGATGTATCAAATAATTTATTGGCGTTTTTAACTACATAGGCAATACTCTCTTTTTCAATTTTAGCATTCATAAAGTGTTCTGTGAAATGTTTTTTCAATCAATGTAATTAAAACCTAACACTATTATTATTTATTTACAAACCTCCAAACTCCCATAATTCCAAATAATTATCATTTGTGATATTTTGCAATATGAATTCAGTTGTAGCAGTTTCCAGTTCAATCAATTGATAAAATGAAGCGTGTCTAAAAATATCTTTCATATTTTCAGTTGTTATTTCAATTTCGCCAGTATAAATATAACTTAGTAAAAGTTTCATATTTTCTCCAGTAATGTCTTGCAGAACAATTTCTTCTTCCTTACTTTCAATCATATCAGCTAAAAATATCATATCCGGACATAGAAAATTTAATCAATATCACATTTTTTGTTATAAAAATTTTAATTACACTCTAGTAATCCTAGAAAAAATTCACTTGCTGAAGCTAAGACCAATTTATGTACTGGAAATTTGGATTCATCTTCTGTTTTAAGAGACCAATCACAAAACTATTTAAATTATAAATTATTATAATTTTGTTCTAAATCTAAATTACATATCAAAACTTTTAAATTACTTTTCCATTTTTTCTAAATTCATTAACTTGATTTCTGCATTGCTCAGCAAGATTTGGATTCTTATACGACAATTTTAAAACTTGAAGTTGTTTATCCATTTTATTTATTTATCAATTACAACTGAAAGTGTTGATAAACAGAAACTTTAAGTAATTTGTATATAAATTTAATTTTAATGACTCTTAGATTAGTTTATATTAGAAAAGCTGCTTAATTTTTTTTTTTTTTTTAATTTTCAATTTGTTTGTATACAATACAATCGTAAAAAACTTCCCCGAAGAATGGAAGAATTATTATTTATATTTTACCCAAATAGCGCCACCGTCCTTTAAAAAGCCATCTTTAATACGCAGTTACAAAACAATCTGAGGTATAATCTTACGTTTACTAATTATTGTAGTAGTATTGTATGTACCCTTTTTGCAGTTGTCCAACATTGCCCCAGCCCGATGCAAGATTTTTCCCTTTTTTTAAGAATTTTCATCCCAAAAGATTAAAAGATAAAAAGATTGAAAACAGCATCAGAATTCTTATATTCATATAAATGGTTTTGTCAGAATTCGTAAACTTTATCCTTTGCATATAATTTCCTATAACAAAATAAATATGTGTAGTTAAATATGTTTACGGGTTTGCGAAGTTTATAAGTTAAGACTGGGCTACATAGTTTTTATCAGTTCAGTTAATTCACTTTCGATTCGATTCGACTGGTTAAGTAGACTGCGCGAGTACATTAGCTTTCGATTGCAACCGATAAAATCACATATTATTATTTTTTGAAACTGTAAAATTTCATTTCTCTTGACATTTCCTTCAGTTAGGATTTGCCAAATTCCAATCGTTCTAATCTCTTTCAATTCGATTCGATTCGTTCCGATTCACACCTACGTGTCCACTCAATCGATTTCCCATACAAAATATATGACGACATCAAATTTGAACTTTATTGAACGAATTTGAAACTGAACCGATCGAAACTATGATGCCCACCCACACTTTAAGCTTGGGATACAAAGTATCGATCAATTTAGTTTCGATTCGTACAGTAGTCAAACGACTAGTGAAGTAGACTGTAGTTCATGAACAAATGTAGCCCAGTCTTAACTTATAAATTTCGCAAACCAGTAACAAATTAGCTTACATATTTATTTTGTTATAGGAAATTATATGCAAAGGATAAAGTTTACG